>OY720167.1:25974275-26574275 GCA_963082805.1 Hemicrepidius hirtus
TCGGTTTCTGTAAAATTATTGACTTTTCAATGTTTGGTGAAATGATTAGAACAATCCCCCCACCCTCATTTTATTTAATCTAATATTTATTTTTTAAAGTAAACTAGGAAGGAATATTGTTTCGAATAAAAGCAACTGCTACCCCTTTTTACAGAATCAAATATTGAGCAAGTACCTATCAATGATAAGCACGTGTTAAGATATAATATTCAAATTATGATAAATTCATTATCTTGCCCTTTGGACTAGGAAAAAACTAATTACTACATCGCATTTATATTTAGATTATTATAATGACAATGGCAGCTTTTATATTTGCATAATTTGTATAATTCAAAGGTCATGATTAAAACCAGAAATTCAAATTCAAAGTTTTTTTTTTATTATAAAATAATTATTTCTATACTGCTCTTTTACAATAAATATAATTCAAAAATCACTAATAAATTAAGTGAACTGTCTACTTAATATCTAAATGTAAATTTGTATCACAAAAAAAAATAGAGAACAGCACAAATATAAAAAATTAAAATATATGTTTTAAAATTGCGCGAATAACATCCATTGTTTGGTCATCCTCCAAGACAATATCGAATGTATCCATAAAACTTGGTAAGCTTTCAGCAACCTATAAAAAACAAAATTGTTTGTACTTTCTTAAAGTGATCACGAGAGGGCGCCACCCATCCAAGTACAAGTACACTCTTAAACTTAACTGTGGATGAGCAACCTACGACTTTTTTTTTAATTATTTCACTTACATGATCATAAAGAAAACCAATTTTTAAAACTGCATTTGCATGGGGGACACCATCAGCCATTCCAGCATCCCCTAAAGAATCGCCCATGACCACAATATTATCGCGATTCTGCACCAACTCATAATACTCTGTTCCTTTTAATGCATACTCATTTTTATTTAAAACGTGAATAGTAGGCCCTTCAAAACCTTGTATAATACCGTCGTGGTCATATTTCAGAAAATTTGATATCACCTACAAACTAAAAATTAATGCTTTGTCCTAACTTAATATAAAAGATCGCACCTTAACATTAGGTAATAAAACGTCGAAGTGCTTTAGAACTGCTACTACAGAGTTTCCTAAACCTGCTGAAAAAACCAAAATAGGAATTTCAGCGTTGTTTAGATCCTTGAATAGTTCGCATGTGCCTTCTCTAAAAAATTTATTAGATAAGATAAATACATTAAATAAAAATGAAAAACATACCTTAATGAAGGCCCTAAAGCTGCAGCTGTCTTGTCTATTTCAATTTGGGAAACAGTTAACCCCCTAAAATAAAAAAAAATCGTACATTATCGCGTGGAAGTGCCGCTTCATAGTTATTCTTTGTGCCCTTTTACTGCTTAGAGTGACCTTTACTATCTTAGAGGGCGTGAGTATTGATCAGCAACAGGTTTTAGGGCAAAACAGGACATATTTTTAATTACCATGAGAGTGGTCAGGGGCCAGGAATCAGTATACCAAGACCACAACTTTAATTATTATTTTGTTAAAACAAAATCTTACTCCAAAGCTTTTTCAGATTGTCCCCACCATTCTTCCATTAATTTTCTTTTTTCAGGGAGATGAATTGTAGGGTCAATTTCCAAAGGATAGTATTTTCCAGTGAGAAATTTTTCTTTTTCCAAATACTCTTTGGGAACTGTAGGACAATGACTGAACATACCTATAAAAGATTATAATTAATAAAAAAAAAGTTCATCCCTTAAAGGGTCTTACCAAAGCTGCTCAAGTGTTTCTTTCCATTTTCATGATGCTTGGTTATGGTCCTGTCAAAGTCTGACACAATTTGTAATTTACTCACACCACCATTGATAATGTCAAGGATTAATGTATTAACGCGTTCTTTGTCCTTAATATGGACTTTAGGGGTGTTAAGTTCTTTAATTTCAGTTACAAAATTTGCTGGCATTTTATTGAACTGGCGTAACCCTGAAATTTTTCCTGTTGGTCCGAGGTCGAACGTTGTTGAAAGGCCAAGACCGCATGTACAAGGCGCACGTGCGATAACAAAATTGAATAAAATTGTTGTATCGCCCTCTCTACCCTGCTCTAAAGTATTATTATCACACAGGAAACTGCAAGATAGGGGATGTACAGAAATATAATGATATCTAGAAGTTCGAATAGATGGCGCCAAGTTGTTTAAAGTTTCGTAAATTTTGATTGTGGAGCCTTAATTTTCCTAGAAAACAAAATTTTACCGAATTTGACGTATATAGTGACGTGCAAAAGTTCGGTAACGCTTTAAAAATTGGACAAAACTTCAGTTTTAATACAGCATTTGAATTTCTTTCAGTCAATTACTGTAAAAATTATAAAGATCGTGAAAAAAAAGTGCAAAAACTTTTGTTCTCAAAAAATCCGGCTCGAAGGACCCAGATTCAATATTTCCCTTGGTGCGTGTTCGTCGCTAATGCTCGACTCGAGCACGGCACTTCAAAAAGAAGAAGAAAAATTGAGGTTTCCATCAGCCAGGTTTGTTCTTTTCAACGCTGTAACATATCGAAGACTCGGAGGATGTCTTTGGTGGGTTACAGCGAGATTTGTCTTCATATTTTGATCTGCCACACTCTTCCAAGGACTGTTTTATGATTTCCGGCTCCGTAGAAATCTTGTTACGTCTGGACCTTCCTTCTTCATGATGAAAAATGATTTCCTCCGATTAATATGGTTTGTTTTTTCTACCATGAGGTTTTGCAACGGTTTCAGACCGATAAGTTTTTCCTGACAAATCTGCGAACTTATACGGTCCCCATAAACAGCAACCTGTATCGATATCGAATAAATACACGTATAATAGTAACGCAGCAGGGAGGTACGCAGAAACAGGAAACAATCCGCCGTGGGAATCTAAAGTATTAGACATGTGTATACATGCCAATGCATTCCAGCCTGAGCTAAGATCCGAAACTTGCACTTTCTATCAAATGTAATCTGTAATCCGAAAAGCCTTACTGCACTTGCCATTTCTCAGTCTTAACACGACCCTGCTGCCTCTGACACTGTTCCACCAACACCTAAATATAACTTTATTCACTGTGTGTGGTATTTATGACGGTTTCAAGGGGGAAAATGTTGTTTTGGTATTTTAGAAAGTTCGGGGATTGTTAAAAGTCCTTTTAGGGTTGCTTCCGGTCAGAGATTTCTTATGTATTCACCTTTTGACTGTTAGGCTTCGTTACAAATTGACAGGGATTTGCTACAGATTTGGAAGTATTCAGAATTTAAAAGTTATCGATTGTCTTAGAAGTGGAAGTATATTCCTTTATGGAGATGCACTTTATGTACGGTCTTGCAAAATAATTGATTTTGCCCATTTTGTGAATACAAGTTTAATTTTAATTAAACTAAATTGCATCCTCTTCTGTAGCAGTAACTTTCATGATTAAATATTCAATAAAAATAAAAAGAAAACAGGTTATGAATTTTCCTTGAACGACACAAAGTGAGTCTGTATATTTTCAGATATATAGACACTTAAAAAGTAATCGATTAGACGCTATAAAATAAGAGATCAAGTAAAAATTCAAAGGAGGCAGTCATATTTTGTGCTTCAGTGGTCCTGAAAACTACGTTTGGGTGTCAGGCAGGACGTCCCCAAATGACTACCGAAGAAATGAACTGTAAGAGATGGCCCGACGGGCACATGCATTCACAGTCTAGGGATTTTACAGCGCGAATAGAAAACAAATGTATCAATTTTGTACTCGTTTGTGTTTTACGACATAAATACGGCCCTTTTAACGAGTTTACTTGCGAACCCCTACAAACAATAATAAAATTCATTTCATACAGAACACTCAAAGAATATAAAACTTGTAGACAAACACTTTAGAATATCAATATTTTACAGAATATGATAATAAGTTGCGAAACAAGTAAGTAGTGCAAGAATAGTCTACCGACTTTGTTTGTAAGAATTAAATTTTGTTTGCTTGAAATTTTAATTACCTCTTTAGAATAACAAATTTTCCTATTAAGAATATTTAAGTATGAGGGAACGGTATCATCTAGTACGTAGTAAAAGATACGTTCGAGGAGTGTACTATCGAAGAACAGGTTAAATTGCGCGAAAAAGGACTTTCTACAAATAGAAATGTTTTTGTCTGCCCAAACATACTTAGAAATTGGATTAAATTTAATTTTAAATCCTTTCCAGGGGATACAATAAAAAAGTGTAAATACGAGAAGGCAAAGCAACAATTCCTAGTGAAATTTAAGTTAAAATAAGCTTTAGAACATCGACGCATAATTTATCATTGTGGTTGCGGGCCAGCTCGAACAACTTCACAATTACAAGGCTGTCACTTGAAAGTTTTCCTTCGAAAACTTAATTTGCAGACTTTAAATTGTCCCTGGAAACCTTTCAGATACAAGACAATCGATTGCACAGCGATTACCAAAATATTTTACAAACTTTAATAAATCAAGTAGCTCTCGGATATATACGAGCTAAAGCTAAAAGTTAAGGTGGAAGGAACGTTTTAAGCTGACATCCAATTAATGCACCCACATTTTGTTCAGATCATTCTGGAATATTTATCCTGGAACATTTTCACTCCATTTTGTGACTTATGAGAAATAAAGATTTAAAGTTATTTTTTGGTCTTAAACTTACGTTGGAGAATATTTTATCTAAATCAAGTAGGTGAGGTGCCAAGGATTTTCATGTCAAGACCTCGACCTATTAAAAAAAAAATAATACGTTTTAATGATATGACACGATAAATATTCCTCCTGCGAGGGTTGATGGGAAAATTTCTCAAGCTACCAGGGATTTGTGTAACGAGACCTCGACTCATTACAAACAAAAATTAATTACTTTGAAATTATTTAAATTTGCGTTGTTTTTACTTTGTGCTTCGTTAAAAATTCAGGTTACACAAGTGTTTGTAATCTATATTTCGCCTTTGTGTGTCCTGAAAGCTGCTGGTAGCACTGAGTAGGTGTCCAGATTGAACTTTAAATTTCGTTGTACCTACACGAGTTAGCTAAAAAATGCGTAAAACTTTACGCTTTTGCTTCCTGAGTAGCAGGAATAGTTAACTGACCTGTTTTTTTTCGCGTAATAAAGGAATCAAGGAAGTTCACCGTGGTACCCAACGATCTGTACTTTGTTTGATGTGCTGTGGCTCAAAATGAGCAATTTACCTGTGGAATGAGCCGATTTAAACCGATTAAGCACTCAAATCAATCGAAGGACGAATTTTGGCCATAAATAAATGTTCACTTTCAATTTTGTCCCTCACCTATATTCTGATATGCGTCTTAATACAAAATATTCCCTAAAATTAAGTTTTGGGACTTTTTTGAACACTCTACTATTTTTTGATTTGTTTGAAAATATTTCTCCTTAATTTTCATGACTTCGAGTAGTCCGCAATTATCCTAAGATATTGATATTTTGTTATACTAGTATTACTGGGAACAATATAATATGTTACCTAATATTCTAGCATTCATTCCGTGAGAGCAATTCTATAAAGGTTCATATTGTAAGGATGACTTCGTATTATTCTGTAAATAGAATTACATAATTTGATGTTTAAATTGAATTAAATTTAAATTAAAAGAATCTCTGCAGAACTTGGAGGGAGTTTTGCGTAGGGAATACAGGAAACTGCGGGAAATAAGAATATTTTGGCTGATGATGAAAGAATCTCTGCTGAAATCTGGCAATCTTTTTTGGAAACCTGACCACTGTAGGGGTTGGGGGGAAGTTTGGAGAGTATCTATGGGGAACACTGGGGATTATAAGATCTCTCTCTCTCTCTCTCTCTGGCGATTTTGGAGCGACTATACAACGTGGAACTTCTTTGGGGAACATTGTGAACGGTAGCTAATCTGGGAGACTCGGGGAACTCGGCAGTTGAGGTTTTCGGAGGATTCCTGGAAAGTAAAATTTGACAACTGTAGGGGATGCGTTGTAGTGTAGGAATAGCTTGGGGAACATTAAGGATTGTTAGATATTTGGGAACCTGTGGAAGACTCCGAGAATTTCAGAAAACTGCAAGCACTTTGATATTTTGGCTTCAGAACTCGAAAAGTGGAAATTGTTGAGAGAATGCGGGACTCCAGAGTCCCCTACTATATTTTATAGGACTTCTGGGGGCCTCTCCTAGTTATGCATGCCAAACCTTTGACACATCATGAATGTATCATAATTTCTTTATTTTTAAAAATATTTCAAGCGACCCATGTCAAGCTACCCTTTTCTATAATACAATGCCACCAAATAAATTTTAGATGAAAACCAAAACTTATTTGGTGTGTGCTTTAGTGTTTTTTCCGATTTATCAAAGCTGGGGATTTTAGATCTGAAAATCCATTGAGACGTACCGAAACCGTTCGAGTAGTAGGTACAATAAAAAATGTTCGGAAAATATTGGAAAGGTAAAGAAATAATTGGAAGACCTTCATTAAAAATAATAATAAGTTCTTACCTTGTACCGAAACGAAAACAGATTGTGTTGTAGCCATTTGTTAACACAATTTTTTTATATGATCAGACTGGATAAATGCACGCAGATTATGAAGAGAAAGGTAAAATTACATGAGATTCAAGTGGGACACGTAATATTTAGAGCAACTATTGGAGGGGTTAGTGGTAGGTATATTCTGACATGGTAGTTTCTTGTATTTAGAAATGTTAAAAAATAATTATAAACAATAGAAATAGGTACATAGTATATAGTTTAAAATACGTAAAGCATTATTATTAATTGGGAAATTTGTCGAAGAAGTCATAACTTAAGTTAAACAATGGGGAGAACAGTGTGGCGGGAGCAGAAACTGTAGTGCAAAGTCTACTATAAGGCAGGATAAAGCGAGGACTTCTGAGTTGAAGGCGAAAGGTTCTGCGTCTAATTACCTCTCCAGAGATTCATTAATCACAAACTCGCGTAATTACATTCGCTAAGTTTATACATATTATAGCGAGCTGTGCTCCGGGCACCGGCGCCAAACAGACTAATAGTGATCTGATAACAAACAAAAATTTACCGGGGTTATCACTTCTCTAATGAACAAGGTTAAGATTGCTGCAAACTCCTATTTATTTTCAACTGCACTTGCTCTTGTCTGATTTATTTCCGAAATTATTAACCGAGGAAATTATTATTTCCTATTAATGGACTTTAAAACGGAATTCGAACTAGTAAACCTACAGTACATGATATTTTAATCTTAAGTTTTGTTTTAGTTTGAAATTTACTAGACATAAATCTTGTTTGTGTTTTATGAAAATTTGTTTATGTTACAAACTAAATTTCCAGTATAAAAGATCCTTAAAATAATAACAATCCGGAAAAATCATGTTTCATCCACTCGGTACATAATTTATCGCACATTCCGATTAAAATGGAATTAGGTGGCACACGTGGCAAAACGAAAGTATGGCAGCTACAGATTGCATTCCCACATCTACGATCTCTTGAGGGAAACTGAGGGCTGCGTGGTATTCGGGAACTCAGGACACTGGAAACTGTAAGGAATGCGGGAAAGTCTGAGGACTCAGTACCTCAGAGCCGCCCTCGGGGTTGTAAAGATTGGATCTGGGGGTCTCAGGAGGTCTCCGGGAATTTAGGATCTGAGACCCTAGGGGGACTCTAGAGATTACATTGAGGAGGAATACTGAAGCTTATTAGTATTTGGGAAGCTGTGGAGTACTGCGGGAAGACATTAGACACTGCAATGGAGAAAACTACGAACCCTGAAGATTGCAAGGTTTCTGGAAATTTCAGTGGGATTTCGGAACTAAGAAATTGGGACGGGACTTCCTGGTTCCTACAAGAATCTCTTTATTTTCCAGCGATTTTTCCATGCTTCACGTCATGCGACACATTATGGAAATCTTTCAGTGCCTTCTGTATGAGGTCTTTCCAACCTTCCTTCCATCCCAGTTTCCTGATATTTTTGCTCTATTTCCAGCCCCTTGTTGACGTTCCTTTACGCATTATTTCTCTTGGTCTATGTTATGTTTTGGAGCTACTACTAGAAACATTAAAATAATCAATAATTGAAAATTAGAACAGGAAAGCTAATCGTTCGATTAATTACAATTTTAGACAGATTATACATTAAAGTAAATTGATTATCCTTCACCATTAAATCCATTTTACTTATGCGAGGCAGTGAGCAACTGAATATCTTCCATAATAAGCGAAATACTTGTGTATTCACAAAATTTAATATAAAAACCCTGAAAGGCGCGTTATAATTAAATCTCACGGAATTCTGAACTGCTTCATCAATAGCACATATTACAATGCCTTTAGAAGCTGGTTCCCATTATTTAAAAATTCATTAGTCAGAGTAGAATGCCGAGAACGATGACAATAGAGTAGGGAGGGGGTAGGTGCACAAAAACATATAAAAGGTGTTGATGATATCGCAAAGATTGTAGCGTCATCTTTTATTGTAAAAAAAATTTCTACCGATTTTAAACGCTTGTTATAATAAGCATCCTAGTCCTCCACACTTCTTTGCTTTCAAATTGAGAAAAACAGACCATTGGGAAAAAACATTTTTCAACAAAATTAAAAGCTTTTCCGTTTTTTTCTAATAAAGACACCAATGATGCTTTAGTAAAGTTTTAATGAGCTTCACTCTTTAAAAAAAAAAAAAGATTTCTTTTCTTTAAATAAACTGCATTGTTAATGGTAGCGATACAAAGCGTGGAGCGTGAATTGTCCTTATACAAAAGCAAAAGTTTTTATGATTAACCGCAGTATTGTACAAATATTTTTAATATAAATTATCGATTTGAAATCAAAATGTTAATTTAATGGAAAAGGAAAACTCAACCCAGAGATTTGTCAGAATCTTTGATTGTCTTGTTTTGAATCTGTTTTAACACGGCACGGTTCGGTAATCCGTGTTGGGATATCATAGAATGCTAGCAAGTTTGATTGAAGAAAACGAAATCATTGGAAAATATCTTAATACTGTTTGAATGTTATAAAATACCGATCCAAATTGAGTTATTGAAGCTAAATTAGCAAGAAATTGAAACCTGACCGTGCCGAATGAAAGCTCGCCATGGACCCTTTATCGCTTTTTTTTATCAAAGTAATGTCATAGGGATAAAAATCATTGTGAGTAGATTTTTTTTTTCGTAAATATGAAGAGTCAAGAGCTGTAATGAAAAAATTAAACCTTGAGAAACCTTGAAGGAAGTGTTTCATTGGTGATAAGGGATATCTATAAAATACAAATCGATTTGGTATAATTCTTTCTAAGCAATAGATTGCAAACCAGTTGGGGAAAGTTAAAAAGAAATCGCTTGCTTAGTTTATCTATTGGGAAATCGGGGCCTTTTCTTTCCTTACCCGGAATTTTCTGCAAAGATTTCCACCCAAAAAGTTTCAACCTTGTGTCTGTGTCATGAATCAGAAAATAAAGCAAATCGGTTCGAACTGTTCAGTTAGGCTAGTATCCCGGGGCCAACTAGCACTCAGATAAGTCCGTCCGATCGTGTAGAAAGTCCAATAAACCGGAAATGAAAAGAGGATTAACAAACCCGGAACTAACTTTTGCTAATTATCGTTGTGTTTGCTACACTTTAAAGCTTTGGAAGCTTGCAAGCATTAGATTTCGTGTATGGAAATACAAAAGGGTGCGCGGATCTTATTTTGTTTGCTTTAGTACTTCTTTCTCTTTTAATAACTAATACCTGGGGTAGGTTTACCTTAGCAGGGCAAGTTCGACCCTCGGCCCTCGAGAGCAATATACCTTAATAAAAGCTTTCGTAACCTAACGAATGGGACCGACGGGTTGGAGCGGACTGTGATTTCAATTTCAGCTGCTTTCAGCTCATTCTTATTCGTATTCGTTCAACTTCAGAAGCAGCAGTCACAAAGCACTGTTTACTCTGCCGATTTATATCCTGCCACTCTCTGACTGTCTTCTACCCCTTTATTTAAATGCTCTTCGTCTTCCGGATGGGAATGCCAATAATGATGCACTCCACAGTTTATAAACAGACGCTCTAAATGTTAGTGTTTCTCCAAGTGCGTACTGAAATTACTCGCCTCGCCTGCTTACGCTTCAATATGAATTTACATACGCGACGCCCTTAACAAAGCTCGACTCTGTGCTTTTGCTCATTACGAGACGTGATTTTTATCCTTTGTTTGTTTTAGAGCCATCTTTCCCAGAAGAACCTTACAGTTTGAATAATTAATTTTCAGGAACAAAATTGTTTTTAGCAAACTTTAAATTGTGGCTGCGTTAATTTTTATTATGTTAGGAGAGCAAACTTTTAAGCAAAATTCGTCCCTGTTTATTAATTTAATGTTTAAAAAAAGGGTATAACGGTAAATAATTCGCGGTGACCTACCCCGCAATGAAGCCGCAGGTAAATGGAATCTGAAAGAAATAAACAAAGACTGCCTGCTATGTCATACTCCCTCCCACTCAGACAGTTCCGTAGGGACATGTCTGTAAATGCAGACGCAAAAATGAAATGTAAATTTTCAAAAGGATAAATCTAAATATTACGAAACTATGTACGAGTTTGTTAATAAAATTAAATTGATATAAATTTGGAGAGTAGATGGTTTGGATGATATTTCGCAACGGTTGAGTTTTCCGTTTTCCACTAGAGACATTCCGGATGCCCGGTTGAAACTTCCGTAATGTCCTTCAGGTGCTTATGAATAAATACGAAAGGACAACTTTATTACAGGGACCGCAACTCTGGGTACTCGACGTAATCGAGAAAGTGCTCTATTTAGGAATACTGAAATTTCAATAAACCAAACCGGTTGCTGGGGTACCTGAAATTTCATTAGCCAAATTCCTTGTTCGTCTTGAAGGTCATCCAGACCACTTGCTAGCAAGCCATTTAATTATTAATTAATCTCCAGATTAAATTTGGATTGTATAATCGTTTGAATGAGTTTGTTATATGTTAGGGGTGATATTGAATCTCGGCAATATTAAGGGAACGCTATGCAAAACTTAATATTCTTACATCAACTATGCATCAAGATAGACGAAGGGCACATTAATGATTTTAAGGGGTTTCGGATCATAATTTAGAAGCACTTAACTAGGGCCAAAGTAGTGCCAAAGAATGTAGACAAAGCAAGATTAATTATGAGATTCTTCTCCCTTTTCTTCATGACATGACTTGCTATTATAATTTTGCATGTCCTGAGCAATTAACAGATTAATATTTTTCGACGTTTTTAAGCGATGTCTAATTTTTCTTGTCTATGGAAAATTTAATTATTGTAAAATAATCTTTGTTTGCTGGTATCGTGCCTAAAGGGTTGTAGATAAATATTTGGATTTATCTTTTAGAAATGCGTCATTTTATCCATGGCATTATTAATCTTTTTTATCTTGAGCTCCGAATGCTTTTGTATCGATTTTCGTTTCCTCCACCCGGAAAGGGTGACCTGAAGCAACGTTTGGTTTGGAGATCATAAGCTAAGCAGATAAATGGAGAAGAGTACCACGACATTGGGAGGGGTCAGGTGGGGAAATGCTAGCTTTGGGAAACCATAGGGAAAAATAGGACCTCAACCAAGATCCACAGACGATCAGCAGATTGAAAGGAAGGACATAAAGAATTTTAAGATCAAGGCAAATAAATTGGGATGAGTACGACCACAACAAAGATGACAATAGATCGGCATGTCTGAGAAATATTTAATAGAGGAAGGTTGTATGAAAGACCACTATCCCTTAATTATTTTTTTTTTTGTTGTGGTCTGTAATTTAAAGCAATTAACCTTTTGGGACTTTGTAATAATCATCATTCAAATTCAGTACACCCCTGGTCTCCATTCGTAATTCTACTATTTGTAGCTTCGTTTACTCTTGGTCTTTGTGTTAGTTTCTAATGGGGTTGATTCTTATTTGACTGTATGATAATGTTCTGACAAGGGTTGATTTCAGTTAGGTCCTTAAAACTTGCTTTTCTACATTTTTATGATTAAATTAATTAATTTGGAATGGAACCCCTTCTAATAAACATTTGTAGGAAAATCTTTGGGAAAATAAAAAAAAATTCTTGATTCTAGATTCTATTACTTGAGGAGTTTTAATGTTTTAATGAGAAATGCTAACTCGGTTAAAGTTTGTCTTAACACATAGCAGATGCATTTAGCTGTGGACTTGCAGACGTTTTCCCGAAGACAGCAAGAAAAGTTTGTCGTTAGATGTTTGCACAGACAGCGCTCTCATTGCTAATGCGTTTTCCCAGTTTGTGTATCTTCTGCAGCCTCGGATAAAAATGCGTCATAATTATATTCATAAGATACATAAAAAGTATTTTATACGACAGGTTTTATGTTGAAATTCTTCTGGAAGGAAAATTACATTTCCAATTCATGAAACGCCAGCAAAAGGTAAAAGAGTGTAACTTATGGTAAGTTGATCTCGTTAGCTAAAAATTGCACTTTCATCAAATCATCATAATTCGTTTGCTATAAAGAGTGGGAAAAAATTGCCTTTAATCTTTATTAAAAGTTGTTATTGTCCCACGTTTATTGTTGTGATCCTGAAGCGTCGAAATTCAAAAAGGATATTTCGCGCTACATATTTCTCCCTTTTTTTTATTTAAATGTTATTATTCCTGCTCCCCCATTTGTGGTCAACCCTGCATTCAGAAAGTTGTTGCGGAAATGGTACAGGAAGCTAAAAATACAACTTCTTCTTCCTGTTCCTATCGACTCACCCTCGCCCGCTCTTTTCATTTGAATAATAATTTTATTCCGAACTTGCTCCCGTATTATTTTCTTTAGGCTGCGTTTTCATTTTAAATATTTTAATATGAACGCATTCTCGCATAATACGAAATAAAAGTGTAATGTTATAGGTGCGATATGAAAACGCGTTAAATATTAAATTCTTTGGACATGATTTACGCTCAAAGAGAGCGGGAGATTTAAGGTTTGTTGCGGCTTTTAATATCTTTTAGTTTTAGGCTTTTCTGTATAACGCACATTTGGCACCGTTTGTAATTTTGCGAGTTCTGCTTGCGTTCACAGACCAGTTAAATTATATTTGTGTTTGTTTTTTGTATTATTTCGTTTTCTGCGTTTTCTCATCTTATACAGAATATAAATCTTTCCAAAAGTATCTTATATATTATATACGTCTATGGAACATGGGAAAACATTTTTCTGAAACAAATATTTTTATATTATAAAAAAAATTAATAGTAATTTTTCTTGTAATATGAATCTAGTAGGTAACTATATGTGGCTCTGAGTCGAACGACGCTGATTCTCTTTGTAACTTAAGGAGGTATACCTACTGATTTCTTTACTTTTTTTTAAATCTGAACTCAACATTCTAGAACCCTTAATACCTCCTTTTGTGTTCCCAAGTTTATTATTTATGGTTAAGAAGAATGAAGTTAGTAATTTTCGTTGCTGGTAAAACTGTCAGTAATGGATGCCTGGTATTTTGTAATTATCATATCTTGAGTACGCGAATCGATGGGGAATTATGTATCTTCTGTTACATTATGTACAGCACTTTCCTCTAGTGGTAGTTTAATCATTGATAGGCTATTATTCCAGTTATGTGCGTCATCGAGGACGAATTAGATTGCGAAATTAATTTATAACATACATAGTGTAGTAGCAGTTAATAATAGTTTGAACGGCAGCGAAGTGATTATCGGAAGCAAGAGCGAGATCCGTCCGTTCATATAGACGTAGGTATACGAATACATCCATCCATATATTTATCTATCTCGACCGTCCAGAGCAACATGAAAGTGTAATTAACGGCAGTCTCCGTCTGGATTTGATTGTCGAACTTACGTTAATTTCTCCAGAGAGCAGTATTCGAGAATTACGTCGATCCTGTTTATTCTCTGCCTCTAAATATATTTATTATTACCAATTATAAAGTTGCAACGGGGGTATAATATTCGACCTTAAAACAGCGAGCTCAGCGTTCTTGAACTTGTCAGTCGGTTAATATGCACAATATACGAGAAGCTAGAACATAAATTAAGCCGAAATAGCGGAGAGATTAATTGCAAGAAGCTGATGTGAGTAAATCGTCTAAAGTATGCAATAAAGTCCTAGGCCTGGTTGTAGGATACGAAGAAGGGTTGCCTCTTAACTTTTGTATCGGGTCCCAAAGAGAATTCTCGAAATAAATTAACTGGAAACGTCTAGTCCCCGGAATTACGAATCGAAAAATAGCGCGGATTGGATTTAATCAAGTAATATTTGTCCGTAATCGCTTTCCCGAGCTATTTTCGCATATAATCAGGACGAAAATTTAATTAAACTTTGGCAGTAGACTCGGAGAGGTAAGAAGAGGTATACTGCAGCGCTAATTCCTCTTATACCCAATTTTAAACCGATTAAGGAAATTTTAACCCAAAGTAGCTACAGAAAATCGTCCGGAGAAAAGTACTCGCTTCTATAGCATTAAATTTTATTACGGATCTATCCAATATTCTTTTCCCGTCTTTGCAGCTAATAACCACTTTGAAGCACTCCACATCCCCAAGATTACACGAGCCATATTACATATTAAGACAACTGCCTTCTCGTGTCGTTTCCCCGTTATCCCACTATCCTACATGTACATTCTCTTTTTAATTTCCCGACGAAAATGTACCCTTAAAACTTCTCAAGTGTAATAATTAGACATATTTCCTTTTAACTTTCCCAGAAGCCAACTTAACAAGAAATTTTAATGTGGCCAACAAACTTGTACCTGTTTCTCATTATAATTTAACAGATAACTTAGAAAATGTAACTACAAAAGGTGCAATTAACAACCTTCACTTGTTTATATTAAGTTTCTCGGGGGGAAATTTTATTGTCGATAAGGAACTTTTGAATCACCAAAGGTTTCTTTAAAATGATTACTGTCTCGTTTAATAACTATTGCAGTTTCTATGCTTCTTGCAGGAGTTTTCGTAATTGGATAAGCACTTTCAAAATTAAATAATAGTTTAAGAGTTGTTGCTCCCGCGTTTACTAGATGGCGCTCGTTGAAACGACTTAAATTACATTCCAAGCAATCGTTGAACGTGGCCATTGTACTTTGTCCGGTTTAACGCAGCATTAGTTCTTGCCATGGACCTCTTCTGCTGCATACCTACGGAATTTCAACCACCAACCCCGATGGAATATAATGATAAAATATTTATTATTTATTGTTTAAAATTTAATTTAATTAGTAAAAACAAAGGAAGTTTCTAAGTAAAGTTGGAAAAGTTCTGAACCTAAATTAAGTTGAAGTAAAAATAACATCTTGAGTTAGTCTTAAATATAGAAGAAAAGCGGAAAAGGAAAGTAAAACCGAGTTTTCCTTGTACCACATATGGCGCGCTTTTATAATTCACGAAACTTTTCGGGACGACGAGACGTATACAAAGCAGCAATTATTATAAACCGTCCCATATTTCAGGGCAATATGCGAGATGAGTATATTTTTCACGATTGTCACTACAACATGTGCGCTTTATAATTGACCGTTCCAGTTTAGATTACAGGACTAACTTTTGTCGCCATATTTCGTTTTATGACGTAACATGAATTACTCGGCTTCATAAATTTTAACGTTAATTTACAAAAGCGTTTTTTAGTTTGATTTACTATTGCCCACATTATTCTCTAGCGCACACTATCACTTAATTGAGTCCCAACGCTTTTTAAGATAAAAACTTGCAACAATAATTTTTAAACGATAATATCACGTTTTTAAAGTTAAACCTTTGGACGGCAATAACAGAGAATTTTTACAGGGACGTATCAAGCAACCAATCGTTTCCCACTAAGTATTTCTTGTAAATTCTTAAGCTCCCTTTGTACGGTGTTAATGACTATAGATTTTACCTCGTACACTACTCATCTACCAGGTTTGAAAGGCACATGGAAATAAATTAAAAAATGGTCTTTTTGAAACATAATTAACATTAAAACCAAAACGGAGTTGGTGACAACTTAATCTAATTATAGGAAGTTATTTAGAGAGTTCTTTCCCTGTGAAAACTTAATTAAGATACGTCAGAGAGAAAGAGAGGGGAGAAAAAATGTGGAGGTTTTAATCTAGAGCAATAAAGCGTAAAGACTTTCCATAATAATAAATAAGAATTAACTGTCAAACTTTTCATATTTTAGGTTTATAGGCAGCATCGAAGTGAGAAATAATACTCGCTGATAAGAAATACAAAATTTATGGCTGTCTTCTCATTTAGAATGCTGTTATTAAAATAATCTTTACCTCTTATCGCTTAATAGCACCGTTAAACCTGAAAGTTTTGAAAATATGTTGAAGTTAAGCTTGATCAGAATACCTACCCAAAATGAATAATTAAAATATTTAAATGCTGAAATAACAAACTCTCTCGGTTATTTTATAAGTATGACGAAGGGATGAGAGGCACTTGGAGAAAATAATCACCCGTTTTAAAGAAAATAAAGGGCCGATTTAATTTAAGGGGTGGTAAAATCTGTTATACTAAGTCCGTTCGAGATTTAGATGCTACTTTCGATCACAACAAGCCCGAGACCCGCCAAAGGAACTCATTTAACCCGCTGAATAGCTCAAGAGGAAGTCAATCTCGCTTCTGATTTAGATAAGGAACTGACGAGAATAAGAAGATATGCCACCATCTTCATACTGTTATATTCGTGTATTCGTCTTTTAGGAACGACTATTCACAATGGGTTCTCCCTTCGTGCAAAGGGAACCGATTGGTTTCTATCAAAATAGCTCCAGAAAATATATTACAGTCAGATGTAAAAGAAAGACTAGGGAAAACGAATTTCTATTACATTATACGCAGCTTTATTCACACAAACATTATTTAATGGATACTTGTTATACAAAATTAAAAATAAAAACAGAATAAGAAGGTTGATGCAAGTCTGTTCTGGTTCCTGCAGGAAGGAAAAACTATCAGTGTGGCTTTTGCCTAGGTTGTATCACTTTTACTAATACGAATTTTTGTTTCCCGTCATAGGAAATGAGATAGAGGCTAGTAACGAAACATAAAGAAACAGAAAAGACATGGATGCAATATTTTGAATGTAGAAAATGTTTCAAAACTTGCATAAAACTTTTCCACTTGGGTTTTCATTGTAAAATAGGATTCTGTCAGGTAATATTAATCAAAAAGAAAAATTCATATAAGTTGGTCAAAAAGCAAAGCATAAATCCTGTTATAACAGTAAATTTTTCCTAGTTGTCACGATATAATCATGTCACGTGACGTGTTATAACTCACTTTTGTTTTCAAAGTTCGCGATTTAAGCTTGGAGAGGGCATATCTGATCGGGCCAACCATTATTCGGGTCTGCGCTTATGCATCTCGACCATTTCTAGTTTCTTGCTTTCATTTCCTCACTGTTCTTATCGATGGAAACATCTTACGACTGCCAAGGCGATACACAATAGTTCACATTAAAGTGGTTCAATTGACCTAAAACCCTCCTTTGGTTTTATTACGTTTGCACTTGCTAACAACCCTTAAATAAGTATACGCTTTTTGTTATGCAAATTGTTTTGATTGTATCACATGTGGGACCTGAAAATTAATTTTCTTTTTAATCAAAGAATCTCTTTTATTTTTACCTAAAATTGATCATGAAGTACCAAGGAGATAATAAATTTGGATTATTTAATGATGCAATAAAATGCGCATTATGCGCCATGAAGGCATAAACAAAAGACTTGCTTCCCTCGAAAAGTATCATAAAAATATGTCTTTATAAAGCAATAAATTATGTCTAAGGAGTTATAAAATGGAATCCTCAGTTAGTGCTTTTTTAGCTAAAAAATTTAAGCTGTAGTAAATTGTTAAACCAGAAGCATTGCAGGTTTTACATACAGAAATGAGAGGGAAATAAATAATAGATAGAGAGATAGGAAAGAGATCTAGAGCAGTTCTAAAGAGGGGGGGTTAAAGTGCTCGGCCTATGGACTGGAAACATCAACAAACGTCTTTGTTGAATTTCCTGAAAATTTTAAGACTTTTAATCCTTTCAAAATTTTAGCTGTGTTTGTCTTTTGTTGACGATTTTGCATGTCTGTAGAAAAAAAAATTGTCGCTTAAAAGAATTTTAGGGTAACTTTTGTTCCGGGAACAGGAAATAAAATTGTCGCGTTCATAATCCAAAGAATTTATGGAATATTGAAAAAAAACCATCAGTGGTGGAAAGGCGTTAAGGTTCGGTTTCCTGGTATTTTTCTGGGAAGCGTGCATTGGCCGCATAGGAAAACAATACAAGAAATAGCCAAGAAGATTTGATTTGGGGAGCTACAAACATTTTAACTGAGATGAGGTTTTTATCTACAAGGATCGAGAAGGGCGACCCGTAATAAGAATCTCCTTAGTACACAAATATCTACGCGGGATGGGATTCTATCAAAGAAACGGTTCTATCTGAAATAAATTCTAGACTTATTGCGAGGATATTGTTTCAGCTTCAATCGCTTCTTGATAGAGCTATCGGAGATTGTTTCGAACGTCTCTGTACCCGTAACTGCTGCAATGCCACGGACAATATAAGCTTTATAACTTATATAAAGAATCCTGGATAGGGACGTGCACCAACCGGGGAATAACTTTAACTTCGAAACTCTAAACTACCAACTTATAAGGTGTAAGACATGGGAGAAGCAATTCTTCCAGAAAGAAATCAGCCTATATTTCACGATGATTGAAATATTTCCAATAAATTCGTCCGGAAATCAGTCGAGGAATTTATTCTTTGTGATATTTTTTAGTGTCGGACGATGAAATTTGTTTCACTTTCTTTTGAATACTTTTCCGGTTAAAAACTGACTATTTTCCATGAAAAATGTTAGTCGAAGTTTGATTTATTATACTCACTAAAATATATCAAAGACACTAACATATTGCCAAATATTTATCCATCTATGTATACCTACATACATAAATAATAAATCTTCAACAATCTACACCTGATTTTAAATATTTTATCCAACTAACTCCTACTCACCTCCCACCCTATCAGTAGAGAACACTTCCCCTCCCTGTTGAAGGTGCGATTTTGACACCGACTTATGAGTTTTACCAGCCGACCACAACGTGAAATTTTTTGGCCCAATTAAAGATTATTTTACTCCCAATTTTCCCAAGACGAGTTTTCGTTTTTCGTAAATTCCTGGTTTCCTGGAACCCGTTCTAGAATAACTCGGTTCTTGTTCTGTATATATCGAAAAGTTTTTGGAAGTCAAAATAGGGTTGATTCCGTGGGATTTATCCCTGGTCGGTTCCTTGTCTTAATTTGGGATGGCAATTGATTGTACGATTGCAGCTTTGTTTCTTGATCCTGGATTCCTTACAATTGTTGTAGTGGGGATTGATTTTGAGGGTTTTTTAAATTCTTCTTCTGGAAGGTGTCGGCTCACGTCACCGACAATTTGTCAAGTGGGATATAGGAGAGTCAACGCAAGGGGCACAGTTCGAGTAAAGACAGAGATATCTTTGATGATTCCTCTGTACATTTACTCCCTTCTATCAAAACACCCTTCTATTAAAATATTTTATTGCTGCTTTGTGAAATAGTTCCTCGAATCTGAATTATAGTTAATCGAGTTTTAATTGAATCAGTTCGGGTCTTCGGTAATATTTCGAATAGTATCCTTGGACTTGTAGTACAAGTTCGGGAATATGATATTGTACATGACATTGTTTGAAACGTTTCATCTAAAGTGCATTCGGGTTTGCTGTGTTAAGTTTGGAGGGGTGTCAGAGACAGGAGGCGTAACATGAAATCGTCGGACTTTGGAATTGTAAAGTCTGAATTGGCCACAAGACAGACTCGGGGTAAATGAGGATGATTAGCTCGTTTGCCGGCAAACTGAGCAAAGTTAGCGGCGCAATCAGTCCGTCTTGGCGTACCTATCAGTCAAACCAGCCAAGCAGACCGAGATTTTAATCCGCTATTCATATGCAAATAGGTTTTATTGCTAGTTCTGAGTTTATTAGGACTAGGGAGGCCCGCTCTCAGCACTATGTATGCTAATCTTTCACCCGGCCCAGCCGCGGTTAGTTAGCAGTGTATCTTACATATACTGTTTCAATTCCCTATGTAAATCCAGGATGTCGCCTACTCTCCTACTACCCTGCGGCGTATGAATGTAAATATCCACAAATACATCCCTAATTGCATCCAAGGACACAACAGGATAACTAAATCGCGCCAGCAACAATCGCGGACCGAGATAACCCACAAAATTCAAATGACGTTAACCTAAAACCCATTACGGCCTGTGCCTCAAGCTAAAATCGCCCTGTAATTTTACGACCGCTCAAAATTCGTGGTTTTGCCATTTACATCCAGTTGGTAATCACTTTAAGCTAAAGGTTTAGTTCAAATATTAAGTACTTTTTGAGAATGACACCACTACAAAAGGGTTGGATTATAGCTATAACTTTTGCAAGTTCCTTTTGTTATATTAGTTCATCCCTATAACATATTTAATATTTTCTAAAACTTTTTATATTGTTGCAGGTCCTAATCGCCATGAAACTTGGACGTATATGAATGCAAGAAATCGAATTTGCACCCCGGTAAGTAATTAATAATTTTTTTTACTGCTACGTTTTAACACCTGCGCCAAATAATAATCTTAACATACACAAACATTTTCTCTTGGAATTATTTTAATTTTTGGCGTCATCGTATTCAGAATATTTGGGCCGGATCTCAAACTTTAGATTAGTTACGCCATCGAGCACAAGTATTGATCGTCCTTGTAATTTTTTAAACTGTATTCTTAGATAAGTTTTCCAAAATATAGTTCTTATAAAATATTTAATCTTTTAAAAACTTTTAGAAGATTTTAGAACGAAACATGCTTACTACAAGTAAAATTTAATTAATTGTGCATGTCTCAAGAAGTGAGAATGTGTTACGGAAATTTTTGAAAATGATTTGAATTGGGGATGAAAAAATTCTTTTATTCTTTAATTTTCTGTTGTAATATTATAAATAATTCAGATGGAAAAATGCATGATGAAGGTAAAAATATATAGGGAAAGAAAAAACTAATTCAGATGAGAGTATGAGTTGTGGGGGATGCTACTTGTATTGGCATTATGGACGTAATCGGATCTAATAAAAGAAGTTTATGGCTTTTGTGTACTTTTTGTGTATCTCTCGCGGACATCTTGGTCGGATAGACCACATATATAAAATGGAAAATCTCCTGCATGTGACATTGTGAAGCGCTCAATCCCTCTCGAGCTTTCTTATCGATACAATTTAACATCAAAAACTTAATGTAGCTATTATTGTTGCAGCAGTAGCAAGAACGAACGGTTGGTTCTAGCTAAAAATTTTCTCCCAAGATTGTATCCATTTAATTTCGTTCTTTCGTTGATGCGATATATAATTTAAGTTTGGGGATACGACGAACCAGTCGTTTGAGTCCCGTTGAGAACAATCATAATTAAACAGCTCGAGAAGCAATGTAGTGGAAACTAAGTGGAAAATGTAGTCCTGAGAACGATAGAAGTGCGTGCTAGTAGCGAAACCGCGGGAGATACATTTGCATAATGCACCACTCCACGAGAAACAATCTATTCTAATGAATACAACAAGTACACGGATTTCGGGGCGTAAATGGTTTTATATTTTACCAAATTTATTATTATTATTATCATTTTTTTGCACACCTTTTTTCTCCCCCGCACTATACCATTCTTTACTTTTCCTTCCCTCGAAAATTCATTTCTGTTGCGATTTTGGCAAATGTTTGCTTTGGTTGGGATTCAGGAAACGGCTACTCTAACTATGTTTGGTGTTTGGTCAATTCGTTTAGGCATTTGACATCGAGGACGCGCCGCAGGCTGTCGCATTCGCCCAGCCTAATCAACTGTTGTGTCGTTTTCTGAATGCAGATTTATTGCCCTTGTCCTCTGGAATTCCAAGCAAAAAGGGAGAACTTTTATAGTTCTAATAACTTTCATGGAATTACACCAACGCGAATGAAATAGCCCCACCCCCCCTTGGACGATTATTTTCCTTATTTTGTATCAAAATTTGCAAACATTTGATTTAGTATCCGAGACAAGTAGTTGAAAGCTCAGCAGTATGAGCTGCACGTCTTACACTGTTGGTTTTTCAAGCTTCGTCTGTTGTCTTTTATTGCTGTTCATCGTCTGCCTTTTCATTTAAGTCTGTGTACTTTTTACGGTACAACACACACTGCTCCGAGATGTTCTGCCATGATTTCGTAATTTCTAGTGGTTTTCTTTATTGTTATAACTATTTTATTTCATTGTGCGGCACAATCGTTTCTTTTTCTTAATGTCGTTGCAGTTCCTTGGAATTTATTCTAATTATCTTGAAACTAAACATCCCCTGATTTCTTTATAACTTAAACAAAATACTACCACATGTAAAATATATACAAGAATCATTAACACTGGAAGGATGTTGGAATATCCGTCCCAGTTCCCGGCGACGATAGAGTGAGCCTTGAGTGGAAGGGTTAAAAAAAGCTTGAAGACTAAATTTCTAAAAAAAAATAAACGTATGCTTTAAATTGCGCCTGTTTTGAATATATTTCGTAAATATCCGAATGAAAAAGCTGGTGCTTTGTTTAAACGTGCAGGGGGTGGTGTAGATAGGAAAATTTCAGTGTAATAATTGGATTGGCTTAAAAACCCGACGCCATATTTTAATTAAGGTTTACTTCGAGTGTTTGGCGTGCACTAAAGAGTAAATCAGATAAGTTAGGATTCAGCAGCCGCGTCGTTTATTAAAATTTGAGCAAAGGGGTCGTTTAACGATAAAGTTAAAAATTTTATGGTGATCGTAATAAAACGATGGTAATCTAAGGGCAGGGAAACTGTTTAGTATTCCGGTGAGCGAGGGTACGGGCGAGTCCGGTCATCGACGGACTCTCCGGACGCCCATCAAGCGCTTCTTGTTATATGGCGGGTGATGAGGCCCCGCCGAGCTCAATCGTGCGTGGCCCACGCTAGCCCCATCCTGATGTGACCGCAGAATTCGGAATCTAAATATAAATTGCTATCAGCACCACTCGCGGTAGTGTTTACTAGTCAAATATTTGTGCTTTTATGCCGATCAGGATCCAGAGCCCTCTCGAGAGATGCACTTTGCATGTTCCGGAACGGATCGACTTGCCCGGACTCGGCCAAGCTTTATGCAGATCCTAATGTACACTTCTGATCCAAATTCAAATTATTATTTCGGACTTTTAATGTCTTTTACCTTCTTTTTAGAGTTTTTACGGGCTCCTCATAAAAGGGATATTAAAAAGAGTTTCAAAGAAGTGGGTGTTATCGAATTTCTAACTGGATTACCGGAATTATTCTCGACGTTATCTGCGATTGTTGCGCGAATTCCGGGGGCTTGATTACGCCCTGCTTTTACAAGTTTACTTTTGTATCTACTGAAAGTAATTGTACCGTGAAATAATGTCTAAATTTGCATGACAGGCGCAAGCGTTTGTATAACTGTATAGTTATTTATAATTTAATTCCAATATGACGCTGCCTCTATGTTTAATTTAGCTTATTATATCGTCATGTTTGTTTTACACTCGAGTCCTCGCCGTTCACTGATGAGATTTGCAAGCTTCGCTATGCAGCTTCTCCTCAACAGTAGAGACAAATATAACCAGTTGGAGGACTTCATCCATGCAACCCCGTCCGCGCGCTTCTCTCCCAGGGACCAGATTCGAAAAGAATAGAAAATTTGCGAACTTTTCTCGCTAAACTGCCTTCATTGTGTTTCAGCTTTTACCTTGATTATGTCTCATTGTTATGTTGTTGGATTATTACCTCTTTGAAGCTTTTTCCTGCGCCTTTATTTTTATTTCGGATTTCATTGTTAACCGGCCGGAGAGCTATTCCTAACAGCTAGCGATTCCGAAGCTTAATTGTCCGGAATTTACCTCCAGTGATTAAACTTTAACAAAACTAGGAAGGTATTCTTGTACTCTCTCTCGTATTTACGAGGGAAAAACTTTCCCGGTGAATTAATGCTGGATTGCCGGGGCGCTTTTGTTTCAAAACTCATTACCAGAACTGCAGTTTACAACTCGAAAAAGCTTGCGAGTAAAAATTATAATATTGCACTTAGTGCTTACGCTTAGCTGGTTTCATTTACTCGGGGAAAATAAACAATTCTTTTAAATGAGCTAAAAAAAACTTACCAAGCTCGAGAATTTCCGAACTTTGAACACAGACGGAAACCGACTATTACCGCTCCCTATGTTGTGTGCAATTGTGCAATTATAACGGAAACAGGTAAATATGGCTTAGTGATTATCGAATTTTAGATATGCAAGTTGGAAACTACCAGCTAAATTTGTGAGACTCGTTAGTGCTGTGTACTTGAGGTAAAATGATAGAATAACTTCTACTAGACATCTGTTTGTTTAGAAAATTCATTACAGGGAGATAAGTGAATCAGACACTGCTATTCTACATTTATGTTCGTTGGCCCAATTAGTCAGAATTCTTATTACTAACCTAATTAAGCTCTCTTCACACTTGTTAGGAATTGTTTGAACTGATATTAGATTAATAGGAGTTAAAAGGTTCCGTCACAGCATTGGACTGAGGATATAAGGTTTTTTTCCATCTGATTTTTCAATATTGTTGAGGCCCTGATTAAATAATCCAACTAAAGGTACAGGACGGTTATCACAATACCATTGGATTGGGCATTTAAACCCGCATAGACATGTAAATGAATTCCATTAAATTCATTGCTTAATTTACAAGAACTTAATCAGCGATGCTCATCGACGTATAAAATGTAAATCAAAAAAGTCTTATGTGGTATTCAGGTTCGTTGCATTTTACGATATTCTAAAGAAATGCCTTGGAGGGGGCGAAAGTACAATCGCTTTTTATGCAACTCCGAGGGGCATACGTCAGTATATA
Source organism: Hemicrepidius hirtus (assembly GCA_963082805.1). Taxonomy (NCBI): domain Eukaryota; kingdom Metazoa; phylum Arthropoda; class Insecta; order Coleoptera; family Elateridae; genus Hemicrepidius; species Hemicrepidius hirtus. The sequence goes on from OY720167.1 coordinate 25,999,188, forward strand.
AACCTAGAAACAAAGCGAATCTTCAGCACAGTTGCATCTGCTTCTTCGCCCTGAAAACATGAAGTTTCTGGTAAGACCCCCTAATTATTATTAATTACAGCAATTATGGTTAATTGGCGTTTGTAGGTTTTAACCCTTCTTTTGACTACGGCAGTCTTTGCCAAAGAGGCCGAGGATGCAAAGAAGGCACATAAAAGAGGCGTTCACGGTTTAGGTGATTTCGGAGGTGGTGATCTTGGAGGCCATGGAGGCGGTGGTGACTTAGGAGGACATGGCGGTGGTTTCGGAGGAGGTCTTGGTGGTGGACATGGAGGTGGATTCGGTGGTGGACTGGGAGGTGGACTCGGCGGTGGACTTGGTGGTGGAGCTGGAGGTGGATTCGGTGGAGGAATTGGAGGCGGAGCCGGGGGCGGCGGTCAAGTCAGCCAAATCACCCTCACTCGTCAAGTTCCATATCCAGTGCCAGTACCACAACCCGTTCAAGTAGAAAGGCGAGTCCCATATCCAGTAAACGTACCAGTTGGATACAATGTCGATAGGCCTTACCCCGTACATGTTCCACAACCTTACGATGTACATGTAGACAAACCTGTACCATACCAAGTAGTGAGGGATGTTCCAGTGCCAGTCAGAGTACCAATTCGAGTTCCCGTACCAGTAGCCGTACAAGTTCCAGTACCTCGTCCATACCCAGTTCATGTTCCTCGTCCAGTACCTGTTCAAATTCCCACCCCCGTTATTGTACGAAGACCGGTACCAGTAATCATCAACACCGGTGATGGCGGTTTCGGCGGAGGAGCCGGTGGTGGTGCTGGAGGTGGATTCGGCGGTGGATTCGGAGGTGGAATCGGAGGAGGAATTGGTGGAGGCGGAGGACATGGTGGATTCGGAGGTGGAATCGGAGGAGGAATTGGTGGAGGCGGAGGACATGGTGGATTCGGCGGTGGAATCGGAGGAGGAATCGGTGGAGGTCATGGTGGATTCGAAGGTGGCGAACACGAAGGTTTAGGAGGCGGATTCGGTGGAGAACACGAAGGTGGTGATGATGGTGGATATGGAGGACACCATTAAAATCACAAGTACCTTAAATAATCCTAAATGTGATACGTATTTATAACATCGAGCAATAGACTTTTAAAATCCATCCAATTTAATTCTCAACAGTGCTGTGCTTCATTTCATTTATTCAGAATTTCCATTTATCGAGAATTAGGTTTTAATACGTGCTCTAAAAATATGGAACGGCTTAGTTTTATATTTTAAATATATTTCCATTATGTGTAAAAACCAGAAACTTAGTGTTTAGTGGGCAACTGGAGCGAATAACTCTCGCTAGACAGCTATTGCTAGCATTTACTTTTTATCTTTTTACTTTTAATCTACTCTTTATAAACGAATATGAAAATGTAAAAAAGAATAAACTTTTAATACTAATACTACAATTTTTATTTTTTATCCAAGTAAATTTGGTAAAGTGTTTATTGTGTCTAATATTACATTCTTAAATGAGTTTGATTGATCTTTGGTCAGCTCTAAGATGCTAAGAGAATGCCCTTACTTGCCCCCAGACAAGACTTTTTTTTTATTCCTTTCAAGTTTCGGAACTAACCCCTTTGTCCTCGTTGCCGTGTCTTCCTAGTTGATGAGCGCTGGATGAGACATTTCAGAGGGTTGTCAATTCTGGTAACTTCGATTTAACATTCCACAAATAATTTCTATTTACTTGGTTTTATAAAGCTTGCTCTGATGCATTTAAAAAATAATTTTAGATTGTTGTTGTGCGGTTATTTTAAATTCTTGAGAATTGAATCCACAATATACTTAAGTCATATTGGCCCTTTGTATTGATTTACATATCCTTAAATAAAAAGGAAACAATAAAGTCATGGTTAAACAAGAAATTGTGTAGATACTGAGTAGTACTTGGTTTTGCATCAAGAATTTTCATTAATATACAATGTTTAACATTGTCCCTGTAGCTAAATTCAGTCTCTAATCAACAATCCTTCAGGACATTTGAAACGCCCTCTTGTTGATGTAATAACTAAATTTATATGAGCGTGAACGTTAACTCTGAAAGCGACTATGATTGGAAAATTGTAAATTCTGATAGTTCCGATTACATAGTACCAATGCAGCGGCAATTATTAACACGATAAACGTTTACAACTGCGAGTGTAATCTGTGATGTAATAATTTCTATACTAGGTAATTTGATCAGCAATCAAAATACAATAACAATATCGAATCGAACAATCTCCCCGTTTTGATAATATAACAACCAGGAAAAAAATTATTATAATAGATAAAATATACGCACTTTGCTGAAATATTATCACAACGGTATCAATTCTTAAACAAAGGTGCGATTCCAAAAGGTATTGAAATAAAAAAAGCCGCATTTCCCTTTGAAATATCTTACATGGTTTCATTTCAAACTTTTCTGTCTTTCGTCCGCTTTGTTCGATTCTTCTTATAGCACTGCCGCTTTGTCTAAGACGTGGGATCAAAAGGATATTTTTCAAGATCTCTGCTTTCTTGTGTCTTCGTTTAATTTCAAATTCGAGTTGACCTAAATGTAAGTGCCTTCGAAGGATTAATGTTCCCAGTCCTTTGTTCTTTTAGAATTACGAATTTGATAAAGCATTCTTTCCTGAAACTTTCTCATTTTTAAGGTTTCATTCTTAAAAAAAATGTTTTTTGAAATTTGAAATAGCTTTGCGTTTTAATATTTTTTTTAGGTTTCTTGTAAATTTTTTATTGGAATGGTAAGGATCAAAGCTCAGTCAATAGCACTTTTCCAATTCTTCACGCCATGTATAATTCATAGGGCGCCAATATTGAATAGACGGATGACGAGCGGATGACTTCGGATGTATGAAATCAATGACGTCCTTTAAACCACGCCAAACTAAGTGTAAATACCTAATATAGGAGGCTCTCTGATTTATGTCCTTATCGTAGACTTTATCATGCAAGAAATTGTCACGAGCCAATTGGGAAACGCATTATTTTGTTTTATGATAATGGCTTGGCTCCAAAATCCGATTCCCAGGGTTCAAAGTTCCCACTGGTAGTATAGAATTGGATAATATCGCATATAATCCAGAAAATAACAAAATATTTATGTAAATTCACAAAATTAGAGCAAATTTTGTTTGCTGTTTAGTGAGGTTTTTAGTTATTAGTAAAGGGAAACGTTTCAAAAAATTAAATTACCACCCTTTTTAAAGGCCCAAGTTTAAGATAAGATCTCTTACAGTAATCAATTTACCAAAATATACTTGGATATAAAAATAAAAAACCTTTTAGTATTAGAAGTTTATTTTTTTTACATTTTCATATTCGTTTATAAAGACTAGATTAAAAGTAAAAAGATAAAAAGTAAATGCGAGCAATAGCTGTCTAGCGAGAGTTATTCGCTCCAGTTGCCCATTAAACACTAAGTTTCTGGTTTTTACACATAATGGAAATATATTTAAAATATAAAACTAAGCCGTTCCATATTTTTAGAGCACGTATTCAAACCTAATTCTCGATAAATGGAAATTCTGAATAAATGAAATGAAGCACACAGCACTGTTGAGAATTAAATTGGATGGATTTTTAAAGTCTATTGCTCGATGTTATAAATACGTATCACATTTATGATGATTTAAGGTACTTGTGTTGTTAATGATGTCCTCCATATCCGCCATCATCGCCACCTCCATGTCCTCCACCGAATCCGCCTCCTAAACCTCCGTGTCCACCACTTCCGAATCCACCATGACCTCCACCGATTCCTCCTCCAATTCCACCGCCGAATCCACCATGTCCTCCGCCTCCACCAATTCCTCCTCCGATTCCACCTCCGAATCCACCGCCGATTCCGCCACCGAATCCACCTCCAGCACCACCTCCGGCTCCTCCGCCGAAACCACCATCACCGGTGTTGATGATTACTGGTACAGGTCTTCGTACAATGACGGGGGTGGGAATTTGAACAGGTACTGGACGAGGAACATGAACTGGGTATGGACGAGGTACTGGAACTTGTACGGGTACTGGTACGGGAACTCGGATTGGTACTCTGACTGGAACTGGAACATCCCTTACGACTTGGTATGGTACAGGTTTGTCAACATGAACTGGGTAGGGTTGTGGAACATGTACGGGGTAAGGCCTATCGACATTGTATCCAACTGGTACGTTTACTGGATATGGGACTCGCCTTTCTACTTGAACGGGTTGTGGTACTGGCACTGGATATGGAACTTGACGAGTGAGGGTGATTTGGCTGACTTGACCGCCGCCCCCGGCTCCGCCTCCAATTCCTCCACCGAATCCACCTCCAGCTCCACCACCAAATCCACCGCCGAGTCCACCTCCGAGTCCACCACCGATTCCACCTCCATGTCCACCACCAAGACCTCCTCCGAAACCACCGCCATGTCCTCCTAAGTCACCACCGCCTCCATGGCCTCCAAGATCACCACCTCCGAAATCACCTAAACCGTGAACGCCTCTTTTATGTGCCTTCTTTGCATCCTCGGCCTCTTTGGCAAAGACTGCCGTGGTCAAAAGAAGGGTTAAAACCTACAAACACCAATTAACCATAATTGCTGTAATTAATAAAATAATTAGGGGGTCTTACCAGAAACTTCATGTTTTCAGGGCGAAGAAGCAGATGCAACTGTGCTGAAGATTCGCTTTGTTTCTAGGTTTATATACTGACATATGCCCCTCGGAATCGCATAAAAAGCGATTGTACTTTCGCCCCTCCATGGTATCTCTTCAGAATGTTGTAAAAGTGCACCGAACCTGAATACCACATAATATATTTAATTTACATATAAGACTCAGAAATTTCATACAAGTCGATGAGCATCGCTGATTAACTTCTTGTAAATTAAGCCATGCATTTAGATGGATTTTTAAATTTACATGTCTATGCAGGTTTAAATTAGTTGCATAAATTTTAGTTAAAATCTAGTAAATTACAAAATTATTTTAAAGTGTTGCACCAGGAAGTAGGTATAAAAGTAAAATTAGTGCTTGAGTGCGCATTTGTAATAAAAGTAGGTAAAGATTACTCTAATTGCTTCATATTTGATATTAGCAATACTCATCCTGCTGAAACGTAATGTAAAAGTAGATTTTATGGTTTTTATTAGCTAATTCTATAACATTTTTTTATTCTCACTTTAAAAATTAAATGTAGCTGTTAATAAATACATTATTTTCTTTATCTTTTTGCTATATTAATGGAAATAACAATTAAAAGGTTGTGTCAATTAAATGTGTCTCATATTTTAAATTAAAAGACCAAAACGCATCCGGTGGAAGTAATTAGCTTTAAAATTTAAATTTGAATTCTAAGAATTGTCTCGAGTCAGGTAATATTGCACACTAAAAAAAATACTTAATTTAATTTTTTTTAATGTTTTTTTTTATTGCCAGAGAAAATATCAATCGCTGTGGAAATTTCCTAATTTCCTCTTTTTATTTTTAAAAAGATTCCTTATAAAAATTTTAAGAGTGGATTAGGGACCTTGTATTTGCGAGCAAATTGTGGTAAACGCTGTAGACCTGTATTATTTACAAAAGTTGTCTATTATACTCAGTCGAGCATGTCTTTAGGGAATCTTTTGCAAACACGAGATAGAAAGTTAGTTGTTACTTTTAACAAAAGTTGCATCTCTGTGAAAGAACTTAATTATATCTTTATTGTTTTTAATAAATTTATATTTTAGCAAACTTACACGCATCAGCAATCTGTGTATTTTTTTCAAATGCTTTCTGATTGTTCCAAGTCGAAAAACAATGTCACTAGAAAACCTATAATTTTTTTTATTAAAGTACTTATGAGAAACATTTCATAAAGAATATATTATACAGTAGGTATTACAAAAAATCCTTAGATCAAAGTAATTGTATAATGTAACAGTTGTCGTTCTATATGTTTTAATTACAAGGATTATTTCGGAACAGGGAAAAACCCACATTTAAGTTGATTAAATGTACCTTTCGTAATTATAAAGTAGATTATTATATATAGATAGGTACATTTCCCCTGGTTTAGTAAACGTTCACTTGACTTGTGGAGAAAGCCTTTAAGGACGGCGACCGTGACAGTTTCTTTGTAAAAAAATGTTTAAAAGAGAGCAGTTGTTAAATTGTTTGAATTCTTGACACATGTATGCTCAAAATAATCACGGAAATAGGAAATTTTACTTACATAAAAGTATGAAAGTAATTATTTGAAATATTGGGGCTTATCTTAATCAAAATGCGACAATAATGTGACAAATCAACACATTCTGCGCATACTTCCTTCAGTTTTTCTGACCCCAGTTTTTCGGTAGTTTCTGGGATCTGGGACCTTTGGTCTGGTCCATGGTTAGATGAATTTTTAGAGGAAAATTTTATAAAATATAAAACTATTTTTCTATAAATTTTTATGGTTTTACAATAACAGTATCGTTTCCATATTCATTACCAATTCGTGCCGTGAGAATTTTTTTATATCATTGTTGAATCTAAATTAAATATAACGTGAATTGTTGTAACGAGACACTAACGAGCTCTTGAATTGTATTATGAAGTACTTCAATGTATAAATAGATCTAGATTCCTTATGTTTTGAACGTTAATTAAAAATATTGCAATGTTGAGGTCGCAACACCCGGAAGAAGAGAAGTTATACGGAAAAAATTTCTGCGAGATTTCAGCTTGTGGCCATTTAGGATAAATTCGGAGTCAGATACTTGCTAGATCACCCCAACCCCCAATACTGTTGGAATAGACTATAATTTTTTTTTTATTATGAGTCACTATTTGTCATACCGATGCGAATCAAAATTTTAAGGGTACTGTAACTATGCGAGTAGATTTTGAGATAAAAATACGTGCATGGTTTAAAAATGAAAATTAAAGTATTCCAGATGAAAAGCTTAGTCGAATTTTTATATTCGTTGAATGTTAAAAAGTAAAACGTACATTTTCCGTATGATATCTGTGGATCCGGCTGTTCCCGTATTATTCAATAATTGCTGCCAAACAAATTTTCTGTACGAATGTGCTCAAATACTTAATGGGAACCGTTCCGTCTGACAATTAAATCATTCTGAGTAAATTGCTTTGATGTCAGCAATTTCCATATTAGCTTGATTTTTCATGCGACGCAAATTAAATTTTCATTAAAATGTCAATATTCCGGGAGCGTTTAATAAAATTAGTGTTTTGTAGAAAATGCGTTATTGCGTTAGTCCGACCTGTTGGTTTCATTTAGCCTCGCCGGTAATTATATTTGGCCGACCGGTAAGCCGCTTGCGTCCGTCCAGAGAAGACCAAAACCGACCGACCCCAATGCATTTCCAACCCCACGTCGGTCTTCGTATCGTCACGTCCAACGGGAATGTCCCGCAATCATTGCGGTATTATTTTACATCTGCAATAACAGGCTATCTGGTTGTAACACCGAAATTAAATGCCATAAAAGGTAGGAGGCCGCCAGATGTGCTCGCGATTAATATCTAACGGAAACTTCAGATGGTATTTTCCACCGAAATTGTCCGGAAGGTAAAAAATCATTTTTAACGAGATTACGTAGTGACAGTTTCGTCTTACAAGCTCAGTTGATAACCAATTTAGTCAACGTACAGATAAAAGGCGCCGTCAGAACGTATATAAGAGGAGGAGGAGGAGGAAGTTATTTTAGTACAAAAGATCGCATAAGAAATGAATCTGTAAATCAAGTCGAACAAAGATGACTTTCACCTGCAAAATAGTGATCATCCGTCTCGACTGTGCAGATCACTTCGCGCGAATTAACCAGACACAAGCGGATGCTATCAACGAAGGACGAAGATAAATGAGGGCCGGATGAGCCGAGGAGAATAAAGTTAAATAAGAAGCTGCAATGAAGGAGCGACACGTGCGATCTACTCTATAAAGTAGCCGTAAAGGGGATGGAGGTGGTGGTGTAGGAGGTTCCTATATATACGCCATATATTGAAAATTAGGAAGCTCGGAAAAAGGAAAGTAAACTATAAGTCAACGTCTACGAGCCGCTAAAAGAAAAGCGAAACAGAAAAAGGCGTAAGAGGCGGCAATGGCTTCGCCTCAAGACTAACTCGCTTTTAATTTAGAAGCGCCGAGCAATGTAATTTAAGGTATCGATCTTGACGCTATCGACCATTTATCTAACGGGCAGCTTTTATAATCGGTTTCTGCAGGTCTCATTTGTTATTTGCACGACGTTGGGGGCAAACTGCACGCTCCTCTTCTTCTTCTGCACCCGCTTTAATTATTTATCAAGTCAACAGTCAAGGTAATCGCCACCTTAAGGGGCCGTTATTGGATTCCTGATTTAAGTGGTTCAACAAGACAAAATGCTACAAACAGACGACCGGATACACCCTCGAATCTCATAAAACGTCCCTCCTGCGCCACCCCCTTATACACCTTTACCTGGTTTTCAAATCACATTCCGTAATTTTCTTGTAACAACAGAATAGGACTAAGAAAGGTTCCAGTGAAACCAAGTGACTTTAATTTGTGAGGCGCCAGGGGGAAACTACCCTAATTTATCGCATTCTAAATAATTCTAGGTCTTGGTTTAATTGTTTTTTAGTTTGATACAGGTTTTTTGATTACAGCCACCGTATCCCAGGTTTGATCTCAACAATCATCACAACTTCAGAAGATGTGGTCTCTAGGTCCACTCAGCTGCAGTTGTACCTGCTAATTCCTGAAGGAGTTATAATGCTGAAAGGGTGAGTCTTATTATTACTGTGAAATTACCATTTTGTTTTTAAATTTGGATACTCCAAATTTTGATAAATGACACCACTAGGAGGGTGTCCGACTATACGTATGGGAACCCCCTGCGTGTTCGCTGGGCTATTGCTAGGGGTACGTCAGCAAATCTTTCAGGGTTACATCAAATTATAGACCCATTTCAAGATTCCTGTAACATTAAAGAAACTATTACCACGCATTTGCGTCTCCCCGGTATTTAATTATTACTCATATACCGTTTCTTAAGAATTTTTTAATTCTATGCCCTAGTTTTAATAATTCTGCAACCACAAACATTCCTACAACTAATGTATTGCAATTGATACGTTACTTAAGCAATATATAATATATTAAATCTTCCAATAAAAATAAAAATTTAATTGTAGATCAGTTTGCAAACTTCCTTAAATCGAAACCTTTAAATAATTAAATAAATTAATAAAACTGATTTCTGCAAAAATTTCTCACGGAGTTAATTAGTTCCAGCAGAACAGTTAACTAAAGCAAATTTGTAATTAAAAGTAAGATTATAAGTTATATAATGTTTAATTTTGTTCATTACCTTTTAAATTCTACAAATACGAAACACGTTATAAAAATTTAAGTGAAAAATATCTTATTTTTTAAATTACTTTGATTTACAATTAAATAACTCTATTAGAAAGTTCAATTATATAAAAGTTGCAAGGAATATTAAAAAAAAGTCAGTACCTAGGAAATATTCGTTCTAAAAATACAATAAAACAAATTTCATTAAAACACTTGTTAATCTTAAGATCACAATAGCAAACTTACTTCATTTCCTATTCGGATAAACAGAGCAACATTACAACAATTTACAAAAAAGATATAAATTAAAAATTAAGCAATTCTGAAATGTAAATGAGAACAAAAATATTACTTTCTACTCATTAACATTGCATATTATTTGGATGTTTATTTTAGTCAGCTCCGTTTTAGTGAAAATTGAATATTTTTTGGAAAAGTAAATAAAACAACCAGGAATTTGTTATTTTAATATAAAGTGGAGCAACGGTTGTGGGAAATAAAGCTTTAAATATCTAAAGATAACATTAGATGGGTTTTCTACCCAAATTAGGGCGTTTTTTTGTCATTTCTTTGGGAAACTATAACTTGTAGCTAATCGGTGGCGTAACTGCATTAAGAAGATTACTAGTTTAGTGAACTAAATCCCTTAAGATTAACTTGGCACACGTTTACCCTTTACAGTTTAACATATGCCTTGAGCAATTTGGGTACTTGGCACACGTTCGTTGTAAGTATATATTCCTGTTATTTAATCAGAGCATTGTAATTGCCCTAAATGTACAGGATAAGCATTGGAAATTCAACTTTGAGGATCAAGAACGTAAAATTTGCAAAATCATTCGCTAGTGGCGTTATTAAACAGTTTCTCGGAGGGTAAATTGCTTATGGGGGTTCCCCTTCTTTGTCTAAACGTTTCTTCGTATAAAATTCAATCATGGATTTCTTGGTAATAGCTATTCCTAGCACGTTTTTGATTTGTATGTACAGGATGAGTCAAAGCAAAAGATTGAGAATGGTTTTGTTGGGGGATTTGTTTAGTATTATAATTACTTGCTCTAATTTACTGAGTAATATTCGTTGACTTAAAAATATTCTAAAAAAAAAAAAAATTATGGAGAAGGCACTTTATGTATGGTCTTGGAAACTGAAGTATAATGGTCTGTACGAATTAATGAACTATAAAAGTAAGAAAAGTTAAATGTGTTTGGATTTTGGGAATAGAAGGGATGTTTTCCCAAATAATCTTGTTGCGATTAGGCGTTCTACAAACGAGCTATTAATGAAAAAAATGGTTGGTGTGCATTTGATTTGCTACTTAGCTAAATTTACGATGGTAGTTGGGTAGAGGTTGTTGAAGTGACAGGAGACAATAAAAGCGAAGTCGAATCGGTAGTGTTGGAGTTCGTAAATCGTTGCAAGTCATCGGACATGTCGCTAATGGTCATCCAACGGGAATAGCGACGAATTCGGGGTTTTCAGGGAATTGTCACGTTATGTAAGGTTATGCCATCAGTCGTTATGTCCGGGTGACAATGGAGCTAATGCGAACAGGGCGTAGCTCCGGCACAATAGCGAATAATTGCACGGAATAGGCGCCGGCCTGCACTGACAAATGAGACGCCTCGCGCCGGGAAATTAGCGCTTTATAAAATACCGTCAAATGAGGCATATCACAGCCCGCCTGCCAAATTACAACTAAAAGCCACATTGCGCTATAATTTTCGCGTAATTCATTCAAAACCAATACTCGAATTAGCTCTCCCATTGCAGCTGCAGGAATATTATTATTGTGTTGGGGTTGGAATGAGAGAATCGGGTTTTGGGGCGCAGGGGAGGTCAATTTATATGCCCACGATGCTCTTCTCCTATACGTAGAACATAAAGAGATTAATCGCTTTTAAAATGTACCGCTTTGTGCCTGAGAAAATAAAACGTGAGCGTGATAAAGCGTAGATTGGATTTCTCAAATAAATGGTAGAAATAACTATCAGCGAGTTGAAAGTGGCGCTTGCGAGCGAGAATTACGCCAAAGTAAGCGGCTACTCTTTGGTCCATTAGTCTCTTTGGCGGCGATGAGAGCCACTTGATTGGGTATAGCTCCCTTGAATTATGGAAAAATCTAGATGAAATGATGGCGTAAAAAACGCGTCGGTTTACCGAACGCAAATAAGGGCGCCTGCTTCTTCAGACAAATGATCGCTCCGAAGCGGAAATCTATTCCGTATCAGAATTCGCTCGGATAACTCCACCGTTTTTCAAAATTATATTTGTTTAATCTGAATTGTAGATATCTTTCCAAACATAAACCGAATACTTCAATAGACTTGCCGCCGTATAAAAATACCTTTTTTTTGTTCGGGGGGTCCGTTTTGAATTTTATTAGAATTTTTCACCTTGAATCAGGCTCTTTATTACCACAATAGCTTGGAGTAATCTAAAAACGATCCAAAATGGGAATTCCGTGTTAACAGGTGCCAATAAATCATTTCTCATTGTCACCGCCCCGCGGGTCGCAGCATACGTCACTTTTGATGGATGAACTGGAATAATCGTAAAATGTTTACCTCCCTTCTGACAAGCTTATCGCTTACTCGAAACGTGGACCTACATAAGATTTTCGCACTCCTCTTTGTTTATCGTTCATATCCTTATTTACTTCTAACAATTATGTATTCCATTAAAATCGATATATTTGCTTTTGAACAAAAAAATTCACAGCATACAAAGCCATTTACATCTTTAAGGAATTATATTCTCAGCAAAATAAGAAACAAAATATTTTCAACGGCCACAACCCTCCTCAAACGCAATTAAAATCCTGGAAAGTTGATTTAGACAAATCTGAACAATCCGCGCCGTTAAAGGGGTAAGGCATCTCTAAAAAGAGCCAGGATCAGAAGGGACCCAGCGCAGAATAGGAACTCATGGTACGAAAACATGATGGTACAAGAAAAAACATCGGGGAAATAGGTATAAAGGGGCGGCCAAGAACAATATGGGGTCCATTTGCAAACTTGTCCAATATAGGTCTAAAATCCAAGCCTTTTTCTTTCGTGACATTGCTTGCTCCCCCCAAATCTATTTTCTCCTAAGTTTACACCCTCTCCTTCTTTCTGTTGGGGTCCTTTGAATCCTGTTTCGAGTATACTTTATTTTTCTATGCTTTTTACCTATCCACCGAATCTCTTCCATGTCTCTGATCCATCCCTCTGTTTCTAGAGTCATATTCTAATTCTGTGCTTAAGCCTTTACCAGCGTTTCAAGCACGACCTCCTAGATTTTCGTAAAAATGGTTTCAAGGTGGGAAACCACTTCTTCAATCCCTTTTTATAGTAAAGTTGGAAATTTTCCATTAACGCCACGGACTGGCATTGTTTGAACACAGGGCTTGATGACTTTGTTGAACCGCTCTATTATTATCTATTAATACAGTATGGATTACTAGTAAGGGTATTCCCTTCGAAATATGCCTCGAACAGGCGCTCAAAAGTTTCTTCCTTACTTTTCGTCTAGTCCCTTATTCTGATCGAATTTTTCGTAGCTGTCCTTTCAATAAATTTTCTTGGGGAAAATAGGTAGTCATATCGTAGGCTTTCCAATAGAAAATGCTTCGGAGATAATCATAGATATAATATTATTGACTGCAAGTGACATTACTATTTTATTATTTACATGGAAGGGTAAGTTTTTTTTTGGGGTATTGCAAGGATACAATCATTAAGAGAATTGAATTTTTCGAAACGTGACATTTGCCCTTAATCCCAGCCTGATAACGGATTCAAAACCGAATCAGCATAGAGCTGTGCACATAGATTGTCCATGTCTGCGAGCAAGGAGCGCCCCGAGGGACCTAGAATTGAATTTGTTAACCTAAATGCAAACTCTGTGATGCTGAATGTCACATGACGAAGCTCGCACCGTACATTTACATTACCCACCGTGAACATTTTCATACAAAACCTACTAGAATTTTTATGTTGTATATCCGTGTGTGTAAGGATCGTTCCTTTAGCTTTGCTGCGTTAGCTGCATTTTATCCTTGGTAATAAATCAGGGGTACCCAACTCGTCGTACCGTTCTAGAAAATTATAAAGGTTTTAATTAACTGTAGTATTGGAGGCATTAATCAGAGGGGTGTTACTGATGAGTAATCAGCATATATACTACATAGTTCCAGGGTTTGCGCCCTCACCAGCAATGAATTGTGGTGCTCGGGAAACATTAATTTTATACAATTGCTGAGTTCGCAGCACAAATGATCGGGACTCTGAATTAGTATAAACGACAGCACGCACCACCACGCGCCGTTTTAACATTGACAGTCTAGTAATTGGGACGAATTACAACCCCCAATCATGTCTCTAACAAGACTATAAAATTGTATTTACTCTCCGTCTGTTTTCCGCTTTTTACTAAAGCTGCTTTTCAATAAAAATTGCTGCTGTGAGGTGCTTTATAGATCATTACTTCTAACAAGGGATGAAAATGCAAAATAAGTCTTGACAGTTTGCATTTAATAATTGAAAATCTAGCGAGGGATGCATCCTCCCAGTGGATACTGCGACACCCACATGTTGGTTTAATATTAAAAAATATTTAATTTATTGTCTTGCAAATGGAAGAATAGATCCATCTCCAGGAATATTTTAGCGTTTTAACAAAAATCAATGCAAATTAGGAAACATTTGACCTGTTTAATTTAATGGGGGGTGTAATAATGATTGCCATATAATTATATGGTCCTCATGTATGCTGCTTTTATGTGCATTGAGTGGAAAGGTTGATTAATTGGATTTTATACGTACTACCATCTAATAATAATAATAATTTGATCAATAAAATAGCATGAAAATATAATTATATTCCCATCCGGATTGTGTTGATGTAACCTACTTTTCTGTAAAAGCTAATAAAGCTCCAGTTCGATATTGACGTTTCGTGTCAAGATCTTTGTAAAAATTCGTCTGTTGCCAGAATGGAAAATAAATATTAGGTCAGATGAATTTTATACTAGTTCGAAAAATTACATTTTAAACAATTCACGGTCATATTCTTTTTCTAGATTCAAGTATCGCTAGTAATAAATATTAGAAATAAACTTAAATTCTCCCTGTTCGATAGGGAGAGCTTCTGATTAACGAGGGGAATATTGGACAATTTGGCGATGTCAAAGGCCATTTGAAGCAGGCTCGCCAACAAATTCTCATCTTCAGCAAAAAATAAAATGCCTCAGCATTTCCTAAGCCCATTATCCCTAGTTTTTTTATTAGACGGATAACGATTTTAAATTAGCAAATTGCTTGGATGAAAGTCGATTCATTGACTTCATAAAAAACGTTTATGGATGGAGATGCACACCCCAGGTAATGCCAAAAATTTATCCCTTAATATCAAAGATTTGAGAAACTTCAGAGACGTTTCATTAAATACGAACGTGCTTGATTTAAATGTCTGAAATATTTATAATAAAAAAAAAAGTAAAAAATTTTCAAGATGACGGGGTCCTTTTTACGAGCTTCGCCCCTAAATACGAGAACGAGGCGGAAAACAATAATTTCCGTTTCGGCTGGTAGCCATTTGAATTAAAGTATTTTTAAACGAGACAAAATGTGGATAATGTTTCGACCGAGTATCCCGGGGTAATTTTAAAAATCCTGTTCGCAAGAGTTTAAAGCCGTAACTTTAAGCGGCGCTGTATAAATGCGACCGTGAGCTTTTGAACGGGAAATATCCTGGGGCAATCTTAAAATCCGTTGGAATCCTACAGGAGCAGGAGCAAGGACACAATTTCGTGGCAGGTGCGAACGGTCGCATCAGCTCTCTCATGTGTGAATAGTGCTATCGGCAGCTCATAAATAATGTAATCACAGACAAAGTGCTATTACATTACCGGCTGTGTATCTCTCAAAATCGTTAAAATGCGCGAAAAGCTCGCTAAATTGCAAATTCATGCAAAAGCCTGTTAATTTTTCATTTCCCACTACTTTAACCTGGTATTAAATATTTAAACCTATTCGGTTTTGTTCTGAAATGCATTACTAACCTTTCGCATATTTAGAATTTCCGATCTCCGCTTCTTAAATCGAAAATTTCAACCGCATTGCTCCGGCCTGCGTCTCTTGATTACTGCACCAAAGTTAATCAAATAATCCGTCGTAATCTAAGCCAGGCAATTTATCTAAATTTCAATCAGTTTAAATTGGCAAACCTACAACACACTGAACGCCAACCGGAGAGAGCAAGGATACCTTGATTTAGGCGATTCTATAATTCCTGCAACTAACAATGCAGCACGGGATTAGCATTGGATCGCGATAAGGGTTCTTTAATCCCTGTACTAAATCCAAAAGACACTGTCGTATTATCATTAATTAATTTAACTCCCGCTTACACCCTTACAATAAAATCATTCTCGTTTAAGCAGATCTTAAATTACAATCCTACTTGTTTATTTTTTATTTTCTTCCGTAATATAAAAATTAAAACTACCTTTCTTTATTTTTTCACGAGATTACGAAACAGTTCGTAGTTTTGCGTGCTCAGTTTTGAAAACTAAAAGAACCAAGTCAGGTGAACATGGTGGTTAGGGGACATTGATTTTCACCAAAAACGGATAAAGCGGAAGGGGAAGAATGGGTTGCAAGGTTCTTGAACCATTGCTCTATTTTCTGTATATTGCACACATAGAGGAAGTTTTGCAGATGACATCGCGATGTGATGAAAATCCCGCAACCACAACGCGGTTATTGGAGGATCATCTAAATCTCATTTGCAATTGGTTGGATAAATTTCAGATTAAAATAAATTAAAACAAATCTGCGCATGTGACATTTACTGTATGTTGACAACAATTCTAATCAATAATATTCTGCCTCTTACTTACCTACCTAAAAAATCCTTAAAATAAATTTTTTGTGCCTCCGGTCGGCATCACTGAGTTTCTGCATCGCGAAATCCGCCAGAAACAGAGCTTTTGCCGGCCTAGGCCGGCAAAAGTAATTATTTTAAGTTATTAGTTGGCTGCATCGGCTCAATCTGTCAAAGTCAAATTTATGCATCGCGGTCGGAGGCGATCAAACAAATAAATTAGCAAAATTTTACAAAAATATGATTACCTATTAGAGCCACTGTGGTGATTTGAATATAATCTTTAATATGCGCCGGTGTATCCATTATTAAATCAAAGATAATGAAATTTATAAATAAACGTCAATGGAAATTGTAAGAAAATAAATGAATTAAGTTTAATGAATACAAGGAATCTTGATTTTAAAATCATAAAAAAAAATTCCTAATACTAAATTTTAAATGTAAATTTAATTTATTTAAACAAACATCGGCACAAAAAATCTTGTGTATTACACGTCCAGAAACAGTTTTGCGAGTGCTCCTACTTGCAGGACTCGGCGTTCCGCCTCGCCCTGCAACCTTACTCGCACTCGCAAATGTGCTGTTTCTGGCCTTGTGATACAAATAACTATATTGAGTGCTTGGTAGAAAACGGATTATAACAAAAAGAATTACCAACTGGGGCTGTTATTATTTATAACTTACAATATTTATTTATACTAAAGCGGTTATAACAAAACGAAATGATTACAAACACATTTAATTTATCTTAGAAACTAGGTATTACATCCGCGTCTCTCCTTATATTGGCTTATCAGAGCTAGAAGTGTAGGATTCGACATCTCTGTGTGCAATGCGGCGCAAGCTTCAAGAGCCTGCACTCGGCACTGCGGTATATTTACCGAATCCTGCTTCTCCTGCTGCACGAAGAAGGCACAGCAGGATACTGTTCAATAACTTCAATTACAATCACTCCATACCTCAAATAAAAATCAATTTCCGATCCATTCAAACTTTCCAATTTCTATAGTGCAAGAAAAGTAACTTGAATCGGAGATTATGAAAACACGGTTTAAGGGTTGAAAACCGCATACAAACATATTTGTGTGTTTATTTCGGTTATTAAGAAATTAATTTGAAATCGTATTTTTCAGGAATAGAGAGACTGAAAGAAAAAAAGTCTTGAAACTTTATTTTATTAAAGGAATGTTCCAGAATTTTTTTTTACCGAAAGGGTAATTAAGGTAGCGGAAAACCGAAAAGGTGTGTTGGAATCTGGAAGAAGGATCTTAACCCCTATTAACAAAATGAATCCTTAAAAAGGGTGTCCTTCAAACGTCAATCATTTATTCTCGACGGTTACCGCATTTTATAATTAATTTCTGTCTCAGGTTAGGATCCGTACAAAATAATCTTACCTCTTGGAAAGTACCTATAAATACATTAATATAATGAAGTTTTACTTGTGCCAAGATACTAACTATTTAATAATAAGAAATTCCTGAGTCAAAATACGAAACAAAACTGTAATCGCAATAATTAAGCGCTATAAACATCCTCGTAATTTATAAAGCCCGGGGAAACAATTCCTGTTACGTAATATATTATCCCGAAGATGCACAGCAGGAGGAGTTAAACTTCAGCTGGATGGCAAAAGTTGTACACAACCGCGATTTTATTTATGACGGGGGCGACACCGCAATGTGCTTACTTGGACCCGCCGGATCTTACCCAGACACGGACTAATTCGAGCGCAGTTTGCGATTGGCAGCTCCATTAACAAAGCTGTGCAAGCTCATTCTCCCAGGTTCACCTCTGTTCCTGTGTGCACAATTAGGAAGAAAATAGACGAAGACTACGAAAGACACAGTACCTTTTCTCCTACTCGATTCCTACTGTTTACTGCTGAGCTCGTATTTTAACATCCACGGCTCGATGAAAATTCTCCCCCTGCGCTTCTTGAATCCTTCAGCTTTTCCCATGTTATGAAGATTCATTTAAAGGAAGGGTCAATACGACACTTTAGATAGAGAGTTTTGGTTGAATAAAATAAAGGACAAAGAATCACATCGTGTAATAAAATAGGTAGTCGAATAATTGTACTCTCTTGGCCTAGAAAGCTCAGAACCCAGGTTTAAAAATAACCCTTGGGAATGGGGGATTTCAAAATTGAGAGGACTTGTCTAACATTATAAAACGAATCAAATTGGACAAGTCTGCAATAGCAGACATTGTTTCATTTGATTTATATATAGGGCCCTGTTCGGTGTCCATATAGGTTGGGTTGCAGCCTACAATATTCGACAGATAGGGGTGAATTTGGAATAAAATTTGGTTAGTATTTTGATAAAAATATGTTTGCAAATGCAATAAAGTAATAAATTAGGCGAGGTCACCAATCAAGTGACACCTGCGCTTGTCATTTGGCATGATTTGTCCGAAAAATAGCTACTCATAATTGATTAGAGAAGGAAAATTAATTGTGTCCCTACTGCATGGGGCAATTTAAAACATCCCGTCTGGCGCACTAATTGATATGTAGCAATTAATTATACAATGTCATTGGTGCAGTCAAAGCGGCCGACAAAGGCGGCCATTCCAGCTCGCAGATTCAGCGAATTTTAACTTTTCACAGTGTGTCCTCTCCTGTCTAGTCGAAATTTGGCGTGAAATTCGATCACTAACCGATGAAATGTTTTTGTCACTTCACGTGAACACACTGGGTAGGTACTACACTGATTTTCAAATTTTATTATGTGTTAAATTGGCATGACGTGCAACAAATGCGACAAACAATTTTTTTGTAATTTAAATCTTCTGTTCCACTGAATTCTGATCAAGAAATATTTTTAACTTTTAATTAACTGCGTTTTTCCTATACAAACAAAAAGATTTTCAAATGCCGTCTGTATCAATTTACAAAATTTAAAACGTCCATTATTATATTATAAAAGGATTCCCAAATCTAGAGGGTCAGGAATGACGCTCGAATCCCACATCATTATATTTTTAAATTTACGTCGATTTCCTGAAATATTATTAGATTACGTTTTAATCTCTGACGACAATTTATTGTAAACACTGACGTAAAATAATAAAAAAAAAAACATTTCCTGTACACCCTCAGCCCCCGTCCAATGCCCACGGATAATCTAGGTACGTGGGTGTTCATCTTTACGTAACCTTTTTGTTTGTCTTTATTTTAAACTTGTGTGGTATAAATCTTGATTTGTCTGAAAAATAATTTGAATTTGTCCTGCAAATAATTCTTTAAAGTAGTAAGCGATGACATTCCTAGGAAGGGAAACACAAACCACATTGTAAATATCAATAAATTAAACAACAGAGTACGCTTGTGGCTGCACAAGACGCATAACTTGCGGCTTCCGGTCTCAACCGTACCCTTTACTGAAACTTGAAGCTTCACATTACTCGAATAAATACGAGGAATACAAAACATTTGTACTTTGCTACTAGGAATACAGACAAAAACTATTCTGCAACTTCTACACTGAAGTGAGTCAGTCGCTTTGAAATTACTTTGGAAATACGCGACGATTTGTGGGTAAAGATAGACACTAGATAGTAAGTCATCGTAAAAGGAATTTTACGTGTGCTTTTCAAACAGCATTGGAGTTCTATTCTAGATAAAAAAAACATAAAAACTGGGGCGTAAAAACTGTGAAAAGGTTTACTGATAAAAAAAGAACTTTTCACATCAAACATAAAAATCTTCACAAAGAAAGAAACACATATAAGAAAATTTACGTGCTTAGAAATATTTTTTATTATAGTATGCTGTAGGAAAAAAATTATTACTCCAATTAGATCTGATATATGGCTTTAGAAGTAGCTTTATATAATACTGCAAATCCAAGAGTGTCCTTTCAGTCAGAAGGTGTGAGGTCGGAACTTACACTTTTAAAACGACCTCACCAACCCCCCTTTCGAATGCCGTTGTAAAATTGAAGAGAAATGGAAAAACTACGACTGAAACTTACCTCAATGCGTTTCGTTCTTATTGGAACTACTCATCAGCTGGACGTGGTTTTAATTGCAGTTGACTCGACCGAACATACAGGAGTGTTCTCCCGATTCAACTTTATTTGCTAATGCATCTGAAAGTTTTAACGTTTCTTGAGAATGAGTAACTATTTGAGTACCCCAACCTCCTACCACCACTTGGAATTGGGACAAGATGTCTGATAGTGACAGGGAATCCTCCTTTACAGCATGATTTTGTACCTACAAACGTTCCTTGTTTCCATTTTTTGTCCCAAGAAATCAAGGGAAAATATTACGTTTAAAAAGGAAACGTTAAATTCTTGTTTCTTTTGATTATTTTCAAGATGAAAATAGCTGTCCTTTTCTCTCGTTATTTTGTAAAAACTGTAAAACACAAGAATTCGGGGTAGAAAGTTTCTAGAAGAATGTTTTCCCACTCTTATTTCAATAACGAACCTTATGTATCTTTTAAAAGAATACGTGCGTTGAAAGAATGCTCACCTTTGTCCTTTGTCACCAGAAGTAACGTAGTTCATTATTTATTGATGCTATTCAGCTTGTTGAAGGGCTTTTGACCCACATCTTCAAACAAAATAAACAGGGGAATGTTAGACCTGCCTTTTATTCCAAGACTTCCTGAATTTTCAAATAAAAAGGGAAATAAGTAGGAAAGTCATGAAATTAGAACTGGATGAAAAATTAAATAAAATCTTTATTAATAATTAAAAAGGGATGATTGTTCAGCTAATTATAGGACTAGGGCACCTGTCTGCTGTCGAATTGGTAAAACGTACATGCCAATAGAGTAATTGAATTGTCCGACACAGTAATCGCCAGAGATCGAAACAGATTCGATTTAAATCGTGTGGTCATCGACGTTCACATTGATGGGATCCCTTGGGAGTGCCTCCAGTGGCTGCTATAGTTACATGATTAGTAATGCACTATTGGAACCACCCTACGCCCTAGTCAATTTGTAGCATTGCGTGGTATACCTGTGCATTTAACAATCCCTTTGACACGCATTCCGCAAGTATGTTAAACATGCAACATTCCCAATAGTTCATTATAGGTAATCTACATTTACGTGGCGATTCATTTCCGGTTAGAATTTTTTAAGAACTACCAAAGTATAGAAAGTACGCTAGATTTTCAGGAGGTTCGTTCTGTTTACGTTGACCGTGAAAGACAAACTAGGGGAGGAATATGTAAGCATTATCCCTTAAATTTCCATTATCATTAACAGGGCATTTCGAGAGGAAGAAGGAAGTACCAGATATGTCTAAAATTTTTACAACAAATTAGAATTTTGATTTTTTTAAATGAAATTTCATTAAGGGATAAAAAAATAAAAACTTTGCTGGTAGCTCCTGCATACTCGCTGCTTGCTTTAATTACGTTTGGTATCAAACCCAACTTACAACTTTTATTTAAAACATACGTTGGTTTCCCTGGTATAATCCTGGTCCCTTTTGAGGGAAGTTGAGTACTCAGACAAAGTCCCAGTATGACTTGCCTGACCTTAACCATTATGTAATCGATGATTAAGCACTTTTATAATTTTTATTGCGTTAAAAAGAAATTTTTAATTCGCTTTTTGAATTTTTTCTACCTTACACTTTTCGAAGGCCATTGAAGTGTCTCATAATGTATAAACACTGTTAAACTAATCACGTTTATTAATAATCAACAAGAGCTTGTTAGGGGCAGTTTGTTAATAGTTACTATAATAATTAAAGTTATAACATTGTTAAAACGTTAATGAAGTCTTTGTTGAAGATTGCTTAACAAGCTGGTTCTATAACTTGATGTAGGAGTAATTTTGATTCCTGGTTGTTAAATAGTTAATGAAACCTAATCCCGAGGATGTCAGGAACAATAAGGCTGGTCATTGTGTCTGTAACGATTGCTAGGGTGGTTGGTCACGTGGCCTGTAATCAGAGACTGGCCGCTAATTACAAAGGGACTGACACCTTGCGATTACAGGCTCCCCTACTCAATCTTATCAAGTACTATTAACTGTTAATGTATATTAAAGAGGGAATTAATACCGCAAAGTTACATTACTTTAGGGTTAAAGAAGTTTTGGAGTGAAATTAAGACTGGTGGTTGTTATAATACTGAAATTTGAAACGGACACTGTAACCCGATTAGTAATTCAAGACAAAACCTCAATTAATATAGGTTTTGTCCGGTTGACATCTCTACGTGCGTCAGGAATAATCCTGGATTAAATTCTCTTGACTAAGCGCCTTTATGCATTTGTTTTGCAGGATGTTGCAGCGGACGTGCGTATTATTTCTTTTTGGCTAAAATTAATCTTACTTTGCCTTTGGAAAATATACGGTGTAAGCTCTTTGCTTTATTTAATTAACAACCGAGAAATTTTGTTTTCAATACAAACAGTCGTCGTGAGCAGAGTCGTTTGTCGTCCTGGAGTTTGGTAATTTGCTTCCTTTGATTGTCGTTATTCTGAATTAAATTAGAGGAAACGAATATTTATTCTACCAAGTGGTGGTACTCGAGTAGTTTATCCTATTTATATATTTCCCTTGTCATCCTGACAGTTAACAATTAGTTCGACTTTTCATTAACCGAAATAACTTTCAAATCCGACGCGGTAAATTTAGGTAGCGCCCTAAGCCTACGCTAAATTGTTATAGCTCTGTAAATTACTGTGTAAATTACCCTTTAATTGGCAATATTTATAAGCACGATTTATTAACCATTACCTTAATGCTTCTTTATGTTGCGATATAAAGCATGTCTTTGTTTAAACACCATCATTTTAATGGTTACAAGATACTACACAGTTACGTAACCTTCTTCAAAGTTATGCTTTACGACTGTGTCTTGTCACTATAATTTATAATTTAATGAACAAAACTAAAGGGCCTAGATTCAACCTGAAAATAAATAAAGTCGCCTTGAATTGCTTAATCGCGCTGATGCTTATAAACAATTTTAAAACCGAGTACTACCGGGGCCGGTACTACCCAAGTTCACTGGCCTTTTCAGATCCTAAAAATACATCAGAAAATTATGCCCACCACCTTTACAGTTCTGAAAGTTTGGGCTACCAGAAAAGACCCCCTTGCTAATTTAAGGGAAAGTTTTCAACATCACCAACAAGATCTTTATGACTGGCTTGTTTATATTTTTTGTGCCATCCTCAGAATAGTCCTTAATACAACTCCCTCCACAAAAGTGTTGGGTGTAAAAAAGCTTAGCTTCTAATCTTGTCAGGAGTGGGGTTGGTAAAACATTTCATCTTGTCGAGTTTGTTTCTCCACCAGCATGTCGCGATGTAGCATATCCTCGATGGACCCAGCGATATGTAGATTTCTATAATGTTTTAACTTTGGATAAATAAATATTTTAGGAAACTAGAGACTATGTCGGGAGGTGTTTCCTATGCTGTTCCCGATTATTAGGGAGTATGTAGTGTATGTTTAATATTGAAAATGGTAGAATGTATTTCGAATATAATCGAAAAAAGAAATATATATGCAATTATTGTGGCACAAATTACACAATAATATAAATCAACATAACTAACACGAAGTGAATGTATACATAAATTAAACAAATATATTCCCTTGTAATTAGATTATATATTTACCCCATCCAACTACAAATTACCTGGTTTACATGACGGTTTGGTATCTACTTGCTATAAATAATGCGGCTTTTATAGCATCAACGTCAATCCGTTTGATTTCGGGGATCGAACATAACGTGAACATTAAAATAACCCGCTAATAAAAACGTTGTTTGCGATGTCTGCTTAATTGCACGGAAGCGAAGCCTATTTTATATGTTCCGGAAGAATTAAAACGTATTTATACACATTGTCCGTTTTATATCTGAATTAGAAAAAGACCCTTATTTACGACGTTGCAAATGATGCAGTAGCGTTATGTTACACATGTAATATTACATGCAACGTCTTAAGTGATTTAAAGAGCGAACCAAACTGCTATTTTAAGATTTGTTAATATATACCCTCTGCACGAACATGTGGGAGTAAATTATTAATAGAAGGTGCAATTGCAAGTTAATTAACAGTTACCGTAATAAGTTAACTATACTGCACTATCGTCACGCACCCTATGAAAGACTCCATCAAGTGCACAACGGTTGATTAATTATTCATAAAAAAATGCATAGCCTCTTACTTTAAACGAAATATTTAAGAACTAACCCCCCCCCCCCTATCCCCTGACTAAAACCCTATATTACAGAAGAACACCTTCATTTTTTCCTTCTGGTGTATCTTACTCCAAGGCAGGATATCCGTTGACTTATCCGTGACCTGCTTTATTAACCTCCAACCTTTTCTTTGGATTGTATTTCTAATGAGCTTTCAACCTTAGAAATTGATTCTTTTGCGTGTCTCAGCTATAAATGCTTGCTGGAAAGAACGCTGAAAATGTGTCAATTATAAAGTAATCGACAAGAGACATAGGCGATCCAACACTGGTCTATGGGGTGTTCAAAAATAACTGCTGTACTTCTATTTACTTTACACGAAATCATAGTTTGGTGCAGTGAGGTGCCATGAATCCGCCTACCAGGATATAATATTAAAAAATTTACCTGATTTGATCACTTTTGCTTCGTCTATATAGGTCTACTCCCTAAACGTGCCCCTGTCCCAGTTACAATTTTTTATTTAAATAATTTCGTTTTTCTAATCTCCCCCTTCCTACAATTCAATTATACAAAAATTCTTGAAATTACATGAGTTAAATGTTGTTTGAGGGTGAAAATAGGAAATCGCATGACTGTTCTATAAAGCTAGAGCTGCAGGTTGATTAGATCGAGGTAGAGGTAGGTAGTGGGTTAACAAGCTGCACGGTCGGTTGGTGTGTCTAATCGAGGACCCTATAACAGTTTGCACATGCAATGCAATTATTCCGTGTACAGAGGGCACGCAGCAGAGTTTCCAACTGGGCGATTCATCAATAAGGGCGCAGCAGGAACTTACTGGGATAATTTTACAAAGAATCTGCTTCATTACCGAACGTTGAAAAGTCCCGACTGACGATGACGGTTCCAAATGAAAGAGCACAGCGCAGTTCTTGAATTAATCTACTTCATTATACGAGGTCTCTCCAAAAAGTCAGGAGACAATTTTTTTTTCTTATTACCTTCTCACTTCTGCTTCTGAACTTGATCAGGGCACAATTAAAAGTCCGTGTGTCTTGTCTTCTTAAGGGGGTCGAAAATGGGGTAGATTAGATACCTTAGCCTCCTTACTTCCCTGATCTGAGTCCAGGCGAGTAGGAACAATGCCTTCTCCGTCTAGTGGAATTCCCAATGGAATTATTTTAAAGGAAATAAGGTTAACTTGTTTACCTTTTATACAATCCCCGTATGTAGAGATGAGAATGAATGCCTTAAAGCTCTTAGGTTCTTTATTGGTAGGTTTAAGCATTTCACTTGAAGGAGAAGCAATGTTCGTATCAAAAAGTATCTAGAATCGGGCGAAGGGCGAAAGTATTCGAATAAACACTCCATGTAGCCGTTTTACTAAGTTTGTTTAAGGGCTTACATCAGCCTAGTGTCAATATATCGCGTTCCACCTTGTGTTAATTAAACATCTCTGGCTGTAGCAACGTGTCAGGGGTCTGTGTGCTCTACGCAAACACTGCTCTAATGCTTTTCTCTTGTACTTCTTCCGCTCGACTCGACTTGGATGAACGGGATGAACGTACCTACCTTGCATACACTCTGCTCCATGTTTAATTATTGCAGAGTTAACAGGAGTGGTACTCCCGTAAACGGGCAGAGGCCGATACAATCGGGGGTGATTAATTAGGGGGTGTCGATGTCAAATTCAGCTCTGTCGCATGTCCACGGGATCACGCGCAAACACTCCACTGATAACACTACAATCTATTACCAAATGAAGCTTTGAGTTTCGCTAAATCGAGCCCTTGTACATGGGTTTCGCATACACTCAACTCTACCATCAAAGAGACAAGCTTAATGTGATTTAGGTTACCATGTACTATCTAATATGTACACGGTTAATGTTATAATTTTTTAAGTTTAATCAAGGCTTGGTTTATTACGTTATTTTTTTTTATTCGATATAGAATAATAATTGGTGCTCAAACAAATATAAAATATTGCTCAAGGGGTTTGAAAAATAAATAAATATACGTCCTGCGAGTTTTATAAAAGGAATTGGTAAATGTTTCGTTTCTTTTCCTTTTATTTCTAGAGCGCGGCCATTTTTCGTTCCGTTAGTGCGTCGTGAAATCTGGTTTTCTAAGTGATAAAGGCGAATAAAAGTAAAATCCTGTACGTCGGAATCTCCTACGGCGAAAGGATGTAAATGGAGGGTCCCAAGAAGACTCTCGGGAAGGAACAACAGCGCGTGGACCTTCTTTAAGGACGCGTGGTCCTGACAGATAACACTATCGCTCCCTTTCGCGAGCCCATTACCGCCCCGTAACAATGAGACGTCGTTAGGCGCCCTCCAGCCGCTCTAAACAGGTGTCGTTGTCACAAAAACGACGGACCAGACATTAATGAAGCTCCAGGTTTAAAATGATGGGGGTTTATACAACTGACGCTAGAAATAAATCTGTATCAGATTGATGAGATTCAATCGAGTGTTTCGACCTCAACCGGCGCATTGTTTATGGGGGCCGTCACTTGGACGTCGCGGCGGCCCATGAAGTGGTCGTCGATATGCGCCCCGTTCTGCGGTTTATGCGCGGCAGATTTATGTGGCGTTATAATGTGATTTATGAAAACGCGAGCCAATACTAGGGGCTGCTGTTTTAAATTGGTCGCGATTGTCTCTGCGGTCTGTTACGTTTCGGCCTCGCGACTGACATAATTTTAACACTGTAATAAATTCATCACGGTTTATGAGTTCATATTGGGGGACGCTTCATTGTAGATAGAGAAGCGAAACAAGCGACGGGGATATACCGAAACTTTGTCTGATTTACGGCTAATTGACTCGCACCATTTCTGCCTTTCTCAAATCGCCTCGGACAACGGCGACGCTCGCTGTCTGGTGCAGAATTCTCGAACAATCGCACTGCTCTGAGCGAATTTACCATTATTAAAACATCATCCCCGATCCCGCATTCACTAAACTTCCTCTAGAGCTTCATTGAAAACTGATCCATTGCTGATATCGAGCTCCCTTAGCCCCTGGCACGTCTGGAGCGCACAGATTACAACCGAATAAAACGAAACAAGCATTCTTCGAATAGAGCCGGGCAGGACTCTCCTTTCTCTTCTTCTTCTTCTTCTTCTTCTCCTCCGCCAAATTCTATTTTAATTCTCATTTATTCCGACCGATACGGCTTTTACAGTGATGGGTTTATTAAATTCGGCAATTCGCCACCGCATGAAAAAAAAATCGTCGCTGGCTGCTACGTCTTGGAAAACCCACAACGAAAATTTAATTCTCGTAGCGCTTGTCAACTTAGCGTGTTTTTCTTTTCTTATCAATTATCTATTGTGTGCGTGCGCCAGTTCCAAATATTGGCATATTCGGCAAAGGTCAGAATAAGCCGATTTGTGCCCACGAACTCGGTAAAATTGACGTGCAGCAAAGTTAGGAAACCTTCTCGCCTTTAAGCGGGAAGGAGATAAGAAACAGTAAATAGCATTGGGTTCTCTGGGGATTCCGTACACTGCGCTCTAAACCGGAAGCTCAATCTTACCTCATTTCAGACATAGAATTGGAAAGAACTGCACTTCCGACACCTGTACTAACGTGCCATTCGACGCACTTCAGGAAAATTCTACCCACCCTTAATCTAAAAGCAATCTAACATTTTTAAATCATAAACTATATGAACTTCTAACATCAAGTGTACTGGTTTCTTTTTCACGAAACCGTTCTGCGAACAAAATTCGTTCTGAATTAAGAGAAATACCTATGACAAATTTTTCATTTTTATTCATCTTAAATAATCCTTCCGAAATATCTTTGAGAAGTTACCTACAAAAAAAAATACATTTCGAACTCAATTGATATTCTTTTCTTCAAAAGTCCCAATCTTATTAGAAAAATAACAGAACAGAGTTGGGAATGGTCACGTAGATGGCGAAAGAAGATTCTATATTGGACACCATGGGGGTGGGGCTAGGGATTAAAAGCAGCTTGAGGATTATGGCGAGGAGGCATGGGACGGCCTCACCAAAAGCTATCGAAAATTTCCATCTTATACTATTGCCACATCAAAAAAGTCTCCTAGTTGATTGAGGTGGTAACCTTTTCTTGGTACCTACTTCGAATTCGAAAAATTTGTGATACTGACTTCGAACTCCTACGTCCGGGAAATGGATCGATAAGAGAGTTGATGGTAGTTTGGGGATTCTAGGTCGGTGCTAAAACTAAAAGTGACATGGTTTAAGCCTTCTTCTTAAGTCCTGTCCTGATCTTGATTTACTGCTGGAGCAGGAGAAAAGGATGGTGAGTTGAATCTTCTGCTGACTGGCTTGATCTCTTGATGGTACTTTGGGAGTAGATCCAATGTGCCTAGTTGCCTGGGCCTGGTCGATGACGAAGGTTGAGTTTCAATTCGCTTACTCTTCCACATACTTAATTATTAATATTTCTTCTTGGAGCTTCTGTTACCAAGCATTAGGAATATGATACCTAATTCTATATTTCTGGAACTACGTGGTTTGATTTTTCCGTCAGGGTTATAAAAACAGGTCATCCTTAAAATCTCCTGAGTTAGGGCAAAGGTTAGGGGTATAATTAATATAAAGTGCGCAACAAAAACTCATTTACAAAATAAATCAAACCCTTAGTAATATTTCTTAAGTGTGTCATGATTATTACATAAGCTAAATAAATTGTAAGGCTACCCCAAACCAAGGTTGAATAAACTTATATATTAAAATGGGTGCTGATAAAAATATACATTTATATTCAGAAATGTTTTTGACCCTTGCGTAACCAAAAAAATCGTTCGGTTATAATCAGATAAAACAAACGGCGTAAACGGGGCAATAAAAATATCCAAATGGTTATTACAAGGTTGCGTGCAACCTACCCTTAAATAGCCGCTGCCTATTATCTGTCAACAACAGACACAAATCAGAGTGACCTACAAAATCTAGTCATCAATAACGTCTAGCAGAACCCCCTAATTAATCAGGTCTCTGTTTGAATCACCCTGAATAATGGCGGTTCTGCGACAACCAGTCAAGGGCGACCAAATGATTGACAACCTAAGGATTAGTCCCCGTATTGCGATACTTTATCACTTTTCGACTGACCCGTCCGTCGCCGAAGCTGTTACTTACCCTGTCAATTTTTTTTTTGCTTAATTTTAGGATTTTTTTTGTTATATCCACCCTTACCTTTTACATGTACCTACCTACGTATGTCGTAGCCAAGAAAAAAACCAAGTAATCTTTATAATTATTTTATTCTCCCCTGTATGTTGATAACCTAAATACTTAATGCCCATATCTTTCGGTCATCAGACTTTTATAACTCATAAACTTATATTTTGTCACCTCAACTTCCAGCTAGGATTGCAAGGGGTGATAAAACCTTCTTATTGTTAAGGAAAGGGTGCTGTGGTAATAAAAATCGGTAATTCTGTATTAGCTGATAGTCTTGCCATGTTGTGGACGAATTTGCGATTATTTCCTATTCCTGCAGCGAAACAGAACCGCTTTAATTGTGTTACATGAAATAGTGGTTCGTGTCGGGAAAGTACTTGAAGTATGAATTAGAAAAATGCAAATAACACGAAGGATAGGGTATGAGGTGTTATAGATTTCTTAAAATATGAAAGGGCATTTAAGTGGAGCAGAGTTAAGATACGATCGGACGCATATTGGTCCGTCAGGCGAAGGAATTCGAAGGAGCTCACGTATTATCGGCTCGAGCCGTCAATAGGCATGGATCGCTAACTGAAAACACTCCTAGCTTTGCGTCATAACCAATTTCATGACCCTCTTTCGCAGAAAGCCTCAATCACATATATCTCAGCGTCTATTCTATTTATAGCATCCTATATTTTCACCCGCACCTCGCATTCTTAATATTCCAGTTTCACACGCGCTTCTTTTCAGACTTTTACACTCTTTTCTTCACCTCACACGTCCTGTTATTACCCGGAAATGATTCTCGAGGTATTGGTTGGTGTTGAGTTATAAACGTTTATTTTATAATGCCCTTCCGATGAACTTAAACTTTGGAAACAATAAATAATCTTAATTTGATTTTGTCACGAATTTTAATCTTTCCATTAGTAGCTTTTCTCCAAATTTTAGCTTACTAAGTTTTTCCACCCCTCTTCGTGACTCCTCCTCACCACCTTTGTTAGAAAATCAATAAATACCTTCTGCCCCATTTAAAAAATTATTAACCATAAAAATGGGGTGCAATACTAAAGCTTTCGAGTAAAAATTATTTAAACGGAAAGTCCATCTGTGTTCGCAAAAGAACAAATTGTAGGATAAATTTCCTTTGTCTCATAAAAGTATACTTCGATGGGGTTTAAGAAATAAGACGATACCTAACTAGAAGACATTGTAGACAAATCTCTTTGTGATTGAAGTGAAAGAGGTGCTTGTCAGAACCGGATGAGCAGATAATAACGATATGATACGCCCCATCTGGTGCTCCAATCAGTTCTGCTGTCGAATCCTTCCTTTGACACATCTGCACCCAGTTCTCTTTGTTCCATAGTCCTTATTGCACGTAGTTGAAGTAACTGACACGAAAACTAAGCCCTGTTATTTAATAAAAACCATCTTCATCCCTTCTTAATATACTCGATGAACTAAACTATCTCTGACAGGAAAAATTCTAGCTTCTTGAAACATTTTTTAATTAGCTTAGGTACAAGACCTATTTTTGGTTAAAGATGAATTAGGGGTGCATATGCCTGGGGGTTTTATTGGGGTAAATAGTAATTTTTAATTTTTCAAGCGTGTGTGAATTAATTCGATTAATTGTAATCGTTTTTTTTTTATAGAATATCCTTGTTACGCAAAAACTTTCTGTTTTTAAAAAACTTTTGTATATTAATTTTTTTGTTAAATAAATTTTATGGGTTAATTTTACGTTTATAAATTCTGTCAGAAGAAGATGATAACAGGTTTATGATTATCAAAGTTAATTAATCTGAGAGAATATCTAAAAGTTTAAAAGCAAAGTCTTTATAAATTTTCAGAGGTGAAAAAAGTTTGACTTTGAAACTTTTTAAATTGGAGCAGAATGCGAAGGAAAAATATTGGAAAATAAAATAGAGGTTAAAATGTGATCTGTCAAAAAAGAGCTGTAAACTGTCAGCTACGGAATTCATTTTCCAGCAAGGGCATCTGTCGTTGACGGTGACGGGCACGGGCGCAGGCGATCATCATCTCTCGGTAACCGAATTTTTATTAAACGGACGTCTAGACACGTCCGGCGTCATCCATTATTGCGAATAAGGCTTTACTGCATTGGCGTAATACATTAGGATAAATTATTCTTCCATTCAAACAGTGTTACAACTATTTATACGAGTAATATCACACAAAGCTGCATCAAGTGAAAAAGGGAATAAAAGGGAGTAGACTCGCAAAAAGCTTTAAGCTGTGAGCTTAACGTGTATAAAAATAATAATCTCATCTTGTACGTGACAGAATTTTAATGTCAGTGTCTGGCGAAACTAATCCAGACCAAAATCTATCTCGCTGTTCTTGTTCGCAAAAAACAAGCATTTCCGTAAACAATCGCTATTTAAATTACTTGGGGGTTTTGGGAACAGTTATCATCCTTAACACAATTCCCACATGCTCTTCCAACCAACAACCACACTACACGTACGCTAGACTAATCTTAAAATTTATTTCTTTTTTAAAGACAATAAAAAAAATCTCTTTGCACTTCCAATATTATAAAAATCTTTTTCTTGAAGGGCTTGATTTCGTTCTAATGTAATTTAACGCTTCATCGGCTTAAGATCATAAAACTCCACTTTTTATGTGAGGCCATGATTCGTAGGTAACCAAAAGCTCTGCCTAGTGACCACTCATCTGTATTGCCATCAATGTTCAAGAACTTAAAGTCTTAAAAAACAAATATTAAAGAAAAGGTGATAATAATCCAGCAAAGTAGATTTATATAATATCCACTTTCATAAACATTTTTACCCTTATATTCCAACCCTTAATTACACATTCGGGTAAAACACACGGATACTACATTGTATAGGTGTTGCTAAACGCTAAAAGCTGTTCGAGGCGTAATGTTTGCCCGCTTCTCGCATATGAATTTTTTAAAAGCAACCTGAACATGTTTGTCGTTTTTAAAAGAGATTGTTTTTTTTGCGAGGGGGGGGGAAAGTTTTAACTTGAAAACTTTCCTATGAAAGGGTTAGATAATTTTCATTATGGATTTGAAATTTCTGTATGAAATGAACTGTAAACTGCTGGCCGTTGTCCAGTTCATTTATTTCGCATCTATTCTCATTCATCATTTGCGCGTTGTGTTCCGCATTCTGCACCTGCACGTGCGCCAAGCCGACGCGTCGCGTCGTCCGTGAAATTGCCAAAGCTATCAATTTTATGCATCTTACACCGGGCAATGGTGTTATTACAATATGAATGGACCGGAGGAAGGTGTAGATTACTGCAGAATTTGCATGGAGGACGTCGCCGAGCGCGAAATGCGGATATATGACCCCTGCAGCGTTCTAACACCGCCCCGATAAACGGAGCCCTCTTCTTTGATTGAACACGTCGTTAAAGAGGTTAAAGCAGTTCACGTACGCTGTTGCATCGCGCTATTATTGTTAGGTACTGACCGAAATTGCGCACTTTGACCTGGAACCACCCTTGAATGCCAACTCCAGGACTGCTGCAGTCTTCCCACGTGATGAAAATGTTATATTATTTACTTCTACCATGTTAGATGTGTAATTCAATTTCCAATATATTCTTAATAGAATTATACTTTATCTATGCCAAAATTATTACAGTAGGCCGAGTAGGCGTAAAATTTCTCGAATTACTGAAGGAAACAGAAGTTTCGCCCTTAAAGGATCCACCAAACCAATGCGGTGTATAATAGCGCCGCCGGCGGCGCCCCCCGTCCCAAAACATATATCCTAACGACGCCTCTGCTTCCATGAAAAATTTACTCCTTAGAATTTTCATAATTAATTTTTAAGAAGGCATCTTCCAAAAAAATTATTTCAGGAGTCCCTGAAATAGAGTGAAAAACAAAAACGCTGTTTTCAAATATTTCTGTCGTGGGAACCTTGACCTTTTTGTATAAGAGAGGTTTGCAAATGACCAGACGTGGGTACATTATTAATTTAAAAAAATCAAAATGTCAGTGTTTGTAAACGTAAATGTTTACGAATGCATAAAGCCAAGAATAGTATTTTCAATTTCCGTTTTACGTCATTAGGCCTAAAATAACAAACGAATTAAAACATGTTGCATAAAATACACAGCTTTTAACCTTTCAAACTGCTTTTTATTGATAATTTCGAGGGTTTTAAACACCAGAAGGATTTATTTTTTTCTCTTTTATTATACAGGCACAATTAATTTTGCCCCACGTGAGACTCGTACTCGACGCGACGGTTTGTAGTCTGACCACTTCACCGTTGATCTATGCCATCCCCTTAAAAATAATTGATTTTTCTAAATGACGTATCATTTCGAAAAGACATTGATTTTCTATCTGAAAATGGAAGGGTGGTATAAATATATACGAAGTCCCTTGAAGTTCCCAAAAGATAAAAACGTTTCCCAAAAGAGTACACGTCTGCCAAACGTTCCAACACGTTAAGAATGCGTACCTATAGCGAATATGGATGTTACGTTAAAGCATATATCGAACGATATTAACGAGGGTTGCAGAGGCTGAACAGAAAATAAAACAGATTTTTGCGAGCAGTAGCGCTGCGAATAGAGCTTATCGAGGTCCCAGCGCTGAGCCTTGGGGAACTCCGTGTCAGGTGAAAGCCCCAATTGGGGATCGACCTCGGTGCAATCACGACCCGCAATTTATTTGCGATTCGACGTAAGCTAGGCAGGCAGCCGACCTCGTGCTTGGGATTAGCTAAATCCGAAAGATTTCGAAATGCAAAACCTCCGATAACAAACCAAAATAATTAGGTATTAAAAAGGATCAGAACTTGCACAGCTTGTTTGTTACGCACGAATTTGATATTCGACGTAAAGGGGGACGCCAACACCGACGTCGTCGTCGTCGGTTTAGCGCGTCGTTGAACGGTGCTTCGCGTGCAAATAGTGCAGTGCAGGTCTTTTAAATCTTTCCACAAGTGCCCCAGTTTAATTAAAACACAGCGAATGATTTTACGTCTGTTAAGGGTGCGCAATTAGCTCTTGAGCGCGCATTTAATGAATACAAAATTTAAGTGTGCTTCTGTTGTCCTTTTCTTCTGCAGGAAAACAAATTAAACCATAAACTGAAGAAATGTTACAATTTTTTTTAACTCGGCATTAAATGTTGATGCGGGCTATATCTAGTACTAATGGGAAAAGCGTGTAGTACCTGAAATTTAAATGCGCACTGTGATTGGATTTTCTAAACCAATAACATTTATGCAGGAGATTAGCCAAACAAACGTTTCTGTAAATTAGTTGTTTGTGCCGATTTAATTGTGGATTTGTATTTTAAATATAGGTTTATGTGATATCCGATGCACTTATACAAAAGTGTATCGAATCGAATGGTAAATAAACCCTCATCATAAACAAGCATTACAAAATACATTACGTCACTTAAAATGATATTCAAATATATGCAATAGGATTTAATTAATTTACTATAATAATATTTCATATTTGTTTTGCCTCTCAAAGGTTAATAATTGAAGATAAAGTAGCTAGACGTTCCAACTTAGGCATTAGTAGAATAGCAGACCGTAAACTCAAATTCCAAATCTCGAAACTCCTCTAGTTTCTGCAAAATTCTTTCAAAGGACCCTAGCTTTCAATATTCGAAGTCTCCTAAACTCGACTGATTCTTCCCTTCTTCACAGACTTTCCCAGAGACTCCCCATGGTTTCAGAATCTTCCAGAATCCATCAGAAAGCTTGAAGCTAAAATTTTCAGAAGCCTCCAGGTTCTGCAGAATTTTTCTGGACTTCAGAGTCTGCCAGACACTTTAATTTTAAATTTTAAAAGACGTCAAAGTCCGGAAGTTTCCCAACAGACTTCAAGTTTCTCTTCTATGAAGTCCTCAGATTTTACAGAATTTTCTAGGACCATAATTTCCAATTTTAGGAATTTTCTAAACTCGACAAATTATTTCAGAATACCTGGAGTTTATCAAAACATTTCCGATTCCCGATTTCCCATCTCCCGATTCTTCAGATTGTTTCCTCCAAGAGACTAAAATTTCTTCGAGGTCTCTGAAAAACGAGGTCTTCCGCTCTCATTTTCCGAAGTATGCAGATATTGTAGCGTTTAACAGAACCGCAGACTCTAAATCCTCCAATTTTGGGAGCCTCCACGATTCTGACATTCCCAAAAAGTTTCTCAGACTCTTATTCCCGGAATCTAAGGATTCTGAAGCATTCTCCAGGACCGTAGGGACTTAATTTTCAATGTTAGGACCCCCCCGCAAAAGTTTTCCAGGAAGTGTTAAGTTCGCATTCCCCAGAACCTCCAGATTCTATAACATTTTCCAGGATGTCTGAATCTTAATTTTCAATTTTAGGAGGTCTCCCGGAATCGAAAATTACGATTCTGTACCATTTTCCAGAACTTACGAGTCTCAATTATTATCAATTTTAAAAGGCCCCTGGGAGTTGGTATGGCTTTAAATCTTCCAAAGAGGCCTTAAGCTTGAATTAGGAAAAACCCTAGCTTGAATTATCAGGAGTCTCCGGATTCTGCAACATTTTCCTAAGAAGCTACAAAAATCAAAATACAGAATTTGTTGTAACCTTGAACATAAAATCAAAATATTACTAATTTTGTACACCCCTGGAATTGTTTTCAACAAGTTGAATCCTTATCTTGAATTGTAGTTCGAAAAACAGAACGTCATACACTGATAAGGCAGTGCATACCACCTGGTTCTTTTTGATTTATACACACCCTTCCCCGCTTATTAGATTATTTCACGTATTTCGTGATGTCTTTAGTGTATGATGTGCTGTTCACGATATTTATTATTAAAAGACACCCTATTTGCTCCCAGAATTATTTTAAAGTAAGTTCATAGATTTTCTGTGACCGTTTACACCGTGAAATTAATTAGTTTACCTTGATTGGTAAAATCGTGAATGAAATGAATTAATTTTTGTTTTCCTTTTTTAGAATTTTGGTCAAGGAGAAGTTTGCTTTTTACCAATCGTTTATGATGATCGGTGATTCGTCCAATACATCGACCATTCAGACAAGCGGAAAGAAATGGTCGCGTCATAAAACAGATGTCATTATTAAGGTAAGTAATTTTAATTTCCGGTAACGATAGTGCAAATATCCAAGTAGCTTTTTTTTTACTTTTGATTTTAATTCTTAGATTCTGGAATTTAATTTCCAGTGATTAAGGACCCTGTAATTTTTACAAATAATTTTGTAACATTCTTAAAGGTTTATGTTTTTTTTTTAGACATTGCGGATGAAGAAGGTGTCGAAGTTTAAGTGGTGTGTAGTGAACTGGTACTGTACTTTAGTGTTAGTGCGGGAAATGGATCAATTTCGTGTGTTAGAAAAGGACCGAAACTTTGATTTTAAGGTAGGTTCCACTTAGTTGGATAATGATTTTTTATATTATGCGCAAAGGTAAAATAAAATTATTTAATTCGTATCACGTGTTTGTCCAGCCCTAGCTCTTGTATTATTGGGTGCAAGGAAAACTTTACAGGAGTGTATTGATAAACAGTAAATTTTTCCGACAAAATGTAGTTACTTATAATAAGTACGACTTATTAAAATATTTTTAATAACTCGGCATAAATATCGAACTTAATCGTGTTACCTTAGAAATTAGTTACTAAAGGAATTTTGTTCCTGTGGGTTGCAGTATTTGTCTTTGGTTACACTTTTCCAGCTTTAAAGTAAATTTCTAAACTTTCCTAATGAATTAGATACTGTGTCTTAGCAATTAACCTTCAAGGAGGCATCCAGTATATAGTATATGTAACAAGTTTTGTAGCAAAATAATGTTAATCAGCACCAAAAGTTTAGACTGGGGGTAATTTAAAACAAGACTAACCATTTAAAAATAAATTTATCAGAAATTCTAATAATTTCTGAGTATTTAGTAAATATTGTAATTAATTTTTCGTTAAAAGAGGTAAAAATAACAACCCTTCCAGAATTTTTGATTTTAGTTTGCTTTTAACAATTTTATCTCAAGGATACTTTTAAACTTGATTTTTCCCTCAATTGATAAAGTGGTGTGGAACTTTTTACCACTCGTGAAGTGTTCTTTCGTATTAGAATAATGCACCTATTCACAAAAAAAATGTATGGTTAGCATTCATGATACGCGGTTGAAATTGATGGAGGACTTCCTTGTAAAATTTTTAGTGAAGTCGAAAAAGCGCAATAAAATGTAGAAGCAAAATTAGTTGAAGGATAAAAACAACCAAAACATATTTTTGATGAAAGGTAACTGTAGAGAAAAAACTTTATATTTTTAATTTTAAGTTGAGGAATTTTATCATGAGATTAGGTAGTTTTTTTTAGTATTAAACGTAAGGGATAGGTAGAATAGGCAAACAAGAGTTGACGTGAAGTAGGTTAGTCGGTTTGTATACATAAGCAAATGGTAATTAGGAAGTTGGTAAATTGGGGTTGATCATGAGGGCCAGTTCAGAACTAATATTTGCAAAAACCTTTAAACTGGAGGGTGGGGGATTTGGACGGGAAACAAATCAACACAGATGACTTGGACGTTTGATAAGGGCCCCTGGGCAGTGTTTGTAAAACAGATTCGGGCCACACTGCTGTCCCTTCGAATGCAACCGACTGCAGAGAGAAATAAGGCAATTAAGAGAGAAGTTTCAGGAATTCAGGAGCCCCGCATATCGAGGATTTGCTCGACCGATGACGGACTTGAAGTCGAAACGAAAGAAACAAAGGGAATGTAAACAATAAGAAGTCGTCCGTGTGGGCTATTCTCCAATTAAATACCTCGAGTCATTGTGTCCGCCACCGCTCTCTGCCTTTTCGCCAACTTCTTACAAGAGAAAAACCATTGTTCCCCAGATTCGTTAAACAGCAAAGCGTAGTAAAGATAAAAGATTCAGTCAACTTTGGTAACCACCCGAAAACTATTTTAATTACGGAGTTCGATCCCGATTGCGACAACCCTGAAAAAGAGGAAAAAACTATTTTCCGAGATTATTACGTAGATTTGCGAGTGGGTGATGGTGGAACATTGTGGACATAATCAAACACGGGAAATTTATTGTCCCCGGACTGTAGACATTTCGAATTATGACGGTCGAATGTAGCGCGTTGTTAATCTATTGATGGACATGGGTTCCCTTGAATAGTCAAATTCATAGAAATTGCATTAACAATCAAATTATTATTTGCCGTTCGTGATTGCGAGGCTCTGTTTGTTCAAACCAATGACAGACTGCATTTACGTACGCCTGGATAGACACGACAGAGTTCAGTGTAAGTACGAGTACTTGCAATCGTTTTTATAATAAATTTATAATAATATTAAGAATTTTTTTATAAAAATATAATTTTCTGAAAATTCTATACAATTCCTGAAACTTTGCAGATTTAATTTGCTAGCAATTTTTTTGTCTGAATTTGAATATTCTTAAACATTTTTGGGAAATCTCTCTGGGGAAATGGTTTTCATAAAGAAATCTTATAAAAAAATCTGTTCAGGCAGGTAAAACGTTTAAACAGTTCCACCTTTCAGGGTGGTTATGTCTGCGGGAAACAGAAGAGCCCTATGAAACTGTTTGATACACAAAGGGCCCCAAAATTGAAGATAAACCTGAGACAAGGGGAAAAGAGGCTAATTTTGTTGGACACACATGAACTCCAGGTCAATTAGCAAAAGTTAATTATTTTAGGGGGTAAAATAGTTCTTTTTAGACTTTTTAGAACCACACCCAATAAAAAAGAAATTTTATTTATCAATATAGGAAAAATTATAATTAGAAACGAACATTGGTTTATCTATCAGTTTTGAGATACGCCCTTCCGGATTCCTCATTATGTTGCAACCTACATGTTCAAGGCCACCACACCATTGAGTCATTTTTGTCATTGCAATTAGTGCATGTTGTAATTTTTCATTAATTTTAATTAGGACGATCATCCGTTCCGTATTTACATGACAATAATTTTAAAGGTCAGTTCCTTTTTAGTAAAGTCTCAAATATGTCTTTTTTCTTTCCTTTTTTTGGTTTCAGTTAATATCGAGAGTGGACAGAAAGTAAAGTTTATCCTAAGAGTACGATTTTAAATTAAAATTGTTTGATTTGTAATTCTTTTCGTTTATTTCGAGGGATTTAAAGGGGGTGCAATTAATTAAAATAGTGAAAGAAATAGAGGAAGGCTTGGCTAAAATTTCCCTTCCTTGCGCTGGTTTTATCGCGTTTCTTCCAGTTATCGTAGCCTTCCAATTGAGCAGGGGGTTGTCTACTCTTTTAGATGACTTTGACTTTGTAGTCTCTTATTTTTCGTCTAAAGGCTATGACATTGGTTTTCGCGAGATAATAATTAAAAAAATTAGTAAAGCAACCCTGGAGATAAATAAGGGAGGTCCGTACCTCTAATGAAGGAGATGATTTTTGATCCCTTGGTCCCCTGTAATAAGTTTCCAGTGTTTTTAATTTATTTTCGGGCCAAGTAACTATCAAATGCCCGTGGAGTTACAAATTGTGAATTATTTCCTAGATCTTAGCAATTTCAAACAATAGCGTTGGCAACCCAACATACGCAGCAACCAACACAGGAATTTTCTTTGTTGCGTCTTATAATCAAGCTTAAAATAAAAAAGGGTAGAGCAATTTTTGGAAATTAACAAAATATTTGTGTCTTACAAAATTCCTTTCAAGTACTCTCTCTTGTAGATTTTAAAGTTCAAGTTTTTAAATTAAATTAAATCAGCTTCTCAAGTTTAAACAAGTTGTAAATTTTTGTCTAGAATAAAGATAGGAGAAGCTTAAGCAGCTGTAAAGAAGTAGAAGCACAGTTTTTTTTTGTTTTTCCAAACTAAATTATAGCAGCAAAGACAAAATCTCTTTCCCTTCCGGTTGTATTTTAAAATGTTTGATGAACTTCGCTGCTATTTTAGTTTTGTCTAGAAAATTTATTTCACATAATTTTTTATGAATGTATCTCAGATCAATTTTTCGCTTTTGTTGGGGACATTTTAAATTTATCGCGAGTAACGTTTTTTGCTTGGGGATCTCCAGTAGTAGTCGGTCAGCTCTTCCGGAAGCTCGTGATTGCTTTATCGCGAGGAAGTCCTATACGTCGAGAGAGGAGATTAGGCCAGAATCTCACCCACACTTCGATTCATTGATAAAACGTGTACAAGCGGACTGGGTCCATCAAATCAAAATCTGCAGCGTGCAATTCAAGCAAATGAGATCTAAACAAGTTTGAAGTTCATCAAAGGAGAGCGCTATCTTGTATAATCCTCAATTTTCCTCCGTGCCCCACTTCAAGTTCAATTCCGTCCAATTCTCTTGCCAAACAAGTTTGTAAAATGAAATTTTCGTGCAGGTTGACAAGTCATCTAATCGCAGCAGCAGCGGCAGAGGCACAGCCAGCCTTTTCCTCTACATACATACGAACAATTTCTTTTTTCCTTTCTATTAGGAAACCTTCCTTTATTTCTTTCAATTTTCTCTTCATTCTGCGTCGCCGTCCCTCGGGAAAGGATTGGGGCGTCGAGACGGTCTCGACTACGACCCCACCACTTTCATAAATATAATTCCGGGTGGATCTACTGTCAATACGTTTTCTTGAAAATGTCCGAACCTGTCGCAGGGGCGCTTACTAATTCACGCTGCATCATACGATTAACATCCCAAAAGCAGCCCTCTCGCTCCTGGTTGCCGTAATGTGACGTCGTTGGAGAGAGGCACTGCGGTGACTGCGGTTGTATAATAATAGGATCATACCCGATTATGTCTCCCATCATAGGCTTAGCGCGCCGATAAATTTCGGGGTGTATGGGGATGAGAGTGCCATGCATCCGCGAGCGATAATGTATACACCGAAAACCCTACACTAGTAATAAACTCTACTCTAACATCCTGCAAATTGGTATTGAAATTTACAAAGACTATCATTTTCCTATTAGGATTTGATTTAGAAGAAATACAGACCCCGTTTTTCTTTTCCCCTTCAATGCCTTTAGGAAAATTCCTGATCCAATTCTAATCTAAACTCATTTTCTTGAGACTTAATGGAAAGTTAAGTTTTTCTTCTGTGTCTCCTTTCTGGGGTGCGCCTTCCTCAGAGTTTTGCTGTTCGTGAAGATACGAGCAAGGAAAAGTCACAGTCCTTCAAGGAAGACGTCGCAGCGGATCTAACAGGGGGTCTCCATGACTTCTGCGCTGCTTTACATAATTTTACATCCCTTTTGTTAGATAGTGTGTCTATCGTAGGTCGCGTTTTCAATTCAAAACCTTGATTCCTCAATCTGGCGTTAATTTAGGAATTTGGGATTGAGCCACATCACTGCGTCCCCAAAGATGACCTTTACATTTATTTTATTCAAAGGGCAAAAAAGAATTCGTTTCGTGGTTTATGAGATTCTTGGCTTCAGAAAAATTAAGTTGTTTTAGTAAATTTCAGTTATGGGATAATTTCAATGTCGTAGACT
This sequence comes from Hemicrepidius hirtus, assembly GCA_963082805.1. Lineage (NCBI taxonomy): Eukaryota > Metazoa > Arthropoda > Insecta > Coleoptera > Elateridae > Hemicrepidius > Hemicrepidius hirtus. The sequence continues at coordinate 26,041,174 of OY720167.1, forward strand.
GTAAAAGTAATTCGAGAAAGGAAACTTTATTCAGATATTTATTTATAGGATTATTTATCTTGTGGTATATCAGAGGCTTAACATTAAGAAAATGTAATATTGTCTGCTTACAAACTGTTCGTTATATAAGTAAAACTAAGTAATAAGCTTTTCTGTGCTAGTAGGTAGGTATTTTCTTCATAACAAATATTGGCATAAAGCGCTCTAGGAAGGTTGTTGTGTTTACCGATGTCGTATAATAATAGGTTGCTATCGAAAGTAAAAAGATAACGACGAAATATGTCTTCCAATAAAATACCGTATATAACTGGAAGAAGTAGCACGTACGCAACTTTTATCTCAACGAAGCAATGACCGTCTTGTTTTCCGGAGTCCGAAAATGTAAAACCAGCCATTTTTCTTTCACATGCCATCAAACTTTGCCAAAGTGAGATTGCAAAAGATTGTTCCTTCAGTTTTAAACACGAGGCTGCTCCGATACTCGATACTCTTGTTTTATTTTCCTTCGACTTTTATCACGAGATTTTTACAGCTCTTTTTGGCAAGCACAAGAGAGCCTAATGTATTCAAAGAAAGAAAAAATTAAAAACCCCAATAATTCTCTCGGAGTACGTTTCCTTGTAGCAATAATACGTATCTGGGCTGAGCCGTCATATTTTATAATACTAAACTTTGTACGGATGATGAGCACTCTTTAATATAATTTTTTCTGAACAGCCATGACGAGCTCTGGAAATTATTTTTAAAGCTCGATTCCAAAATTTGAATAACGAAAAGAGTTAACAGGATCAAATTACGATGCTAAATAGGAGGTTGCGATTTTAGTTAAAAGTTTCAAACTTTTCAATAATGAAGTTTGCTAAACAATGATTTTATCGCTAACTTTACAAGACCTTTCGTGATTATATTTAACAGCGGAAGTTTTACGTTTGTTAACTCTTTTATTTAATAAAAAGAAATAGAATTTTTGGTCTAAAATTTTCTGTTAATTGTAATCCCACCAGAAATACTATTTACGTACACAACTTCACTTTCCACGGGTCTCTTTCTTTGAAAATCGATCAAAAAAGGGGAATACTAACAGAAATAATCTTCTTTCTGTCTTCGAGAATATTTCTCGTGGAATAAGCGGGGGAATTTTATTGAACAGAAACCATTTTACACGGCCCCCTTTCTTGGGGATTTTCTTTTGGGAATAATTTCCAAAAATTAGAATTTTAAACAAATAATTTTTTCAGGAGCTTGATTTTTGGGAATTTTCTTAAAGGGTTCTTTTTCAGGAAAAAAAGGAGCTTAAATGGGGAGTTTTAATAGGAAGCCTTTTTCAAGGATCTTTTCTTTACAGAATTCTTTCTAAGAAAGAGTTTTAATTTACCAAAAGTAGTCCTGAAAATTTGCGGCAATTTTGGTGGAGGCGCCTAACTTTGCCTGTGCCCTGTTATAAATAATCCTGAAAATTTGTCACCACTCGAATATATTATATTATTATAGAGGGAATTTTAACAGGAATAATATTCCAGGGGTTTGTTTCTTGTAGAATTATCCATGAATTTATTTCTTAAAGATTTTTCAGTTCACTTTAGGGTTAAATATTTGAATCTTGGAATTATTTTAAGATTTTTTTTTTATTAATACTAAATACAGTATTTTTGTGCCATCGGCTTCAGTTTTCTATTCATCATCAGTATTGAACGGGGAGATGGCCACGAATGGACGGAGGTAATGGGGTGGGTGGCTGCAATAGCTTTCATTGCTGATGAGATTGTGATTGCCCCGGTTTATCACTGGGCCGGATCTACCTACCTAGCGCCGTCGGAGGCCGCACTGCAGTCAATGTACACTCTTGAACAGCAATGCTCTTCATCTATAACCAATAGAAAAGTGCATTTTTCTTAGATTAATAATTTTTCACGAAATTTTCTTTCTTAATAATAAGAGAGCTTTATCTTTGGGAGAAATAAATATTTTTCTAGTTTTCGACATAAAATTTGTTAGAATTTATGATCAAATAGAAAATTCCTTTTTTGCGCAAAAGTTTTCTTTTAATTGAAAATTAAATTACTGTATTATGGTGTAGTCTGTACATGTATGTGTTCTCTATTAGTAATACATAAACATATATGTGCGTTGCATGGGTAAAAGTACGTTCATGAAAGAGGTAAAAGCCTACAGTAATTACCTGATGGATTTCAGAAGGTTTAGCTGCGCTATAAAAGTGCCACAGACCTGTAATGAAACATAAATCTGAAAACTTTTAGTTAACGAAACGATACGGCTTCAGTGAATTTTATTTTATTTTTTACGTATGAAAACTAATTATATTACATATCTATATGGGGTAGAGTTTGGTTATTTTGCTTACCCTAGAGTTTTCTAAAAAAAAAAAAAATATTTTTATAATATTTCTAATACATTTGATTATTGAACCATGATCCTTGAACCCTTTTCACTTTATATGTCAATAATTTTAATTATTCCTAAACACTGATGTTTTTTTTATGAATCAAAAAATTTAAAACTACCCCAAAAATAAATTTTGATGCGTTCGAGAATCTAATTTTGGTTAATTTTAATTTAAATAATTTGGCAAGACTAGAGGGTCTGTCCAAAAAGTAACGAGATTGATTAATTAATAAATAATTTAGATGCTCCTCGTATTTTATTATATTTTTAGACATATTATGTTTGTTTTTAGTTCTTTAGTCTACACATTTTCTCCCCATCCGCTTGAAATAAATTTCAGAAAGATTTATAAGCATGCATAGTGGATTCTTTTATGTGACACATAATCCTAAATTATTAGAAGGGAAGGGTTGTACAAAAATTTGAGAAATTCTGGTGTAATCGTATGATGTTGATAACGTAAGAAATTGGAATTTAAGTTTAAAATAATGGAATAAAAGTAATTAGAAAAGGGGTGGCAATAATGCAGGTAAAGATTAGAAAGATAATGGAGAGAAGTCGGCTTTCCCTTTGTGAATGTTATGATAAAGAAATTTGAAAAGCCCTTGAGGGACAATTTTCGGGGTGAGCGTCTAAGCAAGTACATGAAAGGAAATGTATTTGACTTTTATTATACGTGCTAAAGCCCCAATACTTCAGGTCAAAAGCAGATCAGACGGGATGAAAGTAAAAATCCGAGAAAAAAGATCATTGATCAAGGTGGCTTAGGCGGGAGTGCGATCTGCTCGAGAGTTGGCGTGGCGGCGGTCAAAAGGGCTGCAGGAAGGAAGGCGGGAAGCAAAGGTAATTGGGGATCCGGGGGACGGCAGGATCCAGTTAGCAGAACTGCCCTTATCAAAGATCAGACTAATCTGAGTTCTTCTATTTCTAGTTTCTTTCGCATTACAGGGCGCGAAAGCCCGTGATGAAGTCCCATAATAGCTTTAGTCGAATTTATCACCGTATCTCCGGCACGTTTCCTGCAGGAGTCCAGATAACTTTTACTTTTCCAAAAGTCGCTCGCTCCGCGCGCACTCATATAATGATGATAATTGCTGCAACTCGGATACCGAATAATGACTTTATCAAGAAGTTAAATTAACGTAATGATTCGTGTCTACAAAAAGGCAACGATTGTTCGAAGTTACTCGTTAAAGAGTTTTATTATTTTATTTTACTTTTACTGCGGTAAAACTCTTCCTCCTAATGAACCTTTTGTTCCTTTACTCTGAATGCTGCTTGCTCTGCCTCTCTTTATTCCCTTTTTCTCCCTGCTTATAAAGTATTAAATTGACAAAATGTTAAAGGAACAAGCGGGTCAAACAGAAAATTTAAAGAAATTCCAAAAATGTTCGCTTGCCACACAATTTTTATTAAAATTATATTTTCCCTTTTTTTTTTGCTTAATTTTATTGCGTGGTTTATATCGTCAACATATTACCCTTCATTTTATCAAAATCTAGCCTTTCACATACAACCATTAAAAACCGTTCAAGGAGGAATAATATATAATAGCTGACCCCTAGGATGACTGATCCTTCGCGAATATTGCTTGATCTCGCCTTTTCCCAACTGTACCGCGTTGCTTAGAACTGGTTCGGGTATTCTAAAGGCAACTTTTTTTTTTTGGTGAGAATCCAAAAATGTTCGTACCTACAACCCTTTGCTGAGTTCAACCCTGTACTATTTCTTTTTGTCATTTATTTATCGTTGGGAATATTTTAAAGACATGAAGTCCCTTTAAACCTGTAGGTCCTCAGCGTGTTCACTTCTAATAAAATGTGTGATAAGAGAGCTGTTATTAATACTTATGGGAAAATATTAACATCCCTCTAGACCAGACGTATTATTTTTATTAAATTTCATACTTTCTGTTTCGTGATATAAAATTAAAAATAAAACTGAAACCTATGCAATAAAACAGCGTTGCCAGCAATTTCAAAGCTGTTATAAATTCTACAAGCTGATTTCATTCAGTGCACATTGAAAATATGAACTCACCCTCAAGAGCCACGTGTGTTGCGTTATTAAATTCATAAATATATTCCTCTCCGGAGACCTTTATTCCCTTTATATGTTTCATAATTATTGATGAATGATGTACTAATGGAATATTGATTTTATTATGAAACAACTTGTACATTTATTAAATTCGATACATCATGAATCATGCACATTTTTAATTGTTTTTACGCTTTACTGCATTCGAGAATATACAGGGTGATCCAACTCTTATAGACAACTGCAACCTATTTCTTTGCCGGGCGCTGGATGTGGCATTTCAGAAAGCTTTGTTAATCTTACAATTTGGTTTACTGTAACCAATCAACCCCCTCTGCAACGAAATTATTTCCGACAAATGGGGTGAAACCCCAAAAATAATTGTAATTTGCTTTTTCTATTGCTATTTTTTTAATATTGCCAACAGATCGGTTCATAATTCTCCAAACTTATTAAACAAGTCTAATTGGTAAATTAAAATCACAAAACAAGTGGTTAAACTTGTTGCAAGTTTGCAGATTGTAGCGATATAGGTGTTTATGCACTCTTTTAATATCCGTGCAGCAGATGGCAGTTACAAAATGAGACTTCTAAATTATAGCAGACAATGCAAGGCAGTACTATTGTTCATTATAATGCAAGAGTATTGCGATAACACGACACGTTATTGTTGTACACATGCTAAATGCGTACTGAAGCACCGCCTGCGGTGAATCTAGACACATATGTCATAATGCGACATAACAAGCCTTGAATTCATTCGACCCTATGACAAAATTGATTGATTCGAAAAATACGACTATCTCGGTTTGCATTTCCTCTATTTCGATCCACAAATTGCAAATTGAATAATCAAAATCAGGCGGTGCGTAGCAAATTCAGGAAATATCATGCAAACTGTAATCAATGACATGATACTCTAATATTAAGTTTTATTTAACGCCAGGGAATATCCCTCAAAATTACCCCGATACTGACAAGCTAGGGACTTGTAACTTTTACGTGCAATGACATCGTTCCTCGTGCATTTAATGTTGAAAAAACCTGAAAAATAAATGGAATATCAAAAAGATAAGATAATCTTCAGCTGCAGCATCAAACCATGTGCAAGACGAAGTATACTCAGAAGCAAAGAACACGAAACGGTGGAGAAATAAAGGGAGTGAATGGGGAGGGAGATGGCGAGGATTGAAAAATGAAGGGGGAAGCTTTAGGTTTAGCTTTAGGTCTCCTCCGCCATTCCTTTTTGCTTTGAGCATTGGATGCTGGATAAGGAGCGTTTTCCTGTGTATACACTCCCTAGTGTTAGGAGAAAGTGAAATAATTCCTCTTTGGGACAATCCCTAACTTTTCTTTGCTTCCGTTACTCAGGAGGTTGGTTCTTTTTTTGTTTATTACAAACGCGTCGACTCCTCCTTGGTTTTAAGCTTTAACAGCAGAAAAAAATCAACATCCAATAAATATCAATTAAATCAAATTAATTCCTCCTGAAAAAACAAATATCAACAATGAAAACATAGTATTGGTACAAGCTTGTAAACAAATAGTTCGACGTATTTACTGACCAGAAAAGCACATAAAAAAAGAAGAAAAAATATTTCAAACGTACCTACTTTTAAAACAGATTTCAGTACAGGAAAATATGTTAAAATTTTATTGACAATTCGCTTTGGGTGTTTGTTTTAAAAAAAATTCTTTCGCGATGACAAATAGTTTCACCTTTGATGTGCCGTGTTGCCAGATGGGTCGAAACTCGAGCATCAGCCTGTATAATGTGTAGACCTTACATCAAATGGGGTAGCACAAATGCGGTGATAAATACTACCCCAACAAAAGCCCAGTGAGTGGTGAATTCTATACAGAGTATCATTACACTGCAAATTCGACACATTATGTTATATATTGTGTCAGGACTTGCTCCTGAAATATTATTTCGCTCAATTCTTTTGTCGATTTTTTCCTCGCGTACCTCGTTTCTCTAACTATTGCTACTGTTTTTCATCGTCAGGGGCGATTTACAAATAAATTAGGGGTATTCATTTTTCTCTAATGTGACGTCTGTGCATATTTGTTCGAGGGGACCACCACACATATGCGCTTCTCGGTTGACAGATTGCTTCAGGGTTAATAACATAAAACGTGTCCAAAATTTCCTTTTTCCCTTCTAAAAACATCCTTCTTCGGATCTAATAATTATAAAGAGATTAAGGGGCCACGAGCAGTATTGCCATTTATTTTGCCACGTTTTTTTTCGTGTTTTCTTTTACGAAACAGTAATGGATCTCTTCTTTATCAGAGATCAGGTTCTCGGCTGCTCGCCAATGGCTTATCGATACCGCAAAAAAACATTTCGCTAGCAAACACAGTTGATACGGATGCATCTCCAGGGGTAACTTTTCCCTGCACTTAGAAAAGGATTGTGTATACTTCAGTAAATTCTACACTACGTACTTGCTTTAATTAAATAATAAATATTTTTTTTGTTTTTCCAACCCTTAAAATATTATTGCAATCTAGAATAGAAAATGTAAAACTGAAATGAAAACTGTGCAATTAAATTATTTAAAGCTTTAACTTCTCTTAGTATAAGTTATAATTTTTAATTGATATCCTTAACAAGATTTAATCTAACGCAGAAGTAGAATTTCATGTAGTATCAGCAATGACTAAAAGGGGAAGCAGAAAGGGATCTACAGCTGGTATATAAATCAATAGTTTGTAATAACTCTGAGAAGCTTTTAGTTCAATTAAATTATCCATTTAACTGGCGTTATCATATTTTCAAGGTTAATTTTCCCCAAAATCAAAATTCATAAAATCATCGAAAGAATCCTCGACTTAACTAAACAATGAAGCATTATTGTAGTCTTTTGTGTGTCCAAGATTACGATAATAGAAAATTTTTCGTATCTAAATTAAAGGCGAGGAACAAATTATTTAAAAGCTTTTTGTTTGGTTGGAAGATTTTCGCTTCGGTAGTTTCGTAAGCTTGTTGAGTAATTAATCAAAAGAAGCTAATTTTAGGGGAACTGGAGAGACACAATCGTGGAATCGTATCAAACGAGCAATAAATGTTCAAAAAGTAAACTGCGTTGAGGTAGGGCATGAAGGTATAAACACGGGACTCATTAATTAAACATGGGTAAAATCTTTTTTGCGTAAATTACAACTCCTGATTCCCGTTCCACATTTGAACTACTTAACTGGACTCGCTTGTTGAACTAAATGGGGGATTCTAATGACTCAAACTTTTTTTTCAAGAGTCGTGTTGCTTTCCCATATTTTCAACGCTGGAAATTTATTAATTTAATGAATATTTTTGATTTAAAATTTTATTCTAATAACAAGAGTTAGGGAAAAAATGTCTGCCGATCCATGTTAGTGCTATTTTTTTTAATTTCCGAAACAGTCAATCTAGAATACATAGAAATATTTACTTTCTGGGGTCCCTAATACAAGTCCCTTCCTTTAATATTTCCAAATAGGCAATCGTTTCTATCTGCTGATTAATTCATGAAATTGAATCTAGCGAACCTAGGGTTGTTATATTAATGTCTTAATCCTACCATTTAAAAAAAATATCGTTTACACTAATGATTACCCAAATAGGGCAGATAAAAAAGGTCTGTCCCTTCTGTATTATATCACCGCGACAGTTGTTTGCGAGGGTGATCAAAGCACACACATTTACTAGTTTAAAAAGAGTTATTCGAATAGAACGGCCTCCAAACATATATCTCAATTTGTTCGGGTTTTTGGCTCTACAGGAGCCCCTCTTGTCAGGTCTACGAGTTCGGACCACATCTCAAAACCACCCCGAGGGCCGCCATGTCATATCGCCCCCTTCGACGACTGTTAATGGCTGCTTCACTGTTATTACAGCACACACTTAATACAATCCCAACATGTTCAACTTTGAAGAGCGTATTAGCCGTTAGTTGCTTCCTATGACCGGAGTGTTTATGACAGTCATAAAATTTTCGTGGAACTTCTAATAGGTTTGCAGATCCTTCCTACTAAAATTTCATTAATGTCGTATAAAAGCATAAATTTATCAATGGTTGAATTAAAATTATAAACAATGTTTACGCTAAACGCTTATCACGTTTCCTTTTTGATTTTTTTTTATTAAACAGTTTTCCGTGTTTGATAGCACAAAGAACTGCTACCGGAAATGTTGATAGAAAAACAAGTTTTGTTATAACCTTTGCATAATATTTTGCATTTCGCAGGGAAGGTTATTTGGGAAAGGTCAGATTAGAACAAAAGTTAATTAGGAATACGCTCAACCCTTTTCTGTTGTATCGTACCGCGGATAAATTAAATTTTAGCTGCAGGTTTACAGGCACCGGAAATGTTCATCTTTTAAAATCGAGCCCTTTTAGAAGGACCTGTGATTAAAGAATAAAATATTACCTCCTGTATTGTTATTTAATACCAGAGAAGGGGTGGTGTTAATATCCAACAGATTCGAGAAATCTCTCAAAAATTTTTTTTACACAAACTCAATTGGAGTCATATTTCCTTCTCAGAAACAATTTTATTATTTTTTTAAAAGGTAATTTTATGTATTTTTTATAAAATGTTTGGTTTTAAAAGTTACCAAATGGTTAAAATAAACAATTTTTTTCATATTAATATTTCTTTTTTAGATGAGTTGGGGGAGGAGATTTCGTTTAGCAGTCAAGAGGACGCAGTTTCGGGTCCTGAAATTTCTTCTAATAAGGTAAGTCTTTATTATTTTTTTACGTCAGAATAGAGACTTAAAAATTTATTGCATTCGCCATTTAAAACGTTCGCCGCTACGCTGCTCATTTATGCAATAAATTTGTTGTATTGGACAAAGTATAGTGTACACTGAAAACATGACCACCCTGTGAGGGTAAAAATAAATAATATTTATTAATTTTGAAATAAAGCAACTAAAGAAACGCCTACGCCACTGGTTTCCGACATGATATATTTTATCTCTATAAATAATTTAGTATTTTTTTTTCTTAAAAATTGTATTCTAGAACCTTAGACAATTTTTTTCTTCAAGGTTTTTTTGATCAGTAAATCAAATAACTTTAATATTTTGTAGAAGGACGTGGGTGTGCGATTTATTGTTCACTTAGACACCATTAAGCTGGTCATATTGTTCACCTGCTCAAGATTACCAATTAATGGAAAATGTGCCTCACCTTTTTTTTTTAAGACGGAACGCCCTTACCTTGAATTTCTATTTCCTATTTAAAAAAAAAACAAAAGGGTAATAAAGTTGAAAATAGTTTTTTTTCTAAACTTGTTCTTGTCGGTATCGACTTAATTTTTATTCTATAGTAACTTTTTAGAAAAACAGTGAAAAGTTTCTGTACTTTTAAATTTTTTTTAGAAGTAAATATTAATTACCGAGAACTATACCCTACAAGGCCTTTGGCTAACTTTTGTGGAATTTATTCTAACTTTATAACTAGGTTTAATAAATAATAAAGGTTTATTTTAGCTTACATTATCAAATTTAGTTGAATTTTAAAAACTTTTTAATGCAGTATTTATTGGACAAACTTTTGAAAGTTTCTGGAAATTGTAAGTAAACAAGTATGTTTATTTTTACGGAAAATAACAATTTATTGAATGGTTGTCAAGACTTTAGCTACTTCTCGGATAAAACTGCTTTAGATTAGCATAATTTTTTGGTAAAAATCGAAAATACATTTCCATTATTTTCCGTACACAATGCAATAATAACCAACCAACGTCTCCAAACGTTTTTGGAGATTCTTTATTACCTTCTTCTTCTTTTGTCCTTAAACGGAGCGTCTAGTACATAAACCCTCGTTTATAACGAGGAACCTGGGGTGTGACATCAGAAAGGAGTAAATTTATTTATGTAAATTGTGGAGAAGTGTTCATTAGTTCTTTTGTAAAGTGCGTGTGATACATACACCACCTCTTTTGTGTACAACTAGTTATACGTATTGTATTTTCAGTTAGGCTTATAAATATTTAACGGATCAGATAATGTGTTTCATATTTAACCCTGAACATTGACAGCTTATTTTTATGTCTTTTATGTTATGGATGACACAACATTCTGGTTCATGGCGTGATAATAGGATGGATAACAGTAATTTTCAATAAATTAGCCCATAAAAAGGGATATTTCATAATATTAGTCTATATAAAAAAATATTGTGTGTAGTAACATCGATTCGGATATTTTTTGGGAATGAGTAAATAAATTTGATGTGTTTACTTAATAAAATTTCTATTGTTATCACCGTAGTATTGGTACTTATTGTCTGTAACCGATGATTAATGGACTTTAAATCTTTTACAGTCTCAGTATAAAATTGTAATAAAGCTCTATTTAAGAGCTTTTATATAGCGATTTGTTTTTGAACACGACCGGATATTAATATCAAAATTTTATCGGGATTTAAATTATTACTTACAAACACATTTGAGGTAAATATATTTAATGCTGTCACAAAAACATGCTCCAGAAGAGACATAATATGTTAACTGGGTCTACTGATTACTTATGTGGAGCGTATGACTAAAATTGTACCTTTTAGTTTTTGAAATCGAATATCAAGGGATTTTATAACTTTTCGGGCACGTTAAGTAGAAACCAATCCTAATATGATATAATCAAGTTGAAAAGGCAAGATCTTTATTAAATTACTTCGTCCTCGAAAGCAAAAGTTTACAGAAGATTTCTTCTTAGGGGCTATGTTATTGCAGCAAGACGCAATATGTTATCTGGTTTATGTAGTAGCAGCCAATAGGTAATATGTAGCAAGACGACGAGTTTTAATATAACGACAAACTTTTTCCATTAAGTCAATGAGTTAGGTAGCGAGAGGCAGGAGAAACTTCCTACGACTTAATTTGCCTGGACGCATTTAAAAATTTAAAGTTTCCGGAACACGTCGTATCCTCGATGCAAACGATTCCTTCAAAGAAACGAATCGAAGAGCAATCCTAACAAGCTAACAAAAATATAAAGTCGAAATGTAATTCGTTTGATCATTATTTTCAGAAGACATATTCAGATTATTAGAAATCGATTTTGATTGAATCGTTGGTAAAAAAAATTCGGGGGTAATTTTTTAAGATGACAAAGAGAGGTAAAAAAGGCTTACGGAATATAATTTTCATCTAAATCAGAAAGCCAAGGACAAAGATAGGTCTAGAAAAATGATCCAAAGCGAGACGAAATTCGTACAAGTAGGAAAAGAAGAAGGGTGAAAAATGAGAGTTTTTTTCAAGATTTACAGGATTGTATTGAACATTGAAGCCACGGTTTTCAGTAGCAGGAGTGAGACTTGATGAAGAATGATGACGAAAGGTTTATTCAAGAATTTTTTTAAACATACGTATACGAAATTTAAGAAACAAACAGTAGGGTTTATTTTTTGAAAATTTCGTGAGCCTTTTGATTTTCTTAAATCAATTTTCAAAAATCTTTTCCTTGTAGTTTAGATATTTCTGCGTTTATTGGAGGATGGGTGATTTCTTAATTAAGTTGAATTCTTCATCAATGTTTTATGGTTCTAATCGACGATTCCGATATTCTTTAGAAAATTTTCACATTTGTTGTGAGTTCGATTTGGGAGTTTCGGAGAAGAAGTAAAGCGTTTTACTGGCGTGAAGGTGAAAAAAGCCGGGAAATGTTATTAGAAGCGAGGTTAAAGTGATTGAAATTGGAATAAAAGTTTCGAACAAACGCAAACGTGTTTCAAGGATCTTCAATCACAGGATGATGAACACGTTTAGTTCCGCAGAGAACAGTGATTGAACTGCAGGTGACAAGCTCCTGATTGAGATTCGGCAAACGATATATCGCGACAATCTTATAACCTGTCAAGGCACATATTAGTCGAGAAAATCCAGTTTAAGCGTATACGATGGTGCGTCTGACTGGCAACGGATTGCTTGCTTTATGTAATTACCCAGCAGATTCCCTTTAATGTACTCTAGCATGCGATTGATAGAAAATTCCCAATTTATCCCGGAGTAAGTGCGTTAGTCGGCGCCTTTTCTACCCCCCAGAGTAAGGAATCCGGGTCGTGTGCTTCATTCCCTCCTACCCTTTGTGAAATACGAATACCAAAACGCATCGATTTTAGATTTTCCGTTCTTTTGTAAATTTGCGGCCACCACTCTACAATCTAACGACATACTAAAGTAATCCGGAAATGGAGTGACCATTGTTGCCTTTTTAGCTGTCTCATATCGGGTAGGTACTACTCTTCAAGTAAATTCGGATTTCTGCTAAATTACCTTTCTCAGGAATCGCTGCAATTTTCTTAGCAAATGCGCTATAAAAATTTATGCTTTTCCGATTTTAATGCTCTTGCCATTCAAGTGGAAATAACGGAAAATTTAGGTAAACTATCTAAGAAACCTCGCCACTGCAGTTTATCTTTCTAGTTTATTGCTAAGTATTACCTAAAATAAATGTTCAACTCCACTTCTTTATTTTTAACTTACCGGAAAATTCAGATGTTTATACACAGAAAATTACTTTTATCCTTATTAGCAGGTACAGTCCGACGTAAATTTACTGACGTCACATCCCCTAAGCTCTACCCCCATTGACCAAGGAACACAAAGTATGGAAAACTAACCAGGATATTTCCTCCCTTCATATAATTAAAATTTCGATCAAATTGCCGTGGTTTAGGTGGTGGGGGCAAATTTAAGGCAGGTTACACAAACACATGCCACTACGTTTTAATTGATTTTCTAGTAATCCTTGCCTATGTGTTTTGGATAAATTGGTACTTTGTTTGTATGTCCTGAACTGAAAAGTAGCAAAAAGTCATCTTAGAAGACGCAAACAAAATTATTGAACACGGAACTAGAAAAGCAAAACGTTCGTTTTCAAACATCCATATTTAGATATCCATATTCTTTAATCTTCAATGTCGGTAACGTTTGTACATTGCAAACCCATCCTTCTTAATTAAATACTCTCAGGTATAACGAGATGTTTACATCATCAACGTTGGTGGTCAATTAACTACCGCAACACCTTCTCATTAAAGGCGAATGCATGGCTTGCGCTCTCATCTCGTATGTGCATACATAACTAAAGTTGTATATAATAAAAACACCTCCAGAACACCGTGTTCTTATGCATATCGTTGTAACAGAAATGCAAGTTGTAAATCTCAGTTTCTTATTGCTTACTATGCAGTTTGGGCACCAAGGAAACCCGGTTCGTGCTGCAATTACCAATTTGAATTACGTGTATAATATGCCCTACATACTCTAGTGAAATTAATTTCTAGATAGTTAATGCTGACTAAACCCATGATGAAATGTTCACGTTGCTTTGTTTTACTTGAATGATTGTGTCAATATTTTAATATTGCGATTCCAAATCAATTTGATATAGGAAAAAATATTCTTAATCCGCCCCTGTTCTTTAATGAACTGCGCCTTGTAATAAGAGATAGTGCCTACCTACATTTTTCTTCTTACCCACCTTATATAATAGTTTATTCTAGTTTTTAGTGTCAGAGATAAGCTTTTGTGTTTGTTAGTGAATACACAGTGCTCAGTGGGGGTTGATTGTAGAAGCTGCACGTCCGGGATGTTTACACACCCCTGATGAGCCCGCCCGAGTTGACTCAGTCGATGAGTCGAGTGCGTGCTCGGACAAAAGGCAACATCAACGCATCCAAAGTTTGTACAACGCATCTGCCTCGAATGCAGTCAGTACGCCCCGGATGACTCTTTCTGTTCGTGTTTATTACATTCAGTTATATGCAACCATCTCTTTCTAACGAATTGCGGCCTGGATGGCCCTGGGACTAACCTTTACTCTCAGAATGGAAGTCGAAGTCTCGCGTCGAGATAAACCTCTGGGGTAAAGCTCGAACAAGTCCGCTGCCAATGGACAACCTGTTCGAACTGATACCAATTCTTTTTTTTATGATTTGTACAACTTTTCAGATTTTCTACATCGAGTTGATTTAAAAGAATGAAAAAAGTTGCTCTCTAACGTATTGCTTTTCAAACAAACAAAAAGACACTTTCAACAATTTTATTTTAGTGTTAAAAAATAAGGGCTGTGGTTCAAGAAAATTTATAGCATATGAGGTCCAAGTTGAATCACAGGCAGACCTCTACACGAAGGATCTTCGAGAGAATTGCTTCTGGTAACAGCCAAGGACTTGTATTATAATATCTCACGGAGATGGTTGAATAATACGGCTTCGGGTATAAAAAGATTTCCAGGACTTTTGGTAACAAGAGGGACGTTGTATTCCTTAAAAGCAGAGAATTCGGGGAAGCCAAATCAAGAAGGATTAAAAGACAAATTTATTATGGAAATATTTTTTGAAATTAAAAGACATTGGGGATATACAGGAAGTTCTTAATTGTAGTATAGACTGAATTCGATGTTCCGGAAGTTTAAAGACAAAAGAGAAGACTTATTATAATATTATAAAGGAATTGAATTGCTTGGGGATAGTTAATTACGCCTATAAAACAATAAAAGTTTTCATTTCAGTCAAAATTGTGTGACTTTCTCTATTAAAAAAACTTTTTATGTCTGTATGATTTGAGTCATAAACATTTGTTGGTAACAGAGTGTTTTAAAACCCCGCCGTAGTAATAAACTGCAAAGTATGAATAAAAGAGCAATTTTTTATGTTAAGCCGAAGTTATTCGAACGACATTTTAATGAATTTTGGCCATCGATATGAGTTGCATCGTCGGTCGCGAAAAAGCATCGGGGTGTGAAATTGGGGTGCTGCACACTGCAGTAAAATATATCCTTTTTGTCCTCTTTATTGGATATAACACAATTCTGCCTGTGCAGCATCGTATAAAAATAAATACCGGCTTATACGCGACTTGGGTTGATGTGCAACATTATAAAAAATAATGAAATCACCGACAACTGTCCCCTGAAAATCCTAAAGAGGGTAAACTTAATTCCTAACACTGTTACATTCTTGCCAAAAATGTGGAAATTATTACCGCATGCAATGAACTGTAAATCCTGCATTATTGTCCCTTAAAATTAGTAACTGTTCACATGATTTGTCATTAAAAAAATCATAGATTTAAGAAACAATTTAGATAACTAAATTTTCCCCTTTTTAATCAAATTTGTCGCTTAAATAAAATTATAATTTCCACGTGCTGGAAATAAAGGGGAAAATACAGAGAATTTTCAGGAATAACACTTCATAATCCTTAATGATAATGGAAGTTTGAACTATAAGTTTTCAACTATCCACGTTTATGGAATATCTGTGATAATAATAAGTGTGCATATGCAGGGTCTTCGAACCAAAGCGGTGATTGCGATCCGGACCATTTCACACCGAAACGATATACATAAATACTGGAATAAGTGTAGGAAGACGATGTTATTATGTTCCTCGAGCATTAATTGAGATATATTCTGCAAATTTTGGGGAATTTCTGAGGCGCTTACTAAATTTTAACGACGCATTTTTCATGCCCGTTACATATATGCATGATTTTCACATTTATTCAGTTTTCAGACTGAAGTTGTTTGCTTGTTTTTGCTTTTATGTTTTTGTTTGATGAAACTGATGATAAAACTTTGGAATATATTTACGAACCGAATTACATATTTTTATATAGTATAGTCTGGTGTTTCTCGCTACGCATTCAAGTGATTTTCAATGCTGCCTCGCGAATTAACAAAATGTTTATTTTTAGTATGGGAAAGTTCAGGGGAGGTGCGCAATCCACTTTTTTCCCCAAAATAACAAGCTCTTCTACAGCCACCAACATCCCTATCCCAGATACTGTCTATATCTTACATAAGCAGCACAAAAATTTCCCCTTCTGCTCCTAATAAATCAAAATTAACATTATGGAATTTTTGTAATATTTCATGAAATGTTTTCTTCGAGTCTTTTTACAAGGCGAACGTGAACCAGGTTTCTTTTGTAAACTCAATCCTTGTCTCATGTTTATTCAAGTTGGGTATCATTTACATGCCACTATGTCCTTATTCTTTTAACTAATTAATTACTTCAATAGTCTTAGGAACTGTACTTCCTCACGTGAATTGAATTTTGATTGTATTAGAAGTACGTGCGGTGCATTTCTTTATAAACAGAATTAGAATAATTAGATAATATGTAGAATATAAGTACATTTTTTTAATTTTTTCTTCCTCGTCCTTTTCGTTGTGAATCCAGTAGTGCACATGGTTCTTCCTTTTCTTCTCTCTAAAATGTCTCAAGTCTCCAGAACAAGATTCTATCGATCCATCGATCTTCTGCTAACACTATAGGAGCATCCTGAATATTGATTTACAGATGATTTTTGGGGGATAAAAAACGAAATAGTTTATAAATTAATACAAAGTCCTTTTATAAAATTCAAAATTAATTTGGTGATATAATAATTGCCTAATGTTCTCTGGAAGAACCAAAAGTTTCAAATATTAAATTAAATTGGTTATACCGGGTTGTTTCCCTTTTGTGTGACGGTGATAAAGTTTCTGTATATTAAACAGTAACGAATAATGGTCACACGGGTAAAATCTCTGTATGAAACCGACAGTAATGGATAGACATCCATAGACCTAGCCCAGTAGGCGACGACTCATTGTATATGGCAGAACTCGAAGCCCCCTTGTTACACATTTTCCCGTCTCATTACTAAAACATCGCCTTTCTCGTACAAATAAATTCGATGAATAATTTCCGAATTACTCCAGCCAGTGCAGTGTATGTGCGTGGGAATTAATTTAACTGTTGGCCTGCATTATTTATTTCACCAAGCTGCTGCATTTCGCCAGATTTCCTAATTCGCTCTTGCACGTAGTATTGTTAGAAGGATTTTTTTATATCAAGTTAAATTAATTCAGGGATATGTGTTTGTTTTTCGGCATAAATTAACAAAGCCCAAGGAACAGAGGCAATATTAATTAATGTTTATATTGATTTTTTGGTGGTGGTAGTAGCGGTGGTGGTGGAATTTGTATTTTCGCAAAAGTTGGGATAATTGAGCTGGCATTTTGCGAACATCGTCGAAAAAGCCAGTGAATGAAATTATGGAGTTCTTGTTAGCGATGCAATTAAAGTTAGGTAAATGTTACATGTAAGTTCTGCAAGCTTTTAGCTACTAAATATAGGAATTTCTATTTGTACACTGTGTAATATGAAATATTCTTTATTTTTATTCAAACATACGACGATTTCCTGAATTTTATTTTAGTTTAATTCGAATCAAAATTTAAACTTATGATTTTTGCAAGAATTTACTTTTTGGGAGGATTTGTAAATTTAGGAAATTTTAGCACGAAAAGTCTTCAGCTAAATATAAATTTCGATACAAACCCGGAAATTTTAATATCGAAACAAATTAAAACTTTATGTTTAGAAACCACACAATGAATATAAATTAGCAAATGTTACACTTCTTGAACTAAAATTGGTGATTTAAAGTTACAAAATTAGTTTAAAAGTCAAGATTGACAAAAAATAATTAATCCAAAGTGTCAAAAATAATACAGAAAATCAAAGAAGTCGAATGCATTTTCTCTTATGTATTTCCTCCTGTTGCCAATTTAAAATAGGAGGCTCACTCCGTAATACTTTGATGTGGCAATAATTATTTATATTATTGTAAGGATGTTTTGAAACTTGAAACCAACACGAGGACAAAACAGAAAGAGACACAAACTCAAGAGACGATAAAAGGACTAAAGTGGAGGAAACAGTAAAATATCTTGAAAAGGATGAAGCAATTAAGAAGTCTAGGAAAGAATCAATAAACAACAAACGGTTAATAAAATGTAGAATAGAATCCAAAAGACGAAAAGGAAGTAAGATTGAGATTTGGAAGAACCTGAAAAGACCAGAGGACAAAATATTTTCCATATAGGGGCATAAGGCATGTGATAGAAGGAAAAATTTTCAATGAAATCCATATAGGAAAAGTTAAAAATATGATTGGGGAGTAAAAGAGTCGGGGGAAGAGGTTAGAGGAAGGGAAAAAAAACCAAAAGAAAATTTGGTTTGTACAGGGCAATGCTTTCCTCTTTTTTCCATATTTTCTTTGAGGCTTGAGGATGCTGTCTCTCCATTGTTTCGAAAACTATAAGAAAATTTTTTAAGAAAATTAAAATATGTTTGTAAATTGTGTAATGAAAAGTAGATTTTGGGAGTGAAACTTTTGGTAAAAGTTGAAAACGGCGCGGCGTCAAGAAAGACTGTAACCACGTCTTTAAGTTATCAAAAAGTAAAATGAAAGAGAAACGCTTAAATGGTAGGAAAATTGGAATTGTTTTTCTTTTAAGCGAGTTACCCAAAAATGTATGAAATAAAAACAAAGTTAGAAACTCGTAATGAAGTCCTCGGCGTTGATGGAGCCTACAAACCAATTAATTTGTTGCAAGCATGCCAATTCAGGATAAAACTTGTGACTGTTTTAGTTAACTTGTTTTAATTTCATATTTCGGAGTTGTACGTCGTCGGTTGTCGGGGGGTGAGGTTTCAATTTGCATGCAAACTTTTCGAAAGTTTGCAGCCGCTATCTTATACATCTTTGTGCTAACATCTGCGAATCAACCCAGTTCGTTTACCTGCTGTGTGCTTTTTAATTATTTAAATGAATGTTTTATTCTTTTGCATTATACATGTCACAGATGGGTAAGCGACGTCGGTTGTTGCGGATGTATTCGGCAGCGCCGCGACGCTCGTGCAGTTGCAGGCGAACGCCACCGGGGGCGCTGCCGCCGGGGGGCGCAGCATAACGGGGGGCGCCGCATCGACCGGATGGGCGCCAGCGCTAGGCAGAACCTCGCGCTCTCGAAAAGCAGAGACAGTGCGCCTCGAGTTCTTTGAAGGAGCGGACTTACGACCACTCTTCTTCGATAAATTGTAAACATAAACATTGCTCGTTATAAACACGACCTTTGCGCTAAGAAAGTTTTAACACCGCACCTGAATAACACGCAAATTTGTTATTTATTTTTCGAAAACGGGCTTTGTTACAATTTAGTCCCACGTTTTTGGGTTTTTACCCTCTAGTGACTATGTGTTGAAGTGACTGTGAATGAAAAGTGAATTCGCTTCTGGCCCGGGATCGACACGGGAGTGTCGTGACCGACGTGGCTTCTTTCACCCTGGCTGGTGAGTTATATTTTTCTTCAAAAGTGTTTTGCTACGCATTTCCAGAACAACCCCCTCAAACATAACAATTAGTTATAATGAGGATAGTTCTCAAACTTCCAGGATTAATTAATTCCAATTTCAAACTAACTAATCTATTAAGGGTTGCCGTGTGTTCTTGTACACTTTGGAAATGTAGTTCAAATTCAAAATTGCGCCCTTTTTGAGTTTACGCTTAACCTTTTATATTTTACTCCGTAATTGATCCTCAAGTTCAAGTTTAGCAAATCAAATCTTTAATAAATAACTCAGCAGGAGAGTTATATTTTCAATACTTCCAGAAGAAATTTATGGTATAGTATCTGGTATCCCGTTTCGGAGGAAAATACACAGTAACATAATATTATCCTCGGAAAACTAAAAACAAACAATGATTTTGCACATTTACAAGAAAAATCATGTTGGAAAGGAGATTCGAAAGGTTTTTCACGGAAATTCCTGAACTTCCGACTACTCTCGGGGCCGTAAATAAGAAATTAGAAAATTAGTTTCGTTTTTCAACACTTTAATTATCTTTTGTTCCACAAAACTGACTTGTTTAACAAAGTAATTTTCAAAGTCACGATGAAGAATTGTTTAACTGGAGTCCATTTTCTTTGCAACTTTATTTCGATTTGGCTTAGTTTCAGGAGCAAAATCTTCATAAAAACAAATTTAATTACTCATTTATAGGGAAAGTTTACTTAATTTTGTTTTAGGAAACTTAAAACAGGATAACAGAATCGAGAACAGAATTAAATATCCCCTTTTCCTTGTAATTTATTAGAAATAGCAAAAATAGTTATGGTTGGTTCGAATCCAGAGGAACTCAATCTAGGATAACTTGAATTTTCCTGAAAGTTTTCAAAAATAATTAAAAACTGATTAGTTGCTCCTCTTTAATTAAAACGGTTACTATTTAGGGGTGTAAAAACTTTAAAAAAATCGAGTGTGGTTAAAAGTTCACCCTTTCTTCCTTGGCTGTGGGATATACCTAATATTAAAAGTCTCAAAAAAATACAAATATTCCCAAAAGGATCAGTAAGAAAAAAGGGAGTTTAATTTTACAAAACTTTTCCACGGGGGTGCACGTCTTGAAATCGAGCTTGGAATATTTCAGGAACCCTAGACCCAAAGTAAACAAACAAAAAATTTTCTCTCCTTCTCCATTACTTATCACTCCTCTGAAAACGAATTTAATTTCAAATCTGTTTTATTCTTCTTCCTAATCTGGTAATTTTTCACCTTCCAATATTTGTTTTGGTTTACGCGTCGTTAGTAATTTGTCATTTATTTTCCTTTTTAGCAAATTTGCTTTCCATTCGTGCCATTCATCATTATCAGGTTTGTTGTCTACCTTTTGCGTTGAATATTATCTTTTCACGACTCTGTATTATTTCAAATTCCATTTTACCACCAACCAGACACACTTGAACTCCCTGTTTTATTACATCCCTTATCAAGATTGAGAAAAATTGAGATCGGATGTCACCGCACAAATTAATAAACCTCTGATTTATACAACACCGCATTTTTTTGTTGGAATGAGTTTTCTTTTATTTTTTTAACTAAAATTTCAGTCTTTTATCGTAATTGAAGATAATTCTCGGATTTTCTAAAACTACTCGTATTCGTTCAAGCAAATTTTTATGTTTTTATAACTATCGACCAATCCGAACCAATCTATACATGAAGAATAAATTTTCTCTGGTATATTTAACATAGATTAAACAACAATAAACAAGATGATGTATAAATAGTTTTATTTAATCGCTAGACTAGTAGACTATACATTAAATTATGTACACGTTGTTTTTGTTTGATGAATATTTAAAAGCACCTTGAATTCTAACTAAAGTTACATGTGTATTTTCAATGCTTGCTTACAATATTAATTACAATATAGTTTTGGCTACGCTTCATACAAAATTAAGTGATTTAGATTTTTAATTTTGGAACGGCACGGTCGGGTTTATGTAGTCTATATAGCGACACCATAGAAGTTAGTTTGATTAAAAAGGACAGAAATATTGAAACATCGTGAAAAATACTTTTATACTGCTCCAAGCTAAGGAATTAAAACACAAATGAAATGTTGAAGTAAAATAATGCAGAAAATCAGACCGGGCCGTGCCGATTTTAAGCTCGTAGATCTGTTTTCTGTACTTTTGATGGAAAATACTACGATTGCTAGATTAAACTTAGCCGAATTTGACGTACAAGATTTAACTTGTTTGGTTCCCATCCCCATAAAACGGAAATTATTATCTTATCCGGCACGGCTCGGTAACTGTAATGTTTCTTTTGGAATTAATTATTCAAGTCGAGGTAAATTTAAGACCGTGTTGAATTTTGTTTATTAAACTAATAAAGAAAAGAATTTGATTAATTATGGTTGCACTTAAATAAAAAAAATTCCATGTCGTGTGTCAGTAAAAAAATTGTATTATATTTCCAAGGTGGTTTTATCGTAGAAACAATAAGTTAAACGAAGTTAGACACAGGAAGTTATGTATATCTGTCGTACTAATTGCATTGCAGCGGCACGCTACCCTTTTACTTAGGCATTGTAGCTGATTTTATCGTGTCAGATAGGGGTAGTTTGAACGATGCGCTATAAAATACAACTCGCGTGACATAACGCGGTGTTCCTCATTGTTACGATTTGCTCTCGCCGTACCAACCCCCTACTTTTACTTAGACCCAATTATTACCTTCCAATAGCTTGTTAAGGTAAAGAATTCCGTGTTTAAGCCTCCCCCCCGCTACGAGTTTTAATTTCCCTAAGTATTTAAGAAAGAAAGGAAGAGGTATCTTGATCAAGATTTGTGTGTTTCTCGAATCCTGAGGTCGGCGTCGTCTGCGAATGCGGTCCTTTATAAATTTAGGTTAAACGCGGTACGATTAATATGTTACATACGTTATGTAAATACGAGTTAGGTAGTTGTAATGCCGCAGACGTAATTTAGAAAGGCTTCTCACTCGCACACCTCGTGTCTTCTTTGTTAGAGCCACTTATGTCGTAAACTCCGAGCTTTCAGCTAGAAAAACATGGATAATGCACGAGGTAGGGGTGGCAGGTCTGCGTTAAGAATGGCCTAGCCGCCGGCACAATGCTGCTGTCGTCAGTAAAAGTGCTTTATGTCTGCAAATTCTTCAGAGCATTGTGCCCTAGTTGGCTTCGTTCCGTGCATATCTGTAGTGGAGAGCGATTGCAATAATCCTATTTTTGCAGCTTACGGTTTAAGCTCACTATTGAACGTTCTGTTTGGGGCAGCTTTTGCTCTGGTGGTGGAGGAATCGATTTTTAGTTCATGACACGACGGAACAGTTGGCCCGCGGCCAGAACCACCGACCACTCGCAAAATTTACTCCTTTAACACTTTGATACAGTTTTATATGGCCATATTTTTACCCCAATTACGAAAAAATGACAACCCGACAATAATTACTTTCAAATTATGAACTACAAACATAATCATACAACCATTAGGAATATTAATGTCTCCAAATATTAAACAGAGACTCTCTTTAGATTTAAAACTTGCGAGTTCGAGTCCTTCACGAGTTGGAATTTTCCTAATCAAGTTCAGTCCTTGGGTGTTATGTATGTTTTGTTAATCGTAGAGAAATAAGGTTTCGGTTACCCAAAAATAATAAAAACTGAAAACCTGAAAGTCTTTAACCGTCCTCGTAACTAAAAGGCCTTTAAATAACTCTAGGAGATTATAATCTAAAGTAGTAACAGTACAAGGGTAACTCTGTACTTTTTGTTTAAAAATTTTAAATTCGACTCGTCCATGATATTTCATTTAAGCAAACGCTGACACATTTAGAACTTTTTTCTTCTCGTATGACATATAAAAAGTGGTGTCAGAGCAGGAGGTGGATTTCCGTACTTAAATGTTAAACAGTCTGAATATTTCAGTGCGTTTATAGGTCATGTCATGTTAAGGTTTGTAGGTAGAAATAAAACTCGAGTTAAAACAACACCGCGTAAAAGTTTCTTTTCAAACTAAAATCGTGTGTAGGTTGTGTTTGGAAACATTTTTTATTGTTAATGCATTTGTGTGGGCTGAAATCCCGAGGTTTGTTTCCCACAAAAAAATATACTACCTGATATTTTTAAGGATGTCGTTGTAGTATTTGTCTTTTCCACATTTATTTTCGTTTCTATGGTAAACTTTGGATATGTTTTATTGAACAGTCTGGATTAAATAGAAGCAAGTTTTATTAGAAATTGAAATTTAAACCCAGCCGTGCCGAATCTGAGCTTATGATTCAGGTTTTCTTCATTCTGATGTGTTTGAGTAAATTTTGCATCACACAAAAAACCTACACGCAGGTGGCTTGCAGTGGTAATTCATCCCTTCAGCTCAAATTCCCCTTAGTCGCCAGCTTTAAACCCTACCAACTTTTTCCTATTACCCTTGATGCAATTTCCACTGAAGCGATAAAGATTTGGCGGAGCACAGGATATTCAGGGCAGGCTAAAAAGTTTACTGCGTTAATGTTGAATGAAATTCAAAAAATTTACCTGAAAGTTGCTAGAAATATTTTCCTTTTATGAATGTAAGTCTACGTTTAATGGACATAAATCGAAAAATAAATAACTCCTAATGGTAGAAGACATTTTTATTTGTTAAATTTACTAAACGCATCATCACTAATGATAGATAACGAGCTTACTGTTATCAAAGGAATATTTTTGTCATTATTAAAAGATCCATCCTTTATTAAAACAAGAAGGGTAGAGAATTTTACCTCGTTTTAGTTAGCGTTTTTCTTATCTTCTTCGTTCTCAGCAATAATTGAACGAGGGATTTACATATACATTACCCATTTTTACTCTCACTAAGTCTTAAAAACTCAACTTTCGTGAAATTTAAGCCACTGGATATGAAGTTTTGTAGAAATAGTTCCAATTTTGACCTCCTTTAAGATTGCAACCTGGGTTTAATGTACGTCTTCCCTTTAGAGGTTTACTTTAATATTTAAAGAGCGGTTGATGAGATATTGCTTGGGTTTATTTCCTTATTTTGCGAGTTAGAATGTGATTATATCAAAGAATAAACATTTAGCTTGAAGTTTGAATATAAATATTGGTGGATCGATTAGATAGGGCTTAAATTTTCTTAGTAAAATGAGTAGTGGTACTAAATTGCATGACAGAAGAATTTAAAAGTTTTAAAGGAGTTGTTCGATCGGCTTTTTCAAGTACCGTCAAATATTTATACTATGCATGCGATGTAATGAAAGCCCATGGATTCGGTTTGTTTATTTCCGTAATGGCTGCTGCCTGGTTAACTTCTGTTGTCCATTATAAAACCTTTAGAAATGCGAAAAGTTGTTATTAATGTAAATATCAATTTTTCATTGTTTTCGAGACTAATAACTGTAATACATTTTGCATTACGTTAAGTACATACATGTAGCAATTTGTTATCCTAAAATAGCTTTTATGGGCAAAGCTGTAATCATCAGATAATTATTGAATCCCACATGAATAATCCTTTTGGAACCTATTCATTTATTTCTAAAATTAGAATTTTTAATATTTCACAATTCTGTCTTAAATTAAATTGGAATTTTTTTTAATACGTCCCTGTATTTGACGACCCCTTTAGACCTCTATTTGAGATAATTATTATAATTGTTGCATCCTTAAGACTATAACTGGTTGCTCGTGTCCAACTCTTGCAGAAGATCGTTTTCAAATTGTTAGTACTGGGCGCTGGATCGGATATTCGACATTTCAATACTTTGTATAAACTTTATATCTAATGAATTGCCAAGATAATCATTAACTGAAAATAGCTTTCTGTGGAAATGAAAAAGAGGAAGCCTTTGTGTATATTTTTTAATTAATTATCTACTGTAAGCTAGTTTGAAAATAACGAAGGGTTTGGTTTTCTTCTTTTATACTAAAATAACGAATGTAGTATTTCAGGTATCTGACCAAATAACGAAATCTTTTTTGAAACTAGAAATTGAATAGGAAATCACAACTCTGCATCTAACTGAGTTAATTACAGGTATGGAAGTTGCATTCATCGAAATTGCTTCGCGTTTTGAGTGCAGTTAATTAGCGAATCAATCCCTGTTATTCTGAAGTTGATGTAATTATATTGAAAGGTTTTTCACTCTTGTGGAATGTTCGTTAAAAACGCATTTGATAACGCAAAGTGATTACTAACCATCAATTTATGGAGTTATCTCATACGTCCATCCGCCATGCTGTGTTATTCTCGGGCCACCCACTACGTTCCCTCTAATTTAAAATGCCTCGATTTTCGTTATTTTAGCTTAAGTACTCTCCACTAGACTTTATTTTTAGACGTTTTATTCGACCGTAAAATTGATTAGCCGTCCTGGAACCACCACCTCTCTCCCACACGCAACTAAACTTTTTTTTTTGTAAATTAAATCGAATTGTTTTGGTTCTAATTATTTTTAAAACAACTTTGTTTTATTACCTCGTTTAAATGTTATTGACTTTGTGTTTCTTTAAATAACCTTTAAAGGATTATTTTAATATTCAAGAAAGAAAATCCCTATTGTTTGTTAAAGTTAAAATTTGTATGTAAATCTCGTGGCATCGACTTTGTGGCGAGCTGTATGTACGTATAAAGTATGTCTCAATTGTTTCAAATGATATGATAAAAATTCATTCATACATGTAGGCTCGTTCTATAAATAAATTGATGATGTCATGGTTTTATTTGTTCCGATATGGTTTTTAAAGCAATTTTCTGAAGGTAATGCTGAGCACAAGCGTGACGTTTACAAAAATTTCCTCTTCACCCAGAAGGCATTTTCAAACCTTCCACCCTTTAACACTAATTATGCTTACATTACAAACGGTCGTCACTATAATTTGATTCATGATCTAATAATCTGACATTGCGATATCAATTGTAATTCCTCGCAAGCACACACAACTAGAAACGTTTTACATATTAAACAAAATTAGAAGAATAAATATTAAAATAAATGACAAGGGAAAAAAGATAATGCACGCATGTTGTAAACTTTCCCCCAAGTTCATTACGGCTATAAAATTTTTTTATTGGGAAATATTGTTTGCAATCGCTAAAGTTATACGGCGGACAACAAAAAGTATACGCGGTTTTAACTTGAATGAGGAAAAACTTGGCTGAATTGGCTTTATTAGTCGAGTTGAGGGATCATGAAAATGAAATTTTGTAATTTTATCGCCCTGTATGTCTTTTTTATTAGGTGCTAAAGAAAACGAGATTTGTGAAATTTAAAATACTCACTTAAATATTAATAGAATTATTCTTAGATAGAATATAGTTTAGGGGAGGTATTTATTAGTTTGTTTAAATGTATATAAATAGGGGATGATTGATTTGCCTTGTCCTCGTCTGGTACAACTCGGCGCCGCTATGTATTAATTATTAAAACTGCCCAGAACAAATATCCTCGGCACCATGTACACACCCTTTAGTATCATGTACCCAGACAACGTGGAAATATTTTTTACTCCGAAGGCGAGTCGTATACGGCCGAATTATTTCCGAAATTTTAATAAATTCTCAGTCATTAAATTTTAATGTCGTGCGTTTTATTATTTTTTTATAACACATTTCCTGTTATTATTGTTCATAGGAAACACATTTTTATCGATTCCAAGGTGAATACACATTACATATCCTTGCAATATTGTAATAAATTTTATAATTTGCGAAATATGTTACATAACAAACAGTTGGTCTTCTAAAAAATTCATTTAATAAACCAACTGTAGTTGTACATCATAGAGTAGAACCACAAAGCCAATTCAGTATTCACAAAAGATAAAATTGCTCTAAATTGTAGGAAGCAATTAAAAACTGCTGTTATATGCAGGAACTAATTTTAATTCTCTAAACTACAATTACAGTCCTGCAAGTCAGCGCATTTATGTCGAGTATTGTTTTTTTTTTTGACTTCACATTATTGTTTATTACAGAGTCGCAATATTTAATTGTTATTATTACTAAATAGTTTTATTTAAAAAAATTAAACTGTGTTGGTGCAAGAACAGGAAAATAAAAAAATTGAGTTAAGTTTTATTCAGTAAGAAATGTTTTCATGACAAATCAATTACCTATTAAGTATCTAAATATGAAATCTATATTTGGTTACTTTACCCTGTCGGTTATTCTCACGAAACCATAATATATCGTTTGAAATATTAATAGAATATCGTAAATTATTTACGCTTTACTAGCGTTATACCTTAAAGAAATTTGTTAAAAGTAATTGTGAAGCGAACTATCCTTTCATAATTGATAAACTCTTAAAAACGAAGGATGGAAATTATATATTAAGCGTGTCGAGTTCAAGGATAATAATCATTTTTTCCTGTAATTATCTATTAATAATTCTTTGCTTTATAATTAATTTCAGTTCTAAAGAATTCTCTTATATACTTCAATTATTAATAATGATAGGAACCAATTAAATTTTCGAAATTATTATTTAGTAAGGTATCTATTATCAAGTTCCACGAATATTTCCGAAGCGTGTAGAATAGTGGTTCTTTTCTTACCTTTTGTTCCTCCCTCGTACTGAATGAGATGAGCGTGTTTTTTTGGATTAAATTCTTTTTAAAGAAACTGTTACTTTAATTGACTTTGCTTACGTAAATAGCCAACATTAATGTAGTAGTGGTATCAAGTATGCTTCCCTAATGGCAATTCGCGGTCCAGTGCACTCACATTCTGTTTGTTTTGAACGTAATTTAGATAAATTTGTGGATAACAAATTTCCCATCCGGACTAGATTGTTTTTCGTAAAGTGGAAGAGGCAATATCGGTTGGGGTTGGGGGCCCAGTAATAATGTATTCAGTCGATCTAGGAGATGTATTAAAAGCGTATACATCATCATAACCCGTATCAAAAAGCTCGAAGAAAGATATCAAAAACAATTTGAGCGTGACGGACGGATGCATTTGGTTCATGGAGATGACAGCAGCTCATGGTAATGTGGGCCCTAATGTAACATACATCAGAATTAATGCGAGCGCCCTCCGCTATTAATCAAAGTTGTCTCAACTCCCGATCAGAACTGCAACTTGGCACGATGCGGTTGTATCAGTATCATCCCTTACAAATTGACGCGGGGTGACTCACTTCGAAACCCTTTCCTCGGATAGGGAAATAGGATGATGAGAAAGGTAAATCAGGATGTCCGAGAGGTTTTTCGGCCTAGCCCAGGAATTTGTTAACCGTTGTTCTTCGAGTCGCCTTCTAGGCCAGTATCGATTCCGATGGGGAGGAGGCTCTGTAGAGGATTCGCTTCAGCTAGCTTTGTTTGCGGTGGTGGTCGTTATAAATCACGGTTCCAACAACAAACATCAGTCTTCAGCCGCCGTTGCGGTCTCAGCATCCACGTTTATCACCGCACTTGTTTTGGATCAACCGCCTATCTATCTCGGCATTACCCTGTGCGTTGTTTCCGACGCAACTCACACCCCTTACCGCAATCTGCCCTCTAAGGAAATGCTACTTCATTTTGTTAACGTCACATTTGCATTTTTGGTTCGAGACAGGCACGGGCTAAACTCCTTCTTGTCACCTATTCCCTCTTCTTGCTGTTGCTTTCAATACGACGCACATCAAAGAAGGGATTCGACCGATTTTTCAACACTGTCTTCTTGCTCTCGGATTTATTTTCAAGCTGGATTTTGCTTTCACGTTGCAAATTTGTTAACAACTAGGAAAAGAGTTACCTACTTTTTTGTTTGTTAATTAAGAATCTCTTGACTAAACGAATTTTTAGAGTCATGAAGAATGTTTAATTAAACATGAAATACCACAATCTAAATGTTACTAAATGCCTAGGCAGGAAGTGAGGTCACTGATAAAAGTATAGAAATTTTATTCTGTACTTATTTATTTTCTTGCCACACATTTGGAATGCGAACATTACAAAACTCCTATGAGTTTGCAATAAACACGTGCTATAAAGTGTTAAAATATGTAAACAATAATTCCCAGGTATTCCAATTATCCGAATAATTTTATTATTTAAGCCAAACCTTAAAATTTAAACTAGACAACCATCGATGGTAATTTTAATTATTAAACAAGGGTAAATAAAATATAAACCAAACTACAAATTAATAGGATATTAAATTTACGCACCAATGCACAACCCTCAATAAAACATGCGCCTGGTGTGTTGGAAATTTAAACGAACTATGTCCGCTTTATAATTTAAATTCGGAAAAATTATTGGTATTGGTTTGTGTACCGGAAATGGAACATGAAATAAAACGAATTTGTCCAAACATACAATTTTGGAGCCTAAAACATTTAGAAAAAAAGAAATGTCCGGTAATTTCGTACAACGAATAAAAACTTTTTAATGCCCATGTTTAAAATGTAAGTAGAGGCTGTTAAAGTTTAAAAGCGCAATGGAACGTAGGAAAGCTTCTCCCTTCTAAAATATCTCATTGTTTTTCCTTAAATTCATCAAGGAATGCCGCCCCTAGAGCTATAACAACAACAACTAATAAAGATAAGGACTTCCCGGCAGTTCAAGGGGTGACTTGGAATATAAATCAATAAAATAAATGCCAAGAAATTACTACGGCAAACATGCAAATGTTCAGCAACGTCACAACAATAACACTAGGAATGGCACATTACACAATATAATGCGGGGGCACAATTAGGAAGGGTGGTTCGAAATAACAACCGCAAACAATTGCAACGCCAAGTTCGCTGTTTGAAGTATGATTAAATTTAATATACGGGTAATAAAAAGGCCGTCGTCGTCGTCTGTCGTAATGTTTAGTTATTGTTTGAAAGTTCCGTGTTCAATCAAATAAACGAGGTGTAAAACATCGTTTAATCCACGGCAAATATTTAATAATAGGCGCGGATTAATTCAAATATTAATCTGTGGAATGAACACATTAAATGGATTGTTAATGATCGCGATACAAATTTCTCTTTTACCAAATAAATTGCTTTACCCACAAACATATCCACCAACGCTATCGGATTTTATTATATTTCAGTCATAAATATGGAACTTCCACCAAAAGTTAAACGCGAATAGATATTAAGGCTAGGATCCCCCACGACCCCCCAATAGTCCTCAGGGTTATTACCGATAGTTCAAATATGAAAAAAAATCACTAGAAGAAGACTTGATAAGACCTGGGAAAATGAAAAGACTGCCATTGATGCAAACATTTTTTTCTTATAAGATTTTGTGGCGCTCGTAGACCCATTTCGGCTAGTACCAAGAAATTTCGATCCCCATACCATTCCAATTGCTTCCTTTTTATCATTTGTCCTATATCTCCCGTTTCTTCAAAAATTGGCGGCCTAGGCTTGTTCCTCCTGTCCAAGGCTATTCCTATTTTTTTTCCTTCTGCGTTATCCTCCTTCCGTCTTATCTGCCCTCTCGAGAGGGATTGTTATAAAGCTTTTCTTGACGCTTTTTGAGGAAACAATTTTGTTAATGTTTGATGAACAAAAATAGAAAATATGACCATTAAAGCACTTATCGAAGTAAACTTTTGAAAATAATAAACTGAAGCAGAGAGTGTAAGTTTTAAAAGTTGTAAATTACCTTTGTTAGAGTACGTGCAACCTCGCGAGGAGTACTAAGTCAACTAATGAAGTAATAATGATGTATACTCGGAAAACTTTACGGAAAATACATTATGTAGGAAAGGATTTTGTATTTCTAAACTTCAAAACAGATCGCGTGAGAAAAGTTCGGGTAAACTTGTATTTCGATAAATGTAGATATATCACTAGACAAATATTTTGTAATTAAATTATTTTGGAACGATAATATTGACTCGCCACTCTTTAAAATTATTAATCACGCATTTGAAATAATAGCTCAGAAATAGGAGCCTAATATTTTAATTAACGAATTAATTAATTTTTGATGCTCGTCATATTTACAGAGGTCGAAAGCTTGAGATTATCCCAGCGTGTATAATACGTAATGAGTTTTCCTGGCTTTACTTCTAACGTCATAATGGGCAGTTTATTTTATTCAGTTTGGAGCATCCTGACGCATATTTCTAACTTTTAATGATGTTTTAATGTCGGAGTCGACAAGTGCGGCTGTAAAGTTAACTAATTTTCGAATAACTTTCCCACACGTTCCTCCTTTACATCTGTCGGTTGCACGTGTATACCTTCGTAATTACCAGAACGACCGATATAATATTGATTGGGAGGATTGGTTATCCTTTATATAATAAATTAATAAGGGAGGAGTTCTTTGGAGAATTATAAATTTCTAGTTGGTTGTATGAAATATTAGGCTGCTTAAAATAATAAATTATATTATGTTTGTGTGTCGTGTATGTGTGTGTGGTATTTTTTTCCCACCTGTGTCGTTTTTATGAAAGTGTTTGCTAATATGAAATTATGGACAAAAATCTACGTATTTCTGATATTCCATTAATTATGTATCTCTAAAAAGTAAAATAATAAATTATTTGTATGTGTATCGTGTAGTAATTTTTTGTAAATATTTCCTAACGCTTTTTTAATAATTTATAAGTACAAACATTCTCTCTTTTTTTGACAAATATAAAATTACGTCCAACTTAATTTTCTAAAAATACTAGATTTAAATAATTCAGGTTGTACAACAACATTGAGTAAATTATTCGTGAGAAAATTGAAGCCTCCGGATACCCAACAGGAGGAAAATACACACAAAAGTTGTAATTTAATTATATCTCTCCTATATTTAAAGAATGTTAACAATGAGTACTTCGCGCTAGATGCTACAATGGCTCCCGAGTTTCTGTTTTCCTCGTAATATCAAGTGCCACTTCGCGCTGCTTCCTTTCTTTGATGTTTAGTTGTAGATAAAACTTCGTTTATCACTTAATTACGTTATTTTTTCGTTCTTTGCAGCTGCGTCCCAATGAAACTTCCTTTATATTATCTACGTAACCTTTGACTCAACCGTTACTTTTAAATCATTTTCATTCACAACTTATAATTTATTAATATTTATGCGGTTTTAATTTTAGATTTCTTGGATATCGTAAATAATTTTAATTCTCGGAATAAATATTTGTAGTAGGCCATTCTGTTCGCATGAAGAAATTTTCCTAAATTTGTTTGTGGATTCACAGTAGAATTGACCCCACACAAAAAGGTCAAATTGACGACGATTCTCTTCTCTCTGTGGACATACGTGTGTTTTGTAGGATACCATAATTTGCTGTTTGCTGTTATGGTTGTAGGTACACGTTTTGTGGGTACATGCTGTTATCCTTATCCGGGTTTGTATCGCTTTTATTGAGGTTGCTAGATATTTTTTTCAGTGGCTTACTTTTTGTAAATTAGAATGTTCTTTCTTGTTTGTCAACATGGAATTCCAGAAAATACCACACTTGTACATTTAATATTATTTAAGCAATTATTTATTTAAATTAGACCAAGAAAGTTCATTTTGGTACAATTGTTTCACTTAAGCTGTTACAGTAATGCGAAAACGTTACTTGCTTTGTTTAGTTCTTCGTTGGAAATGTAACCAGACGTGATTCATTGCCCACAGGATTTTTATATTAGGGTTTGTAGAATCGGGTCTAAAATGTTGTACAGTTTTCGTTTTCATCAAAAATTGTCCATCCTTTCCTGCTTGTCCTCTTACATTTTTTTAAATTTCTGCATCTGTAATTTGGACCACTCCTCTGAAATTAATTTCTAGTGACTCATTTTGTTAAATAAATATTTATTCACCCTTAGCATGATTCCCTACCACGATCAGCTGTTTACAATCTTACTTCTTGTAGTTCACGAAGGAATTTATTATACAATTTATCTCAATTGTTTAAGTAGAGAGCTTAATTTACTGTCGTCCATCAATCAACTTTACATACGCGATGCTGCTGCAACTTCTCCGAAGTAGTTATATGAGATTCTTCTTTCATTACTACATGTCATAATTGGATAAACGAAAAAGGCAAAGATTAATTACGCAAAAAAAATTGTACTTGTCTCTTCAGAGTTAGTTCACAGACGAAGAAATACCTTTTCGAGCTTTTGTCCGAATGAACCAATAGCCCGGAATTAATTGCTGCGGAATTATGGTGGAAAACGGATCCCTCTGCGGATCTCCTTAATGATTCGTCTCTAAAGCAACGGTCACTGGTCATCAGCCGGTAGAAATGTACGGATGCTTTGCCCAATGTTCCAAAGACCGACTTAAAGAGCTGCCAAGTCGTAAAAACACTCAATTTGTGTTTCAACTGCCGTATAAGAGCTAAACGACTTTATAAATGGTATCATTTATTCAGAGCTTTGCCAGCAACTTTAATTGAATGTATGACACTGAGTTGAAAGAATGAAGAGATCCCTGTCTAAGCGAATTTACAGGACGATGGGAGTTAATGACACCATTACGATATACTGAAGTTTGCGCCCAGAAAGGGTCGGTCCATGGGTGTAGGGATCGCTAACACAATTGTTCTAGTTACAAATAAATATTCACTTTCTGAAAGGCTGGATGAGATTTTTTTTAAGGAAGGGTTCAAAGCTCTTGAGGTTTGTCTCGCCGTTCGGTTTTTTTCCTGGGAATTGTCTACATGCCATTAGTGACCGGCGACTAAATCTCGAAACGTTTCCTATTGTATAATCAAGTTGTTGGTCCATATATGGAATGATGGAAAAGCATCGTCGCTGCCAATGAACCTAAAGCGATTCTTCTCGAGTTCTTCGAGATGTTTTATAAACATTAACGCGGCTGCGTTTAAGCTCCGAGTAGCTAAGGTCAAAGTTATATTAATACAGTGAGCATCGATGAGTGCTTTACTGAAGTTGAGTGACCTGTTAACTACTGAACTCCTCTTACACAAACACAAAGCCGATCTATTAGCGTAGAATTTTTACATAAATCGGTTCAGTGGCACAAAGATACAACGAACAAGGGTCATCGTGAAGTTAATATGCGAATCGTGTAATTACAAAATGGCCGATTGTTATTATATCCCATGTAGCGATTGTTGTTCTATCGGTTTTGCGTCGATTAATATCTTGCAATCTTGACACGTTCAGGTCTAAGGGAAGTTACGGAATGCGAAGTGTATGATGTCTAAGCTCGACGCTTTTTGCCATCCTGATGTATTTCTACGTTCTCATGTTTAATTCCGGTTTTTGCGCCTGTGAGATCTCTGGAATTAGCAATTACGGTCCACTTAGCTCAACATCACAAGTGGCTCTACACGATATCCAGTATATTAAACCTGATGACCGAAACACTCCACCGAGTCTCGGGGAAATGCGTGCAGACGTAGAGAAAGCGATAAAGGTCGTTATATACAGCATGGACAAAAACATTCCATCATCCAGGAATTACAAAAAGTTACCCTTTAAACTCCTTCTACAGTTAAGTTGATCATCTTAGAAATAAATCTCTGTAAAGGTGTAATGAAACCGTAACATTCAAGTTAAAGTGCTGTTAAATATTACTTTGGCTTTTAACAATGTAGGCTTTATTATATAATCCGATTTGGATCTTCAAGGCTACGTGAAACTTTAAAGTAGTCTACATAAATAAGATAAAGCTATAAAATAAACAAATTTCTAATAGAATCTGTAAGTCAGAAATTCCAAAACAATTATTTCTGTGACACCTACAAAATTATTAATGCGTTTTTTAAAATAAGAAAATTTTCTTAAAAATAATTGTAGGAGATACACTAAATGTCAAGAAATTATCTGTTATGTGCTTGTGTGAGTGATGTGACTAAACTAAATTACTTACTTTTTATTCCCAAACAGTGCATGGGTTAAAAAAGGACAACTTAATTTGTTCAGACAGTGGTTCATAAACTTTCCCAATGATTTATTATATCAAAGTTCACGCCTATCTTCTCTACCATACAATTATGATTTTACAAACGAAAATAATGACTATAATTTCCGTACGGACCTTATGTTTTAGAACCTCTGCTTTACATAATGAAGCATAAAATTAAAAATTCAAAATTTAAAACTTGTGGTTAGGATGAGTCAACAAAGCATCGTGTGAACGAAGCCTTAAAATACTTGAACACATTAGTTATAAATTCCTGAAGAATTTCCTTCCTTTATAGTCTACTCGGAGCTCTCGATCCTGAAAAGTGAAAAACAAATATTCACTTATTTTCCTGAATATTTTACTTGTATAAAAATATTTATCGAAGAATGTGTGTGTTTAGCTATGCAAATAAAGCTCCACAAATTCGTGATGTTATTGCTTTTAAAGGTTCTGAAATTTTTTCAAGTTTATATAGAAAGAAGAGCACACGCTGTATGGTTAAGAGCTTGTTATAAATTAGTGACGTGCGCCATGTCGGTCGGTTAACTTTTAATGATTATTGTTGGAACAGCACGTACAGGAGTGACACAGCCCAGGTGCCCGGATTTAACCGGAGGATTGGCGACGTCAACCGCGCTTATACACTGAAATGCGAAGACGCTTCTGGCTATATCCTTCCTAATGTTTTACACTCAATCAGTTTTGTCTTTATTTTTAGCTTAAGTATTATTATGATGTCTTTTTTCTTTCCTCGCGTGTATATATTCTTAGAATAATGGGACTTTTTTCTTTAAAATATTAGAATTTTTTATACAGTGCAAGGCAGACTATGAAATATTTTTTTTCTACTAGCGTGCGGAAAAACGCATTTTCCGCACATTTTTTAGTGCGGAAAATCCACTTTTCCGCACCGTGCGGCAAAGGATTTTTCCGCACTAGTTTTTCTACTAGCGTGCGGAAAAACGCATTTTCCGCACGCTAGTAGAAAAACTATTGTTCCTAACACGTGCAGAAACCTATTTTTCCGCACTTAAATGCTTGACACCACTCCGCTACGCGTCGTGCTGTCAACGGCATTTGCGTGCGGAAAAATCGATTTTCTGCACTTGTTAGGAAAATAGCTATTTCAAAACCTGGTAACGTGATTCGCAAAGTCCTCTGACAAGATTTTCGTATTAAAAAAAGTAACAGCAGAACGCGTATAGACTTTCTTGAAGTTGTTGTAACAATTTTTGTAGGGTGCGTTTTAATAATAGTGGGGGTTTAAGGGGGAAGGTAGATTTTTGAATATTAAGTGTGCATTGTCTAAGTATTGTTTGCAACAATGTGTTTGTGTGTATAGGATAAAAAGATAAAGCTTACAGTGGTGGCATTTGACGTTTGTGTATGTAAATCCTTTCCTTCTTGGACTGAAACTCGGAGTTGAGTTTCATCAGAATATTTTATTCGTTGCGAAGAAGTTTTCTCCGCCTCGTCGGTTTCGTCTTTTAAGTTAGACTGTTGTATTCCCTTTTGCTGTTTTTTGTTTGCAAGTTTTCGGTTCCAGTTGTAAGCTTTTTTAGTTTAAATTGAATACAAATATAATTTGTAGGTATCTATTTTCACTTTTGTTATTTTCGTATAAATTTTCCCTTCGACAAGGAGGTGTAAAATAGGGAAAAAGGAAAAACATTATCGGTGTTATGATGTAATATTAGCGGGATGAAAGGCTCCGGACAAATTGATACAGTCGGTAAGCAGGAAAACCCCTACGAACAATGAAATATCCGAGATAGGCGAAATTAATTCCCGGGAACATTGTCTCTGACTCCAGAGGGAGGGATTGAGATTCGGATGTAGCTATAGGTAATGGGTTTTTGATTACGGGCTTCGTCCTGGCCCTGATTAGAAGAACGGGGTTGAACGTCGGTGCGTAACAATTGACTTAACTTCTGCTTTGCTTTTATCTTCCAAAATTTGCTCTCCAGGGATTATAACTTAAAATTTATCCTTTAATCACTTAAACGTTACTTTTAGGAAAAACCCTCATTAAACTTCCATCGGACGAATCTCTGATAAAATTTATACCCCGATAGCGTTTTTCGCGGTTGAAAACTTCCCTCTTCTTCCACCCACCTTCCCGAAACTGTCCTTTCCACCTTACCCCTTAAAAGAACTGCCATTTTCATTCGCCTTCTTCGCTTTCCGTCTAAATGTATGGTTCCCTCGAGTCCACTCTTGTATCACTTACTTGTTTTCACGGACATTCGAAAAATATATGCGGATAATGCACCCTTGCAAGAAGCTTTTCTGCAACCGCCCTTAGGAACGTCTGTCTCCCATTTTCTGAAACTACTAAATTATTTCGTTTTCTCGCGACAGTGTTAAATGGAAACATCTCGGCGACGCGTTGCAGCAGAAATTCTTGCTTCAGGAGATACACTAAATTGAACAGACACTCATTTTGAACAGTTAAGGTGACTGTGGTGTAGATATTCTAACTTGGATTTATTAAAGAAAATACTGGTAAAGGGAACGAGTCAAGAAAAGAGTGTCTGTGGTGGTTTCTAAAAAAAAAACCCAAAGAAAAATGATCATTTTTATTATTCTAAGCTTGACTGGGACAAATAACCCTAATTTTTGAAGGAGTTGAGGGAACTCCAGCTGCTTATGTCATTCATTTCGTCTTGAATTTCTTTATATTTCCAAGATTATCAACTTCCTTAATTTTTGAAATGCAGGAATTTCACTTATCGTGGATTGTAATCATTTCTAAAATCATCCCATACTTTATTTAATTTAATTTACTCCGACAATTATTTTACGAATATAACAGACAAGAATGATATAATTAGATGCAACCCCTAAACCCGCAGTATTTATTAACTTATAACAATTCTTGCAATTTTTTAAAAATTTAAACTGAATAAAATATTTTCCAATTTTATTCTTAAACTCATTCTTTACTTTATTCTTATTTACTACTGTCCTGCATAATTACTTTTTGCGGTTCTTGTAGTTTTTGGCCCTTCGAAATTTTGGCCTGAAGCCAGTTGGACGTACATTCGAACGATTTGGAAACTTTTTCAAATACTCATTTGTCAAACAGATAAAATTATTTTTAATAGCCGCAAGTTGTATCCATTGAGGTCTTCTGAATAAAATTCTTTTAAATTCAAAATTTATGGAGTTTAGCTTTAGAACAACAGAATTTAATCTCATCTTCAGTATTTCATGTTAGCACTGGTCTCGGTGACCCCAGAACGACTTAAACTATTTAGATTTATTACAGAATTTGCGTATAAGATTTTGAGGGTTTGCTACTACGTCTACAAATTTAACCCCAAGCTTCCGACCTTAAGGGGTTACCCTTAGGTCAAGTTTCCTAACTCAACAACACCATGGGGCTATTAATATTTACGAATGCGTTGTTGCAGACATAACCCAAGCATATTTTACTTCGAAATTTTAAACATAAATTCAAGCTGATGTAATAAAGACAAGTATAAGTCATATTTCGATTATTCTAACAAAAAAAATTAATACAGCAGGAATGTTATTAAAAGAAAGTCTGCACTATTTACCCATTAGACAATGCTTTTAGTGAATTATTATTATGTTGGTATTAATAATTATGTTCAAACCTGATTGAAGCTTGTTTTATTAATTACGTATCCATTAAATTTTGCACTAACCTAAATTCAATTTAATTATTGCTAAAATACAAAAAGTAAACTGTTCAATTGAGCCTGCTTTTGTATTATAATAGTTCAATTTGATTTATTAATCCGAGGGCATTGTTTTCGTGCTGCTCGGATAATAACATTAAAGATAACAAAGTAATAGCCTAAGGATATTAAGTGTCTAAGTCTATTAAAATTTAAAAAAAACTTGTATATCGAATGAATAAAGGTTCATAAACCGCATTTTTTTAAAAGAGCTCGTCACAGTTCGTTGGATATTCTTGGACCGAACCGTAAGAGGGGTGGGGATTGTGAAAATATAATTTTGAGCATTTCCGAAATCGTTATTGTTAAAAGTTAAATTTTTACCTCGCATGATTTAGCATTAAAGCTAATTTTGGGGAACTATTAAAAATGGGTATTTCGGAAAACGGGGGGGAAGGGTCCAGGCTGACGACGACGTTGAGATTTGAGGCTCTGAATACTTTTGATAGGGTGCTTAGATTTCTGGGAAGATTTAGGAATAACCAGAGTAGTAAGTAGAACAGTTCCTGGGATTTGGAATCTGAATTCTTCTTCGAGGTTCGGATTTTCGGATTTAAAACTTGTTGAATGGATGCAATTACTGTCCACGGGCCGGATATTCTGGTTTTATCCCTGATTTTAGATGGGAGTAGGTACATCGAGGAAAAATTCTGTGTTTAGTCTGAATTAGTATTAGAATTTATGACAACGTTATTCTAGAGGCAAAAAGGAAAAAAATAACTTTGATACAAAGATGATGACTAAAGAATGTTACGTAGGTGGGTAGAGTTTCATTCTGTTATTTATTTGTACAGAAAGAGAAAATTTGGTTAGAATTCTTAAGCGAGAGAGACAATGGTGATGTATGGTAGCACATAGGCGAGCCGTAAAAATGTCTGCGCCATGGTTTCTAGCACCTGGAAAATTTATTATACATATTCTCAACGTAACTGTTTCCATTTACGCTTCGTTGGTCTATTTATGAAGAATTCTTTATTGCCGATATTGGTTTCGCAGGCATTTCTGTTCGAATTTATGTGTCGGTTGGAGAGGAAGAAGAGATCGATTTTGTCGTATGCGGTTCCTTTACACGAGATGTGCGTTAAGTCCGGGCTGCATCTCCTGCTCCGGGCTCGAGCACGTCCGGGGTAACTCACCATCGCTATTGACTCTAATTAATTATGCAGCCCTCCTTTCGGACAATGCCCATTGTGTTGGAACAGCGTCGCGCTGGGAATTAATGACGACCTTTCTTCGACATAATGAGCGAGTTGGCGCTGACTTGGAAATTAGAGCCTCACGTGGAGGAGATATTGTAATTCGGCCGATTGCCATCATTACGACCCTGTGTTCACAATAAACCCTTTGCTACTGAAAAACCACCTCTGGTAGAGCCTTCCGTCGTTTCATTAGTCTCTAGTTTTTCCTTTTATTTACTTCATTTCATTTTATCTCTACTATTCATTATGTCGAGCGCCCGTTGCAAATTGCTACGTAAATAAAAAAGATATTGTTTTATTTTCTAAAATACGGGGAACGCAAGACGTGGCACGGCGTCCGTCGCGTCGGTGGCGTATCCGGGAAAAAGTTTTATAATTTGTAGACGAGTGTTTAATTTACTTTTTTGTTATTTATTTATTTATTTATGTCTTCTGCGTTGGTGCGATTACGCCAACTACAGTTTGTCATAGCGAGTAAAGCGAGTAATCCCTGCTGCAGGACAAATAAGGCCAAAAGGTAGCAGCTGAATAGATTAGAGCAAGTCAGTGCAATTGGCAATTATCGTATTTCTGGGAACAGTGCGTTTAGTGATGAAACAAACAGCAGACCATTGAATTGGTTCAATTTATTTCCTACACAGACTTAAAATAAAATCAACCAGCAACAGACAAGCTTTTCGTTGTTTATGACGTTGACATCGCTTCTGCACTGTTCCTTCGAGAAAACTAAAGACAGTTGTGATAGCACTAAGCTAAAGTTTACAGCGCTGTCGTAAAAACATAACAGCTCGCAATGCTGAATTACTAAATTACTTGTGGGACAACCGGTGGTTTGCAAAGTTCAACAGTAGTTATCATTTAATGAATTGTTCTATTAAGATGTACATTCCACGACAACATTTTTGACCAACAGGTACACAAAACTTTAGTTTTCGTTTAGAAATCTTATTTTAGGACTAACCTTTTATTTTTAGATGTGTTAGAATAGACAAAAGAATTCTTTCCTGTATAAAAATAATTTTGGAATGTTAATTTGACTATTTTTTACATTTTTAAGCCTACGCGTTTAGGATAACTTCCAAAATATTAATTTGTACATACGAAATACATAAATCAATTCTGTACAGTTCATTTCCCTTTTAAACAACCAAATTATATTCTCTCTGTTGCTTCACAGAAATCGTAAAAAAATCTCGTGTGATATACCTAATAGATAAATATTAAAAAACGCGCTTTAAAGACTAACTACTGTCTCCTATTAAAGTATTTAAAACTTTTCAGTGTTTTTCTTTTCCTGAAAGCTTAGCGTGCGTCTTAAAGAACGTCTACACGTTTTTAAAATTATCTTTTCAAATTAAAAATGTATAAAGCTCTGCATGCAAGAGCTTTACTACTTACACGCTTGAGGGGTAGTTTATTGGTTGCAATTATATTGCAAAATAAAAAATAATCCTTATTTAGAGCTCCTGGAAGAAATATTAAAATTGAGAAAGGGTTTGCGTTTTTTTTTCGTTTGATATGCACGCATATATTCGGAAAATTTAGATCTTGTGGAATAAATTTCCGTACAAAAGTTTCTTTGAATCGGTTTGTACAAGAACTTTAGAGAAAAGTTTGACGAAAAAAGTCCTGTAAAAGTCCACTAAGAAAATTTTATGCAGATTCTCAGACAATCGTCTTAGTTTTCCCTTTTTTACTGCAAAAGCTCGTTGGTGTTCACTTTTTACTTAAGAACTTATTAAGTAGGTGTGTTTTTTTTGTACATTATTTTTTAAAATAAGATAAGATAATAAATAATTGAGGGAGAGGATTTTCATGCACTTGGAACGTTTATTCTGTTTTAATAAATTGGAAGTGCATATAAATGCGGGCATGAAAATCCTGTACCTAATAATAAGATTCCTTTTTAATGTGTTAATAAATTTTAATGTTATTTTTCTTTTGTTTTTAGGTAAGTCCTTCTTTAACAACTTTTTACCAGTGGTAGTTAGAAAATTAGGTAAGTTTCTAGCCTAAGAAATAAAAACATGTCACTTCGATTTTCCGAGAAAATAATACGTAACCAAGACGATTCTTATCCTTGGAAATTAAATTCAGTCACATTATGAAATTCCGGGCTTTGGAACTTTAAATATTTAAGTACAATACCCAAATTTCTAAGAAATCTTTTCTAGATTAAATAAAAATCTTGACCTGATATTTTATTACCCAATCAAAATATTTAAAATTCTAATATTTATAAAATATAAAATTTTCCATTATTTGAATGACTCACTTGTATGTGGGAAGATTTCTTGCCTATCTAACATCCGTAATTATTAATTTCAACCGGAATTAATTACTTAGTGGTTTGAGATAAAATTTTGTCAGGCGCGTTGCCACATCAGATAAGAAATTCTTTTCACATTTTGTTGAAAAAAAATTATTTCCCTTCGTCCTCGGTTTTCTGTTTAAACTCAGATGTGTATAAGAAAACTGTTTCGAAATCAACTGGATTCTTGTAAATATCAATCATTCTATAAAAGGAGCGACTACTTGAATGTTGTGTTTATAAAACTAACCTTGTCTTGCGACGAGGACGGAATAATACCGCTTTTATAGACCTTTTAAAGTCATAAACGGTGCAATTAGTGGCTAATGCTACCTAAAAGTTGGGTAACAATAATGGATTTTGTGAAATGTCAAGAGATTTGGAGGGTCTGAAATGGTCACAAAGCGGAGGATGTTGGGTCCATTGTTCGTGTGCCGATAAGGCACTGTTTTTCTCTTTGACATCTTCCTTCTCAGAAAAGTAAAACAAACAACCAAGGCATCTGCAGTTGACATTAGTTGTAGGGGTGTCCCAAACGTCATTTCCTTGGAATGCACAAGGACGACCACCACCACCACTAAAAGCCTGTAATAACACGGTCTTTTGTAAAGAGATACATTCCAGATGCAGTTTACCATAAAAAGGGATATTAAAACCGGGTTCCTTAGACGTAGTAAATAAACAGTTGAAATATAAGCAAAGTTCTCGAGCAAATATTAGTACTAGGAGCGACTTTGTATCTCGTATTGATTGCTGGGTATATCCAACAAACAAACCCAAGAGCGGCGAAGAGATAGATATATTGGCTTTTTTGGAATTGCAAATTTTTATTCGAATCATGTTTATGTATTTGAATATAAAACTTCGTTTGGTATATTTTTGACGCATCTGCAATAAAGTAGCAAAGTGTTGCATGCAAAACGAAATCACAAATAAAGTGGCAACTCGGGCAACATCATCCTGGTCTGGTTGGTTTCTCTCAGACGTTCTCCAGATGTTTCAAAATAGATACAACTCCACAGTAGAGCTCCCCTGAAAAACATCGAGTTCTCGTCTCTTGCTTCGGTTATTGCCTGACAAGTAGTTCATCAGCCACTTCAGACGAATTCTCCGGCATATATAAGTGCTCTCATTTAGTTACCTGCTTTTAATTTAAACTCAAAACCCGCAGTTAACTTCTAGTACCCGATTAAAGTGCGTGATATCCTCCTCCTCCTCCTCCTTTCCCTATCGTTCTACCTTAATATTGTATAATTACCAGGGGTTCCCGTTATGTACCTAGACACGTATTATTACCCTCCCATAAACATGGATTGTCACATGCAATAAAAACGACTACTACGCACTTACGTATTTTAATTACCTGCTCATTAAGGTAGAAAATCTATCAAGATGTGTTTACGATTATACACAAAACCACGCACACAATTTCCTTTCACTGAAAGGCCTTTGAAGTTCAAATG
Organism: Hemicrepidius hirtus; assembly: GCA_963082805.1. NCBI lineage: Eukaryota > Metazoa > Arthropoda > Insecta > Coleoptera > Elateridae > Hemicrepidius > Hemicrepidius hirtus. Next base: position 26,085,251 of record OY720167.1, read on the forward strand.
TTTCGTTTCATGATTCAACTTCAAATTCGCGCTGATCAATCGGATTATAATTTAAATTTATATTTCCTTGCAACATTTGATTTTTAAACTCATTCCAAGACAACTAAGTTTTCTTTAAAGTTCATGGAAACCGTTTCTAGTTGTTACAGGGTTTATTCAGAAAATAAATTGTTTTTTAGTTGACTCATTGGTGTGAGTCAGATTCAAAATCTGTTTCCATACAGGCGTGGGTTCGAGTCCTACGCACTGCAAAATTTTTCTACAAATTTAAGTCTTTAAGTGTTAGATTAGAGGGAGGGGTGCGTTATGCTTTCAGATTTTTAAGTTAAATTTGTCAGGTGAGAAGCGTAAGACCTTAAAATTGGAAGTCCCTCTAGTGTTTTAGGTCTAGTTGGGGGCTGGTTTCCAAATATCCTACCTGATCTAGAATTTTTCCAGAAAAGTTAATTTTGTACTTTCTTTGGGGTTTGCGGTTAAATGTTAGGTGAGGACCATACGACTTTAGAATTTGGCACCCCCCTGATGTTTTCCGTCTAATTCCAAATCTGGTTCCCAAATAAACACGGATTCGGGTTCTACACGGTCTCGAGTTTTTCCAAAAAGTTAATTTATTCGAGTGTGAGTGTGTTTATGTTACATTGGGGGGCCTTGGCCGTATAATACCTTATGAGGATAATCTAAAAGTGGGGTCCATTAATAGAGCCATAATGTACAAAATTTGATGGTAGAAACTAAGACATAAATCTAATAAAGTCTCATTTTAGTTTAAAACCGAACTAGCTAACACGATTTCAAGATCTTTACATTGACGTTGATGGGAATTTAATTCAACATAGGAAGAAACTCGAGCTAACGTCGCCAACTGCAATTGCAAATGCAGAAGCGAAAGGTTACTTCATTATTAACCTTCTACTAATCACTATCGTTATTGCATTTTAGCCTCGCGAACAGAACTATTATGTCTAGGATATTAAATCGCGTTGTAGAACAATTCCACTCTACGCTAATCCTACACTTTTAAAAATTTTAATCACGTACTCCCGTTAATTATGTCGCTGCCATCTTTACTGGGACTCGACGAAATTTATGTAAGTTAATCTGTGAGATATGCAGACTCGGGTAACGTTTAATGTCGACTTTACGGAGCGAACATGCTGCTCATAACTCGTCTTGAACACAAAACTAGGATTTGGACAAGAGCTCAACGGCTCGAAGGACCACATTATTATTAAGTTACTTTTATCCATAGATTTATTTTCTTCTTTGTTGAACTTGATTACTTCGTTACGGTTCGAAGGACCAGTTTTAATTGGAATTTTATTTAAAAATCACAGAATAACATTCCTAAAAATGCAACAAGGGAAAGGAACACTGGTTTTTTAAAATTCTTGCAACATTTACATAATTTAAATTGGTCTTGAAATCGAGATTTTCTAAGATTTCCGCCTTGGGAACGATTTCGATCCGCCTTTAATCTCTAGAGACGAGGGTTGACAGCTTATTATCTCTTTCTTACCTGTGCGGTGCTTTGGATTCGGAAGATCTGCACGCCAGAGGGCGTTGATTCCCTCAGAGAGAGTATTCGTTACAACTGGGATCATGAATAAACAAGGAAATTTATTATTTACGGGCCGTGTTACGGATCTAGCTCGGCGTTTAGCAATCTGCAAGTGCAGTCGACAAAATTACCCACAATCGGTCGTTCTATTTGCATGAATGGGAATTGAAATTATACTTAATTGTAGTTTCCAACTTTCCTCTGCTAACTCTAAACCGCTTATCTTGTAAAATTTAACCACTTCTTTTATTTTCTAAGAGCATCAAAGCTTAAGGTACTTTTGGTAACATAGAAGATGTAAATTAGATTCAATTAAACTTTGATATTTTTGATTATTATGGCCCAGGAATTGAAAAGAAAGAATGTGTAAAAATCGAGCTTCCTTTTCTAGTTACTGGGCGCTGGATGGGACATTCCATTTTACATCATACGAGGCGGCGCATTTTTTATGCAATTTTGGTTTTAAAATTAATTTTTCTTTAAAAATAAATTAGACTTTTAATCCTTATTTTTTATTTAATTTGAGATAATACACCCCTGTTTGTTGAATTAGAATGATGACATCCTGCATATATAAATAATTTAGTTAGGAATCCTTTTGTGGACATTTAAATGCTTAAATTAATAATTCCCTGACTGTCTGGGGAAATTTCAAGAGTAAAACATAAGGAATCTATAGTTCTACAGTCTTTGGCACAATAATTCTTGTCCATTGTCGTGTCGAGTCTTTTGTGTTTGACAATACTTGACGGAAGTACTTACCACACAATGTTATGTAACAAATCTGCTATAATTTTCGCCAGAGAGTTTAACTTTGACAATAACAATAATTTGCCTTGAGCACACACATTACGGTCTTTGTTTTGGGTTAGTTATTATACAATGTGTAGGCCTTGGAAGCATTTTATTGGACGAGGACGCTGTTAAGCCAGAGGAATTATGCGCGTTCACAAACTCTGCGTATGTATGCTCGTTTGTGGTTTCTTGCTAGATGTTACTGCTGCTCCTTTCCTTAAATCATGTCTTACTATTGCGGCTTAATCTCGACCCCTGCACTAGCCTCGTAATAATGCATAACTCTTGGGACGAACTATAGACAGCACAGAACACATTTATAATTACCAAGTATGCTATAATCTTGAGATTAAGGTACAGGTTTAGATGAAATGTTAAAAGAGCTAAATTAAAAGTCCTGGCGACGACGTCGTACGCGCAATATACATATCCTAATAAATAAATGCGTTCTAAAGAATGTCTTTTTCTTTGGAATCTAATCTCCAGTTTTTTAAAGTATTCAAGAATCCCTTTTCAGGAAAGTTTACAGGCGAGGACGTATTTTTTTTTGTAAAACACAGAACAAACAGTGTAATTCAGGTTAACTCGAACAATTCTCACAATTACAAATAAGGTTACAATTCGAAACAAAGAGGAAACTTTATACAATTGTTGCATTAATAATTTGTGTCGCAAACGGCATTGCCATTGTGAGTCGTATACTCGAAAAGGCAAAACGTTGGCAAGTTTCAGACAACTAAATAGGTATTAGTTAACAACACGTGAAAGGAACTTATAAGGAATTAAACGCAGCTGCAAGTCGATCATTATCCCCTTTAGATTATTATAGAAGAACGCATTAAAACCTGAATGTTTCATCGAGGTGTTAAAACGTAGGTGATGATAGGTTGATTCTTTTTTTTAACAAACAAAAATTGGGCCTTTAAGACGAATACATTAACATATTTAATTTCAGATGATCATGATTGTTTTAACGATATCTGGGACGCTTTCTTCGCTTGTAAAATTTTACGAGGCATTTAGACGCGTTTAGGATGCCACTTTTATGCTCGATAAACATCAAAAAGTTTGGAAAGAAGCCGAAATAAGAATAATTTTGTCGTTTTATAGCACAAACAACATAACATTCTTAAATGAGATTTTAAACGTAAATTTTCTGGTTAAACCGCCCTTCTTTTTTAATTTATCCTTAAAGGTATAAGGAATTATCAGGAAAAAAATTCTGTTCAGCAAAATCTAGTTCTAATGTCGGAGATATTTCAGTCTAATCTTTTATCTTTAAATAAATTCCTTATATTTTCCATTGCATTTCTCTGCATCTCAGTTTCATTTTGTTTTGTTTAACGAGCTGCAGAGTCGCGTTCTCAGGTTACAAGATCGCGCGCTGTAGAAAACAAACTTTTAATTATTATACAGGAATGGTTTGTAAGTTCCTTGAATATCAATCACTGGTACTGCTTCTTCATTATTCATATCACAGCAATTAGTACACGACGTAAGATGTGGTGTTAAAAATTCTGAATCACGAAAAAATGACATATTTTGACAACTTTTTGGTGGAGGCTCCTAATAAGGTGACCCACAGTTTTGACCCTTTTAACATTTCATAAGTAGTCCTGAAAAATTATTAAAATTTTCATGGAAGCGCCGAACATGGCTTAGAGCCTCTCCTGACAAATTTATAAAATTTTGGTGGAGGCGCCGAGCTTGACCTGTCAGTCCTTACGTTTACATTTTGGTGGAGGCGCCTATAACTTTAAGAAAAAATCCTGAAAAATTGCCTATCGTTTTGAGATCTTGCGGTCTCGCAAAAGAAATAAATAATCCTGAAAAACTTGTAATATTTTGATGTAGCCAAAACGTGCCAATTAGAAGTCCTGAAAAGTTGCGAACGTTTTGGTGGAGGCGCCTCTTAAAGTCATGAAAATTATGGTGGAGGCGCTTATCTTTATCTGCCCTCGTAATTAGTAGTCCGAAAAAATTGTTAGAATTTTGGTGAAGACACCTAACAGCACTCCTGAAAATTTTGGTAAATAAAACATTTAGGCAGACACTCCTCGCACTGTTTAGTTAATTTACTTTCCAGTGCTATTTGAAAATAATTTAAAATGATATTAAATATATTCCCAACACAGTTTATATTAGCAACCAAATGTTGAAATATTTTCCTAAATTTAAACACGTTTAACAGTTTATGTGTTCGCTCTTTTAATTGTACATGTTTTAAACTGTGAAATTGAAATATTTAACATACCTTTGTAAAGGAGTTCCAAGCATTGCAAGCAAGAATCTCTAAATTGCTTTAACCGGGTTCAATAGTCATACATTTCCTACATTATTCTCAATGTATGCATTTCTCAGTGGACTGTCCTTCGTATTCAACAATTTAATGCACATCTTTTTCCCTTTTTGGTGCGTTATGTGATATTTCTCGAGACAAGTCTAATAAAATGTAATTTTAAATTTCTGTTTCTTACTTGATATCATGCTAATTTATTTCGTTTCCTTTTTGGTACACACACCTGCCTGGTTCTAGACCGATCCACCTGCGCAAATTCCAAAATTCGTCACTGCATTGTCTGCTTACTCCTTGCATTTTCTTAATCATGCTCTTTCCATTTATAGACTTGTTTAATTTAGAAGTTAAAATTACAAATTAAATAGTTCTCAGAGGAATTCCTTGTAAAGTCCAGGTGTTATGCAAAAAGAGAATTTATGGTTTCTTTGTGAGAGGAAAATGCCATTATGGCGGGAGTTCATGGAAGCGGAAAAGAGCTTCGATACCTGACACCCTTGAATTGAAGAGAAACTTGTAAAGAAGAGGCAGTAGTAGTTGCCATCTCGACACATGGAAGTCATTTGGGCGGAAATCTTTGAAATTACCTACTGAATGTATAACGTGGCCGTTGTTAGTTCAGATTGAAGGTATTAACGGTTTTCGGAAAGTTTGCCGAAATAAGCCGTATAAAACTCACCTCCACCGGGCCGTGTAATAAAACGAAACGTTCGCGTTTAGCAGTTTTATAGGTGAACGGAATAGGCTGATCTCTCCAGCAGTTTCATTCCAGATCAGGGCTTATTCACATTCGACTGGATTCGCAAAGTACCGCAACTTTCCACATGCAAGATATCCATGAATAACTTTGCAGGCTCGCCACAATTTCTACCGTAAGTTTTCAGACTCTTGCTAGTTTGATGAGTTTGCTAGAATGCTCATCCAAGTGTAAAGTTATCTCGTTTATAACCAACCGAGGAACAATTATTGCCAGACAATAAAACGTTAAAAGGTTTTTAATTACGAAATATTTAATTAACTCAACTTGGCTAATTTCATTTCCTTTTAACTATTTTCAACGTTTTTCTTTGGTTAATAAAAATTCCCTGACTGCATACAAAATTATAAACGCATTCAATTTAAATTTTTACTCCGACACATAATTATGTTTCGTTAATTTTTAGTTACTTCCTGTTTGTCCTATATAAGCAACGTTGCGTTAGGTGCAATTAATTTTATGCACAGCAAGTTCTATTTTCAGGAATTTTATTAATATTTACCAGCAGTTGGTATTCCTTATAACAAATGAGCGGATTTTTAGTCTGCTACCTGTCTATTTTTGAAACACCGAAATGAAATTGCATTTACAATGTTTCAGCGATATCTCGCACTCTTTTGCCATTTCCTTGAAAATTTCAAATAAGGAGGCATAGTTATTTCAGCATAATTATGAAAAGGATAGAAAAACAAAACGCATGCAAAAAACCGGAAGTTTTTAGCATTACTGGAACCGGAGTTATGCACGAAAATGTGATAATTTGATAATAAAATATTTTGCTTATGAGTCATGGCTTGGTTGATTTTTTGAAGGACCTTAAACGTCAAATTCTAGTGGTATTTTGTTCTTATTTAGTGTAATGTTTTTGATTTACTTGGGAATCTGTATTAGATTACTATAAAAGATTTTATAGGGACCAAATAGGTTCCGAACTACACCCGGTGGTTGCTTTTAATGAAGCACCCTTAATCTAACGAATTTTTTGTTGGTTTTGGGACTAAAACTCCTGTTTTTACGAAACAAATTTTTATAATAATATTCTGACTAAAAGTCGTATATAAGTTTTAAAAGAATCTGAAACTGAATCGGATTTCTTTGAATACACCCTCCACTTTACCCTTACATTTCTTAAGGCATCGGTTATTACCACCATTTACAAAAACTAACAATAATAGTTCTATTATAAAAGTAGCAAGGAAAAGGCCGAGGGTCTCCACGGTATACACAATATCTTATTCCACCCTGAATGGAGTGCATTCAAGTTGGTGCCACGCGATTATACAAGGTCCTTTTCACATGTTCCCTCTTTTTTTTGCTGTTTCGGTTGCACCCGGTTCGGATCGTTCCTCGGTTATGCTGATAGCTTTAAAATTCAATGGGGAACAGAATTCCGTAGCAGTAGCCCCTATTCTCCGGTTACTCGGCCTCTCAGAAATAATTTCGCAGGCACGGTAAAACATCGGGTTATAACGGAAAATTAACTATGACAGCGGGTATTGTTTAAAGACGTCGTGATATGCAACAAACTTTTTGTGCGAGCTTTAATGCGGGTCGACTTTTCATTTTCTTTCTTTTTTTCGGGTAAAAAATACTTCAAAGTGATGCATGTGTGCATTCTCAGTGCAACAAAAGCGCCGCCGGATCGGAAAATACTGGAAGAGACAACAAATTATAAATTTAGTGCTCGTAATTGAAAAGGAACAGCGGATACAGCTAATAATAAGTTCTCTGACACTAAACATTTTAACGGTCGTTCCAATACTAACATAGGATAATAATTTCTAACAAGCTATAAATCGGGGATGTTAATAGTGCCAAGATATTAATATTGGACATAATGTTCAAGTAAGTTAAAAGAAAAATTTTTTTTCCATTAGTTTTTGATCATAAATACCTATGGCTGTAATTGGTTTAAAATTTATGTACTTACAGTAATGTAGCGCCTCACTCAAGCCTTAAAACTGTTTAACGGATTTTTTAAATCTTATTTCTGTTATAATACCTTACACCCTCTACCTATACACCCATTGTCTGCTTTAATTTTGAGTCAAATTCTATGAAGTAAGTTAAATGCATTTTTATGGTGTCTTGCCATTTGCGCCGTATCCACTTGCGCCGACTCATTAAATCTTGCCATTTGCGCCGCTTAAATGTTTGTTTCAGGTAAAAGTTGCCATTTGCGCCGAATGCAATATCAGCATCTTAAGGCAAACCATTAAGGGGAGATTTTAGTAACTTAAAATAATTTTCTGTTATAGAAGCCAACATTTTTTTTATTGGTTCTGCAGGTATTGGTAATTTCCGAAGCAAGTTATTTAAACCCTACAGGTGAATTTTATTCCGCACAAACAATTAAAATATCTAGGTACTTCAAGTCCGAATAATAAGAGCTGGACCAATATTACTTCAAACTCACACCTTTCAAACTCTAAATAAATGATTGAGTCAATTTTTTTGTGTGCAATTTTACAATCTTAAGAAAAAACAAACAATTGCCTGGCAGTGATATTTTAATATTTTATTACACGAATCATTTGAAAGAGATAGAAAAAAATTTAAAAAAATTGAAAATTTAAAAACAAACAGCAATAGTAATCATCAATAGCAATCATTTGATGGAGTTGATACAGGCTACTTACTTAATACTTCCATCGTTATTGATGATGAGAAAGTGCATTTCGATGTAATAAGTTTTTATGTTGACAAAATAGCAAATTGGGGCATTAACGGTTTGCTTTCACATTAAGTTACTACACCTTGTTAGTCCAGATACTGCTTAATGACTGTTTATTATTACATTGCAGTGGGATTAAGATACTTCGGCGCAAATGGCTATCTTTACCTAAAGATTTAATTTAAGCGGCGCAAATGGCAAGATTTAATGAGTCGGCGCAAGTGGCAACGGCGCAACTGGCTAGTAATCATTTTTATAAGGAATCCCTGTTGTCAATTAGATACCCCACTGTCCCCGGCCCTGAATGAATAAACCGTAACAAAGGTTATGAATTATTAACAAAAACACGTTGGATCTTTTGGAGGTATCTATTATTAGAGACTTATTTAGATGAAGTGACCATCGATTGTGCTATAATGACTAGTAGGTAATTTGTTCCAGTCTTTTCACTATTGAACCATTGATATATCAACAATTCTCTTGTGGCTTATGAAAAGGTTTTTGTTAGAAAAGTATTTTAATCTTGGTTTGGATCGAGCAAGTCACATAATATTCAATTTGTATAGTATGCATATAGGTTTTTTTTTGTGTATGGGTAAGGGTGAATGAAGGAATTTGTTAATTATGCAGAAAGTAACTTTATCTACGTTTCGCTTCTTTATTTGAATTAGCATGGTGTTCAAATAAAGGGGCAATAAACCCTCCTGTGTTTGTAAACTGGGATATCGATTGAAAACAATATTGCGTTACATTCCGTCGCCGACTTTAGGCGAGAACTCACATAAAACACTAAAAATCAATTTGATGTTGGATCGCCGCCTCAGGAACTCCCGAGTCCTCCGCATTCTTAGTAGCTGCCCAAGCTACATCAATATATACTCGGGTCTTCTCTCCGTGCACACATATTTCTATCAAGAGTTTATTTCTCAAATATACTCGAAAACAAAAATAAATGGAACAGAAAATTTCTAGCCTTCGACGCTTTTTCTCCTTTTCGACCAAATCGCGCATTTCAAACGTTATGATGATGCTGTCGTTAGACTCAGTTGCCTTCTATTGCTCTCTGAAAATGTCACTCGTAATATTTCATGAAATAAACTCTACGATATATATCTACAACCAAATTTGCAATATGTTACTCTGTTTTTTCATTTTCTTCCTAGCTAGACATACATTTCACGTCACATAAAACATTCTTTCATTTGAATAATTCCTAAAATGAAAACAAATTTGAAATTAATCACCTCTCGTACTTATATCTCGAAAACTATACGTGGTAGGAAGAATCTTAAAAAAAGATTGGGGATACAAAATTGCATGTAATGGGATTCGAGAAAACGCATTTCTGGGTCTTGTAAGATTTTAATTCAATATTTTTGTTGTGTCCTACGTTTCCGAATTGCAAATATCAATTTTTATAGTTCGTCTTATCAGAAACGCGCAGAAGATGGATTTTTTTCTGTATAATACATTCAAATATTGGAATTCGTACAAAAAAGGTCGCTTGAGTTGTAACGTGATTTTTTCCGGTCTCCAGGGTTTTTTACTGATAAAAATGTAGATGGAATATTTCAGGTGAAAATTGTATTTTCCGACTGAAGAATGGGAATTTAACTACAGGAATATTCCCATTTTGTTTCATATCCCGAAGTGTGGTTCAAACCACTTGAAACCTTAGAAATTTCTCCAAAAATAGCACGAATTTAAAATAAGAATAAAAGTCTATGGTAGAAAAATTCTTTTTGTATTCGGTCTTAGTTGCTAATTTAAATTTAAACTGTACGAGTCAGTGCGAGTCAGTGTCAAAGCAATTATATTTGAAAAAAGTTAGTAGGTTGTCTTAAGCTTTTTCCTGCTTCCGAAGTTTTCTTCCAGTTTAGTATTACAAGTTTACCTTAAAACCTAACTTCCTCTTCCTTGTTATATCAACAACCTTTAGATCAGTAGCGTATAGCTAAAAATAATAGTTGCATAGATATTTAAAAAGGTTTTCTAAGAATTTTTATAACAATAGGGCGCTTGTTTTAAGAATATCTCTTTTTTTTGTAGGAAACTTATACAGCTAAAGTAATCTCCTGTTCTGTTTTTCTTTACTTAAGACCCACTTATAAATAGTTTTTAGTTGAATAAACATTTTAAAAGAAATATTTTTCAAGAAAAATGTTTCTTAACCGCAACCTTGATTATTTTATTCTTTCTTTAGAAATTAAAATTTGGTAATGGCAATTTCTGAATTTATTTTATATAACCCTCGATATTTTTCTTATTTTATGTCTAATTTAATTTTAGATGTCTTGTGATATCACAATTAACATTTAACAAAGCACATTATACGGACTTCGATGTTTCTGTGATTAATGCGAACTTGTGGGGTTCTGTTATCTTAGGATTCGCTGGTATTTACTGTTCCTCGCTTATTTAGCGCATTGTAAAGGAACTCTTAAGACGTATGAAGGTTTAGCTAGGATAAAATCTCGTTTTGATGTCTTAGTTTTGCTCCTTTAAAGGACAAAAGAGTGATTTTAGGCTTGTTATACAAAAGAGAACTATTTTAAAGATCTTTAATTAATTAATTATTTCTCTTGTGCAAACGGGGTGGTTATAAAAGCACTAAAGGGGGGTTGGTGGTTATATTGATAAGTTCAGAGAAAGTTAGACTGTGATTGATATGCGCGGTCAGGTTTATTTCGTATGAAATCCATTTTAACTAAGTAGCGTTAGCATAAAGTGCGCCGACCCAAACTGAATGTATGTGTGCATTTGCTCAACCCCCATGTGGGGTTTGTAATGCTCGGATTCCATTACAAAGCTCTCTCCCTGCTCGCACACGCACAGCTGGAGACGGGCCCCTTCGCGAGATTCACTTGCAGGGCTTATTACCATCTCCAAAATAAGTCCAAACAAACTCTGTTGACGCAGTTGGTCTTGGTTATGCGTTGGCTGGAGGGATAAGATTATGTTCCGCTGTTTAAAAAGGGATCAGGGTTGTTTCTTCAGCAAACCTACCTGCCACATACAGCTGGAGTGTTATTGTTATACTCGTGCTTTGTTTGCTCTTCCACTGTTGTAGTATACCTAAGCACGGCTAGGCTTCTCGTAATTTGAGGGTATTAGATTTATATCAAATTTACTCTCTTCTTCATGCGAAAAATTAATGTTTAACACCGGGGGTTTGTGCGTACACGTATATCGGATTAAATTAATCTCCTAAACTAGTTCTGATTTCAACTTTAGTTGAGAAACAGGTTGCTTCAAGATGTTTCTAATATTAATTTATGTCGGCTTATTAGTTAACGGCGCCGAAATTCTTAATCTACAGGGTTGTTTTCAGAATGTTTGTTAATCAGAAAATCGGTGGTTGATATTTCCTTTCTCTTTATTTTCTAGATGTGTTTCTGAGGCAAATTTAAGTTCTGAATCTGTGAAGAGGTATTGTTACTTTTTTTTTTTATAGGACTTGATGTCTTAGGGGTTGATTTTAATTCTCCGGGTGTATCTGTACGACGATTATCTACGTGTCTTCCTGATTGGGACAATTTTCAAGGCTTGAATGTTTCTCAATCTTACCTACTTTGCTGACCTTTTGTTTTTAAGCTCCAAGAATTTCTTCAGGTTTGTTTTCAATCTCAATCTTCAGGAAAATTATTGAGCCTCGGTTCTTCGATTCAAGGGATGTCCTAGGGACCGGTTTTAGTTCTCGAGATATTTTCTCCTGCTATCTACACATCTTCATGGCTGCTTTCAGCGGTTAGTGCGTTTATTTTTCAGTTTCCAGGATTGTATTCAATTTAGGTGTCTATTTTCAATGTCAACTATTTCAGGGTTGCCTCCACACATCTGAATATTAATCTCCTTACATGTTTCTTTTAAAATTTAATAATAATGCTTGTAAAATAAACGCCCTAAATAATAGAAGAATAAAAAGATTTGAGAATTAATTAAATAAAAATAAAATTGTTCTTGACTTGATTGAAGATCTATAATTATTGGCTACAAAAACTGAACAGAAGGTCTTGGAATTTGTGTTGTTTGGATGGGTGAACCCGATTATTCCGAATTAATAATTTTACCTGAGTCAGGTATAACGTGCAGCTGTAGAAGAGAGCACATTGTGAGTTCTTTCGGGCGAAACCGATACCAATCAGAGAAGTTAAGGACTCGAAGCTCCCTAAACAGATTATCCGTAGTAGGTCGATGGGCGGCGTATTGGGTTGTGCGCTGTATAATTGGTGTATAGAGAGTAAAAGGGAAAAAGAAGCGGGATATATTTTTAATCCGGAAATAAACGAATTTCCGGTCATTGTTATCTTTGAAGGTATTATCTCTACACGAGGGCTTAACAATAATTTTCGTTGGCTTTCCGGCTGTTCTACTCAAATGATATCCATTTTCATGTTGATGAGCTAGCTGATATAAGTATATTAACAAATCCTCGGAACAAATCTTTCCCATTTTTCGGATGAAAGAGGGAGAACGTAAGCGCATTACACCGAACCGCGCTAATGATTATCCGGAAGGGTGGAGATACGAACTACTATATCGGGATACATTAGCGAATGTATAGTGATTGCCGGAGCTGAAAGCACCACATGAACCGTTTCGACAATTGACATGTCGTGTTTACACCCGCAATGATAAGTATATGGGAATCAACTATGTGGTCAAATAAACAGTGGGATTGTGTTTGCTTTCCAAAGTACACAATCGATACTAATTCACTACCAAACTCACGCCGTATCGAAGCTAAGCCCTGTACATTTACTCTGATTAGAGGATTTGACAACAAATCAAACTTTTGTATTAACGACTATCATCCTATCCGCACTACACATACAACGGATTTAACTTCTATGGGCTTATGGTCTCTCTAATTGCATTTAATTTAATTTAACAAAAACGAAATGTCATAGCACCATCCCCACTGTAAGATATAGAAGAAATTTAAAACAAGCGAAGAATTTCAAAAACATGCCAGAGTTCCTCTTAGAACCGAATCGCTGAATTGTTGCTTTCACTTTCGGGGTTGAACTTATGCTTGCGTAAAAGATAATACTGTAAAAACATTTTGTCTCGCGTAAGATAGGAATACAGTCAGGGTAAATTAGAATGGTACGGCCTATATCAAGCTTTAAGCTATTTAAAAAAATAAGCAGCTTCCGTTTCTTTTGTTCTAACCATTCTTAAGAAATATTGCCCTACTTCGATAAATTTTTTCGGCAATTGTGTCAATGTGTGATTTATTGGATTGAGGGGTTTCCTTTTGTTTTGTTACGACAGTTTGTGTACTTTTCCTACCACTCAGGAAATTGCTAATCCTTCATGAAACTGTAAACTTTTATAACGTATAAAAGAAAACTTGCATAAATTTTTATACGACTTTAAGTGGATATTAAAAGTTAGTAGCACAACAAAATACTTTATTCACGTTTCTTCCTGGATTCTTTATTTTATAGGCAAATACACTTTGATTTTAAATAGTATGTGGAAATTTGCATACATTTTCGTCTTCCCCCCTCCCCAATTCGATAAGCCTACGCGGTTTAAATGATTAGGAAATCTATTTTAAAGAAAATGGAAGGGAATTTTCCTCGAGGTCAGTGCAGATGCATTTTGCAGACCCCTAAGTCGCGTTAAGTTGCAGTAGTCCGTCCATTATAACTCCGATCATCTTACTAAGTTATTGCCGGCTCACGAGACGTTATTATAGGGTTATACGATCCTCTTAACTGTTCAGTCGGATGGTTTTTACTATGTCTATGAGAGAGTCTCTGGAGGTTCTCTCGTCTCTAGATTTAAAGCGGTCCCAAGACTCCTTTTCAATTAGGCTCTGATGCACTCGCACGCTGCAGGATGTTGGCTGCTTGCTGGCATCCGTTCTCTCTACCCTTCGCATTTGCCTGACCTTTGTTTTCTAAACTTAACGAGATATTACTTTACACAAGAACGCAATTTGTTGCTGTTAATGTTGACAGGAAAACTTAGCCATGTTGCTGCAAACTTGCAACGGAAGATAAAGGGAGATTAATTGGAACATTGCACAATTTTAGTTGAACTTCAAACTTTACAAGAAGACCAAATAAATTATTAAAAATTACATTTTCAGAACTAGAAATGCGGATATTTTATGATGGGTTATTTTAGTTTGAGTCCTTGTCAAGGTGTATAGGAATAGTTTCCTGGAAGCAAACAGAACATCCCCTGAATACTAAAGCTGGGTTTGATCTCCAAATTAAATGTTAATTGGGAAAAATTCTAAATTTTATTTTTCTCGGCATTCACTCGTTCCTGTATTTACCTGAAAATCGATTGAAATTGCCCGTTTTTTCAGGCTATTTCAGTTGAGTTAGCGAACCCATCAAGGCGTCGTAGTCTGTACGTGTCCCTAAAAAATTACAAGATCTAGGCGTGTCTGATAGGGCAGTTCCGTAGATCTACTTGTCTTTTTCCCTTAATGACTGTAAACGACCTACGCGTGCTGGGAATTAATACTACTTTGGTTTTTCTTTAGGGGTAATAAAAATAGTTTTGTAATTTTCAATGAAGTTTATAAAAAAGGTCTCGTATTTTATAAGGGATTTCTGATTTACAGAGGAAGTGTTGTAGGGGATGGATGTTTTGTTTCGTTAAATTTAGCGTCTGTGGAAACCGAATAAGCCGACACTTCCCGAATCCTTTAAAAGTGAGAAAACGCGCTAGGGGATTTGACTTGAGAGTTAGCAATTACTCACTGTCTACTTCTGATGGAGATATGGGCTGATTGCTTAGTTCAGTCGCGCTTTCTGGACGAACGCTGTGGAAACTTGAAAATTTGTTACTTTGACAAAAAATTCGAAAGCTTAGTTAAGAAGAAAATTTTTCCCTTTGTACATCAACGAATGCAGTTAGCACGTAACTTCTTCAACCACTGCAAGGAAACTCTTAATGGCTCTATTTTATATTTACATGCATATTACTGGTACTTACGTCGCAGAAAACGAATAAATATAGCCGATATAGCGTGCAATATGTATGCAAGTGGCAGCGTATTCCGAAGTGAACGATGAGTGAGGGCGCGCGAAATACGAGCTTGGAAACCTCGTCGGAATAAGATTAAGAAATGATGAAGAAATATTAGCGTCGTTGTGGCCATAAAGTTCGTTCTAGTACGCTGCAAATGAACTAGATTTATTTTCAAATAGGAAAAAACAATCTACGGTTTCGAAACGTGCTAGGCTAAGGGCATTTTCCCTTATTTTTCCTCGGTTATAAAAATTGATGCTTGAGCAAGTCTTCTCGTCTGTAGTAGAAGCACAAGCTCGATAATATCTGGGTGACAGCTTCTTCGATGCATGTTAATGTGCTAAACGTGAACCACCTTAAATATATCATCATCCCCCCTTTTATAAGATCTATTCTTCAATAGTTATAAATAATCAAGTAAACTAGGCAATAATTTCTAAAGTATTTTCTGGGGAATGGCAGTGCTGACAACCGGACGTACAGATCTATGTGCTCGTGACGAAAATCGCGTGACTGAACAAGTTAAAGCCACGACCCTACATGACTTTGATTATCTTTGCATCGTTTACACATGAACTTGCACCCCTAAATCTTATTACAACCAGTTTGTTTACTTTATTGTACAAAGATACATAAAAGTTAACCCTGATTTCCTATAAATCAAGTATTACGAGCTTTAGACGAGCTTTAGAGATTGAAAATCTACAAAAGGAGTTTGTTACAAGCTGCATAAAATAAAGAGAATGTAATTGAGTTTATTTTTAAATTACCGGTTGTAGCTACATGCAATTTTATCAATAATTTTTATAAGATGATCACGAACGCGAGTATTGGATTCTTGAAGCACGAAAGCTCATTATGACCCTTGAAAAATTTATTTCTCGAAGATCATTGATTTTATTGCACTTTTGATATTTTTCCGGTGCATACGGAGTTCTACGACCCCGAACTTAAAATTTAGACAAGTCTGTCTTATTTACTGTGTTAAGTAATCAACAAACATTAAATCTGTGATATTAAAGCTTGTCTTCACCGACATATAGAAATCTTAATTAACATTTAATGGAAACTAAAATTTCTAGGAATTAGTTTGTGTTTCTCATTCGTATAAGTTAGAAGCGGCGAACGACGTCAAATTTCCCTTGATTGGGAAGCTCTTGAAACTAGTAGTCGAGGGCAATTAACGGAAAGTAGTGTTTAAGTTTCGTTAAGAGCGAGATTCGTCGAAAATGTCATCTGGACGACATTTAAAAGCACTGTAACTCCGCACTCTGCGAAACTTGTATTCTACTTAGTAGTTAGCAACTTTCGTAACAAGACGAATAAGACAAAGAATTAGACACCGCAGTGGGCAACCTCTGTGACAGTTCTTTTATCTTCACTCTTTCTAATTGTCTCTTTCGTTTCAAACTTATTTCAAGTTAGATTAGGGGAGACAAATCCGTTTTAGTGATCGTCTTCTGTTTCCGTCTTTTTATACGCGGGGTGGGATAAGTGCGTTTTGCGGAGGTAGCTTCGATACACGACGACGACAAAATTAATAATGGTTGAAGGCGAATTCCTTTTACGGATTGCCCGATTATTATTGACTAATCGTTTCGAATCCCACGTCTTCGAGGGCGCCTACACGAACTGGGTTTGGAAAGTGTTTCGTGGTCTTAATTATCAGGTCACAATTCTAGCGTAATGGTTTGTTCGGAACGATAGGAATGGTAGATAAAATAAATAGTTGGTAATGGAAGGCGACATTGGAGCTGGTGGTACCAAAGCGAATTCGCTTTATTCTCTTGGCCCTTGCGATAATCGCATCAAACGTTTTCCCACACACATTTGGGATCGGAAAGCGTTTCGGTCTTTCACAGACAAAGAAGTCCAATATCATTGCGGAATGAAATGTATTTATTTTAAAGGACAACCGGACGCGAGTAGCCGAAGCGAAGGTGTGCTGCGAGTGTCCGGCGTTTATTGATTCCAGCACTGATTGAAAACCGGATGGAGCGGAAGTAAGACGGTTTCATGTGAGACGTCTCCAGCTCTCTGGTTCAAATGGGAATCCATTCCAATCTCTTGGGAAACTCCAGCGAAACCCACGATCCCGATCTATACGACCGCCCGCAGTCAGTCGCCTTTAGTCGCGCGACCGTCATCTTGCGGTGAAATGACCTGCGTAATACGTTCGAGCGCCGCACAGATTCATCATCCTGACACTGTTTGTTGCGGAATCAATACGGAATTAATGAATGGGAGAATGAAGTATCACGTGGGTATAATGTAATCGACGCGATGAGAATAGATGACTGATAGCAAATACCCGAAGGTGACAGGTCGCTATCAGTCATTGTTCCCTCTGTTCGCCATCCGTTCGCCGTTCTGCTCCCTTGACCCTTCGGTCACTCATCTTAGGGTTTCGGACGTGCTTAAGTCGGGTAAAGCCACCGGATCTTCCCAAGCTTAATAATAGTAAGTTACGGAAGGCGCTCGAACGTGACCGTCTGTTACAATTTGGCACATCCGTAAGGATGCACAGGTGCACCTTAGATGCAACTAATTCGGCACACTTCCTACTTCTTTTTGCCCTAGCTGCTACTGCGGTTTCAACGTCTGGCTCTAAATTTAACTGAAATGTGGAAGTCACGCACGAACCGAAACTCTTTTCCATCTCTTACGGCCGCGCTTAAAGAAGAAGACTAACGAGCATTGCCGCTTCATTTGCTGATCCTTCCTTGGACGTGTCGTCGACGTACATGATTTAGAAAACGAATTTAGATACGTATCGGAAACGGATTCTACCCTCCGGATGGCTGTTAATGCTTTGACGTGTTCTCTCTTTCTCTCTCTATGCACTGGCCTCGTCAAACAATAACTCGATGTTGGAAAATGATTACAGCTGCCAGATTTGTTATTAGGCGACACGCAACCTTCAACTTCATAATCAGCTTTCGGGCATGCAAACCTACCTGTCACTCAATGCCTTTCCACTCAAACTACTTTATTCTACTGCTAATCGAATAGTCTGATGCATTTTCATTTCGCCAAACCGTAACCGCACATCATATCGCAATTCTAAAAGAACATTTCAAATCAAAACTTTTAGATTACAAACAGCGGTTGATAGTCAATTGAAGAAACAATCAGATTTATTTTAGAAAAATGATACTTTTAGTAATCACTTGCTCAGAAAAATAACCTCAACACCACCGTGTACACATATACCTCGGCACCATGTACACAGACAGCGGCAAGAGGGGCTTAAAGTACTCTGTCGACAACCTCATATTTGTTTGTCGTATATAAATTTTCCTGATTCGTTCGGGTGGCTTTTACAATTAATTTTGCCCTGAAAAATTCCTGTACTATTATTTTCAGGATATTAAGCTAAATTTCAGGAGTGATTTCGAAGCTATGTATACATGGCTGCCGTGGATTCGGGTCCTAAGACGAAAATTTTTTTTAAATAATTTAAGTCCGTCCTGGTCCGTCTCGTCCCTTAGTGTTATAATATTGTCTGTATTTTAGGGAAGGGGGAGGTATAACTTTTATAATTGGGCTCCAAATAAAAAAATCCTTGTAGGGTAGAATAAAAATTCGGTTAGCTTATGACTTGTTGTAATTATGGAGGGTGGTTTGGGTATAAGGATCATTAAGCATTGATATCAATTAACTTTGTCGTTTCTGTTTCAGGTGAGTGCAGTTGGAAAGCATCGTCGAAAGTTGAGCTTGCGACGTTCGTAGACGTAAGTGATGTAAATTAATCCTGCAGCTTTGGGGTGTGCATTGGCCCGCAAATTCGCACTGCGTTGCACATTTTGGTATTTGATTGAATTATAAGCTCGGTCGGTAATTAATCCGTGGGTTTGTAGGGAGAAAGGGCCAAGTTTTGCACATAAGCGGTCGGATGCACATACATCACCGACAAGCATCCGGTCTTATATGACCTAGGCGTCTGCGGCCGCCATAGCGTCAAGAATGTTAATTTCGGTTCAAGCGCTTTAATTAATAATCATTGGCACGCCATTTATTAACACAAATTACTCCGGCCTAATTGGATGTCGCACTTCGCGCAATCTCGCGGTCCCATTACTCATCTGGCGTTCGACTTTGCGCACGCACTCTGTCGATTCGCTATAACTCATGAGATAGCGACGATCGCCCCAATGACAATTTAAATTCGGGCTAAATTCCAGAATCGACGATAAATTTTCCGATTCGTCCTACTTCTTCTATTTTGCATTTATTCTCCTCGTTAGTGCGTATTAGTTTAACCCAATTTTGGATCCGTGCCTGACGTCCACAGTACCAAATTCCTTCTAGGATAATCTAAAATTCATCCATAACTGTTAATGATTATGACATTTTCAACTCTAACCACCCACAAAATGTACCTACCCCTTGTCAAAATTGATTCTAAATAAGCACCGGCAAACTTTGTCAACTTTACTTTCTCATTGCACTCTTACTTCTGCGTTTTTCTCTGTTAAATTTTCCAACCCTTGTCTAAATTAATCTCAAAATCAACCCCTTAGAATATTTTTTGAGTAATAGGAGGTATTATCTAGATTTACATAAATTACTAAATAGTAATTACCAGGCATGAAACTACATTTCGCCCTGAAAGCTTAAACTTGGAATTCTGCAAACATTTACAACCCGCACAGTTTGAAGTTTGTTGTTAATTGTGTACGCAGGTACTTCAACATTACCATAACATGAATTTTTCCCATCTGTTTAGGTTGTAAATGATGTAAGTTTGAACATCGTATACTATTGATTATTTGGATAAACTGAAAAATATAAAACCTTTTAGTATGATAATTGTTCTGTCGGTGGTAGTACTCAAAACAATTCATTTAATTTTCATTGAAATAACCTGAAACACCATTTAATTAAAATTGCAATGTACGTTCAATAATAGATAACACATGATCGAAATAATCAGCCACAATTGCGATAAAATATTCATGAAATACTAACTAGAATTAAAATTTCCATAATACAGTTTAACTGATCGTTTTAGTACTGAATAAATTTATAAAATTGTTAATCCTATAACATAATGATATTAAATAATTTTTTTTTGAGATCTCTACGAAATCGAACGGAAGTAAACAAAAAATGAAATACGCGAAAGCTGAGAATTTAATAATGAAATCGACATCTCGAAGCTAGCTTTCTGGTAAATTTAACGTTATCGAATCAGCGACGCTGAATATGATGTTATTGTGTCTTGCTTTGAACAAAACGAAAAATGATGTGCATTTTCTGGATGTTCTTCAAGCTCACTCACCGTTGAATGTAATAATTAATTATTCGATGCTTGCCGTAATTAATGAATTTTACAGTTAATTAATCTTAAATAATTACAAAATTTTCAGTGTAATTTCAAATCACCGTTGAACAAGCACACTCTATTAATATTGTATGATGTAGGGATGAATGGCAACGAACTGATTTGATTTAATCATAAGAACGCGGAAGTGAATGTATTTTGAATTTTATTATAATTCGAAATAAAACCAAAATTGATTTTTATATTTGGAATAATTACGTAAGGCACGGCTTTGTCATTAACGAAACGCTTGAAAGTGGGTACAGTAGAAGGCAAGAAAACTAACACGATTGAATTAATATAATGTAAGGAACAAAAAAAGAACAGAAAACGTAAGTCAATTCAACAAGAAAAGGCAATTGAATGTAGGTAACGTAAGGCAGGGTAAGATTCTGATACTGTCTAGGGGTTGTAGAATGCAAAACAGAACAAAATAATATAAAACAAGGAAAGAGAATGTAAGGTAAGGCAAGGCAAAGCAATCGAAAGTCAAATCAGGAAAAAAAAATTCATTACCCTCTTACCATCCCTTACCGTTCTTTGATTGACTTTGCGTGACCTTTCTTTGTCTTATATTTTGTTGTCCCTTGTTCTATCTGACGTTGAGAGTCTATGAGTCATTTCGACGAGCCGAATCTTGATCAGGTAAGGCAGAGAAAAATCAAAGAGTAGTAGCAGTAGTAGGTACCCAAATTAATTCAAAAATGGAAATTGTTTTTCGGAAATTCAGACAAGGCCAACTGTATTATGTCGTTCAGATACAGGTGGCCTTGATTAAGATAACAGATCTCATCAAGATTGTAATTATTGTAAATTGTTTTTCTCTTGCTGAGTTGTAAAGATTGAAAGAGCAGCTGGGGGAAGTTGTGTTGTGCAGGAAAAAAAAAGAAATCTAATAAGAGAATGTAATAATATCAATAGTACATCCGGAAAGTTGTGCCATTAGGAAAGAATGTCTTAAATTAACTTAGTATATCTCCGGGACCGAAACCATAACTCATAGTAGCTAAGGGAACGCGAGCAATTAGTATGACATGCAGCCGTCATTCTTCTTTCGACGCCACACACATCGCACCACATGAGCCCCGGCTGCTCCTCCTAGGTTGAACTTTCCTTGTTTTATTGCTTTCCATAAACTCCTGACTCGCCGAAACCTAAGCCCGCTGCCGTAAACAAAAAGGGACTATCATCGGTGCACTTATAAATCTATAGTAAAGGCTCCCCTCGCAATTTATAACTTCATACAGACTCCGACAATTATCATTAATCATACATTATGAATGGCAAAACTTACACGTCGTCTGTTACGGCGGCGCGAGTTTCGCGTAACTTTTAATTTTCGTCAGCAGATCGGGTCACAGCCGACGCAACCCTTGCGAATATGGGACCATAAAGCAGACGTAAAGTGACGGCTACAATTAACCTGGAACACATTAGCGTTCCGCTCGAGTTCAGCTCCCTCCGACGACGCCAGTATCGTTCGGCGCTCAGCGTCTTAATGGGTGCCTAATGACGTCACATATTGCGATTCTTAATTGCTATGGTACGGACGATTTTAATAAAACGCTGGCGATCATTAACCGACCTCTTCATCCGATGCGTTTCTATTGATCAAAAGCCATTGTCTCTTCGTAACGCGTCCATTATCGGAAAATGGAAAACACACGTACACACAAAGGAATCAGGGCTGAAAATAATCCACGGATAATAATTTATGCAGATTAGTAACAGCCTCTCTTCACTTTGTAGTATCGGAATCAAGAAAAACAAGCTAGTTCTTTGGAAACTAATGAACCTTGCTTTTCAGATCGGTATTTTATTACTCCAACAAACTACCCCTTCTTACAGACTAAATAGCTCTCACAAATCACTCGCTGGCACATTAAAAAAAAACCTCTTCAAACTAGGTTAAAATAGATGATCTGCGTTAAGGAGTTTGAAACACTTGAGGAATACAAAAAATTCTTTCTTTCAACGTCCTAATTGATACTAGATATCATTAGGTAACAAAAAACACTATAAAAAATTTACGCTTCATTATAGTCTGTAATTTTTCTTTGATCATGTACTCAACAAAGCCTGCTTTAATATTAAAACACCGATCATATAACTAAAACTAGGTTAAAGAAAAAACCTAATCGTACAATTGTATAAAAAAATATTAAATACAATTCTTGTAAGTAGGTAAATAATTGATAAATCAAGTTAAACTTTTTTTTACTAATTCAAAGGATTCTAAAATTACAAAGTTTTTTTTAGATTCTAAAAAGAAAACTGCTGTAAATCACTCATGCCATAAAACCATCTGATGGTTACAGTATAAAATTAACCATTAATTTTAACAGATACTGAAAAAATTATGACTGTATGCACTTGTGCATGAATATCCTGAACGTTATCTATTTAAAACTAAAACTTTTATGGCTGTGTTAATAGTTTTCGATTAACAAAAGCTCTCACGCGTTTCCCGTTGGTAAATCACTTCACATTGTGAGGGTGCTTTATGAAAGTTCCATAAAGTACCTAACCCAAAGTAATGCGTATAAGACAGAAAAAAATAATGTAAGGCAACTTACGACGAATGTAGACAAGGCTAACATTACGTAGATTTGTCCTCTCGCCTTTTTTTTCATCTCAAACCTTGTTCTGGATTACATTGCCTTACATTATCTTGTCTATTATCTTTTCTTTGCGTTTGTATATTGTCACGTTATAATTTGATTACCTTAATCACTTCGTGACAATATTTTGAACGTTATCTCTTTGAAACTTAAAATTCTCATTCTAATGTTCAGTTTTCTAGTAACAAAAGAGTTTTATATTTTTTCCCTTAAATATTAAATGTATTACTTTTTCGGGTAGTTTATGAAAATTCCATAAAACTGAAGAAAAGTTTAATATTTAGAAGTAGTACT
This sequence comes from Hemicrepidius hirtus, assembly GCA_963082805.1. Classification (NCBI taxonomy): domain Eukaryota; kingdom Metazoa; phylum Arthropoda; class Insecta; order Coleoptera; family Elateridae; genus Hemicrepidius; species Hemicrepidius hirtus. Next base: position 26,108,571 of record OY720167.1, read on the forward strand.
ATACTAAAATTATTATTTGCTCAGAACAAAAGTCAACAAACTTCTAGAGCAAGGTTTCGGAAATACGAACACATTAAGGGTAGTTTGAAAATTACATTTCCAGGTCGCTTAAACTGAGAGGGCAATATGTGAACTAAATTTGCTAATTTAATTTGTGGAGGTCCATTCAGGTCGTATGTAAAATGCGAGTAGAAACCTAGCTAGAACTCGTGACAGCAGAGACCTAATTAATATTTTAAGTTAGACACTCTCTCGTCTCTCTATTCAATATTTTATTACATTTCCATGTTTGTTATAACAAGCATAAATTGTAACTTCTATAAATGGACCACAAATTAAATATCTGAGGATTGTTTTAGGTAGTAGGTACGTCCAGCGTTCGAGAGTCGGTTTAGACATCAACATTACAGGAGAAATTGAACAATAAAATGTATTAAAAAAATTAATTAATTTTTTGTTTAGTTCTAGTTCAGTCCAAACACAGATTTGTGATTGAATATATTTGAATCGAGATTAAATTATCGTTTTCTCTTTTATTACATCATCGTAGTTTAATATTAACCACCTGTCGCTTTAGGTTGATCTTATCCTTAAAGATAATTATAAATTATATAACAAACAGGGCGCCAGTCATCGTTATTAAGCTGTGTGGTATAAATAAAACATTTCCAAAGAGAGATGAATGCGTTGAATGACTACAACAGTGCTCCCATTTGTAGAATTAACTCATACAGTTTATTTTTAGCATTCCATCGGATTAAGTTAAAAGATACAAGCGCGTTTAAATCTAACATTGTTCATAACGGCGTGTAATTCTTATGACAGCGCTAACGCCTAATTGAACACAAACATTCGTACAATAAGTCTATTGTTCGAACAAAAATTGTAGGCATTATCACACCGCACCCTTGTGCTCTTTTCGCCGGCCCGTCATTACGAGCTACCCTTGTAATTCCTACGATGTACGTTATAATTTGAATTATATGTATCGTGTAAGAGGGCACGGGTGCATCCTTCGAGAGAAGCGAAAACGCCCCTAAGCCGTTCTGCAGCTGTTATAACAAGGGTAAAATCATTAACTTCTCCATAACCCCGTACCCATTAAAAATGTTTTTGTGCCCCAGATGAAATAAGTATGATACGCCACTTTTTTCCAACAAGAAAACGCATGCTGCGTCTGTTATTAGCGGTGCTTAGTTTTAATATCCGATCGTTCTACGGACGCGCTTTTCGCGTCAGGTGAAGATTATAGATACTTTCCTCTATTTTATTTGCATTATTTAATATTTTAGAACTTTACAATTGAATCAGGAGCAACAGTAGGAAGATTATTGGTAAGGCTTTTCACCACTTCGTTAACTTTCCTGTTTATTCGCCCCCTCAGAAACCGGACTTGCCCCTCTGAATTTCCTGTCCATTGTATAAGCCATTTGGGTTAAAAATAATTATTTTAATTTTTCTGAAATATTATAGGCAAGTCATGGTGTTCTAACTTTCGTAACTTGTAAGGCTTTTCACCAGTTGGTGTGAAAATGAATTCTGAGTGCGTTGAAGGTGGTCTCAATAAACCCTCTTGAGGTTATTTTAAGAATTGATTGTCTAAATCTTTCACACTCCTCCTGTGCTGTCAAAAATCTTAAGTTGACATAAATCGGAAGCCTTGGGGCACGGGTGCCGCTCGTCGAAACGATTTTTTATAAGCCCGGATTAAAAAGTGGCCTTATAAAAGGGGCGTTGTTGAAATGGCGGTGTGGGAACTACATGTCTTGCATCTGACAGATTTGTTTAAGGCTCGTCCTTGATTAATCACTGTACTTTCCTTGTTCTATTGTTGTGTTAAATTGATTTCTAGATGTAAACGTACACACACACAGGAGTGATTAATTTTGTTATGTTTGTAGACCAAATATGATTTTATTTACTCGTTTGACTCGCGTAGTGGTTGACACCTATTTTACAGAAATATTTTACACAAGAACAAAAAAAATCAAGCTACTGTGTTAATTTATCGAGATGATTGTTTACAATACTTTTTGGTCCGTGAGTGGGTTTGATTTAAAATAACGGCAGATTAATGAGAAATATGAGCTTGCATGAACAAAACCTCTGAAATTGGTTTATTGGTCGGAATTTAATTTCTCCCTTGCAGGAAGATAAGACTATATTCATTATTCGGTTATTTGTTTTTTATTGGACCGTTCCAGAAGAATTTTTTTTTGCTTTGTCCTTTAATTTTCTAGATTTTCTAAGATTAGATCTCTGGCCGTAGGGATCGTCTAAGTCAAAATTTATAATCGTACTTGGTTTGAATGAAGTTTATTTTTGAAACTAAAAAATAATTAAGTCTACCAATTCCACACCTTTTTTTAAATCCTTTGGATTAAAATTCTTAACATTTTAGCATGTCATGTTTCAATTTCAAAATGTAACCACAAATCAAAAAAGTTTCCAACCAAAACCTTGACGTAATTAGAAGCAGCAACAAATTTCAGTCCTTTCCAATTACAGCTAACAAGACGGCGGTATTAGATTTTACAAAAGGACTGTTTCATCCGACATTAATTAGAAACGGACGTATGCGTACGTTATTTCAAAATTCTCTACTCTCTGATTCATAAAAGGTAAAAGGTGTTGCGTAGGCCGCTTGTAACAGCATTCTGTTTAGGCGTCGATAAAATCGTGGGTTTTAGTTGCCTTCCAGGCTCGACTACCTTGCCAGATAAGAAAAGTACATAATAACAGGCCGTGTTCCTAAAAATGTGTCTTATTGGTTAAGAAAAATATCGTAGCAGGTTGGGCGCGTGTTAGATATTGAACGAGGCGTTTGAATTTATTACTTCTTTATTTATTTATCACGTCGAGTTTTGGGTACAAAATTTAACATTCGGTTTCTCATATCTCTCTTCAGAAGCGCATTTAGTTTGTTGATTTGCATCATTCAGTATGCATAACCATATAAATCCAATATAAATCAAGGTTCAGTCTGTGTCTAACTACATTTTGATGTGGGTGTTTGTTCTACACAGATTATTATGCAGATTAATTATTTCATTAGTAATAGTAAACATTGCTCAGGTATTTCCTTAGAACAAAAGATTTATTTGCTTCGTGTTCTTTGCCTACGCCTTTAGGTTTTAACTACAAGGTGACAACCTTTTGGGATTTTCCTTTTATTTCACTAAACGTATCCAAAAAAGTCCTGTTAATGTTTTAGAATTATTCTTTTATTCCTTTTTTATTTACATTTCCATCATGGTATGTAACCATAAATTACCCAATGCCCTAAAACCCACCCCCAGTAGCTCTATAACTATGGGGTTTGCAGGTAATTATAGCCCTTAGTTTCTTCTATTAGATCGTCTGATTTGAAAAAATTCTAAGAGGAAAGCGTGGAATTATAAATTTTAAAAACAGAAAGTGTATTGGAAAAAATATTACAGATTCTAATTAAAGGAAAAAAATTCGTAGCAACGGCTACAGTAGTTGTATATGATGTATGGGGGTTGCACCTAAATGTAGTCCTTTGTGTCTTTTATTAGGTGGTCTAAGCTGAAAAAAGTACGAGTTGCAGGTCGGGAATTCTAAATTTTTAAAGGATATTACAAAATATAAATTTTCATTCAAAATAAAAAAATTCGTAAAAGCCGTCGCAGCTTAGTTCTGCAGTTATGGGGGTTGTACCTGTTTTGGAACGAGTTCCCAAAAAAGTTTTCAAGTAGAAGAGAGTCCTGAAGTCTCTGAAATGATTAAACAATACCTAATGTTGTTGAAAATGGGTTAGAAATCTAAATATTATTTTAATTACAAAAATATATTTTTGATCTTGTGTAGGTAAGGTCTAGAAAACATTCTGAGGTTTAAATTTCTTAATCTGATTAAATAATCCCCCTCTATATTACAGAATGTAGAAGGCTTTTAGCGTCTTTTGCTCCATCACAATGATAAGATGGGCTCATTATCGATAAACTGACATTGGTTTATCGGCGTAGCTTCTGCCAACCGATCAATCTTTTGGTTGTCAATTGCAAACTCTGTTCGACATGAAATCACACTTGCTTTCTTCCCAGATCAAAAAAAAATTACTACATGACTCATCTTTCAGAAACTTTTAATGGTATTCAAAAATTTTTGCACAATAGAAAGCGAATTATTATGAAATATCTTTCTTGCAATATTACGGTTTCTTGTAGTAATCACTTCCTACTGCTTTCGGTTAGAAACAGCGCTGCTTGATCGTATCAAGGAAATTATAGTTTCAGGAATTTATGCGTAGGTTTATAGGTTAGGTTGTATACATTTTTATGCAAATCAAAAATCCAATTAAGTCAATTATTAATATTTCACGATTTATTTTAACTGGGTTACAAAAGTTTATTTGCTTTTAGTTCTTTAATTACAACAAAAATTAAACAATGTACCTATCGTTAAATTTTAATTGAGAATTTATATAACCACCATTTTTACTCGCGTCTAGACCCCATATGTTTAATTAAGGTTTGTTTGTATAACTTAGGTGGAATCTGTAGCGGTTAACACATGTTGCCCCTCTAGTTAATGATCTTCAATCACGGTTTTTTTGCCGAAACGGCATTGAATACGAAATTGAAGGGTTGGCAGGTAACAACAGATGTTTATGGTTAGACCCACCCATAAAAAGAATTAAATGTAAAATAATGGATTTTGACATGGGTGGATGATCTTAATGCAGGTGGATGGGAAAACACCATTTGGCTGTTATTTTTTTTTAATTAATTGTGTTTGTTTCGCGGCTGTTATTTATTTATTTTTAATTAAAACTCAAATTATTATTAAAAAAAATTAAGTTCACAAATTAAAATTCATCTTCTTGTTATTTATTCATTACGTCAAAAAGTTTTAAGAAAAAAACTAGATTGAATGTCTTATCCACTTGGCGGAAGTTGTTGAAGTAAATTAAGACTGTAATATCCTGAATATACGAACACATGTGACGATTTGTTTTAAAAACGTTGAGCTATCCAGCTTGGGAGGTTTAAATATCTAAGTAACTTTTAAACCATCCATAAATCTTGCATAAAACCTCTTAATAGCAAATATGGACGAGTAAAAGCATAAAAAGCTTAAAGATTAAAAATTACTGCGGAACTTAAGGAAAGTGTTATGGTGGGGGGGGGATTGAAGTAGAAGCGTGCGAAAACAGAACCTAATAATTTCATCGTGCGGATTGGTGAAGTAATAGTTCCAAAATTTGGTGTTTGTTTAAAAGCATAAACTTCCTCCTGTCCTTCATTACCGAGTCACCAAATTATCAAAGACGCAATTCGTACGTCCTATGCCGCCTGTAATTTTAGTTGCGGCAATTAAAGGGCTACAAGGGCGTAATTAAGTTTTCCCTCTCCGCCAGGATGAAGAAATACTCTTAAACGAAACATGTAACTTCCCGGGGCTTTGTTCGAATTAATATCTCTTTGCTGAATTATGATATGACGGGCAGCCCAGCCAGGAGCTTTGCACCATCCACGTTTTCTCTCTCTTGACGTAATTCCTAAGATTTTATAAGAGGAAACCCTGTTAAGATAATTTCATTACGGTAAGAACTTTTTTGCTTGTATTTACAAATTGCGCGACGGGATTTTTTACTTCATTTTGTGGAAACGAAACCATTTAAATGTTTAATGCGCATAATTTTGTTGTTACTGTCACATTTCATTTTATGGTACGTTATTACCGTATTTTGTTTGGAAAATTGATGACGCAATAACATAAAAGCTCGTTGTGGCAAACGTGAGTATCCAGCAATGGATTATATAACATAAACCTGGTATGTTCATTACAAAAATGAATAGTGGAAAATATTTCCCGTAACATAATACCAGAAGATTTATTATTACCTTCCAGTTTTGATTAAAAACCCCTTTTTATTTGTTTTTAAGAGAAAATACAGTTGCTTATGTGAAAAGTAAAAATTTTCCAAGCCATCGAACATATTACAAAGATCAAATTGTCTTTTCCTTTCTCTTCCAGAAAAGGATCTTATTTTTCTTCCACATTTCTTTAATAATTTAATATTATTATCCTTCAAAAAAAATCTTTGTAAATTAAGGATACAATTTCTAAAGCAGCAGAGAGAAAAAAGGGTTTAGTCTGAGTGAGTCTAAGGGGTTAAGGGTAGCTCCAGCCAGGTCAAGTGTCACCCTTAGGCTTGCACAGATAGCGTGCTTAAACCAAATGCGATTGCAACCCACCTTAATGAGATGCAGCCAGAGAAATTACATCACAAGAAGTCACATCAAAGAAAATGCTACTAATTTATTGCTTTCATTTTTGTAAGCAGCGGTACTACAAATGTTTAACTCTCCAGATTTTTTGGAAGAAATTTATTTAAAAAAAAAACACTCATGGACTAGACTCAGAATTCAGACCCGGTCTTGGGAGAAGTTGTTTCCTTTTTTCTTCTGAATAAAAGAAAAATTGCATAATACGCAAATCTTGTCTCGTAAAAGTTTTCTTCTTCTCGGCGTTTTAAAAACTGTGTTGCCTTCGGGCAAGCTCGGTTATGTCACCGAATTCCTCAATATTCAAATTCGCCTCCCTTATTTATTCAATTTTACAAGAAAACTCACTTTATTGACCCAGCAACTTTTTAAAAGAAAGTTTAATGCGTGCAAAATTAAAATCCCTAAGAAGTCAATCAGAAATTCTAGACAGAGAAGGGTGAGGGAATCCCCTGCTTTTATTCAATCACAAATAAAAAGTTTAAGTACTTTTAGGTAAAATAATAATATGGTGCTGTTCGCAAATATGTTGAAATCCTTTAGGTGTAATAAAGTTCTTCGTCAATCCCAAAGTGTTATTCTATTTCACCAAACTTCCGGGTATAAGACTTGAATATAATCTGAAAGGAAAGCCAGCGATTTATTAATAATTACCTTAACTATTTTGCTCGTCCAAACGTTAAGATTTTAATCAAAAGTTTTCTTCCCTTTGACGATTAATTAGGTGAAGGTTTTTCTCAGAGATCTAACTTCCTCCACAACGTTTGTCTCCTTTTTGATCCCTTTCCTTTACACCTTTCAAAGACAAAAGCAATTATTGATCAAAATTAGAGGTAAAGAACTGCAGGAAAGTTGTTCATGACAAGCAGCAGGGAAGCACGAGGTAGTCACCCTTAGAAAAACGGTAGAAACCTAGATATAGGTTGCCCAAAAAAGACAGTAGGGCAAAGCAATCCTCAGAATGCACAGATAAAGTCAGAAAGTTGTTGAGGGTTCCCTCATTAAGAGGACTAATACGGGACCTAAAAATAATCTCGTATTCGTGTTCTACGTAGATTCTAAAGCGGATTTGCGTGTATAGTTAAATTTTTCCCAATTTAGTCTGTTTAAGACTTGAATATTCTTTTGCTAGCCATTGTCAAAGGGCCAAATAAATTACTATCTCATTTTTCTTTCGTTTGGCGTTAATTCATAAAGTGGTAAAAAATTCCCAAAAGCCATTAAAGTATTATACGATGTTTTAATGACTGTAAATGTCCGTAAGCTATATTTTTCTAATAAAACAAGGCTTTAACGACTTGAAAAGTAAACAAGTTTCATTTTATCAAATAAAACAAAGGAGTAAAACGGTGATGCGTGACCTAAACTTCAAGCTACCACAATAATTTACGGGACAGGTTAGGAGTATGTGTTTATATTGTAATAAAGCTTAACGATAGGCGTTAACAGTTTGGCAAATTGTTGTATTATCTTAGCATGCAGTAAAGTTAAAAGCCAAAATTTAATATCGTAATAATCACGCTCATAGTAAATTATTCAGAGCGATATTAAATTATTTCGTGGGATGTGAAACACTCACCCTCTAGAAATAAAATAACAAGAGACAAGTCGTGTTTAAATCAAAACCTAGGTGGGTACGGGTAGAATATAAAAAGTTGGTCGAAAATTACATAAAACACATTCCCGAATGCGAAAACAAACGATTACAAACTTTTTTCCTTTTAAAAGTTTATTTTTGCCTTTTATTTAGAACTAAATTAGCAGATCGAGGAAGTAGTTCGAAAACAAGGAGATAAATTGTGCGATAGGTCTTGGAATTTCTTTTTTCCCGACAAATTATTTGACGATGACGATTGCTATGTCTTCGAGACACATGTATAAAAAGTTTGATACGGCAAACAGAAACTGAGATAAAGCGAAAAGCGGTAAAAACTAAAAGATTCGTGGTAGTGAAGATTGAGGAAGCCAGGGGAAGTGTGTCTGGGAAATGTAACCTCCGGGCTTGCGAAAAGAGGCAGATAGTGATGATAGATGGGGACGAGACGTGCAGATGCGCGGTCGCAGCCATAGCCCCTTCGAAGAAGAACTACATTTGCATAAACATAACACATTTTGGGGCTTTTATGCCATCGAGTTTTCCACATCGGACGGAAAAACGCAATAAATCGAACGATCGTGGATATAAAGTAGTCCAAATGAACAAACTCACTATTTCGAATAAAACTGTTCAATTTTGACCCGCATTATTACTCATACATGCCTGTCGGGAACAGATATTGCACCCCTGACGTTATAATTCATTTACAAGTTGTTGACCGGTGATGAGTGAAGCGTATACGAATGTTACGTATGGATAGTAAATGTCATTTTAGTTGTTTGTAGAAAAAATAAATGCATCATCACTTTTTTTCTTCCTCTATTTTTTTTAACTCTGAGGACACCCAACGAATCGAAGTCGCGATTTTTACAGACCATATTTCGACCTTCAAATTCAACTTCGTCTGAAATCTCCAAAGCTACGTAAAAGTACCTACTTTCAAAAATATTCAGTTTCAGGAAGCTATTTTCGTACATCGTAATTGTTTCTCATGTCCTTTGCCTAAAGAGAAGTTATTTGTAGCTTGCGGGAACTACTTTTAGCTCAACTACAACTAGCACGCGATCTGGCGTAACTTCAACGTACAACAAAACAAATTAGTAGTGAGGGTATTTACGTGGGATGTGGAGAATAGTTTGTAAAAATAGAATCATGGTAATATGGTTAGATGCAATCTAAATTGCAAGCGTTTGCAAAGTTTATAGTATATTATTATTTACTAAACGTAACTTGTTATTAAATGAATTAAAGTTTTTCTATTAGACATGGGACAAAAAAGTTTGTTTGCTATTTTTAAGGACCCACTACTACCTGTGATTTTTTTTTAAATTATTTTTGGTAATTATTATTGGGATGTTCCTCCCCCATCTTTGGAATAAAATGCCGAAAAACACGTAAAATGACACTATGACAACTCACCCCTTGGTAAATCAGCTGTCTCAGGTCGATTCGTCTAAGATTGAAAAAAACCTCCTGTTAGTTCTTCCCTTGCATCGTTAACTTCGGCAATAAATTTGAACATATTTGAACATATTAGTTGAATTTTAATTTCGAATAACGTTTCTAACGTTTTTGTTTCTGAAGGGTAAAATTAATGGTTGGTTTTCAAGGAAATTATTTCTCTTCCTCTTGTTTTCTAATGGCCACAAACCTAATATTGTAGACATTTTGATAAACCATTTATTTCGTTTGGATAAACCGGTAACTGACAAGCTAACACGGTGTATAATTTAAAATTAAAGAGGGTTAGGGAATTGTTTTCTACAACTTATTGTAAATAGCTTCGTGGGAATTATGGGAAAAATTTGTTTTAAATTCAATTTTGTAAATTAATGAATTTTTTCAGTAATAGATAAAAGAATAAATTTTTTCCTTGAACCAATTTTGCAGGAGTGTATAAGAAGTGAGGATTTGAACATCTTAAGAATTTACTCAGATTTCTCAAGCTCTGTACGAGGGACTTTACGAGTGATTTACCCCTCGGATTTGAGTTGAATGCGTTGTTCTACTGCTCCCTTGAGTTGTTTTTTCTCCTTTTCGACCATGCTTTTGTCCAGTTTCTTGAAAGCACGTCAGTTTCAGTTGGTTGTATCCCTATATCTTCATGCTACTACCGACCTTGCCCTTATTTTTTTACATTACTCATCCTGATTTGGTTTTGGACCGGGAAAATGTTTGTTTTTAGAAAATACCTTTAGGGGATGATATTTTTAATTTAATGCGTAGGGATTAGAAATGTTAGGGTTTTAATTAATAAAATGTGCGCACTATAAAATGTCGAGCACAAGTGACCGGTAACTTTATAATGGGTGGCTGTGGCCAGGATGACCAGTCCGTTGGCTAGTCGGGAGGATAATTTCAGCCAATTTGTTGTCCACCCGGGCCCCTCGGAATGGCGTCACAAAACTAATAACAGTATTCCAACTCGTACCCCCTCTCACCCTCTAATATACATGTGTACTTTAATGAAATTCTCCACACTTCGTAAACACAATTGTAACAGCCGGTTGGAACAGCCCAGTAATATACGTCTAAGAATTTCCTCCTTTTATGCGTTTACCATTAAGGTCGTATCGCTTTAATAATGCCCCCTCTGTTTTAATTTAATCTAGGTAATTGTTAGGCCGGTTAATTGTTACAATGTACGGGACTTAAGCCCAAGTTTTAATTTTGATGGATTGTTCCTGATAACTAACATGCATGGTCATTATGTTCGTGTGTGTGTGATGGAAATTGCATTTATGTATTAAGGACAACGCAAATGGGAGCTTAATTGTTACCAGATTTGATTTTATCAATTTAGTTTGTTTATTGATTTTCATTTCAGATAAAACAGGGGCCGAGTCTAAAACCGTTGAATTAATGCCCGCATTTAAACTTGTCAACGCATGTTTTATTACCCACCCTTAAACTTTTCTTCTTTACATACCTACGCGAAAAGTTTTAAGAACCATTACGACTTAAAATTGTTACTTCAAAACCAACCAGGCTAAACAGAATTGTTTTCGACACAAATCTAACCCACATTTCCCAATTCTTTCTATTCTTAGGAACATCAAACGTCACATTATTCTTACAAGGAAAGAATTTTATGTGGTTCGAATTTAAACGATTGATTCAATTTCTAGAGAATTACCGAACGAAAATAGAACAATCTTGACTGACAACTACTGCATCTCTTTTTTTATTCAGGGTTTATACGTAGAAACTGTCATTTCCTACACTTGAGGTATAACATTTTCATGAAGGAAATCTCCTAAATTTTTTCCCCTTGTATTATACAAATAAAAAAAATTGTAGGCATCCATTATAATTTGCTTAGCTGCCATCTACAGTAATCGAAGTAATCTAGACTTACATAGTGTCCTTCAGGAGATTCAGGTTCCTTAACGCCAAGAGGCCAAGAACTTAAGAATTTGTTCTTACACCCTTATCGTAGGAATACAAAATGTATCTCTTGCACAATGCAACTTTTCAGTGAATTGTGAATAGTTTCCAACAGGAAAATTCTTAGGGATTCTATATTTAAATAAAAAATGTGCCCATGGAGAGAAAGTTTACCTACTGTGATTAATATAAAAAGCCATAAACATTCTTCCAACAACCGCGTTGAAAATTACCAGAAATTATATTTACATCGTGAATGTTGTCGGTATTTAAATTTGAAACCTGATTCTTATTCTTACATAATATTATTCATTTATCTTTTCATTATACATAATCCATTATCATTCCACTGAAGTACCGCATCCTGTTTTTTAATTTTTAGTAAACGTTACCGAAATGCCGACAAAGGTAAAATATATTTATGGATTTAATACTTTGTTCGGTTTCACTCTACGTTGTTGACCCTTGAAATATTTCCTTGTTTAATTCATTGACCTAGTGTTAAAGCTTTTTTTATGATGAAAATAAAAATATAGGCGCAATGGTACGAAAAGTTTAGACGAGAAACGTTTCCAATTTTTTTAATCTTAATCCTGATTGAATCAATTTTCGCGGGTAGTGACTCATTGATGCGTAAATTAATTGTGGTGAAATATTTTTAAGAAAGATAATCCCTTGCTGAATATATCGGAAATTGTAGAAAAATATTTCGCACGTAAAAAATATACTTTGGGGACGTAAAAAGCACGATCGTCATCTAGGGTTTGAAGAATGGTAAAAGTAACATATGCCGAAATAAACTTTTAAGATTTAGTATTAGATTTTATCGGTTTGAAAGTGAAGCCGTAGTAAATCGTGATATAAATTGGAGATCAGGTGAACAGGGGTGTGAGAAGGAGAGAGAGTGAGAATCAGTGAGGTTCGAAATCCCGTTGAGACATGTGCGGTCGAGGTCCAGCAGGAGAAGTTCCACCATAAGGGACCTGTAACTCATCCCGAAAGCTCGAAGCTGTGACCGCAAGTCCAGTAGCAGCCGGAAGAGCCGCGACCATTTCCCGTTGATTGGCAGGGATTCGCGTCAACTCGGTCTTCGGGGACATTAATAATGCACCCCCGGAGCATTCGTTATACAGTTGTAAATCGCGATTCCAACTTCCACTCCGAAAAACCCGAGAAGTAGAAGAACTGTAATAAATGCGTAGGTACGCGCTTTAAAATCAGACATCGGATACAATGGAACGAATTGAGATTTCCCTGGTGATTGTCTCGTGAAGTCTCGTCAGACCATTCAGTGACGACGTGCAAGGCATCCGCATCGGCGAACGCGTTTCTTTATGTTTCATCTTCCTCCCGTGCCACCGGATTCTGACACGAAAAGTGATATTTTAATAACGCTAAGTGAGGCCGTGTACTCTCGTGCCTAAAGGGCCGACAAACTAACATTTACCACTTCGAGCCGAATTAAAATTACTCCTGACAGCGACCTTTCTTTTTCCTCCGCTCCCACAAAGTACATTGCTTGACCCCTCCGCTAGATTCACGCCCTAATGAATTCATTATGCACGTGTCGAAAATATTTACCGCGAAATGCTGTAAAAAAACCGAATGAGTCAAAAAACAAAGGGCGGATGTCGTGCCATGACCACACGTGGTTTACACACCTAAGTAATGAGGCAACATCTGTGGAATGCAACTGTATAATATTTCTTTTAATTATATCCCCGAGTATCAAATTATTATGAAGGAAACCCTACGAAAAATGCCTTAGGAATAAATATTATGATATTTAGGTAACGTGCTTATAATAGTTTCAAAAATAATGGCTGTTAACACTGCATATGTATGTGGAGATTTGCATAATAATATAATATTCATGTGTTGCGGGCATTTGTAACGAGTGTGAAGAGAATACTTCATGCAATTTTTGATTTTACTGTATTTTTCATGCAATTTTCCTCTATTAGAATGCAATTTTAATGCAGCATAAATATTTTGCTTTATTTTCCTGAAGAGGGAAGTAACCATAATATGTTAAATAAGCTCTACAAAAAAGTAAACTCGCACAGTACCTACCCTGGAAGTAATTGTATTCATACAGTGCCTCCGGCGTGAAGGAATAAACCATGATTTCCTCAGACTACCCCTGGACTACGCAAACTCACCCAGACTTCCTTGGGAATTCCTCAAGCTCGCGCAGACTTCCCTTGCTCATTTTAGGACCACCCTGCATTTCCTAGGACTTGCATAGGCTTTCTCTAAACATTTTGGAATTACCCAGACTTTCCGCGAGCTTCCCCGATTCTAACTGAACTCCCTTAAACACTTGCAAAATATGTGCCAAACATCCCCCATCCCATCTCAGTTGACCAAATAGAATTCAGAACGTTTTCAGAAAAAACGGCAAGGCTTCTTTCGTTTTTTGGATATTTTTCTCATCCCTTCCGATTTCCTTAGAAAATTCCCAGAACTATGCCGACTTCCCGGAATTCTCCTAACTTTTATGGGGAATCTGTGGACTACGTCGACTTCCCCAAATTTCCCTAGGACGATCTCCGAACTACATTGTCTTCCCCGGATTTTTATAATCTTTCCTGGGACGACCTTTGAACTATGCAGACTTCCTCCGGACTACTTTGACTTCCCAGGACTTTCCCAAAACTTCCCTGGGGCTACCTTCGAACTATACCGACTTTCCCAGACTTCTCAAAACTTCCATGAGACGACTTCCGGACAGTACAAGATTCCCCATGTATTCCCGGATGTTTCCCGGATTATCTTGATTTCCTTTAAACTCTTTTAATATTTATCATAAGTTAAATATTATTTGCTTGAACAGTTTATTTCTCGTTTACTCCGAATTTTCACATCCAATAAAAATGTTTGCTTAAAAAGGATTTCAAAGTGATACACGATTTGAAGCTTTCGAAACTGCTTGAAAATAACTTTTAAATCTCTGGCTCTCCTCAGGACATCAAAAGTGTTTTAAATTAAATTAAATTAACACTAACCGGTCGCAATAGATTAACGTGCGAGGGCGGCATTAAAGGGGACCCACAGAACACTCAATCCTTATGCGTAGTATAATCCACGCCTAACTTTCTCTTCACATTTAAAATTTTCAAAAAAGATAATCAAAGTTGAAATGGTTGGTGGTGGATTCTTACAGAAGGGAATTAAAACTGCCATCACGCGAATTATTTTCATTGTAATTTTTTGCCGGCTGCATTGAAACTGCAGAGTTGCATGTTGGTATATATCACGGTGAGCCCTAATCGGATTAAAATACGACTAAAAATATATAATTGATATACAATCCAATAATAACATGCAAATTGGTCCGTGTTATATACGAAAGCCGTTTACCGGAATGAATAATAAATTAAAGGGTTAATTGAGACAGCCATGATACCGACGATAGTGTATCAGTATTATTCCATATACTACCTATGGGGTGGTGGTTTGGTGCGATCTCTGTAATAGGGATTGCGTTATATAGTGTGTTATTTGCCTCACAGCGCTTCTGAATACTCTCTCCTAGTGCATTTCGTGCTATTCATACCGCACTTCAAAAACTTTTTACTCCCTTTTGTTGTCTTTGTGCTCAAATATCCAGCTTTATACAGATTTTCTTTATGTTTACTGTTTTTATTATATCTTTAAGAATCAATACGATTTTTACACATTGGCTTTAACAGGGCATCAAAGAATTATTCTTTTTTTTCCTCTTACAAAAAAACACATATCATCATGAAAACTATATTTCTCAATAAGGGTTGATACTAGTGTCACTTCTATTTTAAAAGCACGTGATACAAAACATTATTTCTTGTTAATATAAACCACGATAAACCATTATTGATTAAACCAGAGTTATTAAATGAAAAACCTTTTGAGTTTTCTACCCTTAATAATTGCCAGCAATTCGGCGTTCTTGTATTTCCACTTCATTTGTTAAATTTGTAGGCAATTTTGTTACTTTTTGGCTTGATATTTTGTTTGAACCGTTCGTATATTAAACTCAGATAAATTAAAACCAATTAGTAGTATTTTGTTTAGGTGGTTGTATTTTACCCTTGTTTAAGTGTTTGTATTTTTCAAAGGTGGGTGTTATATTTAATCCCGAAAATCTCAAAATTGTCTCGAATTACCATTTGATACTTGAATATGTTAAAATAATTATTATAATACAGAAAACGACCAGGGGAGAATTTTGTAGGGTCTTTCACTTCAATGTGATTCTTCGTTTTCTTCTTTAATTTCTGCGGACAACAATCCTAGGATCAGTAAATGTTCTGGGCAAGGGTTAATCTAGTCAATAATAAACGTTTACGACTCCCAACGGTATATATGAGACAACTCTACTGACTTAGCGTGCCTGCCGAAGCACGGCTGGTTGTGTATATGTCATTGTATTGGTTCTACAATCTTAGTATTGGCCAGAGCACGTGGGGTTACTTTAATAACTGAAAAACTTGTTTGATGTGGACTGGTTTTGTTTAAACGGGTGAAAATATGTCTTTTGACTTTGATAACTTGAGTACTAATTTTTTTTCTGTTTGTTTCAGGTGAGTGTGTGTCACCCAGAGCACATCCCGCCTGGTTACCGCACATGATCCCGCTTGGCAATGAGTTATTCGCAAGGTTGGTGTTTCCCTGCATGGTGCATGCGTCACCCCCGTGAAATCAAGGGGTAAACAGATGGCCGCGGTCCAGCGGTCAATCCGCTGCTAACTAACTGAACTGAAGGGAAAATCAGCGGCTCTGTCGCTTAGCAATTAGGTCCTGCACACACCGTGTCCGGTAGTATCGATCAGAGTTGCTGAATTCCCCTTCATTACGACCGAACACCTTCCTTCTCTTGCTTGTCTGGCCATTGTGCTTGCGCGTCGCTAATTGAATTCCGGGCGCCATCTCCGACGCGACCTGCCGCCTTCTCAGCCGCAACGGTCGCCGTAATCACCTCTGACCGCATTTTAACTGTCAGGTAGCACTTTTAATTGATTCGGAACTTGTGCACACAAAACTCGTTAAACTAGCAGGGCCCGGTGCAACCTCCCCCGTAAACTGCACTAGTTGTTATAAATTTGGATAGTTTGAGAGTTCAGAAGTCGTTTCCGCTCGCGCGAATCCTTCTAACTCGGCCAAATCATTATGGTCTTAATTGCATCTGTGAGCCAACGGCGGCAGACAACAGGCATTGTGAATCAGAGTGCAGGGAATTACAGATAATAGGCCTGACTGCGCGGGGCGCGCTTGGGGATTTGCCCGGACATGAAAGTTGCCTTAGCTCATCCCTACAATAGAATAGATTCCTTCCTATTTAACTCGAACAAACAGATTTTGTTCCAGTAAATCTACTTCGCCGCGGCGGCGGGTGAAAGAATACCTCCGCAACCCCTTATTATTTAGGAAATTATCGACAATTCCGACACTCCTTCATTAAAGTTTTTTTTTTCCTTCCCTTGGTTTTTATCCATTCGCCACCTGTTCCAGCATAAGCCCAAATGTTCTGATTGTATGTGAGGCACACGGCCGCCCGTTATTATTTCGAGACATTGCGTGTTGTCATAACTCAAAGTTCTTTCTTCTGCGGCTGCAGGAAGTCGTTCCGTTAAGTTTATGTCTTTCATATTTCTTCATTTACTCCCCAGACCCCGAGTACACTATTTAGGTCCGACTCTCTTGTTTTACTTTTCTTTACTCTCTAACTCATCATTTTTTAAAGCTATGTTTGCATTGCTAATGCCCGTTTTCCAGAGTAATATCCACGGGTTTACGTGCTCAAAGTTGATAATCCAAGTTACAAAATTAATTGCCTTAATTACCTTTTCATGACTATAGCCGTTTTATAAAGCACCTTTATCAGCAGGATGTCACCGTTTGCGAACGTTATCATTCAGTGCCAACCATCACATATAAGAAATGACTGGACATTACCGACTATCTCAATCCCCTTAGTCCTTAAATAAAATTTTACAGGTAATACAAAACTTCCTGTCACAGCAGTAGGTATCTACAATCGCAGGTCATTATCCTTTTCTGTATGTGGGATTATTTTTGGGGGTCTGTGAAAAAATGTTCCCCTATATTGGACACGAAATTTTTAAAAACAAATGTTTTAAGAAATATTACAAAATATAGCCAAAAGTTTTAAGAATTTGTAGAAATCCTCACAGGATGATTAAATAAGGTCTAAAAGTTGCATCATCTTCTACTAGACCCTTTATAAAAAACGTGCGTCGATTTGAAGTTTGGGAAATCCATTTCGTTAATCAGATTTTTTTTTAAATATTACAGTAAAGTTGTTGAATGAAAAGGGGGGTGGAATATGTGCAGAATGGAAATAATTTTAAAGGTTGATATTTCATGAAAATCTTGTTGTGTTCCGATTTATTTTGATTGAATAAAAAATCGATTATAAAATTGTCAAGTGCGAAAAGAAATTACCAAAGATTTGTATGCTAAAATTTCTCATCAAAGTTCGATGCGTGGGAATTTTTAATTATCTCTTAACAAAGAAAGGGGAAGCGGAATTTGTTTAATTGCTGTTTCCTTGCGAATTTCGCAATACCAAATGCGCGTTGTACAAAAGTTCCATTTCGCGTAGGCATTCGAACCGATTCAGAAAAAAAAAATTCAATTTAGCGTTAGCGCTAAGGCGACAGTAAGGAAATGGAATTTGATTAGGTTAATGCATGCTCTTTGTTGTGGATTTGTAGGAGTAATTGCTGTGCTGTGGTTTCATTGGAAATTTCAACTAATAAAGTTCCATGACGTGTAAAACGTGAAGGAACGCGTGTTGGTAGTGTATATACGTTAGTTACAGAGAAACACGCAATCCGTAACAACTCGTTACCGGCGTCTTCTTCGGCAATCGGGAAACGGAAATTAACTTAAGCCACACCTCGGATTCCTAGTTCCACGATTTCTTTCAGTTCGTGGAGGCCACGAATTCACCCTCACAATACCCCACCGAATTACATATAAGCACTGCTGCAGTGTTGGGGACATTCCTTCCCCGTTACAGAATCTGCGTTTGATAGATGAGATTTTTACTTGTTTGACATTTTATTTCCTCCTGGCACAGTCTCAATCGAAACCAGTTCCAATTCATCGACGGTTTCTTTTTATTATTATTTGGAAATGTCGGGTTTCCGATTTTTCTACATTCACGAATCCAGTTAACGTTAACGGAAATCGCAAATATTACAAGAATTAATCAACTATTTTCAACCGAATATTTCGTTATGCTTTCAACTGCACATATTTTTCAGAAAAAACATTGCAAAAGCATACCTTCAACGTTTTCATGGATAAAAATTTACTTCTTCTGCTCATTTATCATTCCAAAATTGTTTTAGAGCCTCGCCTTCAAATATCCGTCATCGAAATGGAAATTAGTAAGCTTAGACTTATTTGAAAGCTAACCTAACATGTTTTTCAGAAATTTCTGAAAGTTTCTATAAAAATATATATTTCCAAATATTATTACGGAATATTAGTAAAGTAGGGTTGCTTAACACCCTAACGTGATGTTGTGTAAATTTTCCTTGTAACTTTGACTTTTGTTGTGTACAGTGACCCGTTCTGTTATTTGTTTAGGACAAGATAGGACAAGAACCTTCAATTAGATCAACATCTTAAGGTATGCTAATAATTATTAATAAACAATAATGTCCTGACATACTACAGCAACTGGAAATAATTTAATTTACCTTGGAATCTCGTGTGTTCTGTTTAAATTATTCCTAATGTAAGAAATCTAAAGATATTTCTTATATTTAATAAAATAGGGGTTGTTAAGAGTGGCTTGTGGATTCTGCTTCCTTCACGACTTTTCTGTATTATCATGAAGCTTTATCAGAACATTTCGATTTATTTGTAAATATGGTAGTTGAATAATTTTTTAATTAGGGGTAGTATTTTCAATTGTTGATATCAAGTAATGAACGTTTTAACAGATTAAGCAGTTTGCATGCATTAAAGCGAATCAATCGTCGCTGCAGTAGCTTCTAACTTAACGTTGCACTTTATATACATGGATATGCAAATTTGTTGACAACGAACGTTGGAAGCTGCGAGGGCGAGCCCTAAGGGGAGTGTTGGTGGGTACACATAAACTAGAACTGAAATTAAAGTGGTTCGTTATTCCGGGAATCACTTACAAATGTAATACTGCATTCAATTTGTTATACGCGATGTGTGGAATTAAATTAAGACCAAATATCGCAAGCTTGAACGATACAGAGGAACGCGATAAGAGTACGTTCCAACGATATGCGACCCTCTATTGTAATTCTGTTCATCCCCAGAGGTACATGGGCGGAAAATTAACCCATTTCCCTAACACAAAGGCATAGATTTAATCGGGCCTTCTCGTGCCGCGTTATAACTCGCGCAAAATCTGCTAAACCTGGACAATGTAGTATACTACCCCATCTGGCCCTCGTTCCCCGTCGTCGATACAACAACCCCCCCAGGATTCACTTTTTTAATGGGCCCTCTAAATCTCCCCGTAAATTACGCACCTTAATCGTTCTAATTACCGGGTAACACCGGACTCTGCAAATAACCCGAAAATTTTAGCTTCGATGATACACACTGTTTTAAAAACTGCCTGTAGGCTAACGATTCTTTCAGTTCATTAAGCGATGTTTGGTTTTGTTCAAAAATTCAGCCTCCTGATTGCTATCCAACCCTTTCATTTCTCGATTTGCTGTCTATCTCACCCACGTGGTGTTATGGTCAAAAACCTTTTAACCCAATTTTTATCACGAGCTTCGAAATATGTCAATTAGGATCCTGAAAAGTCATAGACGGTTGGATTTAAATTTAAACTGAATTTTAACCCCTATTTTCTCTGTATAGGACTTGAAAATTTGAAGAAAATCTGACTGGTAGAAAAATTAATTTTTTAAAAGAAAATTTTGTTGAAAATTCATAGAACTCGTGACAAGAAGAGTACAGGGTTGGGGTAGGCACCAAATCGTAGCCCTTATTCTCTCTTATAAGAAAAAGAATGTCTGATTTAAAAAAATTCATAGTCGGCGGTTTTGAATTCAAGTTGAATTTATTCTAAGCTTAAGTTTAGAGGGATTTAAAACCTTTAGGTACATATGCATGCCTTTAGATCATAAATACTTCTAATAAATGTAAATCCGGGACAATTATTCAACAAGGATTTAAAAGATATAAAACGTGAAGTATTAACTAATAGGAGGCAAGGGAATCATAACCGTACGTGAAGGTTTCATATCTCGTTGTTCAAAAATTTATTAAAAGCCGTAACCTTTTAGTTATTAATTTTTCCAAGTAGGTCCCGTACGCGGGTAGTTCTTAAGAGGAAGCTTCATAATCGGTGATGCGATGATTTCGTATTTAACGATTATATATTGCGCCAACAGCGTCGTATTCTCCATACGTATTTCGTATTTGATTGGAATTTTTCTTTGTATTGGAGTTAATTTAAAAATATGTTGGTAAGAATAGCAAAGGATAAAGACGATTGTTCAAAGAATAAACAAAGAGTAAATTTAAATACAGTTCGTAGACGTTCCATTAACATTACAGTAGTTGTGTTATCGTTTCCCATCCGTTTCTCCGGAGGTTGAACCGTATTTGAATAAGGTCGAAGTAAAGCGTGTCCGGCGTTTTCCTCCTCTTCCCAATGTTAGGAAAGAAGGCTGTTTGACGTCGTAAGTACTCCTTTAAGCTCTGCATCAGGTGCTTATAAGAAGTTAGTGTTATTGCGGATGCACAGGGTTTTGCCAAGGCGTGCTGATGTCGCGCTAATGCACCCAGCGTTATTTGGTCCGAGCAACAAAAACATCCATTTGATGTCAACTAAACGAGCGAATGATATGGAAATGCACATTTGAACGGGTATTTTATCGACTGAATTGAACGCCAGATTTTATTATGGCCATTGCGAACGTCACGTTTCCCTGTTGTTTTTATTTGTTCAATGGTTGTTGTTTGTTGCCTGTTATGACGCTTTTCAAAAAAAGCACGCCCCCGCATACACACATTGCCTTGGATTATTTTGATTTTACTTGATACTAAAAAATTAGGGCTCTATAATACTTTTAAATTTTATGGGAAAGTGCGAAACCAAGATGTGCAAAGGGAAAATTTGAAGAAAGTTTAGTTTGAAAATCTGAATCCTGTGTAGACACCAAATTGTAGTTCTGATCTTCATATACCCCCACCCCTCAGAGTAATTTGATTAAAGAAGTTGAGAAATCAATTTTGAAGTAAAAACTGCAATGAATATTTTTCTGTCTACCATTTTTTTGGCATTATTACCTTTCTCTTATTCATTTATTCTTCCCAATCCCCAATCCCAGCCCTTTTCCGTTTTTTACCTAAAAGTCTGCAACGTACCTAACAGATATTTTTTGCATAAAATTTTTATTCAGACTATGAGACTTTAGATGTAATATAATACAATTATTTCCCCTAAACATCAAACAAATTCGAAATATAAGAAATCTATAACAGCTCACGATAGGTTTGTAAGTGAGTATGATTGATTTTTAAAAGGAACCGAGCGGGTCTCTGTATAAATTTTGATGGGTACGTCAAGACTTATTAAAATCATTTTAAAATATAGCTTGAAAAATCGTCAACACTGATACCTTTTGCAAAAAAAATATTTCTTTGATTCTTTTTTCGATTGCGTGTGAATTTGTGATATTTTCTTAAGGAGGCGTAAATTCAAAAGACTTGAACATGAATCACATGGGAATCTTGCTGTAATTAATTTATTTTTCGGATTGGACCAAATTTATAGATAAATTTAGGGGATGTTTTCTAAGTTCAAGAAGGTTTAGGAAAGTAAGGGAATCAATATTCCCAGACTAGCTTAATTATTGATCAAAGGTTTATTTCCCCAAGCGGGGTAGGTTTGCTTTCAGCATCATTGCTTTCTGAATCTTTCAGAATTTGATTTGACAATGTTATAACTTTCTTATTGTTGTAGAAAAGTCATTAAATCAGTACTGATTTGTTTTGGTTTTAACGTATTTCCTTTTTTCAGTATTTTGTGAAGGGAATGGAAATTATTTAATATTTGTCGTGGGGACTTCGTGTAAAGTGTGCATACATGGAGGTGTATAAAAATTGTTTTTAATCGCTCAAAACTAGAAATTATGTTCACGAGATTTCCCTTAGAACCGCCCAGACACGTCAATCACGCAATCAGTAGCACGTGAGATCGAGCTTAAGCGAAATATAAATTCGACATCTGGTGTTTGATATTTAATTCCGGTGTCGGGGTGCCATTTTACATGTGAATGCGTGCGTACTTCTCCCAGAACACTCATAAAACAAACGACGTTGCGTCTCGAGGGTTTTATGCAGATTTTTTAATCAGCGTTTGTATTAATTTTTAGCTCCAAGTGTTTCCCCTTGCAGTTTTAAGTTTACAGATCGGTTATTCGTCCCGAAGGAGGAGAAGGAATTTTAAAAAATGCATGAAAAGAGACCGGCACCCTTGATGATGGTTCCTTGTTCTTCGTTTAGCACTGATTACAGACACGTGTGTTTTACTACTTAATGGTGAGCGTCTCCGGCGAGGACGACGTTATGGCAGTTTTTCTGCTCGTTTGCCATCTGGAAAACATTCGTTTTATGTCGAATCTTAACGCTTATGTTCTTGAACCGTTTTAAAACCGAGATACAGTTCGAGATATTAAAGCCCTGTCGTAATGAAACATTTGGTGCCCTTACACGCACCAATTTCAGTTAGTTTAGTCAAGCACGTAGTCAAGCTCCCTTTATAACAAGGTACGTAGTTATAAATTAAAATTTGCTCTGTCCCTACTGATGGTGACGTCAGTCAACTATGCATGTGGTTCCTCATGCGTGCAAGTTCGTTTCTCGTGATTAATGTTTGATTAATTACTCGTGCTTTAAAATCGGTGCTGCACCTCCTCTGCTACTGCCGAGCTAACCCACGAGCTGAATTTCATAAATAATAGCGACCCAAAGCTCGATCGATGGTCGAGAGAGGGTAAAGAGTAACGAACTCGCGGTGTATAACTTCCATCGGGCCCTACACATTTTTTGAAAACTTTTATAACTGTAATTGTCTCAATTTTTGTTGGCTTCTCTTGGATTTCGCGACTGATATTTTTTATCTCACTTTTAAGCTATTTTAAAATCAAAACTCGTTGGTTATTATCCTAAAGAATTGAATATTTTGCGTTTATTCTTGCCACAAGTACGAATAAAATAAAACTATGATTCAACGAACCTTAAAATAGAATTTCTCTCTAACATAACGCTAGTGCAGTTGGTGGATATTTCAACCGATAAAATCTGTCACAGATGTAGTAGTTGCTTCAGAGCTTTTCTTTGTTCGCCCTGCAGGTGTCTGTAAGTACGATCCAACAAGTTCTCTACAAAACGTTTTACTTCTACCAACTTTGGTGTAAAAAAAGACATAAAAATTGAAAATATAAGGCAACTTTTAAAATAAAATTTTCAATGAAAATAGTTTTGATTTCCCTTTGGTTAATAACCTGAACATGTTTGCCAAGGAATTCAGGTAATGGTATCCACAAAAACGTAGAATTTCGGTTTACTAACATTGTAGCATGTCAAGAGAAATAGAAGAGTTGCCTGAAACTGCGGAGGGGGTGATCTTGTAACAAAAGTCTTGGAATATCAATCGCTGCAGTTTTGCTGAAAACTCGCTGGTAATACTAACATTTTACGTTTTTACAACCCTTTCAGGACTAAATTTCTTAGTCCTAGGTCAAGGTTTTGGGTATAGATCTAGAATTTAACGCCTCTCAACCAAAATTCAATCAAGTAACTGTTCTGATGAGTTTTCAGACTATTCTTCGCATTTCATAGAAGTTTACGGAAATATTTAGAGGAACCGTTCTGGTTAGATCTGAAAAGTATTTTGAATCGGCTCTGATTATTTTTAATAATACTTCAAATTTACTTGCCAGTGTATGTTTCTTAGTTTTAATTGAACAGGAAGTTCAAATTCCTGGAACAAAGTTCGCAAAAACAAAATAATAAATTAAATTAAAAGAATAGAAAGGCAATTCACGTATCCAAGAAAGGTCTCGTGCTATTTACCCCGACAAACATTTAAAGCTTGATTTCCTAATGAATTTTTGATATACTCCTTGATCAAAATAGAATCGAGCTCCACGTACCCACTCGTAAGCAGACAATCTCTTCTTTTTGGGTTCCCTGAGCTATAAACCGCATTCTTTCGATAAAGTCCGGGAAATGAGAACAAGAAATCAATACTATACTGAAAGTAAGGTACAGAAAAAATTCGGGTAATAGTTAAGGGCGTCGAGCCCGGCAAAGCCTAATAAGCAGTCGGCAGGAAATAATTTCGAATTACCCCGCACGTGGAAATCGATAGAAACGCGTACCCGCAGGGCCAAGACAAATTATCCAATTTGTTTTCGAGAGTTCAGATACATTCGCAACACTTAATAAACCGGGCTAAATCGTGTGTCATAAAAATAATGCGCGCGAAAGAATTTCAATTTCAAGTAGAGGGATGAAATATATGTGGATAAAAGGATGTTTAGTGTCGGGAGAAGAGGAACTCAAAGGCGGCGTAACCACCGGTAAAACGTGACTTATAACACTGATAAATCATGGCCGTTAATATTGCATAGCAGGATCGGGCTCCGGGTTACCCGGATCATGAAGTGACAGTTGCAGGAGAGAGAATGTGGCTCGCAGGGACAGACAGCCTGACTGCCCGGAACATCCCCGACATGCAGATAAGGTCTAAATCCAGATGCCTAAAACAATGCTGCTTTGCTAACTCGAAGGGTGCGGATTTGTTATACATATTAAATAATCATACAAACGCTTTTAGTTAAACTCCGGTGAGGAATTGCATTATGCGTTGCCTCACCGACACATGCAGGTATTTAATTAAAAGGGAAATTCGGCTTCCTCTGTGCTCTCATCAAACTATACCACCTTCGCCACGTGCTCCCGACTTCCGACACTTCAGAGGGAAATAACCCCATATCCCCGGGAAATTTATCTCAAACCCAAGGCATAAAGGAATACTAAAGAAAAAATTATCGACATCAATCTAAAATTTTCTACCATAGTAGCCTTTTTTTTAATTTCTAAAATTTACAAAATTTAAATGTTGCCCCTGTCGAATTTGATTTGTTCTCGCAAACAAACCGGAAAATTTTATTTCTTTACAATGTGATTTTCCTTGAGGTATAAAACATGACCTTTTCAAGTTCAAACCAAAAATCAAGATGACTTTTAAGGAAATTGAAGAAATAAACCCAATTTTCCGATAATATTATTGCGGATAGAAGGAATTATTAGTGAGGTTTCCATTGTATGTTTTATGGAGCGTTTAAAATGTTCGCAGTTTTATTGCAAACAACCCCTTGTTGGGTATCTATAGGTCGTTCTACAGATTTTTGTCAAGAAATAAACCTTCAAGCTGTAAAAAGGAAAATTTATGGTAATTCTAAGACAATCGACCATCGGAGAGGGAGAGAGAATAGAGATCCAAAAACAGAAAATAGCATAACGTATTAACGTATGGGGAATAAATAATTTCAGAAATTATTATTTAACTTAAAACATCCCTGGAAGGGTTTAAGGTCTTATTTTAACCTTCATAGTTCTCTGTTTTATTGTGCCCTTTCTATTTTTATTCCCGGTAAAGGGTGTTTTTGGTCCATAGGGACCAATCTTCCTGGAAAAAATGGTACAAATCTAAATAATTTAGTACGTCTTACATAATTTCCAAAACGTTTGTCTTGATTTTTTTATCTTAATTTTGGTTTATTTCTGTTGGTTTTGTAAAAATAAGAAGTTTGAGTGGGGGGTTTCAAAGGAAAAAACGAGTTTAACAAGACATCGTCCACGCCTTTGTTTTTAAGTTAATCTGGGGATCGAGGCTCGAAAGAAGACGGCTTGTATAACCTTACCGAGTGCTTGTGTCTCTGCCAGATCTTGTGTAATCAGCAATCCAATCTTAGTTAAACGAGTGTTCCCTCTCGCACGGATGTCAGTGCATTGTTCAGGGACCCATTAAACAGGGGTGCCAAGTTCTATATCGCGAAGAAGAAAAAATTGTTCTTTTTACCAGTATCGAATTTTAATTACGTAATTTATATGAAAGCTTTTAAAGGCGGATGTGCAGCAATCGCTAACGGCTATGAAGCGGCATAAAAAGAAAACAAAGGCAGGGATGCAAACAACTCCCCATCTATAGGATAAAGAAGAGAAAAATAAACAAAGTGTCGCCAAGGCTTTCATAGCGTCTCATCGAGCACATAAAAAAACTCTAGCTTCCATCTATAAGGATGTTATTTTATAAAAATAGGGAAAACAGAATATGTATTCTCCCTAGCCCCCCTTTCCGGGTATGCGAATTGCGAATCAACCCTGTGTGTTGTCTTAAAGCAGTTGCACACACATTTGATTAAATTATCTACAGAAGGTATGAATTTATAACTAGATTAAATTTACCTTCTGCTGCACTATAGTAATATTAAGACAATAAACTCTCAAGGCGAATGCAAAAGCTGGGGGAAGTGGTGAAAATAGTTGGAAGTGCAGAACGCAATATCGAAAGCACATTCTCGGGAGACCAAAAAAGAGAAAAGCGTAATAAGAAAATATAAATCCATTCCGCAGTAGGTACTGTTTGTTGCAAGTGAAAGAAGAATTTTTCTTTTTCTTTCCCTCATTTAACTTTTCTACGTTACGATTGCGTGTCTAATTTATTCTTGACTACTAACTTGTATACCCGTAAGCTTAATCCTTCAAACTAATTTCTCTAATGAGCTTCACTTGCTTAAGCCTAATTCGCAAAACTATTTATAGTTGGGTCTGAAATATTAATTGCTGGAAAATCAGGAGTGACATTATAGTATTATACCGTTTATAGTCTCTAATATATTTGCACACAATAAACGTTTAAGAAATAGCGTGAAAATAATTTCAGGGAAATGAATTTCCTTTTCATAAAAACCAGAAGAAAAAATTCTTCTAATTAATAGTTAGGTGGAAACTTATATCAGGGACTTTAGTCCCTGAATTTCAGGGGTCATTCAAAAAGAAAAAAATAACTCCTTCAAGATCGCAATTATTGCTACTCTATCAAAAATCTTGAATTCCTCTTCATTTCTATTTTTTTTAAAGCAAAATATGAATGTTTTCGTCTTCTACAAACTTGACAGTGTCTTGTTGGCTTGGCGCCTCCATTTATTATAGACCAACTAACCATGAAAAATTTTCCATTCTTTCTAAGTATTCCTGAAAGGGGTGTCATAAATGACCATTATGGTTTCGACAAGTCTTTATTTATTACTTAATGCAGTTTCAACCCCCCTGCTGTTAAGGGCTAAACTTATTTAATCCTATTCTATGTTAAAAATGTCTTGTGTTCAGAAGGTTCCTACTTTTTTGGGAATATTTTATTTTGTGTGTCGATACCACTTTACTTGATTGATTATTCCCCACGTATTGATGTAAATTGGTTTCAATGAAGTTATCTAGTCAGAAATAAATTTGCTCATTAAACGTAACTGTTGGTAATCATGTAATGTGTGATTGTTGACGTAACTAAATAGAACTGCACGTAGTTGTGTTAATTAGATGTTGACATGACTTGTGCGTCACGTGTGCAAGTAACAACAGACGAGCGTAACGATCAAACGTGCGTTGTCGAACAGGAAAACTGGAAAGCCTTCGCCGGGAGCACTCTAGCGCTAACTACCACATAAAACAATGCGGATTCGGTCGTAAAAATCCAATACCGGTGGATGATCGGATGTACAAACACTGCGATATAAAAATTTATTTTAGGCTTAATTTTATCGAGAGAACGTTCGTTGGATAAACAAATAAATGCCAATCCAGCATGCAGCCGCGTTAGTTTTACAGTTTAACCTGAACAGGCCACCCTTTTATTATGAAAACGTAGTTGAATGGGATCGAACACTCCTGCATCGGTTTAATTTGGCTTTCCACCAACATTGTGGTTAGGGGAGGTGCGGAAATGCATGCCACCAAGGGCATTTATTTCAATAAAAACGAATTTTTCTATAGATTTTTTCAATGAAAGCGAGTTTCACAACTGTGGACTCGTTATAACTTTTTAATGTGTCGGTTTTGTATTGAAACTCTATTCAGAAAAGTCACGAAACATTTTTTTTCTAATCGGGACAAAAATTATTCTCATAATATTAACACGACGCGACGGGGGGGGGGATATTTGTTACAAAAACCTGTGTTATTTAGGGGTGGATTACCTTCAAATATTTGACCAATCCAAGGCTTATTCCATGATAAATCTCCTGGCTAGACAATCGCTCAATTAATTTTCCTCGTTGAACGAACAACGTAATCTTTTCAGCTTAAGATCGTTTTACTGTAACGTATCAGGAAATATTAGTTTTAAAATTAGTTTCAGTAACGCAGACGTTTTCTGTATCTAATTTTAGATTGGAAATCAGGTCAATCACGAACGCCACTGGTGAAAATAAAAGTGCGAGAAGTGACAACTTTGACAGATCGTATCTCCGCTCTTCACGGTCTTATCAAGACGAACCTTTTTATTGAATAGCCCTAGCAATTCTCTCAAAGAGGACCTTATTCTTATCTTGAAATTTCTTTAGCCTCAAAAATTGAAGCCATATAGAGGAAACTCGCGGCAGACATAACACTGTAATCAAACTTAGTATTATGTATGATAAGGGTTTTCAAGACACCTGGAAACATCACCCTGTATGTAACTAGATTTATAAAATATTATTTGATGTGTATTGATTAAATAGAAGAACGTTTTGAGAAATGGTTTGGGAGGGGGTTAATATTTTGCGAATTATCTTAAAATACGTTTACGACTTTAGGTGGCTGATTATATGAGGATTTCGTAATTTGAATGGGGAAGTTTCCTTTGTAGTTGTGTTAAAGGTGGACAAAGGAACTGGAGTCCTGAGTCATCGAGTTTGACGCTTTTGTTCGTGAGTTTGTTATAAAGGGTGACGATTAAAGGAATATGTATATATCCATGGAGGTGGGCAGGCAAGGCAAAGCGCACCATTATTTATTATTAACATAGAGGAATGTGGGCTTTTAGATTTTTAATGCTGTCGGAGCCTTTAATCCATTTTCTATCTCTTATCGCATGACAGGCTTTAATCTGGAGAGTAAATCCGATTAGTGAGCATGTCAATAAGGGAGTTAACAATGTCACAGTGTCTGTATTCAAAGTGCGTGTGCCTGTGCGCTCTCCCAGCAGGTCTGGGTTATACATCACGACTAGGAGGACGTGGAGCGACCCAGTTTAAATAGCCAAGTGGAGGAGATAAGGCGTTTAGAGATAGGAACGCGAGTATTGTGTTTCTACGAATGGGACAGCTAGGGTTAAATATGGAAGTTCGTGTTCCCATACGCGCCCTGCTCATTTCCTCGCGAGTCCACATTCATGAGATTGAGATAAAAGCCGAAATGTTATTAAGATGAGCGAAAGTGAAGCGGATATCCAGGTTCTGTCAGCCATGTTCGCACTTTGCCGTTTAATGAATATTTCAACACGTCGTTCTTATTTGCGGAATTCTTTCATGTCGCGACGCCGACTGGAAGAGTCCGGGCGGTTGTTTGCATATAGACGCCGCAATTACGATCTATTTGCGGGGAATCTGCGGATCCACGCACCGTTTCGGCGATATCCAGCCGCCCCGTCCAGGATTTCCTTCCCTGTATTGTAATTGTAGATGTGTTGTATAATGTGTCGGTTACTGGGGGCGGCTGTCGATGCGGCTGTTTGTAATTTCCGCTGCAGGCGACTGTATACACTCTATATATATGTAGTATATTCGAAAGTGCTCGAGAAGACGACTCGCTAATAAATAACCACGGGACTCGCGCCAATTTCCCGAACTAAATCATTCTACTATTATATCGCAATCGGTGATATTAAATTTGAGTCATTAAGCGCGGATTGTACTTTACGTAGTAGGCATATCTAAAATTACAATCTGGTGAAACATCGACCTAGGGAGTCATTATTTGTATTCCTTGTTATTAGTATTCAGGACTATATTTATATCGCCAAGCCGAAACGACGATCGTTTTGGGCTTTTCTCGAAACTTACGCACACATGTGAATTTTAATAACCATCCACGCCTGTTTTATTGCCTCTCCGGGCCCGATATCAACGGAATTATCCTTCGCAAAACACCCAAAGACCTAAACTTTCCACCCTCTTCCCCAATTTAAACATTCCGTAATAAGGACCAACATAAATCCTTCACCACCAGACAAGAAACAAACTTCATTTTATAACCGAACACGAACGAAACCATCTTTCACATACACAGACATAAATACAAACAAGAAAATATTTCCTCCCTATTCCTACCCTTAATTATTCTGTGAATACATTTTTGGGGAAAACTATTGATAAACCTAATAAAAAAGACAAATGTGAAAGCTCTGTGTTAACCCCGGGAACTGAAAAACAAATAACGGAATATCCACACTAAAAGCAAACAGAAAGTTAGAAATTTTCGACAAGTTCCCTAAATGTGAACCTCCAGGTGTAACTATTATCATTAGATTTCCTGGAGTAAAATAAATTTTAATGCAGTGTATACAGTTTGTTGTAAATTACGTTATTAAAGGAAAAACCTTCAATTTATGTTAGGACAAGGTTTTATGCTTTGATTTTTTTTATTGGGACTACTTTAAAAACGTGAGGTTACTCACTTGCTTTCGTACCATTGTTTTTGTTTTAAAAATAAACTCCCGACCATATTCTTTCCGTCAAGCACCTGAAACTGAAATGTTTACTATTTGCTGAGTGAATACACCTTTATGTAAATTAATCTCGTTTATTTAACATGAAGGATGTTAGTGCTTGGACAAAAAAATTCTAAAAATTTTCTTCATCGAATTCTTAAATAAATGTTTAAACAAAATTAACTTTTCCGATTGGTGTTTCCACAAATTGAAGAGAAATCTAAACTAAAAAATAAAAAAAAACCCTAATTTTACAAATGGGATTGGAGTATCAATATTTAATTGTACTGCGTCCAGGTTTCATTAAATATTACATACATATGTTTAAATTTAAAGGTATTGGGTTAAACTTGGAATAGTAGTAAATAAAATTTATTGATCCTTAAATTAGGGTGTTTGCCTTAGGGGTCAGTGCTGTTCGTTGCAGAGCGTTATCGTTGTCCCTGAAAATCAGGGAGAAGGTACACTGAGATTAAGCATGTGTTGCAGTAAATGCATGCTGGCCTCCTTTAGCCGGGTTCCCCCGTAGGCCCACGTATTGATCCTGCCGACCACGAGGATGGGAGTCACCCCCGCAGTTCGACATCTCTCGCGTTGCCTCGGAAATCTTCGCGATCCTCGATTAAACAACTGTCCCCAACGTAGGGCCGAAATCCCTTTCTGTCTACTTCACTTTCAGTAGGCGCCGTTTAATTTTGATCAGAAACTATCCTTCATATAGTTGGGGTAATAGATTTTTCATATTGTACAGAGCCCTATGAAGGGACGGTCGCGTTTATATCGATTTATGTAAGGAGATGGAGTCAATCTTTCTTAATGCCGTAGCAAATCACTCTCCCCAGGGCACTTGGGTTGAGTGATACGGCTCGCCACAACTGTCCACGTAATGGCCCATGTTTTGCCCGGTGATCTAGGAAATGGCCGGATCATAAATAATGCCACCGCCCGTCTTAAATAAAATCTCCCAAATCAATTACTGGTATTGCCGATACCAAAATCACCCTCTTCTTAGTGCATTTCTGCGGACCGCGTTTTTTTCGTTTTCCGGCATTATTTATTTATTCGGCAATTAAACAGAGGCGCCCACTAACGAACGGCCGGACTATCCATCTTGCTGTGTCGCCTCCGGTTATTGAGAATCAGTGGGCCGGGTTGCCCCACCGACAAGACACCAAGCGACAGCAAAAGCCCTCTGATGTATGGAGCCAATTTAGTAGACTGGCGCCTTCCCTAACGGTCTACACTGTCATTTTTTTTATTGCTGACCCACAACTGAACTAGCATACGCCACCACACTCACAGGTTTATGGTGCATTCCTTTTGACCGCACTAAGACCTGTACACCGAACCGCAATCAATTCCCCGCATTCCTGCATTAAGGAGAACCCTGACACGCACGTCAAAACTTTAACCCCAACACTTCTGTTTACATTATCGCGCACTTCATTAACCAAACCCTGCGAATCATTCTCTAATTAATCATTTCGGGATCGATAAACACCTCTGCAACATACTTGCCCTTTTCATCTAATCTAACTACCAATAGAACTTAACTAATTAATGTATTTCCTCAAGAAATTAATCAATATCGTTAAAAATAAACACATATTTTAATTCTTTTACAATTAATACGTTTAGCCAGACTGGAAATGATAAGGAAAATAAATTCTTAATGATTTTTAGTGTTAGTAATTAATTTCTTACGATACGGAATAAATTTGCCCTTCGTTCATTGAAAGAACAGGGGGTGGAAGGAAAGAGGAACCGATGTCTTTATATCTAGAAAAAAATTTTGGGGGAACCGTTCAAGGGCTGGGGATCACGACCAAAAAACTGGGCTGACCAAAACTCAAGCAAAAATAGAGAGAACCCTTTGGACCCCATTTTACTACCACGCCATGCCATATTCGCAACCGATCGTGCTTCGGATGACATGGGTTGGTCCTGGTTTGTAAGCAAAGTATGTAGCAGCACTTCATCTTCCCTTTCGAAATTATTCTTGGTTACTTTAATGACACCCCGTTGTTTTCTACATCTTGATGAGGTCCTCAACTTTCGATTTTTACTTTCGTGGAATGTAGTCTGCTGAAAAAGTTTTAAAATAATCCTGATGTGGTTAGGTATGAAAATTAAATGGAGTTGGGAAGGACTTTCGGGTGTTATCCTTGAGTGAACATTTAAAAATATCCAAGGTGAATAAGAAAAAAAATGGGTCGAACCATAAAAATCATACGGATTGCCGATAACAACAGCTGCTCGTGGTAAATTATTCAGGGTCCGGAATGTAGGGCGATGTATTCTAGCGATAAAGTACATGCCTGGAGTTGTGACTTCGGTTCAGGTATGAAATATCAGTGAAGTTAGCGAACTCCTCTAGTTTCCATACCTGTCTGCAGCTGCGACTCCGGATGTGATTCGCATTGCAAATGAAGAACCCCATCTGGAATCCGGACTCGTCCGGAATTAAAGAGAAAGCGATTATGGGGATCTAATTAATCGGGAAGCTATTGACTGGGACATTATCGAAATTAAATCAGTACATGTGCTGTATGAATATTGAATTCAAACAATCCCTACAAATAAAGATTAGTTGGCCGTTGTCGCACGCGATTAGATACTTATCAGCTGTTGACGGGAGTTCGGGCGCATGGCAGCTTTTTGCGGAACATACTGTGGAGTATAAGTTACATTGTTGTGCACGCCGTGGGAGTTGAACATTCTTTATATGTCGTGCACGTGCCGAACAGACGACGCAGTCGCGCCACCCCTGAACCCCAGCAAAATAGTCTTATCTTTGCGTATCAATCACAGATGCGTCCCTAGAATCGCAACCAGCTCTCAGAGCGGTAAATACTGCAATATGTGTCAATCTGAGTCGTTATATAATATTAATCCCATCGCAAAGGTAAACGACGTAACCAGGCGCCTGATGATGATGGATTATCTTTTGCGCCGCCCCACACTTCATTTGCATATTAACGACAAGCGAAAGCGTAATTTCTTTTTGAACCGGTGTAAATATGTTGTTAAAACCTTGCTAATAGAAAATTAACCCTTCTTCTGTTTCAGTAATTATAGTTGCCTCCAACTGGAACAGATTTTAAGGATAACTATATTCAATTCTCTTGGGGAAACGCTTTCAGGGGTGGAAATGCTCACTTTCTTAACAGTTTCCAAATTGTCTTGTGTATAATAAAACAAGTTGCGCTTTCCTTCCTCTCAAACTTGATTTTCACACCCTTTAGCTTTAAATCAAAGAACAAATATTTATCAAAACATATTAATTAGTTAATTTTAAAAAAATAACTGGGATCTCATTCGCCTCCCTCATGACGCTATACTAATTACATTTTTATGTTAAAAAATTAATTGTTATTGCTAACACTGTCAAAAATGTAAAGTAAAGAAGATGTATTGCCTAAAAATCTGACTTAATTTTAATCCTAATTACATTAGGGATATTTTAATTCACAGTGGGATAAAAATTTTATGTGGAGGGGGGAAATTTTCAGATATCGCAGGCTTTTATCCAGAAGTGGGTGTTAATATTTAATATCAAAGGTAGTGATTTCCAAAATTATATTAATTTCTAGGGTGGTTAAAAAAATAAATTGCGAAGCTTAATTTCCTCTCCTCCCACTTTTGATATTCTTATTTGTTTGAACCTCCACTCTTTTCTCTTTCTTTTCCAATTTATTTTAAATATTTCTCCCTTGTAATGCTGTCACCTACGCATTTGTCTAGTATATGCAAATATCAAGAATTACATCCTCTATTATTATTCCTCGTCGAGCCTTGAAAATATCAAACAAACTGTGAATTTTTTGTTGCACTTATAAAAGCAATTTCTTTTTTGTAATAAAATGCGAAACTGGTAAGGGAAGATACGTAGGTATTTTTCAAAATCATGTCAAACTTTTTATAAATGAAAGAACATTTTTAAAACTGTACTTCTAACCCTTCAGGTCGACCTTTTTTCAAATTTAATTTTATGTATCACCAAGGCCTGTAGCACTATTGTGACGCCTACTACGATTTTTTTTAAATTTGAAGGAATATTTTCTACACCTTGAAATTGTTCTTCTCTCGGATGTGTTTAAAACAACCCCAATAGCTTTAGTTGCATCCCTAGCCTTAAAAAAAATCTCTCGTCAAATAATGATTGTGTAACATTACCCCCCCCCCCTACCAGTGGGTCACATAGACCATTAGTTTAAGAACCTCGGCTTTCGATTATCAAAAATGCAGTAACACTTAATAAACCAAACAAGCCCCGAGGTTGAAACCGTATCTTAGTTAATTTCACCATTAAATACATATTTGCGTTTAAAATAACTCAACAAACGAAATGTAATTAGAATAAAAGGTCAGATATCCAGGAATTTTGCAGATATTTATAACCACTTTTAAGTTTTGATTAATTTATTTATTTTTTTAACTAAACCTTTTGATGTCGAGTAAACTTAACTCTGATTGAGTTAGCTCTCTGTCTTTGACCAAGTTTGTTTGATATTAATAGCTAAAAAGAGGATTTGTATGTATTTGGAATTTGTTTGCATAAAAATCCTGTCCCTATACTAGAATCTTTTTAGTTTGTAATTTCAATTCTTGTGTATCGGAAGTTCCTTTTGTGCATTTCTGTTTGCATAGAAGAAAGGTTTATTTATTCTTTAAAAGAGTTACAACGACGACCAAAAAGCAATATCTTTTTGTTTGGCTTATTTGGCTGAACCCCAATATTATCTATTACATTTTTATCAAGTTTCCGACGTTGTTTTGGCCGCGAGGGAGATATTTCAACATATAGGAAGTCCTCTTTATGCCAAGACTAGATCTTGATGGAATCAGGGTTGGTGCATCGTCCATCTCGCGTTTCCATTCTTCGGTTACGTAAGGTCATCTCTGCGGAAGCAGTCGCAGCTTAATCTCGCAGAATCGGCTCTATGATTCAGTTGTCGTTGTCGGGCAATCATCCGGCTGTCCCAGGGGTGGCATTAAGGCTCGCACCTCGCATCATCGCTCATCTCGGAGAGACGCGTCACATCTAGGGCACTCCTGCTGCTGCCTTATGGCACGCACGGCCCCTCTGTCAGTCCTTCTCGGGAGTCCTCCGGAGGTTCTGCTGACGTAATTCGGACGACTCCCTTGGGACCGTGCATGATTGCTGAGAGATGCCGCATGAATACAATGTGTAGCATACTTATTCGCATTGTCACATAAAAAGATAAAGTCCCCCGACGATTTTCGAAGAATATGGTGCAAAGCGTATCTGAAAGAAACTGCGTATTTTACATGCCCGGAATTTACCAACCTCATTTATCGACTCCCCTATGAAAATTTTAGGTAGGTAGCGAACTCGCTCATCTATGAGTTCTTTCCAAATGCAACGCCGCCGCGTGCACTGTTTCAAATCAACACGAATTGACGAAGGAAGTCGCAAAAATGTAATGAAAATGGGGAAGTTAATGAGAACAGGTGGGTTATAAACGGGATGTACAACCAAGGGGTGATAAATCGATTGCACAAATTCAAAACCAAGATTGCAACGCTGCTTAAATTACAGAGTGATTGATGGGACTGCATTTATCCTTGCAACAACACACAGCTTTAAACCTAAAGCTTACTACACTGAAAGAGTTTTATTCCTATTGCCTGAATAGACAACCCTTAATCACAGGATTACATTAATTACTTATCGTAATTAAAAAATCGGGAGTGTAGAGTAACGAAGTAAGAATCAGCAGTTGCAGTTCATATGCAAACTTTATAGATTTTGTGCAAACTGTTTTGTAAAAACATGAAAGGCAAAATTGAAGGTATATATGGAGCTACTGAAAAATAACAAAACCTTCATCTGTGAAGCGTAAAATATGTATGGACACCCGTCAACTTCTTCTTGTCAAGAAATATCAAACTAAGAAACACTTTATAGAATATCAAGCAGTGTTGGATACAGGACTGGCAAATAAAAATTAACTAAAAGTTACGTTCTTTTTAGGGGATGGGGTGGATAATTAGGTAATTTAAACTATAGCGCTTTTTCGTTTGGGGGGGATAAACCAACGGGTGTAATGCTCCTGGAATCGAAACGATTCGATGAGTTTGCGGTTCGTTTGCTTTGCCTTGTCGGTTCCTACCGGAAATCAAGGATTTATGCACTACCCCCCGACAAGGAACGATTTATTACTTTTAATAATCCAAATCCCCAATGTAATAGCAAAACTATATCGGTATGTAGGTAATTCCACGATTGCTGCACGTTTTTGTCCAATTCTCCTAGAACAGAATAAAATATATCTATAGTCCGTCTCACAGTAAAAAGGCTGTATTATCCTTTTCTAGGTCCCTGAACGACAGGATAAGTTTGCTTAAATGAAGTAGATGGACAGACTATTGTAGAAAAAAATGGAACTATGTAACTCGATCTTTTGAGTTGTTGAATGATGTTTCCTTTTATTAAACATTGATTTAAAAAATACAATCAAACAGATCCGGATTTATATTTTTTTATAAATAAAATTTTAGTATAAAGTTCGTTAATTTTAAGTTTTTTAAGTTCACATTTACCAAGGCTATTAAAAGTGTAATTTGCAATAAATTAAACTATAAAAACTGTTGGTCCTCCTGTTAGGGAAAGTTCCCTCTTAAAAGTTAAAACTTTTCTTAACTTCCATAAAAATTTTATAGAGGCGTAAGTAAACAAAGTAATTTATTGAAAATTTGAAATATTCCAGTACTCCTCGTCCCTTTTACTGGAACAATAAAACTTTTAATTGTCTCGTTCTTCCCTTAATTTATGCATGAATGTGATTTCCTTTTGCTTTCTGCAATTTCAAGGATTCTTTATTTTCTTTGATTCGTTAAGAAATTTCTTTGCTAATCTAATAATAACGAAATTGGGTGTTATTTCATTAGAATATTTTCCTTGGGTACTTTTCTGTTAGGATTTTACATAGAAACTTTTTAGAAAACTCTTATGTTCTTGATGACGCATTACTAACCATTTACCCAACTTTCCTCTAATGTAACTTATCTCTTACTATTTCTGAAATACCTACAGTAATGATTTAAACATTAAACTCGAAACCGAACTTATCAGGTTTTTTTTTCTGTGGGACATACGGTGATCAGACAATTGAAAAATTTTAAATTTGTCAAAATTCGTAGAATAAATTTTAAATGTAATTTTTAATTATTAGAACACGGGGTTGCAAATTTCATTAAGTGGGGTTCCCTTTTATTATTTCTAAGTGTGTTTAACATGAAGCACAAACACCATAGTAGATGCCAAACACCATAAGTAGGCTACAAATATATATTTGTTTGCTTTTGGGGAAGCTGAACGAGAAGAGGGCATGGCGTAGTGTTTCATTTGTGTATGGCTTGTTTGCTCAGCCTAGGCGGGATAAATACGGCCGCCTCGGATCCCTAATTAATTAATTGATTCTGAAGTGCCTCAAGTTTTCATTTGTAAAGTTGAGTTCGTCAGAAACATCGCGAAGTCGTCGTCGTCAACGCTCAGTCTCTCGAGGTGCACTCAATTCAAATTTCTTTTATCTTTCTTTGAAAGTTGCCTTCTAATTCAATTACTTTATATTGATTAATACCAGTCGCTGATGGTTACTGATTTTATTTTACTTCAATAAAAATTTACATCCCCTTCCGTTATTTTGCATTTCCTGAAAAAATCTAGTTAACTGTGAATTTTGAATCCACATTTTTGTTCCTTGCACGATAAGTTCCTTAAATTAGCTCCCCCCACAAAGACCTATATGACTATTCCTAAACAACCCCTAATAAATAACCCATCTCGGTTTCAAACTTAATTTTATTATATTGGGATTGAAGCTTATTTTAGATTTTTTTTACAGGGAAGGGGCGGTTGTACCCCGCATACAGTGTGAGCGGGTCCGAGGGTGAAGATTGTCCATCCCCACGACGATACGGCTCGCAGCACACCTACCAGCACCCCCTTTACCAGCAACCCGCTGGTCTCAGCGACACCCCTACGTCAGAGAACGCTTCAGACGCTACCCTCACCGATTCCGAACTTGCCCTCGCGAGAGACTCAACCCTCTTGGTTCATAACGGTGAGTGTATTTTTTTTGTCTTTTGGGGGTTCCCCTGCGTGTGTTCAACAATAAGATTATTTTTGCACACTTGATTTTTGAGGGGTGAAGAAATAGTTATGGAACTGCAAAAAGTACAATTTTATTTTAAAATAAAAAATTAATCTCCACGTTTTGAAAGTTAAGGGTGGGATCGGGTTGCTAATAAAAACCCCCTGGAGTAAAATAGATATTTTTGATGTTTTTACCGAATACTTTTGGTTGTTAAGTGGTTTATGTGTGTGTGTATGTGGATGCGATGGAGGTTATATAATGTGTGGATTGTGTTAGTATTTTATGGGGAATGAACACAGAGTGTCATAAAACGCAAAGCAGTTGGTTTAGTACATGGTGTACATTGTTGCTGTCTGTTTACCGAGAAAGGTCTCGTTTGTGAAGAGTGGCATAAGTTCTGAGGACATAAAAAATAAATGTCCCAAAGTTACGATCTTTTATTATATGAAATTAAAATTTTTGTAGGGGATGTAATCTAGTAGACTGTCGAAACAAATTACGGGGTGTAAATTTTTACTGAAAATTTGCCTTTTATTGCTTCTAAAACTCGTTTAATTTTTAAAGAGTAGACGTGTAAAATAATACGTAGTGACGCACCAGTGTAATTTTTCTTTTTAAATTTTACATTTCGCATTTCGCATAAATTACAAGACTCGCGCGCAGTTTATCTCAATTTCTGGAATTATTTTCACGAAACGGCTCATTTTATTTGGATGATTAGATTTTTGTCGCTACGCTTTTATAACTTTTTTATTTCGCATTTAGACGCACTTATTTGAAATCCCTGCTTAATAATTCTTTGTCCGGGAATAATTCGCACTAATAAGTATTTGGTACGAGCCTAAAAGTCCATTTTTACCTAACAGCTTGTTTAATTCGCAATCACCAAAGGCGCAATGGCGAAAGCTCGGATTAACACTTTACGCTTTGTTGTGGATTAAATGTTTACACTTGCTCCCGGTGTTTATGTAGAAAGTGTTACATGTTGACTTACTAAAATTAAATCTTTGCCCCTGATTATTATTTTTGTGACTCTGATTTGTCATTCATCCGTGACTAATGCATACTTTAACATCCTTTACTCCAGTAATTCGTTTATTTTTAAACAACTATTACTACTTTTAGACTTCTCTTACGTAATTCTAAATCGAGATATTTCTAATCTTTACTTCCGTATTTCTTTATCCTCTAAGAAAACAGTTTGTAATCCAGAAGCCTTGTTGATTGAATATTTAAGCCACCTGCATCTTCGTAAGTCCCATTTGACTCAGTACAATTATCTCGAGGATCACCGATCAATATCAATTTACTAACCAGATCGGGAGATTGTTCAAGTAGCCAAGAGCAAGTAAAATGATTTTATTTTATTTAGCTATTGTGTCAGATAAAGAGGACCTACAGCTATTAACGGACTCTAATAGTAACTTGCTTTGATTTCATTTATACCCACATTAATAAATAAATTATTTGGAAATGTTTGTTAAACGTATAACATTAATCAAATTATTCAAGGTGTAATTAATAATGGTTTTCCGGATAAAGGAACATTATGTAATAAGTTCTAAATTATTGATTGAGTAGTGTTCTTAATGTCATACGAAAATTGATGTCGCTTCAATAGGTAGACTCGAGGGAAGTTTATTATGTGGTGTGATTGAAGCGCGACGTTTACCCCGAGTGCATAAGATAAATTTAATCTCGTAAAACTGTCGGCTGACAGGAGAAAATTTAATCGGATGAATAGTAACGATGTGTATAAACAAGGGTTTTATTTTTGCTCCGTATTCTTAAATCATCCATCTATATGCAGATAGAAGGAAGAGAAAACGGCGTTGGTAGTTGATACAACATATACGTCAAACTAAAAACTAGGAGGAGTTTGCATCTCCCTTATCTTTAGCATCTGTCCATAAAGATCAAGAAAATTGCCGGAAAAGCATCTGAGGCAGGAGATTATAAAGCTTGTGTAGTCCATATCGGCGATGGCACTCGCGAGTAATGCCAGACTAGAATGTGATGAGCGGACCCGTGTAATGGTTACGGGCCGTTATCAAGGCTCATCTTTTAGGCACGTAAAAAAGCGTTATGAGCAAGCCAAGCTAAATTGCGTAGGTGGTAACTTTTTACGGTAACGGGTAAACATAGTCCTTGCATTTATTTCTGCACGCAAATTCCAAATAAAGACCCTGCTCGCTTTTTACTGCCACACTTTAAGATTACAACGATAACCTTTTGCTATATCGCATGTATTTGGTTGATTTTACTCGGGTACATATAAAATCTAGGTATTCCCAGCTGGTGCACGGTGAAATACGAATTATACGCTCTGTCATTACCGATCTAATAGGAGACGACGCTCTTTGAATCATCTGGGACGGAATCGTTTCATTACTGTAATGAGTTCCACTCTCACTGTTGTATCCCATTGTGTTTGTTCTTCTTTGTCATTAATAGAAATGGGGAGGATCGAAATTAGAAATAGATGACACATCATTTCTCCATTGATCACGTAAATCAACATCGAGGATCAATCATGGCTTATTCCTTAGCCCTCATTCATATTGTTAAATTGTTCTGGGATTGATACATAATAACTCCTTGAACTTCAATTTAATAATCTTCATCGAAACCGCCGAAATATCAACCACTTGGGGCGAACTTACAATCCGCACCCCTGACCAACCTTTGGATTTATCGCCATCAATGCAGTTCAGAGTTTCCTGAAAATGCTTCTCCTGGAAAATTCCTTTACGTATTTCCAAAAGGATTCTTGATCTTAAAAGTTGATCGTAGACCAGTTGCTTTTCCCGTGCTCTACATGCTCTTAAATGCAAAACGGGGCAAGAAAAACTCCAAATATTTATCTTCTTTTTCTTCACCCCTTTCATAATCTACTCCACTCTTGTATTTTTCCATCCCTTACACTATACTTCTCTTTCATCCTTTTCTATGCATTTTCATAGATTTCCCTTCCCGGAAAATTAAATTCTACCCTTCCATGCACACGTTCTCAATGCAGATTTTCTTTCTCATAATATATAAAAAGAATTGACATTCTCAAGCGTCACTTTGTTGACTGGGGCCAGCTGCTTCACGCAGTGTTAAAATAATAGAATCAAGGAGTTACTATATTTTTGCATTTGTTATAATATTTTATAATAGCTTTTGACAATGGCACAATGATGCCGAAATACGTATAAAGCGAATAAATCTTATTATTTCCCGTTGAAATCGATATTTTATTTAATATTTATTATTTATATATAAAAAGAAAATTCTAGATATTTCCTTTGCGTATAGTTTCTAGAAGTAGGTATTAAACTTGAATATTTAACTAGCATTTTCAAGAAAAATTGTAAAGGTTGTCTCTTAAAATGCTCTTTGAAGTGACACAAATGTCATCGATCTTATATTATTGCACAATAAATATTCGAGTATAAAATAAACGTTCATGTACGAATAGTGGAGGTTGTATCTGAAAAAGATAAATTCTGTAGCTGAAGGAAGATCGTACCTGTCAAGTTTTAGAAACCTGGTTATTGATATTCCTGCACCAACCTACTTATATTTCGATTACATGTTATGCAGGATCGTAATGCACTCGTTTCTAATTTAATGCATCGAATAGTCGATAAAAATGCTTCCACCTCGGTGGTTCTTCATACGCCCGTTCGTGTAGAAGTTACATTTTAAACAACACAACTTTTAATGCTTTCCAACCCCATTCCGTATAATGTTATGGGTGCTCTTTATTAGATAATATTTTTATAGGGTGGAGTTAAACTAGAGAATAGCGCGCGACGACGACGTACAAATTCAACAGGGGTTGGAGATGTTTCAACAGAAAGTTACATAAACCGCTTCCCTTTTCTTGCACCAGTTACTTGGCTCCCTGACCGCCCGTGAAATGTACGAATAAGCGGATTACTAAAAGTCTCACCTTCAAAAGCTCCCGTACACTTGAACGCTGAAGAAGATCACATAGTTGAGCCGCAAAACAGCTTGACCTGTAAAATTGCGATAGCTTTTACCTTTTCTTCTTCCTCCTTCTTATTTTTATCTAAATACTAGGAATTATTAAAACCCTGCAACCAAACAAACCGTTCCTTTCGAAGTAACTTATTATGAGGTTGGTCCGTTTCAATATTTTAAGTTGAAGGAATTGAGATTTGATATAAGACATAAAAAAAAGTTATAAAATGAGTATCAAAAGTCAAAAAAGGGAAATGATGTGTAAGCAATATAATTGGAGTTTAATTAGCTTATTACTCGGGATTCCATAATTTTCGGTCCATTGTACTCGCGTGGCGTACATATTTTATTATATAAGCTCCGGTATTATCAGTGGACCGTACCCAGTAGCTCGCAACCCCTTTATTGGGGCCATAAACGAAGTTCTTTGGGGGGTTGTAGCGAAACCGGCTTAGTCAGGAGTTGCTCGCATCATTTTAGATTAAACCGAGTTTGATTACATTAATCCTTCGGTAAAAACTCCGAATTTAATCAAGTGCATTGATGAAGTTCATCATCAAACGCGGACTTATCTTTAGAAATGCCGATTAATATTGATTCCCCATAAAGACCGGCTTGATTGAGCGAGCACGAAAACGCCGCCGAGTTGCGCACCAATACTCGAATTCGTTTGATGTCGCACTGATGGAATTAGAACGCGACCCGCATGCATCGGCCTTTTCAATTCCAAATTATGTGTGTCTGAATTACTTTATGATACCTGTGTAACGAGAAAATTGCTGAACGCGGACCCGCCGTAACTCCGGAGCATCATCGGGCTCGTAAATCCTACGCCGACTCGCACACAACTTTCCAGATTCCCTGTTATACTCAACCCTCCAATAACATCTCTCTCCATCGCGATGATATACAGGATGGTCGAATGTATAAGACCACATAAAATACAAAGACACAGACAAAGAAACAATTGCGCCAGGAAGTAAGTAAATAATAGGGGACAAAATTTCTCAACCCTAAAATTACCATACAAAACGTAACAAATTTATTGCTAACTAAAAAATTAGTGTCGCTAAATTTGATGAGCTTTAATGTAAAAATACTGAGAATTTTAGCTTA
Source organism: Hemicrepidius hirtus (assembly GCA_963082805.1). Classification (NCBI taxonomy): domain Eukaryota; kingdom Metazoa; phylum Arthropoda; class Insecta; order Coleoptera; family Elateridae; genus Hemicrepidius; species Hemicrepidius hirtus. The sequence continues at coordinate 26,152,797 of OY720167.1, forward strand.
CATATGATATAATTGTAGTTATATTCGTAACTAATAATAGGGTGTTCACGTGGCGTGAACCATAACATTAAGAAAATGACAAAATGTTCTAACAAAGAGATACATAATTTGATAATTAATGTTGTTCACTGTATTTAGTTTTTGTGGGCGGATGTTCATGGTTATTAAATCTATTAGTAGGTATGTAGGATGATTTTTTAACTTCTAATAGGGTTTGGGGGTTTGTTTTTGTAACCATAACGTGAAGGAAATTAGTAGAAAATAACTGAAGAAGGTTGAATACTTCCTGGTATCACCTGGTGGTCCTTGTTCTACTCCATTCTTTGTTCCTGTGCGCTGGAGCGGATATTCCACAAAATTAGCTTGATAATTCGACGTAACCTTACCCAAAGCCTCCTGTGACTGAGTTTCAATTTCTCCTGGAAAAATAGGACACCGCTATTTCGATCCTGGATAATTTTTCAGATCTTTCTCTTATTCACATTTCCATCTCTTTCCCCATATTTCATGTACTGCACCAAATTTTCTTAATTTCCTTCTCCATCCCTTTCTTAGCCCATTTTCTTCAAATCTTCAACTTTTTCTCGCGCTCTTTACCTAGGCCTCCAGTTCTTCAGATACTTCTCCATTCTTTTCTCTTTCTCCAACCATTTTGGCCCTACTTCTCCATCTCTCTTCCCTATTTTCTATTCTTGCATATATTTTTGCACATCTGTCCGATATCTTGACGGTTTTTCCTGCTAACCCAGCCATTGAATCTGCCTGAACTGTCAGAAACGTTGTCGTCGGTGACGTAGAGGCTACTGCATATGAAATTTGGTGGCAGCGCTCCAAGGGGAACTAATGGAGGGATTAGAAACATTTTGTATAATTGCTTGGCTTTTCGATATAGGACATACATTAATGTATTTTTTTTATAAATAATGAACGTTCAGTGGTTCCCATTAGGTAACGTGTATGTAATAATAAATGCGCGTGTAATGATAAAAGTTATCACTGATAATGATGATATGTTTACATTTTCGCTTATAAGGATAGTAAATATACAAACAATAAAGTAAAACACTGTCAGATTCCCTCACTCAAGTTTACTTTTTATCCCCCTTTGTGGGAGCAACAAAGGTTTCCTAAAATAAATTGCTTTCAACTAAACCCGTTCTCTACGGAGTAGCAGCGTCTATTGAAGTCGGGATAATCAAGCCTTCTGTCAATACCGACGTTATGTGAAAGAGTAATTAAAGAAGCCGTTTCTGATATTCACATGTGCTTTTCGGCTTTTTGGATACACAAAAGTTAAACTTACAGAACGGTTAAAAGGGAAATAAAATTGTTTGTTTATGTTTGCGTACGTATTTTAGGGATTTCTGTTTCATTTATAGGTTTTCAAGTCACTTTCACTCTCTTTGAAAACTGAGAGTGCCTACAGCAAGTTTCGAAAGTTGGATAAATTTAGGAAAATGTGCGAGAAATGTGAGGCAACTTTGTGGGAAAACAATGTTAATTAACCCTTAAAACATAATCATATGCTTAAACTTTCCGAGAAAGATTTCTTTTAATTCTAATCAGCGAATAAAAATAAATTCCTACTTATTCATTTTTAATTTTCCAATTCTTCACATTTTCCTTTCCTGTCCTGTCCTGCCTACCAAAGAGAGATATGTAATAAGGATTTGTTGACCACATGAAGCAAAACCTTAACAAACCTTAATGTTACTAAATTTAAAATTAAAATTTTTGCTGTTTTAACAGCGCAGGGGTGTCGTGAAGCGTACCAATGCTTATTTATTTTCTTAAAAGACAATAAACGCTAACCGTTTTCCAACATCCTTTAAGAGGGTTCCCCGAGAAATAATCCCTTGTTTTTTGTCTTTCCCAACTTGGATTCAATCAGCAACAACTTCAATCTTGAGTTAATTGAATTTGATTAGTACAGAGGAGTTTGCACTTCGTCTTTCTAGGACTTGGGCTGTGTCTCTTTAAAGCTCGTGTATTTTGTCCTAAATTCGAATCTTTCCCCGTCTTTGTCTTTTGGAGATTTCGTCCCTAGCATAAATTAAGGGAAATCTTAACCGTAAGATCTGGAAAGGTATTGAAATCCCGAAATTTGATCTCGGATTGTATGCATTGGGTATTATAGATGATCGTTATCGGTGGGTCCCAAGGGAACATTCGGGATAAGTCATATTCTCCCCGGTCAGACTAGACATTCTATATCCCATTAGTTGCATGATCCCTACAGCTCGCTTTTATCAAACGCCATCGGTATATTACATTAGAGAATCCGGCACTTCAGACTAAATGGGACTTAATGCGATATTACAAAGCCACCGTGCTCGTTCGTGCTCTGCTCTCCGCAATTTGCATTATTGAGAGTTAGTGGACAGAGAACCGAAGCTACCTGTGGTGTAAACAGGGAGCGGGCGTGCAGGCGGGATGGGGAAGAATTATCCAGCATCCAGGACAGGATGCCATCATGTTTATGTATCACGGGAAGGCCAGCAGAAGCTGCTGCTGATTTATAAAAGAAGCCGCTTGTTTGGAGAACGGAGTCGCTCTAGTCGTCAGCATACAGGAATGTCCCTAGGGACGCTCACGGCCGATTTAAGATTCCCTTGAAATTCTCCTTTTAGATCGCTTTACGTTTATATCGTCGGTTTTGTCTCATTTTATATACCGGTTCAGCTCATCTATGAAACCGAACGGATAATGATTCCGTTCGTATTCGAACGATTTCGATAATCAAAGTCGATGCGTCTCGTCGCGCTTGTCCCAATCTGCTCGCTCCCCCATTTCTCATACACTTTCATCTTTTTTATCTGCGGAGTTAGGATGCGAGAGAAAGAAACTTAGTTCTTAAATTTAGTTTGCGCCGAAATTGGGAACGCGCTGGGGCGTGCTGGTTTGCGAACGGAAGAATCCATGCGGGCGAGATTGTCTCCGGTCCATCTACGTGTTTTCACGAAAGTATATGATGAAGACAGAACCAGGGACGAATCGGCCCGTAGGGACATCACAGATTTACCTATTGTGTTTGATCACTAAATGAACCAGTTCGAGCTTCCAAAAAAACTTGTAAGTTTATTAGAAACTTTGTCTAAGACATTGATTATGGTCTCCTCAATTGATTTTTTACGTTGACGTTTTTCAAGGTTTGATCCTTTCCCATCTCTATCTTTTTACCTACCTGTCTTTGTCTTCTCCCATTTTTTCAGTAATTCCCTTACCTACTTCTACTTTTTTTCCTCAAGTATTTTAAATATTCACGGAATTATTTACTTGTTCGTCGTTTTCCATTCCTTCATCGTTTTGTTTAATTTTTCCACCCTTACAGTCCTCTTCGCCCTACAGTTGTACACCTTTCTATTCATTGACAGTCCTTTTCTCATTTTCTTCCCAGTGATTCCTCCATACCGCGGCTGGCTACTTCGCCAGAACCTCATCTCCCCATCTTCATCGAGCTGTGTTCGTATTTTCTCCCTTCTTAAAGACCTTTAACTACGTTTTCAGACACTTATCTCCTGCTACAAACTTTTACGGACTTCCCATCTTTCGTGCTAACCTTGCTTTTAATTTACAGACTTTTAGATTTTTCTCCAGACCTTCATGCACTGCTTTGCAATATTTTCAGGACCTGCTTTGCAATATTTTCAGGACCTGCTTCTCGAAATCTTCAAATACTTCTCCGTACCTTCAGCCCTTTCTAAGCAATTCGGTACTGTTCCCCTATTTTCCAACCCTCCCAACCCCCTTTATGCTTTCCTACTAACCTAATTACAGAAGATACTTTAATAATGTAGGTACGTAGTACGTTTGTTGGGATGCAACATGGAATATTAATTCATATTGAGAAATGCGGTGCGGTGCGTCAGTTTGTGTCGCTGGTTTAGTATACCCGATATCTAATGTAGGAGAGCTTATAAAATCTAATTTTTAAGGGATGCTTGATGTATGATGCCTGCTGGAATTATATAGGAACCGTTTGATGATATTTGCGTCCTCTTGGAATATTTATCTAAACTTCAGGTGATATCTGCGCCAATATCAATTTCAGAACAAAAGTTAAGACGAAGAAGAATGTATTCAAGCTCTTCCAATTCTCTTTCAGAGAAAACCCTGCACGAACCTGAAATGTCCGTTCCATTTCGATTACAGTCTGATAGCACATTGTCAATCCGTCCCTGAACGAGGGGGTATATCCACTCTTTGTGGTAGAGTGAGTGTGTGCATCACATCTATTGAACGGAACTCCACCGTAAACTCGTATATCTCTGACTTTTTGAGCTCTTTCGCGCACATATATTCCTTAAGTTGTATTAATCTCCGGCGGGTGTACAATCTATGATCTGACCCGGGGTCTCGCACATATATCGCACGATTTCAGTCCCAGACCTCGCTCCCTGTATCTCTACCCTTCACTCCTGGGTCATATATTTGGCTTTCTCGGCTCTTTCCCTCGATTTTAGTTGCACCGCAGAGTTACACGCGCCGTTAGTCCGCGGACGAACGGACGTGAGGTACATACAGATTTTCCTCACCTTGTGGGTTGTTAACTGGCCCCGTTCTGTATGCTACCCTCGTGTCTACGCGTTTACCTTCCTCCCTGATGCTTGACGCTCCGATTTGAAAACTCTTGAGCGTGCCCAACTATTTACCTATTTACAATATATTCTCGCGGTTCCGTTCCATACCTTACACCTTGCATTATCGCAAACACATTCCAAGCTTTTTCCATCTCTCTCTCTTGTATTCTCCAGAGACTCCAGTCACTTCGAAGAGTTTTTCCTATTTCCTTTTTACAAGGAAATCCTTTAAGAGACAAAAAACAAAAATGATATATGCAGTAGAACTGCTTCACTTCCGAGACACGCAAACCCTTACTGCGATAATAAGAATCCTACATCTTTAATGTGTTAGTGCCAGCTTGTGCTCTAATTTCAGAATAACGTTACAAACTTATTATAAGGCTTCAAGTATTCAAGGTGCGCTATAATTTCAAAGTTCTAATAAAATATGTATGGGTTAAACTCGGGAAAAGCTCGATTTGGTTATATTTTAGAACCCGATGATGGCTTAATTTTGTACTAGTTATTATTAACCCTTTATTTCCTAGGTTTTTAGTTACAGAAAATCTGAATTCTCGATTCTCAAAATAGAATGTACTTCCCATTGTCAATTCAACAACTAAGCCGCAGATACGCGCGATAGAGTACCTCGGCAAAGGAGAACACCTTTGTAAAATCTTTTTAATAAAAACTGCATTGCATTTCCACAGAATTCAATGCACTACCATTAAGAATGCTTCAGAATGTATTCTCGTTCTACGCCTTTCAGAACATGAGAACCTGAAAATCGTGACGTGAACAAGATTTTCCTGTTTCGATTCTAAACTAGAATATTTGTATTGATAAAAAAAATTCCTTACTGTACATTTGATAGAATTAAGTAATTATTTTTCAAGTATCAGTTATACGTTATGGAGCTTTTTTGTAAAGTACGCCTCTAGACTTTCAGTTTTCTCTGCAGACCTTTATTTTTGCCTCTCCAGACCTTTCAGACCTTCAGTTTGGCCTCCAGACCCTCTTTTTCCTTTAGGCCTTAAACTTTTTCTTTACTTGTAAGTATTAACTTTTACTCGAAGTCTTCAGATTTTCCTGCAGACCTTCCATTTTTGCCTCCAAACCTTCAATTATACCTTCCACGTCTTCAGTAGATTTTCAGTTTACGTTTTTACCTCCAGACCTTCACTGGTGTCTGTTTTTCTTGCAAAATATTGCCTTATAGGTCTTTTTCTTCCTTTTATACCCCTCCTTGTACCTTTCTTCATATTCGTACCTTGAACAAATTCTTCATCCCTTGCAATAACGAGGTTTGCATGTTATTCCTGGGCGTTGTTAATGGAAATAATTTAAACTGTTTAAAGATATCACAAGGAATATTTTGATAAGGGAAAAATCGATACTTCAATTCCGCTTAAGTAATTTAGTAAAATCGGGATATCCATTCATCACGCAAGAACCCTTATTTGAAAACAATATCCGTATACACATTCGAATAGTTTGGATGAACAGATACAATTGTAATTGGGTAGGGATAGGCGTAGTAGTTTCCGTAACCAACATCCAGGAGGTTACACTTGTCAGAGTTCCTGGACTAGATACTCAAACTCCTGCCACGCGATATGTTTCAAACCGTAATCAGAAGAGCTCGGTGTTGGATTACTTGTTTGACCGGAAAAGGGGTTTTAATGATCCTGGGGTTTTGAGGTCAGTGCAGCTCTCTTGCAGGTATCTAGTGTTAAGGCTCCGGTTATCCTTAGCAAATAGTAAGTCAAACCAAACTCCGGAAAGCAATTGACGGGTGTGTATTGATCGCCATCAAAACTGTTAACTTCCACCCTATTCGCGTCGATTAACAGTTAGTTCTCAGTTTTTACTCGTAAGAGGAAATTTGTTTTAAAGATGGGTTATTTGTAAATTAAATCGCGTAGCAATTTATTTAATTGCACCCTGTTATGAATATTAATTTCTTCCTCGAGGCTTTTTAAGTATCTTTTCTGTGTGGGGCGTAAACTAATACATGTTGGAACCTAAAACAGCATGATAAGGTTCTTGAGAGTGGTCTTTTTACTACCACAACCCTTGGTCATTAAAACGTAGGTGGTCGTAAATGTGTCAGCGTGAAGTAAATTGGTTAATTCAAAGACAAAGCCTTTCAAAAATTTATTTTTTGTGGGTCTTCGAATCTGTGATTAAAAGCAACCAGATATGTTAGGAGAAAGTAGAAGTGAAACTTCTGCTTTAGTTTAGTACGTGGCCGAAAATTTTCCTTATAATAATTATAGTAGTGCGTGTCTTTTATTTAGAAAAAATATATTCTACTCGTAGTAGGTAGCTACCCCGTAAAGTACCTCTCAATTATATATCTATTGCAACACAATCAAAATTTAATACTGAACTTGTAATTATAGGAGCAGTGAAAAGTTTGTATAACCAGCACTGAAAGTCCTATTTTATTTTTGAATATTTCATGATTTCATAAAAAATGTATTCGTGAGTTTTACATCAACTGTATATTATGTGTTATGTTATAAAATATTAAATAAATGTCAACCGTCAGAAAAAGCTTTGTTTTATAAGTACAGAAGTAAAGTTTTATAGACTTTTACATTGAATATGAAAGTAATTTTGTATAAATTCTTGGAGTTTATGTAAATCACTGGTATGGTACGCTGTTGCATGTGTACTGAAGGATTTGATCGTCTCTAGGATGATAAAGGCCAGAAAATGCCTCGAAGTTGTGTCGAAGAAAAAAATTTTCAGGACGACAATCTTTCGAAATGAGTCGCATCGTGGAAATCGATAAAAATCGACGGATTGCTCAATCTCTAAACCGAAATTCAGTGGAAAACTTTAAAAACATTACATTTAAAAAAAAACCTAGAAAACCAGAATTTTTCCAAGCAATTACTGCTCCTAACTTTAACCATTCTTCCCAGTCTCCAATTTTGGTTCTAGACCTTCACTTTTGCTTCCAGAGCTTCAGTTGTGCCTGTAGACCTTTCTTTTTTGCTTTCATGGGTTTCAAACCTTTCCTTTTGGCTTTAAACCTTCATCTACCACTCCAACCCTTGAACATAACGTCTCCACACCGTAACTTCTGTCTCTAGACCTTGCCTCCCCACCTAGCACCATTCTCAGCATTTTCATGTACTTCTCCATTGCTTTATCCTCTCATCAAATTTTCACCCCATTCCTTTTGTTTTTCTCCCCCCGAATTTTTTAATCCTTCAATTACTTTCCATATATCGTTACTTACCTTTCCTCTCTACATTTTTACTACCCCTTGTTGAAAAATATTTGAAATAAATTTCAGTTGCCCTAACTATTACGACTTTTTACGCCCCATAATATTTAACTATAAGTCAAAATATTGATCCAACAGTGAATGTAAACAATAATAAAATTAATATACTGTACTGTAAGTTTGAAACAGGGCTAGGAGGGGTGGTGTTTGGCCACAGCGAAACAACATAACAAGCTGTGTTTGCTTTCATATCAACAGCTGATACAGCAGTTTGAGAATCAAACGGAACTCCGAAGGCATCTTGCTACTTGCTGCTACTCTTCAAGCAAACATAAGTTATTTTATATAAGAGAAGCGAATCCGGGGAAACTCCTGCATTAAAGGGGGTTCGAATCAAGGTTTTATTTACATAAACGCGCCTTTTCAATCCCCTATTGGACTAAATTTTGACATGGTCGCTCGCAAAATAAATCGCTTAAAAAATGACCGACTCGACTGGGGAGTTATCTCGATTTTTTTCGTTAGTTTAGCTTATGTATTTAGTGCGTGATAAGGGCGGCACGTGATCGCTCCGGGTGCTGATTTGCAACACATTGACGTGACAGAATGGGCACGCGTCCGATGGCAGCTATCAGGGGGTTGCCCAAACGTCAAACGCAAAGGGTATTTCGGGGTATTCGACCAGCACACATTCATGCAAATTAATTAAATTTTAAACTTATTATATATGATGTAGGAAATTAAAATTCCAGCAGCTTGTATGTAGGCTGGACATAATTGTTACTAACTACGTTTTATTCTCTGACGTTTTGCACGAAACCTAGTTATAAAAGCCATTTTCAATTTCATGTTCTTGAAGCTCGAAGGAATTATTATGGAAATGTCTAGTTCTATTTTGTTATTTTAGTTCGGCCCCGGAAAGCTATGACCCTAGAGCTTTCGTCGCTCCTCGAGCTTTTCTTTTAAGCTATGGAAAAAACAAGCAATTTTCTGGAATAAAGAGGAAAGCGAGATCCAATTAAAACATTCCTTTTGCGTCATGCAATCTTAAATGTGGAAACAATAAACATTTTGACCTTTCAACAGACTTGTCACGGAAACAATCTCCAAAAACGTTTCTTTTTTAATGAATATATGTGGCAATTACTACTTTTACGATCCTAACTTGCGGGTAATTTTTAGAACTCGCAATTTTCTCAGAACATTAGAATAAATTAGCTTTTAATTGCTGTAAAACCTCTCAAACTTGAGAATAAAATTTAAAAATAAACCAACAACCTCTTACGTATTGGTTAGGACACAGTTTTTAACAGAATATCCCCAAATTCTATCAACCTTTCCGAACTAACTCCTGACACAATCAAGAAAATGGTTCTGAAATTTCTGAAAAAGGAACGACTGAAAAATCACAGCAAAATGAAAAACTTAATATAACAGTTTGAAATAAATACAACAGTTTTATTTTGGAACACTCGTTATATTTCTTAATGAGGTCGTTAATAATGCCCAAAGCGTTTGATTTTATAAAAAGTATTATTTTCCAGAGGGCGCGGTTTGGTTACAAATTTAAATTAAATAAGAGGAAATCATATCTTATAAAGCCCGAGTTATTTACTTTGTGAGGAAGCAATTAAAATTCAAAGATGTAAAGCATCTCATGTTTAATTTAGATTTAACATCTTAACTTTAATCGTTTTATAAATAAATTCTTCAGCAATGGAAAATATTTTCATATTTTTATAGCAATTTTCACATTCTCATTTGAATTTTCAGTCGAGTTTACCCCCCCCCATCCGCCCTGAATTTTGCCCTGAATATTAGAGAAAAATGGATAACAAAATAACAAATATGGAGAGAAATGTAAGGGCAAGATACCTAACTGGCCAAAGTTTTAAGAAACCTTCAGTGTCTTTCCCAATATAATTTTAAATAATGCCCCCATTTGTGCAAATTATTTCCTGGCATTCGTGAAGGGGTAACAAATTAAAAATGTCGAGTCGGGATACTTAGCTGGCCAGAAAATACAGAAGTTCGAATAGAATTAGTATCCTATATTTAATACTTGTCGTTGTACTGTACAACCTTTCTCTTGTTACCACTGCCTGTTTTATGGGTCGCTGAATGGGACATTCCAGGAGTTGTTAATTTAATCAAGTCCTAACGTTTAAATAACCAAAAAAATGTAAGGATTAAATGAATAGAGCAAATGAAAAGTGTCTCTTTAAACTTTGTACTCGGTCACTATCATTCCCGAAATGACAAACCTAAAGTTTCTTTTGATGGTTGGTAAGACCTCGGAACAGGGTCCTAATTATTTTGCATTTACACCAGCAATTTGGTTTTAATTACAAAGTTAACAAGGTTTAACGACAAGAACAAAAGCCAGTAAAATAAATAGGGAGTATTATTTAGGTCGATCATCGTGCTTACCACTTATGATGTTCCGCAAGGTTATGTACTTGGCTCATTATTATTTATACAGCAGGGACTTATTAATTACAAGCGCAACAAACGTTGTAATTATAAAATGTATCGTCACGCTAACGCTTATAATAACCTTTGGCATTAATTTAATCATTCGAACAAGCGTTTGTAATTGGGCTTGTGCTCTTAGCAACCTGCGGCCTTTGGCGAGTTCGGGAATTCGGAAATGTAAACGTTTAGGAAAAAGGGGGAGAGCATTAATGCGATTAATAATGATCTGTACACAAGGTGCGTATTGAATTTTGGGGATCAGTGGGGTCAATCCAGAGCGACGGCGTAAGTTATAACGAGGCCGAGTCTCCAGGCGCAGGCGGTAGCACGCTCGGGTTATCAAAAGCGTTTTCTTTGATGACGTTAGGCGACGGAGACGTTTAAGCATGTGGAAATAACGTCGATATGCGACTAGCGAAGTATACACGTCACGGCTCAAAACGTCAACACTAGGAAGCAGAAAAGCAGTAGAGCACACGAACCGTACGAATTTAACAGTCCTGCAAAATTAATTCGGGTTTTATAATCGCGCCAGCTGCGAGGAACATTTTCTGGAGAGATTCCATAATCGTGGCGAACAAATATCGAGGTGAAGGAGGTAAGGACGAACAGATAAATTAGGGAAATCGGGCACAAAGCGAAAGAAGCCGAAAATAAATTGTCGCCAGAAATTTAATTAGGGTACGCATTGTTATTTTATAATCAGATATTATACGAATTTAGGTACACACAATGAAATCACAAAGTAAAACAACAACAGGGAACTCGAGAACTTATTGATTAATGTGTTTTGCTTTCGTGCTTTAGACGGAAGAGCAATTAGAAATAAAGCTGTGTCAGCGCAATGTAACAAACGATCGGAGCTTCTTGAGTATTAATCCTGCTGCGGTAGGTTTTGCAGGGGCTTTTTAATTTCAACCGCGACGGACACCTGGCACGTCTATCACGGGAAACCAATTATGACTAAAATTAAAAGTGATAATCAACTAAAGCCACCAAATCCCCGATTAATATTCAACGCAGAATAAAAAAACCGCCTTTCCATAAGCTCTAAATCAGCACGACGAAACGACACCCTAAGAAGGATTTTAATCTTAACATCTAGCCACCTTCTTCTTCATCTTCAATATAATTATTTAAAGAATTTCATAATAACTCAAATCATACAAAATAATTAAAGACACATCGTGATAGGACAAATCTGAAAACAGATTTAAGTTACAGATAAAGGGGGTAGTTTTATTATTACAAATTTATTATTACTTCCCTGGTTAAAAAAAGTTAATAGTTGTGTAGAAGGGAAAGGAAAAAATCTTCGAATTAATATTCAGCACAAAAACGAAAAAAAAAATCTTTTCGACGGCCGTAAATCAGCAAGAGGGAAACAAAAGCACGAGAGCTGCGTTAATCTTATGAGCAGCGTTCGGTAATTTATTGGCAGTTAATTTTAAGGAGTGTTCAATTTTATGAGCATAGTTCTCGACAGTCCAGCAATCAGTTAATTCACGATGAGCGTGGTTTACGGTCGGGTGGAGCGAGCTATAACATTCCTTCTTCACTCCGCGCCCACCCTACCGGAGTACCGGGTGGATTATGTATGCCGTAAGTACACATATCTGACGAAGCCCTTATTCCATTACTCAAGATTGCCTCTGTATTTCGATAGAAACCTCAATTGCGGTCTATAAATATTCAGTTTTGCCGCTACCACACCGCCCCGATCGATTTAACGTCGTCAATTGCTCGATGTTTGACTTTCTAAAAGCAGATACCGAACAAGTTTCTGCCTTCACCAAAAAGAATACATCTCTTGATGTTTATATTCACTTTAGCTATCTGATATCAAAAATTTTCTCTTCGAGATTAAATTTCTTTTAAACCGTCTTCTATTCAAACCAATTCTACGATTCAATAGTTTCTCTTTTCAAATCACAGAAATCTAAAACTATCATGTTTTAGAAAAACTTTCAACATCACGAGAAAATTGAAAAACATTTCGTATAAATATTTGAAAAATATTCCAGTCAAAGAAGTTGCTTAAAAGAGGGTCAGCAAGACGCAAACTGAGTAGAAGAAGGCCATGACTTCTCCTGAGCCACTTCGCCTCATAGGCTTGTGTATCTACTTTCTGTCCTTTCTGTCGAGTCCAAAAGGCTCTTCCAAACTGGGCAAGAAAATTTCCCAAAAATCGGCACGTAATTCCCAAGAGGTTGAAACACCTACCTTCGAAGGATAAAGAAATTCCATTGAAATACTCTATCTGCAGAGTTTGTAATGGACAACCAAAAAACCGCATTCTCTGCTACCCCGAAGTGCTTACAAGCAAAAGACAACGCGTATACATTTAATACCCCATTTCTGCTCAGTACCATAACATCTCTCTGAAATGTTTATAGATTTTTCAAGATACGTCTAAGCTTGAAACTTTAATTTTAATAAAAGCTCATCACAATAAATTTTCCAAAATGACAACGAACTTTAAGATGACGGTTTTATTTTTATTGGTCGTCTCTTTTACCCGAATTTTGGGAAAGTAATAAACACGATACGGTTGAAATTATTAAATCGGATTTGTGTGGTTGTCTTTTCAAATACATTTGAAATAAATCTCTATTGGAAGCAGTTTCGATAGACGTGTCACGTTATAACTGATAATAATCAAAGCGAAGACAGAAATGACACGAACATGTGGATGTAAACGTGATCCCACCAATATAATTCCCTTTAATAGGAACTGTAACATCATTTTATAAATGTAGGTCAACCAGGATATTTTTACATCCTGTTGGATGATCGGATTTGTCTTAAGAATTTCCACCTTGGGTTGAAAATGGAAATTGCTGTTATAAAATGATGGTAACACGAATACACACATAATAATAACATAGCCTCCTACGATTGAGTCGGAACGGATTTGCAAATCAATACCGTAATAGGATGCATTCATAAATGAATTCCGTGTTTCTCATCCATTTCGCGTAACTGGAAATTCGAGTCGTTCACATCCGAACGCATAAAGAAGAAGCTGCCTTCTACGTATATGACTCTTATATTTAGAGCTCTTCGGCTTCCGAGCCAATCGATTGGTGCACGTGTCGAGACCCAACATTTCGCCTTCAATTCTTCCGTTCTTACGGCATTACGATATCAGATAGAGGATGCTAGGGTAAAAAAACTCCTCATCACGTGAAATCTGGCACGATATGTGACATTTCGAAAAAATGATGTTTTTTCTTGTTTGTAAACAACCCTGGAGGGTTTTATGAGTTATTAGGTAAATCTTTCCTATTTTTGTAAGAAACCTCGCAAAAAATAGACAAAAGTGCTGGAGTAAAGAAAATTTTCCAACCCAAACTTATAAACTCCTAACCCGAAGGTTCAGACAAGCCAATTTTTTAAAGTTAGCTACTTCAACTGCCAGATTCTGGGCATTTTAAGGATTTGAGCAATTGCCAAGAACGAGGTTCTTGAAAGCTGGACCCTTTAAGCCTCTTTTTCAGGAAACTTTAGAATAAGGAATTTTCACTTCATTTTATTTGAATACATTTTTATCGGTAGGTACAAATAAGGAAACATGGAAATAATACATTTTAATCGCACAAAAATAATTACTTGGAACACTCTGGGGATATTTTAATCAAAATACAACAAACAATAATGTAACAAACTAACACAATAACACTTAATACAAAAAAACGCTAAATTGAATTGTTTTACAAAAAATCTAATTAGAAAAGTATCAGGAGGCTTCCAAAGGCCGTGGGATATGACCTCCGAGGGTCGATTTCTTCTGAAGCACCTGGATATCTATCGCCCTATGGAATATGCTTGCATTCTTGCAGCTCTGGACTCTTTGGCAGTTTTTAAGGTCGGAAAACGTTCCCATATCAAGCTTTAGGGTTTAGGTCAGGGCTTAGAATAGGCCAGTCCATGACTGGAATCTTCTATACTTCGAAGTAGTCGTTATCCTGAACTCTGTTAGCTCTCCCAGGGTTGCAAGACTTGCTCCCTTATCCTTGAGTCAAGCAAACATTTTGTCATTTTTTTCTAAAAATCCGCTAATGTTTCTATTATTATTTAATTACAGGGTTGGACTGTTTTAATATCTTCCAACAATTTCTGTCTTTTATAAAGTGTGTGACAATCTCTTGTTTTACATTTTATGCGTTTCACAGCTCTCTTGTGAATTTTATATTCACAGCAGTTTCATTTTAAAGGCTTTTCTGTAGTGTCAGTTATTACGTGAAGCTGTAAATCATCAACACTGGAAAAAAATATAATATACTGATTTAAAAAACTCTTTTCATCTTGGTTTCGTAAATTTATCTTCGATTTAACTTCCCTCTTTTATTCTAATTAACTTTTACGCCCTCTCGGATTTCTGTTCCAATTTTTGTTTAATTACTATAGGGAAGATTGATGATCTTTGGTATTTTTTTAAAATGTCGCTTTTTTCAGTTTTAACATTTTTTTACGCATTTCTGTTGCTTGTGAATTAATCATTAACCCCCCCGCCCCCTCCAGGTTCATTATGTTTACTTACATATCGTCTGCGAGATGCATATTTAGTGCCTCGATGTAATACTGAAATGTCAAGGTTGTATTAATTTTATTTTTTTGTTTTAGGTAAGTTCGAGTTCGTTATAATACCTGGTACTAATCAAGATTCTACTTCGGTAAGTTTGCTGTAAATTTTAATTTTAAAGGTTGTACCCTTAATACAAGAAAAGTTTAGGGAAAACTCAAATTTATTTTTGCCGTTATAAATTTAAAAGCAATTCGGTTCGAAGGCAGTTACTCCTCGTTTTAATCTGTAAATTGGTTATTATCCTTTACATAATTGATATCTGTAATCTTCCGAAAGGAAAATCGCGATAGAATTTTCTATATTTAGACTTGGTAAGGTCTCTTAAATATTCTTGAGCAGCCATCCCTATGCAGGATCTAATCCTATATTATCCTCTATGAATTTTTAAAACGGTAACTAAAACTGACGTTGAAGAGTATTCGAAATATCTTTATGGACCAAATTATACTTCTAGACAGATCAATTTAAATTTTCTGCCAATTATGTGTTGATTTTTGATGGAATTGCTCGGATTTTGCTTTAGAAAACGTCTGAAATAAAATAAAACACTATCGGGGAGCTAATATCGCGAATACAACAGGACTAGCTTTAGTTTATTTAACTGAAAAATGAATAAAGGTTGCCCTACTTTTTTGATTACATTAAAGAATATCCTCTCCCCCTATATTAATTAATTTTTATCCAATTAATGAAGATTTATAAACAAGTCAGGTTGATAGGTTAAAAATTCGTAGCAGTTCAGGAAAGAAGAGTTTCTGAACTTTCTAATAAGAAAATAAAGTTTTCAATCAAAATTTAATCACAGATTCTACGAGGGTAGTTTCATATTGCGATTAATCAAGGAAAAATCAACTTAAATTGTCTTAAAATAGGTTAAGGGCATTGTATATGGTCTTATTATAGGGTAGTTCGGAAAATAAACTCAAAAATGAAGTTAATTCGAAGACACTTTTAGATCCATCCTTTATTAGGAACAATTTGGCTCTTTAAAAACTACCCCCACCCGCACTTTACACTGAATTCGTTTGATTGTCTTTTACGACCTTTTAGCACACTTTTTCCGGAAACAACGATTTTTTATCTTCCCCTCTGATTCTGCAATATAAAAAAATCTTGTAGGTAAAAAATTTTGTGGACGCGCCTCAAGGAAGATCATGGAAAGTTAGTAGACGACCCTGATGATTTTTGGGGGTTTCCTTGTTGGTCAATGTACTTTTCGAACAACCCTCGTAGTTCAGAAGGGGGGGAGTCAAATTTAGACATGATTGTGCAGTAATAAATAAAGTTACTCCTGAAGCCTTAATATTTTTTTGATTTAGACGTTATTTTTAAAATTTGTTGGTGGTATCTCTCAGAGGGAATTAACTTTTATCGTGTATCGATTGTGAGGAAGTTATTTATGGATGTTTAAGCATTTGAAATCGTTTGAAATCGACTCAAATTCCAATAATACTTGGGTTTAACTTCCCATATGTAAAATCCTTATCAGAAAATGACGCGACGATGAAAAATGCGGCATTGAGTGAGGTCCCCAACTGAAATGCGTGGATTGGTTTGGCCCGGGGTGGCAATAGACAGCCTGTGATGGATTATACCTGCCTATTTGCGTTCCTTCATATCGGCACATATTATGTGCACTCCTCAATTTGCCGGGTCCCCGATGAATGATTCATTACAGACTTCTGCTCGTTAATTCCGCCGTCCTAATTTCATGTCACATGTGCCAGGACACTGGAACGGATATCCTGCTTGGCAGCGAACTGATTTCATTTACTTTTTTTTTGTGTAAGTTGCCAACTTGTCCGCTCGTGAATTATGGTAGCAATTTTAAATTGTAATTAAGGTGTGGGAATTTACAGCAAATGACAAGATTTTAAGCTTAATTTGCACTTTTATTGTGCTTAACTTCAGGATTATTATTTCTATTATCCCTCAAATTATTACGTTTGACTCAGCATTATTTCACAGCCGCCTTTCTTGTCGGGATTTGCGCAATTTATTCGTTAAGGTTTTCGAATTATGTGCGAGGTACGTAAAAAGAAGTTTTATGTTAAACCTCGGCCTTAAAAAATTATGTGGACATAACTTCATTTGGTCGCGTGAAAGGTTAAAGTTATCTCCTTTAGGTGTTGTTTTATGGTTTAAAATTATCTCGCTTTTCCTTTAATTAATTTTCTCTTCAAGTTTCACACGTTTTAGGCTTATCTAGCAGGTGGTTGTTTATTATTTCATAAGGTTAAGGTCAAAGAGAAACTAGTAGGAATACTAATTGGTTCACCATTTTAATTCACCCCTCATGCATTATTCCTGAATGAATTGCTTAGAATTTTACATACTTTAAATAATTTCCACCGTTTCCACCAAGGAATAAATCAGTTTTAAGTACATTGCAGGACATAATATGCGAAACTCAAACGTACAATAATTGTTTTAATACAAAACTTGAAATTGAATTGAAATTAGGGGCGAGAAAACGATATGCAATCGTTTTTCGTGAAACCGTTTTAAGTTGGAACAGTTTTTTGGTTCTTGTGGTTAATTTTGCAGGTTGTATTTAAGGGTGAGCAATTAAGAACAAAAGTAAATTTTAAAAAGTTGAGAAGAGGATGGAAAAAAAGGTGAATTTTGTGAGAGAAACAGGATTGGTATATAAAATACGGTAAAGCTGCCTCATTAAAACGATATTCAGCATAACGTTGTTTTGTTTCCGGCTCATTTTTAATGAGTACGGGGTATGGAGGTTTTTCCACTTATCCTTTCTTTGTTTTCGTGTACATTTACCTCAACTAGATACCTAGCGAGGAAGCAAAACGGGCGCCTGTTAAAATTTTACGCCATGCACAATTTCTTCTTCCTAGTACAGCTTTCCGCTTTCAAGTTTGAATTATCGCGTAGATTGCAGCCACCGGGTTTAAATTAAAACTTCGAGTCTCCCGCAAACCGCTGTTGTTTACTTCCCTTTGAGTTTTGCATTTTTACGAGTTAAAATATTATTTGTGGCGGTTGTGCGGGAGGAATAATAATTCCATTACGGTATCGCCGTTGCTTTTTCTAGGGTGCGACTTAAAACTACTGCTGGTATCCGCGGGCATTGATTGATGGAACTACCCTCCACTAGACTCATTATAAATGTGCCAAGTCATCCCAAGCGATCGCCACTCACCGTAAAGGCATTAGCGTAAATATTAAATATTCACCGGAGGCTTTCACCACTTTGTACGTATTTGCATTTGTTGACACATAAATGTGAATCTGATGGGCTATCTTTTACATCACACTCTTTACTTTCATTTAATGCAAACCTCTTTGGTGGCCGCCCCTGTTCAAATATCTAAAGGGTTAGAAAAATAACCCTTTTTCTCGCATAATTTTGCTTTTTAAAACTTTGAGGGAAAATCGCCAATCGGCTAGAAAAGGGAGGCCCGAATTTTGATGATGATGCTTTTTCCAACATGTTCCCTATGTCCAGGAGTGGACAAGAGAAGCGGCGTGTTAAGTCTGTGGTAGTATAAGAAAGTGTTTAAATTTAATGTCCTGACCGAAAAGCTTCTGGAAGTCGCCCACTGTGTAAAATCGCTTGAAGGGATCACGAAGTTCGTTATTGAATTTGAGTTGGGCGAGTATGCATCAACACATCCAGTGTTATAATTATTTAGAAGTTAGCGCTGCACATCCGGAGCCAGAGGAGCGCGTGTTTCCGGGCTGTCGCGATCTGCAGACGGACCCCAGCGACGAGCAAAGGACAGATTAATCGGATTTGAAACCATGAAGCCGTGTAAAGGCTGCTCTCGCCGCCCGACTGCATAATTATCTCCGCTGCCGCTTCAAAACCAGAAATTTGCATTTTAAGACGAACTTTTACTAATCCTCTGCGAACACGCTCACATGTGAAACTAAACTTTATCAAGTTATTGTGTAAAAGCTCGCGCTTTGTGATATTATGATATTACCTCCGCGGTCGGTGCAGTTTAAAGAATTTCCACTAGAATCCACCCATTGTTGCGAACCTACAGTTGTGCATTTACATTTAGTTACTCGACTGGTAAATAGCTGCCCGGGTGCTAATTTTCAATATCTTCCCTCTTTTCCCGACAATTTCTCCTCTTACAATTAATTTTGTATTTTTCTTTTACATTACGTACTACATTATATTCTGGCTTCATATTAACACAAAGGGAAAATTTATATAATTTTCCTCTAAAGAAAATTTAATCTAGTGACTATAAGATTTAATTCAAAAACTAACAGAGAATATAACTCGGGTCGAAATCCTCTCGAAGCTTCCCCAACTTCATTAAATTAAAATAATTTCCATGTAAAATAAAATCTAAATGAATGTCATTGAGGTAAATGGTTCTGAAGTACGTACGAATTTTCTTTTGAAGTACCCAACAACCCGATCCCAAGGGACAAAATATACCGACACTTGTAGACACTTCATTTAATGGCGACCGTAGCCAAAAGAGTTTGACATTTTGTGGGCTATTTGTTAGAAACCTTTGGCGATCGTAGACATATCATCGACTGAACTGTAGGGAGTAGGGACATTGCGTCGACTGTACACAACTTGTAGATATTTCGTCAACTACGCCGACTGTAGCCATTACGCCGTTTGTAGCTACAAGGTCAATCTACAAATTTTAGACCCTTTTTCGACCCTAACTTACCCATCAGTCCTAAGTGTCGACGTAGTGGCTACAATCGACGAAGTGTGAATTTATTTTCCTTTGATACTCATATTTAAAAATTTTATTAAAAGGATTTTCAAGGTGGATAAACGTTGATTGCTACAAGAAACTTGCTAGCCATCCCTGTATTATATTTTAAAAAATTGGGTTGTACAAGAAATGAAGGAAAAATAGTTGGGTGGGTAATGATAGTTAGGAATTGGTACGGGGGGTATCTTTTGTAAGGAACAAGACGAAGAAGAGGGTGTAATGAAGTAATCGAGGATGTAGATTAGTAAAATTTGTTGGTGTGGCACGAGTGGTGCCGTTACAAATATTTAGAATTGCGAGGAGGCTCCCTTTATATGGTGTGATGGGATGAATAATTCACAGTTCTGAGAGTCGGCAGTTTGCGATCCTTTCATCGAGCCTCATCCAAATTATCACTTTGCATTATAATCTCTTAAAACTCTGTGGTGGATATTCTATCCGCGTCTCATTTCCCTTCCTCTCTCACTCCGAGATTCTCTGCACAATAAACACGTCATTAAAACTCATTTTCTCGGGTCGCGTCTTTCGAAATCCTCTTTCTGCCAGATGATCCGCCGCCGCGACTCGCTCCAGTTCCTTACAGAAATATGAGGAAAACATTGTTAAGAATGTTGTCTGGTGGAGTTGGAGCCGCCATCTGACATGCATTGCGAGACGGCTTGTGCCTGTTGGCAAGCTTTTCTCGTTCATATATTATATTCCACTTGAGTAATACCTCTCGCCGCGGGGCAAATATTTGAGAAGATCAAATCCTCTTGCAGAAAATAGCGCACGCGGAAGCCAAATTTTCCGAGAAAGCTTTTCGAATAACACTGGCTCCACAAATATTGGTCCGATAAGCTATCGACCCCTCCTCTCTTTCTCTCTCTCAGCTTTTCAACTGACCCGCACTGAGAGAGGAGAGTCAGTCATTGCTCTATTGTTTTAGCAATTCCATCAAAGGGTGGACGTGTAACAAACTGAATTATCCTTGTAACCGAATGGGGAGAAAGCTTTTTACGGTGTTTGTAGGGGTCGATTAATGGGTATCGGTTGTGGGATGGGGTGCGACTGCTTTTGGTCGTGGCAGCACTGCTGGTACCTACGTTCCCTCATCACCGACTTGACACGTTTACACGCTCCTTGTTAATGCTCATGACAAGCGCGAAGAAGTGTCAGGTAAAGTATTCGAATGAACCGCACGCAACTCAAAACGTCACATTTTGATAAGTTCTTCTTACGTCACTAACACCCATACACTCAAATCTATATTCCACTTAAAAATTCCACCCCTATTTGTCATAAAAAAACATCAGATATTCATAATTAACGTAGCCCAAATGTAAGTAGCATTCCACATTTGATTGAACACGATTTCTGCATCAAATTCTATCACAAGTAAGATAATTGTTCAATTACCAACCCCATCACATCTGTGCCCATTTGGTATATACAAATAAATAATCAACACTTTCAAACCCTCAATTTTCATCTTTAGTGACAGAAACTATTCAATTCAAATCTAGAGGGGCATTGAAGGGTTGAAATAGACACCAAATTGTAGCCCTTATTTTTCCAATAATGCTAAAGGGTTTTGGGAAATTTCTGTCAATGATAATTGGTGTAAATCTACGAACATTGATTGAAAAAATGACCGCTTACGCACCACATGTATGGGTTCTTGACCCCCTCGGTAAGGTATTAGATTGAAATTTTGTTTTGGTTAAAATTTCTTGCCGCTGTTTTCAATCACTTTCCAATTTTGGGGTTGCATTATCCGATTGAAAACTATTTCCAATTGAAACGGTCTTTCAATCTCTTAATAAGATACTCCTGTGACCTATACTGGAATCGGTAATGAGATTGGCGTGCGTGATGCGAACCGGTATTTTCCGCTTGGCATTCAAGAACCTCTCAACTCTCCAACGTCGTATTACACGCGCTGGATTAGAAATATCTGGAAAAATCTTTAGTATAATCGGGAAGTAGGCGGCGTGTATGTTGGAAGAAGGCAGGTAAAAAAACCAATCGGTGAAGGCGGCTCAGGGCCCCTGAGAAACGACTCCGATGGAAACTCAAATATTGTCTCACGTACTCGCTATAAGGTATTGATTGCTCTGCGCAAATCCGAACAATTTAACTGCGTTCTTCATTTTAAATTATTGTGCCGGATTCAATGAGAATTCTTTTCCGTTTACGCGAACGATACTTTCCGATGTAAAATACGTTGGAAAATGCAAATTAGGACCGTGTTGTTTTTATAGTTTTAATTTTCTCATTTTTCTTCTTCCCTTAATAATAAAATGAACGAATTTTTCTCGTTTTCTTTTAATGTCATTATAAAGTCAAAATTATAATTGAATGACTTTTTTTTCGTTTAAACAGAATTTTTTATTCATACTCCTTTTAAACTTTATGTGAGCTTCGAATATTTTTCCGACGAGTTTAATTTGCCGAGTAGGTTGTTGCTTTAACCCATTACGTATGTTTTTCCCAAACCAAATATTTGGTAATTAATAATTACCTACTCCCCCGCATCTCAAAACGCTTGACTCCCCCTCCCCACACAGGACGATCCAATCAATCCAACTTTCTGAAATTAATTCCGATCCTTTGTTTTCATTAATCACTCATTTATACAAAATTAAAAAATTGGAAAAGGGTGCAATATGATGTTTGCTAGAAGAGAAGTAAAGTTAATAAAGAAAAGGTTAAAAGTCGGTGACCAGAAGAATCCTGTCTCTGTAAGTCTCCCTAAAAAATACCTTTTTCCGGTTTACTGCTTGGTTGATCATGGGTCCTAGTCTTTTAAATGAATTAAATTTGGCCATTAAATTATAAACGAATTTCCTTATAAAAGCGAAATCGATTAAGAGCACTTCAGGGTATTGGGAAAAAACGGACAAGCACGCAAAATCTACAAACTTTCTATAAATTAGTAATTAATAAACAACAAGAATTAACCGAGAAAATTATTTACTTACATGATTTATTTTTTACTCGATAATATTACAATCAGGACAAATCTGAAACCAGATTTGAATTGAGAGTAAAATGTTACATGAAAACTTATTGTTTATAAAAAAAAGATTTGGTTTGTTACATTAAATAATTAATTAACCAAGAAATAAATGAAATAATTCAAATTTTACAAACAATTTAAGTCGTTTCATATAAAAAACAAATAAATTGAGTTTGTATCAACAATTAAGGAAATAATTTTAGAAATAAACCAATTTTATTCAATTCTTTTGTATAGAAACTCATTCTTTGTTAAATTTCCCTTCCTCTGATATAATCTTAGTTATTTTAAGGTACATCATTTTGCTTTTCGTGTTCGTCAATGTAAATTTTGTAATTCTAAGATTATTTTTGGAAACGTTTCAAATAAATGCTCGTAATGAAAAATTGGACAGTCTGGTATGTGGAATAAATTTTATAAATCTATGTTATTCTAACAAACATTTAATTAGGGAGTGTTTGTTTTTAAATAATTTCAAATTAGTTCAAATTCCGCTTACAAATTGAAATTTGTTATTTACTTTATTAGTACGTTTCATCAAAAAGAGATATTTCGAAAAGATTAATTTTTAATTAAAGATTCCCGGAATATTGTGCCAATATGAAATATGAAAGACATTTTAATTTCTTTAAATTTGTATTTTTAGGAATGTTTCGAAGGAATATAAAACATTTATGTGGACAAGGATTTATGAAAACAAAACTAGTCTAGATATTAGATTTAATTTTTCTAGATTTGCCAATCAGATTTTCCTGTCTTAAAAGGAAAATAAGGACTACAATTTGGTGTCCACCTCAACCCTGTAGTGTCCCTATGACCAATTCTATGAATTTTTAAACTTAGATAGCTTTTGAAAATTTTTCATTAAATGGGGTGTGCTCGGGTGTGCTTTTAAAAAATTAATTTTCTTAAATTTAATTCAGGTTTTCTTTCTTTGTAGAGAAAAATAAGGGCTATAATTTGGTATTTAGCTCAACCCTGTGGTTCTATCTTTATAGTTAGTAAAATCTCTCTCATGAAAATACTTTTCGTAATTTAAAATGAGTATTTAAACGTAATAATTTAAGCCTTAACCATAAAATTTTTTATTGCAAAAGTTCTAAGAGCGCTGAGCTACCAAGATAAAACTGTTTTGTAATTTTAATCGCGGGAAGTAGCTTCATTTTTGTTATCTTCTTTCTGTAATCCGGAATTTTATTGCGGTAGCTGCGTGTTCCATGGAAATAACTTGAAAAAAGGACATACATCAAGATAAAATCTATAGTAATCTATCAGTTGAGAACGGATTTGTGTAACAAATTGGTATCGCAACCGGTCGGATTGTTGAAAATCTTTTCTACAACCCACCACCAGAATATAATAATGAAAAAAATCGAAAGTATATAAAATCTTAATCTGATTAGATCCTTATCAGCGGATCAGTAAGTAGGATGAATACTAAAACCAGCCCTGATATCGGATTATATGGGGTGATAATGCACCCCACAATGTTACTTCCCCATCTGCATCCAGAGGGATGTAATAATAAGGCAATGCGAGTCTCATCCTTACATAATAAGTTTTCGATGCCCTAATTATTGCAGAAGGGGGAAGCACAGGCTTTATTCGTCCTACCTTTTAGATACATCTGATATTGACTTTAATTACAAGGACTTTTAAATTAATTGCACTGTTTTCGGGTCCTTCTTGTTTTTAAAATTGTCTTATTTTTTGTTGAAACAGTCTAATTATAATTGTGTCCGGATTTCCGACCAATATTTTATAGGACAAAATTAAATAAAAGGAACGGAATTAATGAACTCGGACGTAATGGAATAATTAATTTTACGAACGTTATTGATTTGTTGCGGTCACTAGGGCGCGCATCTTTTTTAAATGGACGTTTAAAAAAAGCGTTAATCTGAAACGTGACAAAAAAACGTGAAGCCATGAAGAAGGGGTAAATTAATTAAAGGAAATTTTTGTCGACCACTGTTCATAAGGATTTTGTCACAGAAAATTCATTGAAAATCCTAGATTTCCCTAGAAGTTTGCAAATGAAAGACTGAATTAAGGGAAAATTTCTTGAACGTCGCTATTCCGTTTCGAAATCAGTCTCTGTAGAATATCTGATTGGAATCTTTAAACTACAAAACGAATGTATATAGATTTAGTAAGCAATGTCTTCAATAAAAGGAAAACACAGAGATTTTAAAGTTGATATTAAAATAAAAATCCAAGAAAGAAGTCTTTAAATTTCAAGAACGTGTAGACAGAGTAAACGATCGTATTATTACAGGAACGAGTTCGAAAGTTCAGAAACACAGTTTCAGAAACTAACTTCGCTCTACCATTTGATACTCTTAGTAAAAAAAAGTCTAGAAACGTTCGATAGTTATCCATAGGGGTAGGTTTTCAAAGGAAATGACTGTCGCATTAGTCTACGTGTATCACAAGAGCATTCCTCATAATAGACAGGGGCAGCACAATGGACGAAATTCAGCTAGAAATGCAAATGGCTTCTGTACGAGTAGATCTCTTCCTTTATGAAAGGAAACTGTAATAATATAATCCCGCGAAAGCACGAAAGTTAGACCATCGTGGTAGTAAATAGAGCGTCGAATATATTATGCACGGACCACAATAGTCCAACTTTGAATAGCTCTCGTTTATCGACTACCTGTCGTGAAATTGTTCTGTTACGGAATAATATGTAAATCGGAGCGCAAAAAAAATTATCCCGGGATATTTTTCAAAAGGAACGAATGACGTCAAGAGCGAGCAAAACATGTCCTCGGCCCATTCGCTATACTTGGAATAATATTGAACGGTTTAACCTTCTAACTTTAGTGCAGCTTTTATTTATAATTCTGCTTTTGATAGCATTAGCGAGTTGCATGAGGCACGCACGGGGCGGTCGCAACGGGAGGGCTAGCAAGGAAGGGAAGCGGTAGCAGCGTCTCGACGCTGGTCTTTAATGCCGCCGCTAGCCGGACGCCTGCCTGTGTCTTGTAGATAACTGATAGTAATGAAGCTTTTCACGATGGCCAAGCGCTCTTAGGAAACGTTATTCTATTCCCGAGGGCATCGACCAATTTGCGGAGAAAACATAAAATTTTATAATGCAAAACTCTAGTAATTTGAGGCCTAAAGACGGGATCGAGAATCTCGAGCTCATTTCGAAGTTAATTAGGCAAAACTTCGAGCTGAACGTTTGATAACTTACTATGGTAAGCGAAGAGGGAGAAACGATAAAATTTGCAGAGAAGCACCGAGGGAAACTTTCAACCGCAATTTGCTAAGCAACTTGAAAATTTGTTATAAGGATTCAGAATAAATTAAATAGGAAACCTGGCATCTTAAATACCGCCTTCCAGAGATTAAACTTCGCTAAAATGGTCCTTACTCACCACTCGTTTCTCTCTTAGAACCAACCTTGTTATTTTACTGACTTACCTGTCATAATACGTAAATTAAGAATACGAAAACCCCTTTTTTTTTCTCTTTATTTTAATAACCCATTCGTCTCTTATATTTAACACCGTTAAATAAATTAGAAAAAGCAAACGATGTTTTATTTTGTTTTGCGGAATATTATTTTTATTTAAAAAAACAACTCAAACAAAAGTTTTTATTTTTTTTAATGTTTTCAATTCGGTTTTCATAATGGGATTTTTTAATTATGAGGCTTTCAATCCTGAAAAAAATATAATACAACACGGCATTTAGCTGAACTCTGTATACAACATAACACAGTGACCTACTGCTTGACATCCTCAAAATATGGGGGTGTTTCCAAAACAAGCATTAAAAAAAATAGAAATTAAATAAAACCTACATTTCTTCATCTTTGGCTTGGCGTCCCTAAATTTTTGGGCGTCTTTGGCGTTTACCAGATTTTTTATAATGTTAGGACATCCCTGCATTAAAAAGCATCGGGTAGAGTACATTATATTACTCTGATATGCAGGCGTCGCGGCCTAAGAAGCAAAAGAATCTAAATAAAACCTGCATTTTTTCATTTTTGACTTGGCGTCTCTAAATTTTTGGGCGTCTTTGGCAATTGTCAGATTTTTTATAATGTTAGGACATCCCTGCATTAAAAAGTATCGGGTAGAGTACATTATATTACTCTAGTATGCAGGCGTCGCGGCCTAAGAAGCAAAAGAATTTAAATAAAACCTACATTTTTTCATTTTTGACTTGGCGTCCCTAAATTTTTGGGCGTCTTTGGCAATTGCCGGATTTTTTATAATGTTAGGACATCCCTGCATTAAAAAATATCGGGTAGAGTACACTATATTACTCTAATATGCAGACGTCGCGGCCTAAGAAGCAAAAGAATTTAAATTAAACCTACATTTCTTCATCTTTGACTTGGCGTCCCTAAATTTTTGGGCGTCTTTGGCAATTTTCAGATATTTTATAATGTTAGGACATCCCTGCATTAAAAAATATCGGGTAGAGTACATTATATTACTCTAATATGCAGGCGTCGCGGCCTAAGAAGCAAAATAATTTAAATTAATCCTACATTTTTTCATCTTTGGCTTGGCGTCCCTAAATTTTTGGGCGTATTTGGCAATTTTCAGATATTTTATAATGTTAGGACATCCCTGCATTAAAAAATATTGGGTAGAGTACATTATATTACTCTAATATGCAGGCGTCGCGGCCTAAGAAGCAAAATAATTTAAATTAAACCTACATTTTTTCATCTTTGGCTTGGTATCCCTAAATTTTTGGGCGTCTTTGGCAATTTCCAGATTTTTTATAATGTTTGGACATCCCTGCATTAAAAAATATCGGGTAGAGTACACTATATTACTCTAATATGCAGACGTCGCGGCCTAAGAAGCAAAAGAATTTAAATAAAACCTACATTTTTTCATTTTTGACTTGGCGTCCCTAAATTTTTGGGCGTCTTTGGCAATTGCGAGTATTTTTATAATGTTAGGACATCCCTGCATTAAAAAATATCGGGTAGAGTACATTATATTACTCTAGTATGCAGACGTCGCGGTCTAAGAAGCAAAAGAATTTAAATTAATCCTACATTTTTTCATCTTTGGCTTGGTATCCCTAAATTTTTGGGCGTCTTTGGCAATTTCCAGATTTTTTATAATGTTTGGACATCCCTGCATTCAAAAATATCGGGTAGAGTACATTATATTACTCTAATATGCAGGCGTCGCGGTCTAAGAAGCAAAAGAATTTAAATAAAACCTACATTTCTTCATCTTTGGCTTGGCATCCCTAAATTTTTGGGCGTCTTTGGCAATTTCCAGATTTTTTATAATGTTTGGACATCCCTGCATTCAAAAATATCGAGTAGAGTACATTATATTACTCTAATATGCAGGCGTCGCGACCTAAGAATCAAAAGAAATGTGAAATTATTAATAATTGATGTTCAAATAGTTGGGGGTTGAAGAATCTGGGGCACCGTTTGATATCAAATTAATTTGGAAGGTTGGTTGTTGTTTAGGTTCAGGTATAGGTTTAAAGGGCAGAAATTCTTGAGTGACATGTTCCAATCGGATGGACCTTCGATAATAAACTAAAACAATTTTGATACGCGAGTGGACGCAAGTTTAATCAGATGTTCTTTGTATTCGAGGTTGGATGTGACCGGCCAGGGAGCGATTAAGCTCTACGCCCCATAAACTCGCACTCGTGCCTTTGCCAACCAACTAAAACCACAATTATTTCCAAAGGTCACATAGCCATAGCGCGAAAATAAAAAAAAATAAAAAAGAAAAACACGCAACTCTTTTTATAAACGTGTTAATCTTCCCTCCGCAAATATTTATCTTTTGGCGAGTGGTCTTGTGTGATTACGGTTTTGTTGCAACGAGTCCTGTTTCGTTGCTTAATGTGACGTTATTTGTCCACGTCGGATGCGGATTTTCGGATGCACACGGACACGGATGCGGTCTCGCTGACGGATGACCGTTTGACACGTGACGCGTTGGACGCTGACGCTCGTGACCTCCCGGAGCCCTGGACTTTTATTATCGCCATCGCTCTTCCATTATCTCGGAGCTATTATTATCTGTTTCCCTTTTATTACCCACTCTCTCCGGCACCTCAGCTCCGCCGGTAACTAATCTGCCGTGATTGCACTCCCGAGACGCGGCGGTGCTCCGGTTCATGGCTGATCCTCTGCAGTTATTACGGCCTCCTGGAGTTGCTCGCATATAGATTGGCTCTTCCTCTACTGATTGGCTCACTGCATCCCTCAAGACCACTTACATGCATTTTACATCACGACCTAGACACCGCTTCACTTACATCCACCTATCTCTACCTTCTTATTACATTATAATAACACCAGCTACTAACGATATTGCAATTTGCAACCAACCCCGTCTTGTTTGTTCACTCAAAATCTCCTTTTATTTTCTTATTACATCTTGGAAATTAACATGAACTGAACTATAGTTTTGTTCTCGGAAGATAAAACGTTTTGTATTCGGTTTACTGCTCTCTTTCTCTCTTAGTTCATTCTATTCTAATAAGTTTGTTCTCAAGCTTCCATTTTCAATTTTAGTGCATAAAACAAACGTCTCGTGATGTGAACCAATGAAGCACAAATTTACAAGCTAACCAGATGTGAATTTGGTTTCGAAATGAAAAATATTAACAGCAAAGAAAGAATTATTTAATATTTTCTAACATTTTAAATTTTTCTGAAAATGTTAGGAAATCCTAAAGGGAATTTTATGATTAATGTTAGGCCGAAAAAAAATCGAGTTGAAACGTCTATTTTACAATACTCTTTGTGAGAAGGCTCTCGTTGGTTGAAAGCCAACTCGGTCTTTGATCTGGGCTCCACGGCATCCGCTTTCATAGACCATGGCAAATTAATCAGCGCGAGTAGAGCTAATTTTATAGTACAAAACCAGTACAAAGTTTTGTTCCGTCCTTCGTTTCCAGTATATTAAGGAGAACCATGACCGAAGCGGAGAAATTAGAGCAAAGCCTAAAACTTTCTTTTCGGCATGTATGAACTAACAAGATTGACCCTTCGTTGTTCACACTTGACTTGATCAAGAAGGGGTCTTGCTTAAGATATAATTTCCTAGGTATTAGTTTCGGGTCGGAGAAAATGTGTGGCATTATGCGAAATGCTCGTTCGTTGTGGAATTCCTTTGGGTGACATTTCGCGTCTGCATTAATGCTGTTTGTTTGGAAACTTCTTTATCATCACTCGTGTATGATATACGGAACATTCAAATAGGAGATGCGATGTTGGAATTTATTGCTCGGCCGCACCTCTTGAATAAAACAGTTCGGACAACCCCATAGATCGGAAAGAGAAATAAGAAAACTTTGTTTAATGTGATTTTCACCCTCTCATGTCAAGAACGTATCACTTTCACTGAACGATATCTACAATCAGAAAGTAGGGGACTTTTGTTCTCCAAATTTCTAGATTGTTTCCATTTTTCTTGATACGGAAACTTTCCCTTTCCGGGAATTCAAACTTCTGTTAAGGGTACTTACACAAACATTATTTTTGCGCAAGAAAAAAATGTAAAATGCCTAATTTGTGTATTTTTCTTGTAAAATCCGTTATAGTTTATTAATATGGGTATAACTTTTGAAAACTCTTGAGTAGGCGTTGTAAACCTCGTAACTTAAACGCCCGCGCCGCGCCGCAAGGGAATAAATTTTTTAATTTTGCTGGTATCGCACCTCCGTGTTTAATTAATATATTTCTTTGTCTTTATGCCTTTGAATTTATTTGCGTTTTGAGAAAAGCACGTCCACGCAATTTGTTTTAGTAATTTTTGTCGTATTTCCGTTTCCAGCATTTAAAAGAATCCAGCGTTTATTCGTCTTGTTGGTGCGAGCTTTATCGCTTAATTAACTGTGTGTTTTCTCTCTCACTCTCTCCACCTCTATTTTTCGTTGTTTGTTTTAGTCATTATGTTGAAAATAACAGTAGTTCGTTAATATTCCTTATTTAAACAGTGGATAGAGTGCTATGTAAATACTAAAATATGTAATGTTTGAATAATTTCCGTTAACCCGACAAGGTTTTGTATTTTTCCTCTTAAAGTTTTATTTTTATAGAAAATCCCTAATAGTGACTTAAAATGGGGCAACGTGATATCATCACTGACAGGGTAATGCAAACGCGAACAGTATATGGCAGCATAATATTATATTGTATGCATTTTGTTCATTTATACGTATTATACGTCGACATTTTGCTAATTTTATAAAGCCGTCTGCATAACAACAATCTACGAGTTGTATTATTCATTCAAAATTAAATTATCCTGCAGAAACATAAAGGAAAAGTTTTATTATAACGTCGACGGAGACCTTTTCCGTCTAATTTTTTCCGTTCTCACGTACGGCATACGAATTGCTTAAATTTAAGGATTTTTACCATTTCAATTCCACGTAGCCTTAGACACTTCCTTTCCTACATGTCGGGCAATCAGGTTCGAATTTCATGTCCCTAAAATAAAAATTGAAAACGAAATGCGGAAGCTACACAAAAGGCAAACAATAGGCGGATTAGGCTTAGTGTTTTACGGACAGTAAATTCGTCATCTTCCTGGAGTGGAATGACCAGCAATTGGACCATTGGAGATTTAAGCCTGTAACATGTGATGGAGCCCCGGACCCGTTTCTCCTGTGAACCCTGGATGTTAGCACGACAAAGCTAAAGCTTCTTAAATAATAAATGTACCAGGAAGGAGACAGAGAGCTTTTTCAGATCAAAATTTAGACTTGTTTAGGGGAGGTGACATATCATTTGTTGACTATTCTTAAAGAAATCAAAACTGTTTTGCTTGGAATCCGTTGGAATTACATTTATTAAATGAAACAACTTTAAAAAATAATTTAATGTTTACATCAGTTTGGTAACGTGCTGAAAATTTCTTAAAATTGCTAATTTTCGAAAGAAATCGCGATTATGTGTTTTATTTTCGAGAGTGTCCTAAAGGACATCAAGTTGGCTGTGCTCTCTGTTGGAATAATTTTATGAAAAGGGGAATTACTCGTGAAAATTTGGTGGATGCGCCTATTTGATCTACAGCCTTTTAGTAATTAGTCCTGAAATTTTTTTCTGAAAATTTCCTGAAAATTTTTTTTCTGATTTTTTTTTGAACAGATGGGAGGGGATGGCGGATGTTTGACACATACCCTTGCCTTTTTTTCTAAAAGCTTTCTGAATTTTTTTTTGTCAAACTGGAATTTTCTTCAATATAACTTAAGTACGAGGGGTGTCGGAAACAAAGTGTTGTCCTTACCTGAAAGCACAACTAAATTGACCCCGTCTTGTTGAACAATTTATTATTTCAATTCTAATAGTTTTTTGGTACCTCCAGTACAAAAAAGGGACCACTTATCTATTCAAAATATTAACCCTTGTGTCCTGCCTAACTTTTCATATCGATAAGTGATAAATAAAATATAAAAATAAAGATGTAACAGAAAATTTTGCTTCTACCTTGTCTTACCACGTCATACCACATGAATATTCCGTTATCAATCATAAGATTTTCCCTTTTATCAAATTTAAAATGTCATCCATAATCTTAAACTATATCAAACTTTCTAAACTCTTCTGTTTGGGACGAGAAGAAAATTTTTAGTGAATTTATGGAGAAGAATCCGTTTTCCTCGATTTAAAAAAAGGATCATTTGCATGGTATTTTTACGAGCAATCCCTGTCTGTTCCAAGATTTATTTTTAGGGCACATATTTTCTGTTTCGAGACAAAACGCGTTATTGCTCCGATCCTTTGATATTAAAACAATGCGATATTCAAAATAGAAATCGGCGTTTGCACGTGTGCGTGTTTAACGCAAACGGCAAAGCGTATAATATAAACGATAAAGCATATTGGAAAGGGGGAAAACCCCTAAATTATAGTTTTTGGGGTGTCATTTTATAGGTTTCCCGATTTACGTCAACGCAAGATGACGGTGGGCAATGATCGCCCTTAAGACCGTAATATTCGCTACCACAATCCCTCTAACCCCATCCCCCAGCAGGTTAATTCCTGGGGGACTTCTCCAGATAGCGGATAATGGTATCATCGCGAACTTTGCAGAGATTTGCACTATTTAAATTTTTTTTTTAACGGTTGGGGGAGAGATTTTTTAATATTACCACCCTTTAGTCTTGTTCCCCTTGGAGAAATAAAAGACATGTCTTATACTAAGGAAGTTATTATCATAATTGATATTGATATTGTGGACCACCCGGGGGTCGTAGGAGTTTGATGGACACGCCGACATAATGATTGCTTGATACTTGTTTAATCGATTGGTTACGTCCCGGTATATTAGGAACAGCGGGTCGTAGGGCCTTGGGGCGCAGCTGCGGCGTCGGTACGATTATTAAAAACAGCCCGGAGGGTTCAGCGGCGGTTCGTTACAACTCTCACCGTTCCATATAGGTTTTCACAAAAACTTCGCATAACTATTTTATCTGTAAGCGCAGCCACGCATCTGCTACTATAACGTTCCCCCTTTTCAGACGTATAATTTTTTAAAAAACAACTTCCAAAATAACCCACCCTGCTGTATTCAAGCAAGTTCTTTCATAGGTGCATCAAAGGGATGAGTAATAATCTTGTTTGTATGTGCGTAGTGTAGGAAAATTGAAGAAGTGCCCAAACAGACGCCGCATGATGCTTCCCATCAATGCCTCCTGAAAAAATAATAAACGCATTCAATTCGAACGCGCCGCCGGATTACATCAGACTCTGATGTATTAAAATCTGTTAAGGGAACATCGCGGAGAGAGACGATTCTACCAGTCATCTTGCTCGTTCGGAGGATGAACATGTGTCTTGTGCTTCTGGGATCGTTTGAATATAAATCGACGGCGCCGCATTGTGAGATGCAAGTCGATGACGCGAGATTGGAAACTGATCAAGATGAATGAAGTGAACAATGGACCAACGCCTGCCTTTTCTCAGCGTGCAAGTAGACCGTGAATAATGAAACAAACCTATCAAAACACGCATCCATCGAAAATTTGGAAATATGCCTTTCCTTTTATCTCCTATCCAGAAGGTTTTCTAGAAACCTTTAATCAAACTTAACTTCAATATGAGAGATAAAAGCTCTCAAGGATGTTCTTCAAGAATTCTGAAAGAATAGACCCTACAAAACATGAACGATGTTGATTGTGATTTATGGATTAATTGTTACGTTACGTCTAAAGCTTAATTTTTGTAGAAGTAGTAGAATAAAAAAAATGGGGGAAAAACTTTATCTTGCAGACATTATACTTGAAAGCGTTCAAGATTATTCCTCTTAATACAATGAAAACTACTGAATTTTTTTGTAAATCGCACGATATTCTCAATTTATATTTCTAAAAAATTTGGTGGAGGCGCCTGACTTGATCTGGAGCGGCGTATTCAGAGGTCCTGAAAAAGTGCTAGCATTCTGGTGGAGGCGCTTAATGTGACTTGCGGGTTCCTGAAAATTTCGCTACAAACTTCTAACTTCGGGTTCGAGGAGTAATCCTGAATTTTTTTTTAATATTTTGGTGGAGGCGCCTGACGTGCAACCTCATAATCAAAAGTCTTGAAACCATGAAAATAATTTGCTGAAGGTTCTGTAGGGGCTCATCAGGCTCCTGAAAACTTGGTACAATTTTCGTAGAGGCGCCTAACTTGACTCACAGGGTCTTATATCATGAATACCTCTTAATTCGTATTCCTGAAAGCTTGAAAGCATGCTTGATTAGTTTCTAAATTTTTTGATTTTTTAAATGAATATTTCACGTTGCAATTTAAAAATTGAAAATTTATGACTAAGCACTGGTCCATTAAAATATTTTGCCATCAGTCACGCAAATGTGGGTAATAAAGAAAGGATTAACAAAATATTTTAAGTAAATTAGGGGAGTGAATGACTGATGAGTAATTGCGTATTAGTAGTCAGTCATGCATGGACGAAGGTTACCTGTTAGTAAAATTTGGTAATTTTAATCAGTATTTTCTTAAAACGCAATTGAATAGTACCTAACAGAAAATTACTTGACGCTTAATTGAAATATTTTTGGTAAGTACTTCTTTTTTTCTGTTATTGTTGGAATATTTTGCGAGGAAGTTAGGACAATAAAAGAACCATGAAAAGCGTTAAGTTTTTACGAGGCAACGTTTTTAAGGTATCCATAAAAGCGTACATAGCCTGCGTAACATTTTCTAGACACATTAAAATAATAATAATATGTGTACTACCTTTTGTATTATTCGTTTGTGCTTCGGTATTACAAAGCCACGAGCGTTTATTGCTACCTAGGCGCAATTTGTTTCATGGAAGCCCTATGAGCTTTCTGCACACTATAAAACGCTTTCTCGAATAATTTTGAGCAAAAAATTCGCAGCATACCCAGCAGATCTCTTTGTTAAACGATGCGAATGTGTAGATTTCACGAAACAAAAGATGAAAAGTAGCGGTCGCTTTGTATTATGCGGATATAGGAATTTTCAGGATAATCGAGAAAGCCAACGTTTTACATCTGAATTTTCAAATGGCTATAATTCTGAATTTCTGAATGCCTGAAATTCTACCTTTTACCAAAATACGTTTAGTCGACTAAAAAGATTTAAAAAATAGTAATTTTGAACAAATTCAATCGCTACGAATATTGATTTTCAGTTTATTTTCAACGAACTTTAATATAAAACAAAATTTCAGAAGTAGAATAAAAAATATTTAATTACAAATAAAATCTTAAGCATCAAATATTTTAAATACGGTTGGCTGATACTTCTTAAACAAGGCACCCTCACTATATTTCTCGGTACTGGATGGGACATTCCAGGTTTATTACAAAGAACATGTTATTTGATTAAATCATTAAATTCATTTAAATCACGTAACTTAAGGTGCAATAAGCATCACGTGTGCATTAATATTC
Source organism: Hemicrepidius hirtus (assembly GCA_963082805.1). Lineage (NCBI taxonomy): Eukaryota > Metazoa > Arthropoda > Insecta > Coleoptera > Elateridae > Hemicrepidius > Hemicrepidius hirtus. Next base: position 26,188,273 of record OY720167.1, read on the forward strand.
AATTGAAGCCCTTGGCTGGAACAATTTGTCGTGACTCATTATGTTCTTAACGCGAAATGCCCATATCTATACAATGACTGCATCGATGCCTGTTTGGAATAACAATACTGTCAACACAAATGTCAATAGCACATCCTGTAATGCAATGCATATATTTAGTTCTCATCTAGTTATCGGGGCAACGCATACACACAGGATTAGCGAACCACCCGCCTATGTGGATCAACGCTAACCACCGATCCCCGAGGCGAATATTGAGGTCTGATATACAAACACATATTAAGCTTAATATAATTGACATCTCTGTGACGCTTATTGCATGATATTCGACGTGATTTACGACGACGTGCATTTACTTCTCCTTCCCCCGTGAATGCACCGGAAGGAAGGACGCCGCTACTGCTCCTGCTATACGCCATCGCGGTCACGCACTTTAATCTTATCACGCAAATTTTAATCTCAGATTTGGTTTCTACATCTAGTTTCATAATTAATGGTTATGTTTAAATCGTGGCACACACACTATGTAAACATTTGTTTTAGAAAGTCATGAACATCCGCTCCTTGATATTTATTTTGTATTAATTTATCAAAGTTTGCGGTACGAAAATTATTTTCAGACTGATACAGAATCACAATTTATTTCTCATCAAATAATATGAAAGACAATACTCATCTAGACAGTTTTAGTTGGGAATTAATAAATAATTAATTCCTTAAAAAAAGAAAATATTAAGACATTTTTCTTTGGCTTCTGGACGCTGAGTGGAACATTCCAGGACGAAGTTCATTCTCTAAACCCAACTTAGTACCTCTAGTCATCTCCCGTGATTCCAACTAGTCGCCTTTGCTTTGCTTGCACCACTCTTACACAATGTCCCACTTTAGTTTCTCGGCGCTAGATGGGACATTCCAGAGTTTCTGAAAATCGAACCTGTGTTTAGGTTTTCTTAAACATTATTCAAAGAAATGGGTTGTTTATTAGTTTGATTCGCAGATAAGCGAATAATGATCCGGTCTGGAGCTAAGAAGGGAATAATGTAATGTTGAATGCGGGCGAGGGGTTGGTATGAAACATTATCAATAGTTTGAATGGAATACGATACCTGTTAGGTGATATGTCAGTACCTAATAATGTATGACGATATCGTGTGTTAGCCTAGAATGTCTTTACCTTCGGTAACAAACTGTGTATATCCTGCAACAAAGCCACTATCGCGTGAAAGGGAGTGTCTTCGAGTTGGCATCTAAAGATGGCCGGAAGACTAGAGTAGATATACGCAACGGAGGTTTGATAACGCTCCCATTCGTCTGATAACCATCCCGATCGAGTGAGAAATATTGCGGAAGTGCGGACGTCTGTTTGGGACACACGCAACGACGTAATATACGCAGCCGCAAGGGTTGTTCTCCACATCGAAAAGGGCACTAAGTCTTAAGGGAAACACGCGAACTTTATTATTATGGAAATGCATGATGTCACCGCCGTATGTAAGGCCCTAAATTGATGGATACTTTGCGGTAACTTGATATTTAAACAAGGGTGAGCGGAATTGTTAACAGCGGTTTTTAGGTTCTCTATTTGGCACGCCGATCCGCTTTGTTTCCGAAACTTTGAACTCGTCGACTGCAATAGTAATTTCATTAGGTGGAATATTCAATTCTCCTATGCAATTCTAATTAAAACAACAATAGAATTCTGGAAGAAACGCGCTTGAATATTTTAATGGCGTACCTACTTGAATTATAAGTTTGGAGAGGATGAATAGGAATGGTTTTAATTGGAATTCAGCCGTTCTTTTTATTACAACAACGAATTTTGCCGCTCCTGCCTCTGCCTGAACTTTCTTCCCGAAAAACGAGCTTCACCCGCAGTTATTTCCTATCTGCCTCCCAGCTACGCGTGCTCAAATTTTTAATTACTCTTCTTTTTTATCGTCCAAAACTTTTCCGACATCGTTACAAGAAAGAATAATATATGGTTCACGATGCGTTTTTACTCATAACTAAACTTTTATGAGAAAACCTCATGAATTATTAAATAATATTTTTTATTCGTATTTATTACAAAAACAAACATTTTTTTTAATAATAAATATCCAACAATAATGTTTCATTAACTAACATTAAGGTGGCACTAGATCGGATATTCCAAGATACTTTATTAACCCTACAAGCTTCATTTAAAAATCCATACCTCTGACTTTCTTGGTTTAACCCCGAAACTGATTTCTAAATTATTCAAAAATAAATAAATGGTTTTTTTAAAACCAAAACCACCCCTACAATGGGGTATTACCATAATACACAGATTCTCAATCATAGATCGATATTTTTTAATTTTTAACCAAGTTATAGGGCGGTCTCCCTAAGATTCCACCGTTTGTAATTAATATTAAATATTCGATTAAATGCACAATCATCCCTAAAATAAAATTTTCACATGTCATCTCACCCCGTTCATTTACAATGCACTTCACGTATTGTACAAATGATTCATTCCTAAACAAAAGTGGTTGACTACTGCAATTATGATTCACCCAAAAGGGATCGTGTTGTAATTTTAGGTAAGGGTGTTTACAAATTAAAAGAAAACCCTTTGTTTTCGATCCGAGGGTGAGATATACGGGTCTAGGAGATATTAAATTTTGTATCAGTTATGGAGAGGATAAAAGATCGATGATTAGACGTATCGATTTTGAAATTGGAATATTTGGTGGAGGCGCCAAATTTTAAATTTGATGAATACTAAGGCCCCCCTATTGACATTTCTGGATCCTGGATAGGATATTTCTTCACTTCTTTATGACTTGGAAAATTTAATTTAAAATTGAACTACTTGATTTTACGAAGCTTGATGTCTGGTAAGAAAAATTAACAGTAGGTGTAAGAAGAGCTGATGGCTTAAAGGATGTACGCTAAGGGATTTGGGGTTCGACTCGCCATGAAATAATACAATCTAAAGAATCAATCGTTCGATCCACCAATTAATTCCCCAATCCTGTCTGAAATTCCTGGGCTAAAGCAGAGTACAGATGGTAAAAAATCGCGAATTTTGGTTTAAAAAAAATAATAGTAGGCGTCCTGTCGGGGAACTTCAAGCTTAAATTACAAAATTATAATAATACTGTTTTAACGGAAATCTGAGTGGAAAATCAAATATCTTTTAGCGCTTTTATAGGGGTACCTGCTGATGTCGAGTAAATTTTAATTAAAAATCAGAATGTTAGATCTTTAATTTATACAGGACCCCTGAATATGTTATCAGCGTAGTTAATTTTCTTAAACATACCTCCTTTGTACGTTCAAATATAGTAAGCACTTATCTCTTGAATAATAATAATAGGAAAGTGTTTGAATGTAAAGGCAACGGTTGACCCTGATGACTATCACCTTCGGTTCTGTTAATTTTGCCCTTGTAATCCACCCCCAAGTCCGAAGTTTCATTGTTATTGTTTCTTTTCAGTGTGGGGTTCACGTAGTACGTGTCTAGATCTAGGTAAGGTTTTCAAATCTAGATAAATGCTTATATCCAGACAAATTGCTGCGCTACTTTTGTAATAGCGAAGCGGTGAGGGCGATCTAATAAATACGGTCGGAAGTGAACGTGACGGCGCTTAGGCGTTTTTAGCGGTCAGGGCGACCTGGGGCGATTCTCATTACAAACACGTGCTGCAAATATCAATAGTAACCACTTGTCACCACTAAATGTTATTCTTAAACCGACCGACCGGTCCGATGTTGTGTTGCGTGCAAGTGGGCGAGCATTATCATATAAAGTACATCGCATTCGGGCGGTAGCATTCCCAATTTAAAACCATTGCCCGTTAAGCGGGGTTTGTAAATACACGCTCCGAGCTATTCTTGGTTGTTGGGTCTAACTCCAATTTGCGTGTGACTAAACAGAATTAACTAAGCTTGATTACAAATTAAGTTTTATGTGTTTTCTTAGGGCTCATTGAGGTTGTTATCGCTAATATAATTGACCGAGGATTTTTCTTTATGCTCTTTCCTTTTGTTTCAGGTTGTCTTCTGGACAGCGCTTCACGACCCCCCGATGTACCCCCACGAAATCCGACTATGAGTCGACTTAATGGGCGACTGGCCACCCAGCCATCCGCCCCTAACGAAGATTTTGAACCCTCCTGTCTTGTTCGAACGCCGTCAGGAAACGTGTACATACCCACGAACACCTTAAGTAAGACCGTTTATCCATTTTTAAATCTTAAACAGTTTCTACGGCAAAACAACGCGAATTTTTCAATTCTGGAAAGCTCTCGAATAAGCGCTTCCAACGCACCCGGTTTCGGAGTTACCGGACTCAAAAAATTTGAACGTCCTTTTCGTTTCTCTTCCCAAAAGCTCTTACCTTCCTCTGACCAACTTCAAGTATGGTCAATAATATTTAAGGGTAGAAAAGAACCTCCAATGATAAAAGCTTGTTTAATATTAATAAAGTCACCCTAATTGTTTTTTTTTAGATCATTCTAAGAATCCAACAATGGACTACAAATCAAATTCGTCATGTAGTAGTCCTTCAAAAGATATGAAGAATTCAGATCGATGTGGTCTTCCGTATGGGACCCCAGTACCAGTTCTGCCCGTCCGTAATAATTTACGCCGCCCCAATTCCAGTCACTTCCCACCAGCAAGTCGTTTCCATTTTCAGAAAGGACTTGCATCCAAGTGTAGCTGGAAATGCACGGCTATATTCTTTGTTGTTCTTTCTGTTGTTCTCACTGCCGCATTATCATATATTTCAGGTAAGCCGATTTAATTTTACATGGGCAGAGGTAATTGGAAATATTTTCAGCGTCAAGTCTTCTAAACTGGTCATATCAAAACTCGAAAGCTTGTACTGTACTAGTAGGTGAAAATTCAGAGGTTCCATCCTCCAAAGCCACGACCTCGGAAACTAATCTCTCCACATCTAGCAAACCTCGACCATCATCCGGAGGTAATATCATAGAACCTGTCTACTCCCGAAAGCGTAGACACGTTGATAACCCTCCGCATGCTTCTGTGTTCTTAAACGATTTCACCAATTCAAGTGCTAGCTCGAGTGATAATTTTAACTCGAATGCTAGCAAGCATGATAGCAATAATAGTACGCATGCTAGTTCTGGTCAATTCACCACTTTTGCACCCTTGCATGATATAAATGTTAGTACAAATGATGTGTTGCTTGAAAATGTTAGTGTCTTTGCACGAGATATTAACACATCCAGTGAAAATTATGATTACGCCAGTAGCAGTACCACGGAATTTTTTAACAACCCCGAAGACAATGACGAGTCATCCCTTTCTACCGACACACCCATTCTTAAATTAATTTCCACTACAGGTTCTTCTCCAACAGAAGATTTCAGTATTTTCAGCTCAACTGAATTTTATGAAAATGTTTCTCAGAATTATTCGACTGAAAATCCATTTTCAAGTACACTTATTGAAAAGAATACTTCAATATCTGATAATATCAAGATATCAACAGCTGGACCAGGACAAGACATAATAAAAATAGAGAAAGATGAAATAATACCACCTCCTGAAAACTTAGAACGTCCTAAAACGAATAAAATTTTATCTGAAAGTCATAGTATGAAGCCAACGGATCTAGAAGGTCCTGAAGTTCTTCAACATGATTATCCCTTATATTCTTATGGACAAGAAGAAGTTGAAATTGTTAAATTAAACCATGAACCATTCTCAACGACCATGAAATCAAAAACAGCTTACAATAGAAGTTACGCACCTGATAATGTAAAACAGAATAATGATTCCTCAGACGAGTTAACCGATCATAATCTCTCTTCAGCGCTTAACAATGATCCTAATCATAAAATTAAATCCACTACCTTACAGAACAATGAACCTTTACTAAAACCGCATGAGTTTGATGAAAATACTACTAATCCCATAGGTGTGAACGTGTCCGACTCATCAAAATCCCCAAAAGTTACATTACTTGAAGTACCCCCTATGAATGTAACAGGCATGGGTCGTTCCAAACGAGTTCTTGTTAATGTTACCATTGCAACTGAACCCGATTCAACCAATCCTTTTGCCCCTCCATCTGTTTATGTCTTATCCGTATCCATTCCAACAAATGGAGATCAAAATGAAACTCCTAATGTAAATGTTAACCAAGAACAACAACCACCACAGCTTGAGCCAGCTAATTTAATAAAAAGTCTTGAAAAAGAAAGTATAATTACAAATCATAGCACGGATGTTGCCCCCAGCAAGGAAAAACCTCACGAATACTGGGGCGGCCAGTGCCGATGTTCATGTCCATGTCTAGATGATCCAAAAAATTTTACAGAAACTTTTGAAGATGATCTTTTGCCCACGCAAAGTGTCTCAACATCTTTTGATGATTCCATTGCTCAAAATTTATCAAGTACCATTGAAAATTTTGAGGAAACTTCTAGTTCTTCTGGTTGGACTGAAACGACAACTGAAGAAACTTGGAGAACTGAAACAGCTTGCCCTGAACTCAGTACGAAGTTACCCCCACCACCTACTATACTTATACTTGAAGGTAGGGCTGTGTCATTTTAGAAATGCTTGGCAACTAACCAAGCTCAGCAATAAAACAGCAGTGAAATGCCTTTTAACTCATTGTTCGCTGCATGATTTTTAGAATTTTAACTTTAATATCGTAGTTAGGTTCATGTAATGTAGTACTAGTACCTACTAGATGAAGAAGAAGTGTTTAGAAGTTAAGTTATTGGTAGGAGTTCACAATGCACTGCTTCATGGTTTTTACCCTGATCAATTATTTTCAAATAATTTTTTTTTTCAAATTTAAACCCTTACAAGTGTGTTTTAGGGTCTGTCGCAGACAGTTCGCCGCGGAACGTTTCTCCGCGATTTGATCGTATCGCTACAGCCGGTTCACCGGCTCCGAGCCTACAGTACTCATAGGTTCTAACAAAAATTAATAAAGAAACAAAATAAAGGCGCAGCTTATATTAAATCGCGATTAAACGGCCGTGGCGAACCGGCACCCCGCGACGTAACGTTCGCAGCGAAATGTCCGCGGCGAATACTGCCATTCCCTGCTTTCTATGCTACCTACTGCTTCAAATGCTTCATGAAAACATTTTATCACAACATAAAAAATACTTTTCAATATTATATCACTAGGCAGTAATATCTTTATAGTATAGAATTTTTTGAAAATAATTTCTGCTTAAGCAAATAATCAAAACACATAATGCAAACAAAAAAATGCTTTTATTGCCTCATCATCATTAACCCTACAGTTCTTTCTTACATGTTTCTAACAAAATAACTCGTCTTCAGGGGGCCGAACATTTCCAGCACAGTCATTCCCTCCGGATGGGACCACATTCTCTCAAATAGCTTTGGGTCAACGTTTATCTAAAGAAATACCCCCTTATGGTTATTGGAATATGCAGTTTTATCAATCTGAAGCTGCTTATGTTAAATTTGATTATAACATTCCTCGAGGTGCCAGCATAGGAGTATATGCTCGTAGAAATGCTTTACCAACGCACACTCAGTATCATATTTTGGAAGTATTAAGCGGGTTTAAAGCTCGTACAACGAGGGCTTCACATGTGAGTTGAATTATTTCAAGAAGAAACGGTAAAGATTATTAATTTTTACTTCTTACACTCAATAGCCGTCTGTTAGAAAAGAAGTAACGCATTACATGGAACAAGGACATTGGTTCTTATCTTTATATAATGACGATGGTGATCCTCAAGATATAACTTTTATCGCGACTGTTGCTGATGATATGACTCATAATTGTCCCAATGGATGCAGTGGTAAAGGCGAATGTCTTATGGGTCATTGTCAATGTAACCCCGGCTTTGGGGGCGATGACTGTAGCGAAAGTAAGTGCAAGTCAAAATAATTCAACCCTCCCCCTTTTTGTAAATCTTTCTCTTGTAACTAAGCGTACTAATTACGGCCTGAGCTTAGCATGATTGAAAATGTTTTCACCAGGTGTATGTCCTGTACTCTGCAGTCAAAGGGGAGAATATATTAACGGGGAATGTCAATGCAATCCAGGATGGAAAGGCAAAGAATGTTCTTTAAGACATGATGAATGCGAAGTGCCAGATTGCAACGGGCATGGCCATTGTGTTAACGGAAAATGCGCATGTGTACGAGGTTATAAAGGAAAATTCTGTGAAGAGGGTAAGGAAACTAATTAAAGCATGAGCTTTACGTTTAGTACTAACATTTTTTTTAAATTTTAAAATGCAAAACTAAACTTTTGATTAATCAACAGTTGATTGTCCTCATCCAACATGTTCTGGACATGGTTTTTGTATAGAAGGAACATGCTTTTGCAAGAAAGGTTGGAAAGGTTTAGATTGCAGTGATACAGACAAGGAAGCATTGCAATGTCTTCCTGATTGTTCAGGACATGGTACTTTTGATCTCGAGACCCAAACCTGTACCTGCGAACCTCTCTGGTCTGGTGATGATTGCTCCAAAGGTATAACTCCTCAGAATTAATATCTGAATCATTTATTTAACATTAAAGTTCATGGTAAGACTTCGGGTACTGACGTTAAATAAACGATTCAGATACGCAATAGGGCTAGAAATCACTTGTTACAAATAATTTTTTAAATAGAACTTTGTGATTTGGATTGCGCTTCTCATGGGCGTTGTATATCTGAGGCTTGCCAATGTGATCCCGGTTGGACAGGAGAGTATTGTAATCTAAAACAATGCGATCCGCGGTGTAACGAGCATGGGCAGTGTAAGAATGGTACTTGTCTGTGTGTTACTGGATGGAATGGTAAACACTGTACCTTAGAAGGATGTCCCAATAGTTGTTCTTCTCATGGGCAATGTCGATTTAACACTGAGGGGTCATGGGAATGCCGATGTGATAGTGGATGGGATGGTAGAGACTGCAGTGTTCTTCTAGAACAAAGCTGTAGTGATGGACGAGATAACGATAAAGGTACTGTTTTTTTACTTTCCCATACCACCACTGGTATAGGGGAAGTATTGATATCATGAAAATTTTCGCGGAAATACGTGTTTTGGGCCCCCAGGAACCCAAAAAAGTGGTCTAGAAAAAATGTGTCTGTGGGTGGGTGGCTACGTAACGCCTCTAACGCAAAAACTAGTGAACCGATTTTGATGAAATTTTAAATGAAGGGGTATATCGAAAATTCATCAACAAAATAAGCTTTTCAAAAAAATCCGAAACCGGAAGCGGAAGTTGGACATGTTTTTTTGGTAGCATTTTTCTCAGAAGCGGAATTTTGAAAAATCTGAGTAGGGAATATGAAAGAAGACCATAATTGAAGGGAAATCAGTTTTTTGCCGGACTCTCTAACTTCAAAATGGCGGCCGCTATGAATTTTTTTAAATTTCGACTTTAACGCCCCATAACTCAAAAACCAGTTATCTGATCAAGTTTCGCAACAACTTGTTTGAAAGCCCTTTGGCGGTACTACACCAAGAAAAAAATTATTTACTAAATCCAAAAACGGTCGCAACGGCGCTCTTCCAAAAATTTTGAAATTTTTGAAAAATTATTACAAAGAAACAGGCCTAACGATTTTGTTTAAATTTTCTATACTTATGTAGCTTGGTATTAGGTACATTTTTGTTTTTTGATGAACGCCAGAATTCCACTGTGGCGCCATCTACGAGGTTTTGAAAATCGGAAATTGATGCTCCTATAGCGCCTTTATTAGTCAAAATATGAAAAAAGTTTAAATATAAAAGATATTTAGTATATAATTCTGCATTCTCCTAAATGTATATCACGTATACAGGACGTTTGCTTTCCACAGTACAATAAGCAACTTTGTTATTTTAAATGAAACACCCTATATATTATTACATAATTGAATGCAAAATTTAATTGTCTATCACATAGTATAAGGTGTTCATATAGCTAAAATGTACGGTTGATGAGAAATTCGTGAATTTTGAACATTATGTTGGACCCCGACAGAAACGGATTGTCGGTCAGTAGCGATTGTCCGTCCGGCATCGCCAGCTGTAATTTCTAGGCGGTACCTCCAGATAGATGGGTGTCTTTCTTCTGTTTTTGAAGAAAAGTTTTATTATAAACTAATGGATTTTTTTCTGTTAGATGGTTTGGTTGATTGTGAAGACCCTGAATGTTGCTCAAATCATCTATGCCGTAGCTCTCAGCTATGCGTATCTGCGCCCAAACCAATTGATATACTTTTAAGGAAACAACCACCAGCAATAACTGCGTCATTCTTCGAACGAATGAAATTTTTGATAGATGAAGGGAGCTTACAGAATTATGCCAGACAGGAAACGTTTAACGAAAGGTATGACTTTCTTGCATTTTATTTTCTTTTAATTCATAAGGCCAAGGTACAAGTGAGTGTCTGTTAATTCTTGAGTGGTTTTTGATGTAATAATGTTTATATGTCAAAAAATCTTTATAGTTAAGCATTGTTGTGCCCCACGTCAACACACTCTCCCGTTTTTTTGGCGTGAACATTTAATTATATCACCTATTTGTGTTATATGTTTTTCTGTAATCAAACTTTTTGGCTTTTAAAGTTTTTAAAAAAATTTTGCGATACTTTCTACTATTAGGAACTAACCCGTAATACTAATGCTAAAGTGCGAATTGAACTACTAAATTTATTTCAAATTTTATTCTTGCTGCCCAGTGTTTTTTGGAATCACTTCAACACCAGGTAAGGCTAATAATGCAAGTAATAAAAATAGTTACAAGTAGTTCAGTTTTTTGTGCTTGATTGTGCCTGGTTTATTTTCATTTAATCCACTTGTGTTTGTGACATTTTAGTTTTGCTTAATTTAAATGTTGCTTGCTTCAATTTAAAACTTTCTATTCATTTCGATTATCTTAGAGTAGTTATTATTGCTTAAATAAATTACGTATGCATCAGATTAACTTTTAATTTCTCATACGCAGTCGTTCAGCGGTAATCCGAGGACAAGTCACAACTCAAATGGGTACAGGTCTTATGGGTGTACGTGTTAGCACAAATACACCCTTGGAAGGCTTTACATTAACAAGGGATGATGGTTGGTTTGATCTTCTAGTCAATGGAGGGGGTGCAGTTACTCTTCAATTTGGTCGTTCCCCATTTAGACCAGAAAAACACATAGTTTTCGTTCCCTGGAACGAAGTGGTAATAATTGACGACGTGGTAATGAGCACGGGTGAGGATAAGGGAATAATTAGTATAGCACAACCTTGTGCAGCTCATAATTACGATACAATGAAACCTGTAGTCTTAGCAACATGGAAACATGGTTTTCAAGGGGCATGTCCGGATAAAAGTGCTATTTTAGCCGAATCACAAGTCGTCCAGGAAAGCTTACAAATACCTGGAACCGGTTTAAATCTAGTCTATCATAGTTCAAGAGCTGCAGGGTATTTATCAACCATACAATTACAATTAACACCTGATTTAATCCCAACAACTTTAAATTTAATCCATTTACGTATTACAATAGAAGGAATTTTATTTGAAAAGACATTCGAAGCGGATCCGATTATTAAATTTACCTACGCATGGAACAGACTCAATGTTTACCGACAAAGAGTTTACGGGGTTACCACAGCTATGATTAAAGTTGGATATGAATATAACGACTGCAAGGATATTATTTGGGATGTCCAAACCACGAAATTAAGCGGCCATGACATGAGCATCTCCGATGTCGGGGGTTGGAACTTAGATATCCATCATCGATATAATTTCCATGAAGGTAAGAATTTATTTCTAGTACTTACCTTTAATATTCATGAAACTTATTATATTTTTTTTAGGTATTTTACAAAAAGGTGATGGTTCGAATATTTATCTCAAGCACAAACCGCGGGTTATCATTACCTCGATGGGAGATGGACATCAAAGACCTTTAGACTGCAATGATTGTGATGGGATTGCTTCAAAACAAAGACTTTTAGCACCCGTAGCTTTAGCTACGGCCCCTGACGGTTCTATCTTTGTTGGGGACTTTAATTTAATTCGGAAAGTCCTCACAGATGGCACTGTACGAACCGTAGTTAGACTCAAGTAAGAAAATTTAATTATTAGTCCGAAAATTAAATCAAATGAATTATTTACAGTGCAACAAGGGTGTCCTATCGTTACCATATGGCTCTAAGCCCGTTAGATGGAATTTTGTACATCTCGGACCCGGAATCTCACCAAATTATTCGTGTACGGAACATAGAAGACTATACCGACCCAGATAGAAATTGGGAGGTTGTTGTTGGATCAGGGGAACGTTGTCTTCCTGGTGACGAAGCCCATTGCGGTGATGGTGCGCTTGCTAGAGATGCAAAACTTGCTTACCCGAAAGGTGTAGCCGTCTCCGCTGACAACGTCCTCTATTTCGCTGACGGAACTAACATAAGAATGGTGGATAGAGACGGAATTATAACCACGGTAATCGGAAATCACATGCATAAATCCCATTGGAAACCGATTCCGTGCGAAGGAACTTTAAATATCGAGGAAGTACATTTAAGATGGCCAACGGAATTAGCAATTAATCCCTTGGATAATTCTTTACATATAATTGATGATCATATGGTTCTTCAACTTGCACCCGATGGAAGAATTAAAGTTGTTGCCGGACGACCTTTACACTGTGCTTCTCCAAGCACCGAGTACGACATGGAATTAGCGACGCATGCTACTTTAGTTATGCCCCAAAGCATTGCGTTTAGTCCTACAGGGGATTTGTTTGTAGCGGAAAGTGATTCACAAAGAATAAACCGAGTGAGGATTATCGGGACTGATGGAAAAATTGGACCGTATGCCGGGGCGGAATCAAAATGCAACTGCCTAGAACGTGGTTGCGATTGCTTCGAAGCTGATCATTACTTAGCATCTAATTCAAAATTCAATACAATTTCCGCAGTTGCTGTAAGTCCCGATGGAATTGTTCATATTGGGGATCAAGCTAATTATCGGATCCGCTCCGTCATGGCTAGCATACCCGATTCGAGTACTGCCCGGGAATATGAAATATTCTCCCCGGAAACTCAAGAAATTTACATTTTTAATCGTTTTGGACAACACATTGCCACTAAAAACATTTTAACAGGGGAAACTAATTATTTGTTCACCTACAACGTAAATACAAGCAACGGTAAACTTAGTACGGTAACGGATGCTGCAGGAAACAAAGTTTTCCTATTGCGTGATTATTCTAGTCAAGTGAATTCAATTGAAAACACGAAAGGACAAAAATGTCGTTTGAAAATGTCCCGAATGCGAATGTTACAAGAATTGGGAACCCCCGATAATTATAACGTGACGTTTGATTATCACGGACCTACAGGACTTTTAAAAACAAAACTGGATAGTAGTGGAAGGAGCTATGTTTATAACTACGATGAGTTTGGAAGACTTACCTCAGCCGTTACCCCTACCGGAAAGGTGATTAGCCTTTCGTTTGATTTAAGCTTAAAAGGAGCTACGGTGATGGTTCGACAAAACAATAAAAAACCAATTGCTATGTTAATAAAGGGTTCAACTGTTTCCACTAAGGTCGGGGAAGCTGAACATAAAACAATTTTATTAGCTGACGGAAGTGTTACAAGCACAGCTCCATGGACATACAGTGTAGTCACGGACACCGTTCCGTATTCAATCTTAGCAGAAATTGATCCGTTACTAGGAGAAAGTTACCCGGTCCCAGCAAAACAACGCACAGAAATCGGTGGGGATTTATCAAATCGTTTTGAATGGCGCTACTTCCTACGCCGAACACAAACCGGAAAGGGTAAAAACGCAGTCCCTAAATCAGTAGCACAAGTAGGCCGTAAATTACGAGTAAACGGAGAAAACTTACTTACATTAGAATATGATCGGGAATCCGCTTCTGTATCCGTGTTCATGGACGACCGGGTCGAATTACTTAACGTCACTTATGACCGAACTGCTCGACCCGTTAAATGGGGACCAAGAAATGGAATTTTTGCTGAGGTAGAACTCGAATATGACCGATTCAGTAGACTTACAAGCTGGAAATGGGGTGAACTTAGCGAAACGTACGGATTCGATCGTGCTGGAAGATTATTTGAAATTAAATACGCAGACGGATCTTCAATGGTTTATGCCTTTAAAGATATGTTTAGTAGTTTGGTAAGTTAAAGAAATTTTTATGTCTGAAACCCCCATCCCATCTTTTGTAATTTGTCAGGAAAGTCATTTCCGTTAGCCGCCATCTTGAAATCAAACGTTTTATTCAAATATCTCGGCTCCTGTTGGTGCTATATTAAAAACCGATACAGCATTTTAAAGGGCGTGAAATTTCCCTTAAATTATCTCCTATAGAATTTTACGTAGAACTAATATTTTATTATTTATTGCCCGGGAAAGTTTACAATAGCTCGCCGAAAAAGGTTTTCTGTATTTTAATCGAAATGGGTAACTCCTACAAGAAAATTCCTTATTATCGAACTTATAGGGCGTTAAAAAACCTATAATTTGATATCCACATTTTTTATTTTTGATTGAAATTCTAGTACATTGTAGCACAAAGCAAAGATCGTTATGTCTCAAAAATGTTTTCTGTATTTTAATCGAAATGGGTAACTCCTACAAGAAAATTCTTTATTATCGAACTTATAGGGCGTTAAAAAACCTATAATTTGATATCCATATTTTTTATTTTTTATTGAAATTCTAGTACATTGTAGCACAACACAAAGATCGTTACGTCGCATATTCGAATAAAAAGGTTTTTTTTTTCAAGAAGGAGGCAAACCTGTACTTACTAATTAACCCCCTTCCTGGTCATAACAAAAAAAGATTTTCTTATTACTAACCTAATTTTTTTACAGCCCTTGAAGGTTACAACACCAAGAGGTTCCGATTATCTTCTCCAATACGATGAAGCTGGGGCTCTTCAAAGCTTAACGACACCTCGAGGGCACATTCATACATTCTCTTTACAAACATCCCTTGGTTTCTTTAAGTACCAATACTTTTCACCAATGAACCGACACCCATACGAAATTATTTACAACGATGAAGGGCAAATTTTAGCTAAAGTGTATCCGCATCAATCAGGAAAGGTTGCTTATGTTTACGATCATTCAGGAAAATTAGAAACAAGCTTAGCCGGGTTAAGCTCCACCCATTATGTTTATCACGAGGCCACCAATCTTGTTAAAAGTGTTGATATTGTTGAACCGAATTTTGAACTAAAACACGAATTTAAATATCATGCCGGAATATTAAAAGACGAAAGACTGAAATTTTTGGGTAAAAGCGGACTCGATAATTCCCATTACAGATATCAATACGATGGGAATGCAAGGTTATCAGGAATTGACGTTGACATTAACGGGAAAGAATTGCCGCAATTAAGATTGAAATATAATCAGAATCTGGGGATGCTGGAAGCTATCAGCGATTTACGGATATACAGGAATACTTTCAACAGATCCGTTATGCAAGATACCAGTAAACAATTCTTTACTATAACCGATTTTGATGAACACGGACGGATTAAATCAATTTTAATTAATATCAAATCTTTTGATGTCTATCGACTTGAATTAGAATACGATCAAAGGAACCGGATTAAAACCCAAAAACTTCTTGTTGGTAGATCATCGTTTATGGATAAAATTACCTACAATGCTGATGGTCACGTATTGGAAGTTTTAGGGACGAGTAATTGGAAGTACGTATTTGACGAAAATGGTAACGTCATAGGAGTAATAAAAGAAAAAGAAAAAATCTCCTTAGGGTATGATAGCGGAGACCGAGTCGTCCAATACGGTGATGTCGAATTCAATAATTACGACAGTCGTGGTTTTGTAGTACGTCGAGGTGAACAAAAATACCGTTACAACTCCCACGGACAACTCATACACGCATTTGAACGTGACAAATTCCAAACTTGGTATCATTACGACGATAGAGGACGACTAATCGCATGGAACGATGAACGAGGGAATGTTACACAATACTTTTATTCAAATCCCAGTACACCGGATTTAGTCACCCATGTACACTTCCCTAAATCCGGTCGAACTTTCCGGTTCCTCTACGACCAACGCAATGTTATCATTACCGTTGAAACTTCCGAGCAACGGTTTTATGTAGCAACAGATCAAAATGGTTCCCCCTTAGCTTTGTTTGATATCAACGGGAATCTGATTAAGGAAATAAGACGAACACCGTTTGGTGCTATTGTTTTGGATACGAATCCGGACTTTTATCTCCCCGTCGATTTCCACGGGGGGATTTTAGATCCGAATACCAAGTTAGTGTATTTGAAGAAACGGTTATATGATCCGATTGTAGGTCAATGGATGACCCCGGCATGGGAAAGGCTTGCTACGAAACTAACAACCCCCACAGATATATTTATCTACCGATTCCAAAATAACGATCCGATAAATTCCAACTCGGATATTTCTTACATGACAAATCTACATAGTTGGTTGAATCTTTATGGCTATAACATGGATAATATGCTTGGATCCGAGTATATTGGGAAATTACTTTATCAACCGAGAGCAACCGTGGCTTCCCCTCAACTTGCTCCGGATTTCGGAGTCATGTCCGGATTACAATGTATTGTAGAAAAGGTAATACAATTATTTCTTGATTGATTATTCTAATTTATTATCCCTTTTATATTCTAGATCAATGAGAAGTTTGCAGACTTCGGTTTTGTACCGAAACCTCTTCTAAAAATGGAGCCGAAGACAAGAAATCTTCTTCCAAGGGTTGCGTATCGCAAATCTGTGTTCGGTGAAGGTGTTTTAATATCCCGGGTAGGCGGGAGAGCGCTTGTAAGTGTCGTAGAAGGAGTAAATGGTGTCGTCCAAGACGTCGTGACATCCGTTTTCAACAGCTCCTTCTTCCTCGAAGTTCACTTCAGTATACACGACCAAGACGTATTTTATTTCGTCAAGGATAACGTATTAAAAATTAGGGATGATTTAGAAGAGCTAAGACGCTTAGGGGGAATGTTTAACGTTACCACGCATGAAACGAGCGAACATGGAGCTCCAGCAGGGAAGGAGTTGCGGCTTCACAACCCCGACGCCGTGGTAATTATTAAATACGGAGCGGATCCTGATCAGGAACGTCATAGAATATTAAAGCATGCCCATAAAAGGGCAGTGGAAAGAGCATGGGAGTTAGAGAAACAACTCGTGGCTGCCGGATTCCAAGGTCGTGGTGATTGGACGGAAGAAGAGAAAGAAGAACTGATTTCCCATGGGGATGTGGATGGATACGAAGGGGTTGACATCCATAGTGTCCATAAGTATCCCCAACTAGCTGATGACCCGGGAAATGTTGCGTTCCAAAGGGATACAAAGCGAAAACGGCGGAAGAGTGGGGCTCGGAGAACGCGGCTACACCGACATGAATCGTGATTGGAGGAAATGTTTAGTAAGTGGTGATCTAATCAATTTCTCTATAAATAATTGAAAACATCACAAATATTTTTTAATGTGCCATACATCAACATCAAATAAAATCCTAGTCGTTCTTAAATACATAGATATTTTTAAGTAATATTTTTAATAAAAAACGTGGCTATAATATTTTGATAATCGTAAATCAGTTGTGTGAGAGCCATGAGTTGAGTCCGGTCACAAGAAGCAATCAGAAAGGCCTACGAGTTAAAACGAACTTTTCCGATTCCTACACAGGGTGCAAGAGTTTAAAAAACGACGCCCGACAGTACCGACAAATGAAGTCGTCGCAGAGAGGCTTTGTATAAAAATAGTAAATTCTTGATAAGGCAATAAGGACTGTAAATATAATGCAGCTTTTTATATGATAACTAGTGCAGATGTTAAGGAACTGAAAAAAAAACGTATGAGTCTGCGTCCATATGTGTGTGCTTTGGTTCGCTTATTCCACATTCATTTGTGATGTCGTCGAACCCCTGCTCCGATATAGCACTGACTGACTTTTTAAAAACCCTACACCACAGTTAGAAGATCCGTAGATGTGTACTATACCTTAAAGTTTGGTTACTTTTATCCTGGTGCTTGTCTACCGCTACCTTCCTACACTAGAACTGGGCCATAACGTTTGTATTTATATGTATAGGTCCATTAATCATTAGAATAGCGTACTTCAAATATTGTATACATTCAAGCATATACTTCGCATATAACTCTGTATAATTGCCAGTACTTAAAAGAAACGTTTTGTTCTGCCATAGTTTGTTCATAACTGTAATCACTAGGTACAGCTGTTGTAATGATAAATGAACTTTATTAGTCCTCATTTTTACCGTACGTAACATTTTTTTAGTTGAGTAATTCCGTAAGAAATTATTATGAGATTCATTGAGGCAGGAAGTTGCCAAACGTGGAAAAGTGATATTTTTTCAAAATGTGACTAACAAAGAAAGCAATACTTTGTATCGTATATATTTTAATTATAATCATTATCGTATGTGCAATTGTTGTGTGGTTGCTCGCAACCTGCACTGGTAAAACACATTATAAATTATATGAACGTAATTGTGGGCGATTATTATTATTATTACCATTTTATGTGTGTATATATAAATTTATTGTGTATATTGTTTTTTGATATGTAAATATATTTTGTTCTATTCAATAATATACTCGTTTACTAAATACAGAAGTATTTATCAAAACTGTCTTTAATATTTTATAATAAAAATTATAACTTTATTACATATTCTCACTAACCCATTATAAACGGATTCATTTTACTTTATAAATGTTTTTTAGAGATATTAAATAAAAGTTCTACAAGGCATGGATATCAGAGTTTTCGACAGACACATGATCTTCTCGTCTCCCCCCAACATAGCATCTTTATTTGAACAGATAGATCTGTACTTCTTGGAGGACATTTGCAGGGTAAGTCAAGGGCTATTAAATGGCCTCTTCAGATCACCTGGAGCACTTCCGGATTTTCTCGATTTTACCTAAAATATATTTTTTTAAATGTAACCCCCTGTTTATTTTAGCACCAGTGGATATAGGACTTAATTTTGGACAAAAATTTATATACAACCCATATCCATAAAACGTCCCGGTACCAGAGTAATACCCAGGAGAAGTTGAATAAATTTGCCTTAGAAATTTTTCAGTCTCTCCCGGGTGTAGCGTTTTTATTTGAGGAGATAGAGATGTGCTTCTTTGAGAAAAGTTGCAGGGTTCATTAAGGGCTATTTGATGAGCTATTCACATCACCTGGAGCACTTCCGGTTTTTCCGGAAGTAACCCCTACTTTCTTATTTCAAATGGAACACCCTATATGTTTTGATACTAGTTGATAGATCTATCGATTCTAAACATAAAGTTAAATACAACTAGTATCATAAAATCTACGGTTACCAGAATTATAATCGTTCGAAGTTCCAAAAATTTGTATTAAACGTTTCCCCTACCTCTCCCAGGTGTAGCTTTTTTATTTGAAAAGATACAGCTGTGTTTCTTGAAGCAAAGTTGTAGAGTAGGTCAAGGGCTATCAGTTGCGGTATTCATATCACCTGGAGCACTTCCGGTTTTTCCGGAAATAAACCGGAAGTGTCCCTAAACTTCTATATTTTGAAAGATAGAGGTGTGCATCTTTAAGTAAAGTTACAGAGTAGCTCAAGGGCTGGTTATTCGAACCATTTGTGGCGTTTACAGGACCAAGCTTAATGTTTCAAACACCCTGTATATTGTAGTATTATTTGATAGACGTTGATTTCTTAACGAAAGAGTCGAATGCAATCACTCGAGTCCCCTAAACGGACGGTTACAATTAAATAACCTCTGTAGATCCCACAAAGGCAAATATTTCTATTCCCCCTGTATATGTTAGTTCCCAAGTATCTCATTTAGGGAAGTTTTATGTATGTATTGGGTGTCCTAGGAATGGTTACCCTGTACTTATTTGAAACGTCGATTGTCAAAGGGTTTAAGTAGCTGACTGTGTTATTACTTTAGTGAACCAAAAATTATGCTTGTATTAAATTATTGATTAACTAAATTATTTAAGAAGCTTCTCAAATGGATTTACACAAGCCAGTCGATTTAACAAATCGGGTAAGTTTCAGTCAAAATTTTCATATTCATTTTAAATGCATACTTTGCCCGTAAGATAATTTTTAAGAACGTTTTACATCTATTTAAGATATTATTAAGTAATAATTAATATACTATTACTTATTAATTTTTTAGACTATCGAGGAATTATCTCCCGAAGAAAAATGGAGGTTAGTTTACGATGTTTTGTTTTCATGCTTTAAACTAATTTAAATCTCATTTTTTTAGGTGGGAGCATCAGCAAATGCACGAAAAGCACGAAGGGCATGAGAAAATGCACGCTGAAATGGTTATCATACTTATCATAACTTTAGTTCTCGCACAATTTATTTTAATTGAATGGAAAAAGCGGCATTACAAATCATATAGCGTGAGTAGGAAATGCAATCGTTTACATTTAAAAGCAGTGGTTTATCCTTTTTAGTTAACAACTTTATTAGGAATGTGGGTAATTCCATTAATTCTATGCATAAGAAATTATTGGTGGCGATTTATATTTATATGGCTGCTATTTTCATGTATTACGGGTTTAATAGTTCGTAAAGCAATTCAGAAACCTATCCAAGGTACCACACCAAGGTAAATATCATAGAAGTTCATTCATTAAAGGAAGGGTTCAGTTGGTTGTGCTTTTATTTACATTCCACCCCAACTTTACTTGCTGTATTCTTATATTTTATTAATCTTGGCTTAATTTTACAGATTAGTCTATAAATGGTTTTTATTATTATATAAACTTAGTTATGTACTTGGACTTATAGGATATTTTATTATGATGGCAACGTTTTTCGGTTTAAATTTACTTTTCGATGCAAAACCGAACGTTTGGATGGATTGCGGATTACTGTTTATATTTTACGGCTTATATTACGGAGTTTTAGGACGAGACATTTCAGAAATTTGTGCCGATAAAATGGCTTCACATATAGGGGTAAGAATAGATTTTTAAATCATAAAAATATTTATTTTCCTTTCCGTTTTAGTATTATACGGATCATGGAATGCCTACAAGAAATTTAGATCCTAGTGTTTGTGCAGTTTGCGGAAATCTGTTACTGGTTAGCGAAAACGAAGAAGGGGTATTAGAAAATACTTATAAATTATCATGTAATCATGTGTAAGTAATTTTTTAAGTTAATTTTTTGTGTTGAATGATTTTTTCTTTTAGATTTCATGAATTTTGCATTAGGGGTTGGTGTATTGTTGGGAAAAAACAAATTTGTCCGTATTGTAAAGAAAAAGTGGATCTTAAAAAAATGTTTTGCAATCCGTATCCTTTTTTGTTTGCATATTGATCGGAAAATTCCCATTATTTTTCTTAATTTTTCTAAGATGGGAAAAGCCTCATGTACTTTTTGGGCAATTATTGGATTGGATTAGGTGGCTTGTGGCGTGGCAACCGATGATATTATTTCTAGTCCAAGGAATTAATTGGTTTTTGGGATTAGAATGATCCCATACATTTATTATTTAATTATAAGTCATTGTTATTGCTGTATGCTTATTTTATCTTATCAACTTTTGGCTCATTCATTATTTATACTGGTATGTACAATGTTATTGTAAATTAAATTTAGAATTAATTGATTTTCCGTTGCTATAATGCCTATTATGTAAATTCTTAGACGATTAGAAATATTTCATTTTCAGTATTACTACCTTTATCTTTTTTTCTCATTTGAGTAACAGATATTATGATGGAATTTCCTTGGCTGATTTCAACCCCAATTACAGAAATCAACTTTTCAGTATTTGCATATTACGTACAGTGAACATAGTTCATTGGAAAACTTGAGGAGACCGGCAAGAATAGAGTCCAGAAAGATAAACGTATACACCCTATCAAACAACATATCCTACATTATTTCTTTTAATTGTATTAAATAAATAATGTTTTTCCTGCCAAATATTGTCTTATTTTGCTTCAGATACTACTTTAGTTTAGTATCTAATGAGTTGAGTTGAGTTTCTAATGAAATATGTTTACGAATGTAAAAATAAAAGTTTTAAACTCTAAATATTTAGTTTCCTCCCCCTTAATTTCCCTAAATTTCATTCTCAATAGCATTATATCAAACTCTTTGACTTTTCTACCAAGGTTTTCACCTTGAACCCCATAATCCTTTTGAAATAGAAAAATGTGAAATCTAGAGTATTAATACTCAAAGATAGATACTCTTTGGATAGTTAATGTATCTATAGGTAAATACTCTAACATTTGTAGATCAATTCAAAAGCGCCCTCTATTCTCTGTATTTCTTCTCCGAACTAACCATTTCAGTTGATGTGAGCTGATGGAATGGAGGTTTTTTAAGGGAATGCGTAATGTGTTGTGTAATTAAACGTTTCAAATTCGTATGCTAGTGCCCAAAAATCGGATGTACTTTTAAAAAAACGTGCATCAAAGTGCGTTCTACTTTTCTAAACCATTAGGATTATCTATATCCGGAATTTTCATAGAGGTATGTAAACGATGACGTTCTCTTTTACTCTTAAGAAATTTACTAGTTATAAGACAATTTTTATGATATTACGTGTTAATAGGGCTCATATATTGATGAGACACGTTTTATTAATTCAGGTACGCCCACTCTTTAGGGTAGGTAAGTTTACCTGTAATTCAAGGTCATTTTGGGCACCTGTAGGAGTAATTATTGGGAACAGGCTAAATTCTTTCCTAGGAATGTATTTGTTTGAGACTTATATAGTTCGTGGGTGATGTATATGTGACCTTTAAAATAGGTGTTCCAATTTATAATGATAAGATTTCTTTTTATCATTAAACTGCATTCCTTAAATTATTTGGTAACACCTTACTAGGCAGGTAAATAAATGTGCAATACCTAGTTATGTAAGCTTTACCTTTATACCTGGTAAATTATCACCTATTTACAGTAAAAAAAACCATATTAAATGGTTACAAATCGTCAGCAATAAACTGTTTAACAATAACAGTTTAATTTCTTTCCATGGGTGTTGCAAATGGGGGTCTATTAAACCTTACTTGTTGTTCCCCCTCGCAAGTCTAGGTAAAATACAACTGGTAAAAGTTTAATGGTGCCCCCTTTAACACCCATGGACCAGACAGATTTGTAAAGAAAAGATTCTGCCCTGTGCAGGACTTGAACCCATTACCATTATTGCTAAGCTCCAAACCAACGCCCCTTTTGTATGTTCTGGTTCGAACCAGGCTGTTGTCTTACACCAATGGGGTTACAAATCGGTTACAAAGTGTTTTAACATTTTAATTTCTTTCAATGGGTGTTGCAATGGGGGGTCTATTAAACCTTACTTGTTGTCCCTCCTCGCAAGTCTAGGTAAAATACAACTGGTAAAAGTTTAATGTTACCCCTTTTAACATATGTAGTATAAACAGAACACCCATGGACCAGACAGATTAGTAAAGAAAAGTTTTTGCCCTGTGTAGGACTTGAACCCATTACCATTATGGCTAAGCTCCAAACCAAACGCCTCTTCTGTGTGTTCTGGTTCGAACCAGACTGTTTTTTTACACCAATGGGGTTACAAATCGGCAGCAATAAAGTATTTTATTTCTTTCCATGGGTGTTGCAATGGGGGGTCTATTAAACCTTACTTGTTGTCCCCCCTCGCAAGTCTAGGTAAAATACAACTGGTAAAAGTTTAATGGTACTCCCTTTAACACCCATGGACCAGACAGATTTGTATAGAAAAGTTTCTGCCCTGTGTAGGACTTGAACCCATTACCATTATGGCTAAGCTCCAAACCAAACGCCTCTTCTGTGTGTTCTGGTTCGAACCAGGCTGTTTTCTTACACCAATGGGATTACCATTTAAACTTTTACAGTTAATAACTTTACGGTTATTACCTAATAATCAATTAGGTACGTTGTCATCGAAAACTAATTAAGTCCTAATTAATTGTCGTTTAGTAATGTTTATTTTTAAGTATAAAAGAGTAATTTAGGTCAGAAAAATATGTCACAGAAACATGGAAATCCTGACTTTTCAGAGATTTTCTTCGAGGTAAGTCCCAGTTATTAATTAAAAAAGGTTTTATTTTCTATTCTTGAATGTTTTCAGTAATTTTTTTTGTGTCCCTTGTATATTCCTGTAATTTCAGGGTATATTTATTTTATTTTGGTTACTTCTAATAGAGGTCATAATTTTGTTAGAAAGGGTGGAAAATGTTTGGGAAAATCTGGAAATTAGGAAAATTATCGCATTCGTATTTAGTAAACGCCTTAAAAGAGATTTCCGAGCCTAATACTGTAAACCATGGGCTTTCATTTTCCAGGACTAAAACTGCCTGGATTAATCTAACTATATAACTACCCAGGGACTAACCGGATTTATTCCTACCCTAAGGGCTTTATTACAATTTCGTTTTACCATACAATCAATAATGTCGTGTTACCTAAATTTATTGATTTCCTTCTACGGTCTACAACGATGATATCTATGGTAAATGTATGTAATTGCTTATGTATTGCAGGTCGATGACTTTCCTTATGTGAGCTAGATTTATGCTGGTTTCAAAAATTATTCGATCAAGAGAGTCTTGCCTGAATTGATTAATACAAGTTTTTTGTTTTTAAAGCCCTCTGTTTTTTTTTGTTGATTATTATTAACGTTGGGGTGTTTTCTACATGATAAAATAAATGTTGCTCATTCTGCTCAATATTGTCACCCTCCTCGGTCCGTTAGACCTACGGCACCAATAATAATTTCCAACAAGAAAAATGTAGTCCCCCGAGGGAAAAATTATTTATTTATAGTAAAACGTAAACATTTACGTTTTTTGTAACGGAATTATGTCATCGGAATTTGGTTTTGAATAAAGGATTAACGAAGGCCGTTGCGTTCGCTCGACTTCCCCTTTCTCTAAATGGTACTTCGTGAATTGTTTTTATTGAACTTTTCCATTATCAATTAATAAGGAAACATTTATATAAAAGAGATAGTGCACTACCTGGATATTTGATAATTTTATACTTGGCGCTATTTGCTTTACCAGATAACAAGCCACTTGGAACATTTTATTTACTGTATTTACCGAACTACTAATGATAGGTACTTTTACTAAAAAAAGATTGCTCTAGTTAACGTTAGATAACAACTGTTAGATATATCGTAATTACGCTTATTAACTCGTGTTTATTAATAGAAAACGGATTGATTAGGTACTTTCTTAAAAAAACAAAAAAAAACCTTCATTACTTCCTTGAATTACTCAAATAATTATTATAATAATTTTAATTAACCTAGAGGGGGATTAATTAATTTTTTTTAAGTCAATCTTCAAGGTCAATACAATTTTCCCTTAAAACCCTCCCAAATACATACAGCACCCAATTCTCTCCTTGAGTTGTCGTTTATTCCACACGTGAGATCAAGGGGGTCATCGCCGTGTCCGGAGCACGAAACCGGTCGATCTTATAACATTACCCGAAGACTAGCTCCCAAGAATTTCTATCCAATAAATATTCTCTAAGCTGGAATACCATGTTTAGTCGTTGGCACATTTACAGCAGTCGGACCACTCATTTCTTTGTCGATCCCACTCCTGATTTATTAAACACTTTGAAATTGAGACACAAAATGAATAGGGAGGTTTGAAAATGTTTTTATGTTAGGTTTGTTGCGTGTTTGCGAGGATTAGGGGTTGGGGTTTGACGTAAAAGCAAGTCCCATAGAAGTCGTGGGATCGCATTTGGGAAATTAGGGGTGAATGGGCGTGAGGGTAGGCGCAATTTTGGTTAAGAAAAGAAAAACGAGAAGCTTAGCTTGATCCCTTGATGTTATTTCTCCTCGGAATTCGAGGAGCCGTTCCCGCCCTAATAATAACTAAAACTATCGACGCATTTTTTTAGGAAAATCGTGCCTGAAACTTTAAAATTCAGGAAAAAATTTTCATTTATACTTCTCAAACATATTTGTTAGAATTTCTTCCGAGTCTGTTGTAAGGTAATATTTTATGGAAAATTAGGGAAATAAGGGAGGAAGTTATAAGGATTTGTTGTGGAAACGTCAAACGAGGCGGCGTATAAATGGGTCGTTTATCAAGGACGATGTTTGACCAAAATTTACGATAATGTGTAAAGCCAACACGAAAACTGTGGTTATATGCAAATAAGCTCTCGGTGGAAACGCCGCGCCGTGGGTTTCACCCAGCATACCCTTATGTACATTTTATTCGGCATAGGGGTTGAATTTAAATCTATTTCAATGAAAGTATGAATTTCCAGTTTTTTTGAAGAGTTTTACCTTCATACCTTGAACGTGACATAGACTCCCACACTTTCCACGTGTGACCTTCCATATACTACCTCCAGATCAAACATTTTTATGGTTTTGTTGTACCAACATTTTCCAAACTTGTTTGTTTATTGAACCAGCACAACTTTTATATTAAATGCGGTTTTAATTAACGGGACTTGAACCCAGAACTCATTCAAATTTACTTTAAACCCAGCACGTGTGTAGAAATTTAAGACCCATTCAATAAATCGTTAATTAATTTCCTGTTTTGCAAAAGGAAAACCATTTGGGAAGTCAAAAACATATTTTTATTACCGTGTATAATAAAATATTCTTTTTTGCATTACACCATTAAGTGTTCGTGCGGCTTTATTGAACCAATTTTCCAATTAAACCGTTTTGGCATGTGGATATAATAAGATTAGAATAATGTGGCATGTTTTAAGTTTTTAGTTGTGTTAGGATTTTCCCGTTTAAAAAGTCGCTATCTTCCGGTTAATTAAATTCAGTTCCTGTGATTCGTTTCGTATGATTGATCATTAGAGAAATTCCTTATTATTTGTCCGATTTGCATAAAATTTGCGATCACTAGGACATTGTTTTATTGAGAAGAGGTACCTAAAATTTGCATACCAAGATCTTGAACTTTAATAACAAAATTTGTGAAGATTTTCGAAGTTGAAATTATCTCAAACTTGGCAGGCAACGGGGTGACTCGAGGGGTTGAAGTTAGCAAATCTTTCTTAGAAGAAAACGTAACGCATCCCTGTCTCGTGCGAAGAGGTGCCAGATATCGGAATACCGAGACCTTAACCCAATGCCTTTAATTTCTTTTAAAGCATCCCCTATCTGGTTTTCAAATTTCTCATCGCGACAAATATTTGATTTGCCCAAACGAGTTAAAGATTATCAACAAGAAAATTTCCTTTAGTTATCGGAAAATCTTGGAAATGCTGGGAAAACGTGACTGTCTCGAAGACTGAAAAGGCGTCGTTGTTATCGCGTTCCACCAGCATCCTGTGTCTCCGAAGTGTCTCTCGATCTACAAGACAATAAAGGCAATCAACCAAACAAACTAGACAAACTTATTATTTTATGATTGATGTTGAAAATATTACAGGGCGTTTGGAATAATGCGTACAAAAGATAAGGACATTTATTAATACAATTATGCAAAATACGACGCGGAATGCAACTTCTACACACAAGACAGAATTTAAATGTTCAATTATTCAATTTATTTTGATATTAATACGAGGTTGCATCATGAAGCTATTATGAAACAACCTTCAGATTTAGCAAAGGAAGTAAAATTTTGCCCAAAGAAAATACAGGATATCGTCCTTGGTGGGGTGGGTGGTCTAACGTTTCGGATATCAAACCCAGATGATTCAAATTTGGTCCTGTAGAAGTTTACGGGTTAGTCCCTAGCATCGGTGTTAAGCCTTAATAGCAATAAAGATAATAAAAAAACCGAGTCATTGTATGAAATAATTTATTAAAAATTAATTATAAACTCGTCATTTTCACAAGAGAAATATAAAAAAAAAACTGCATAAAAACAGCTGATCGTATATGAGTCAAAAGATTAAATTAAGAAAGACGGAAAGGAAATTTTTTTATTTTTACATCATTAAAATCCACAAGTGGATTAAAATACAATAGTGGGTATAGATGGAGAGATAAGAACTGGAGTAATTTAGAATGTATTAACTAGAATTTTTGATTAAGTGCTAGGTGTAGTTTGCAAGCCATAAAACATTTTGTTCCGTTTCTTTTAACAATGATTAAAAGTCTTCGAAATAGAGAAGACTTTATAATCTGGCACGAAAGTGTCGGTTTACAGAACGAGGGAGTACACGCTGCCCTCATAATTTCAGTTCACTTTCTTGACATGTTCCCTATACTTTTTTACAAGCAAACAAGTCATTAATATTTATAATTTAGACTCTTCACAAAAGTATGATAAGATAAATAAATAAATGTAGTATACAAACTGGTTTAAAAAAAAAAATATTAAAGGTTAGTAGTAATCCGGATTTGATCCCCGGTCCTAAAAAGTATACTGGACTCGATCCTTGGCTCGATCCCGTCGTGGCTGATAACAGTCTCCAAGAGAAGGTCTCTAATGTATTTATAATTTGTACTAACTGGAATAGTATGCCAGGTAAAGTACTACTTATATGGAAATGGTAGTTTTAAACACGAAAAGCCATAATTCAAAAGAGTAACTAGCAAATGAAATGACACATAACATGCTAATCGTGTGAGTACCCCATCATGAATGTTGTGTTGAAAATGTTGGCATAATATCAATGAGAAAGTCAACAACCTACTCCTCTTCATTTTTTTTGTTTACTTGATTATACCTACTATATATTTTTTTAAATATTAAAAATAAATACGTCTTGGAGATCAAGAAACCCTTAAATTGGGAACCCCTAAAAGAGATCATAAACATTCCAAACATAACTTAAACTGTTGTTTAGAGATCTCGGAATGCGGATTTCTGGCACCCCTTAGGCAAGCTATAGTCCTAAAAAGTTTCTAACTGGAAAAATTCTAAACTTTGAGATTGTTGGTACAAATTCTAGTTGCTATAAAGTTTAATTGGTTGAGGTCTTGAGATGCAAATGCCTGGCACCCCATTGTTCTAAATCCTACCAAGGCCTAATTAATAATTTTGACTGAAAAAAGTCCATCCCTCTAAGAAAGATTTTGATCTTTCCAAACAAACCAATCCCTCTGCTAACGTTTTCTAGAACCTCGAGCCCCTGTTCTCTGGTATTAAAATGATTTTGTATTTTATTGCATTTTCAGTGGAAAATAATCCAATTTGATTAATCATTTTGCGGTGAAATAAGCAATCGGTTTTTTTATTTATAGATTCAAGTTGTATCTGTGTGGGTTTGGTCAGTTTTATAAATATCCTTTATCCGTTGCCATAGAAATGGCTTTAAATTAAGTTTGTGAATGGATTTCGTTCGGATGTTGCACAAGAATAGATTTTGACAAGAGGAAATTAAATCGTATGGGTTTGTTTGATAGAAATTTTCCAATATTTGGACATGTTTAATCTATTCCCTTTGAGTGATATTTAGGAAAACACTGAATTTTAATTTTCTACTTCAATTTTAATTTAATTAACAAAACGTTTTTTTTTTTTGTTAATTATCGTCAATAGAATATTATGAAACTTGTAAAAGTAGAAAATTATGTAGGTATAGGCCTATACTCAAAAGAAAACAGCTCGACAACAACAAACTCGCGACATACTTTCTAGGAAGTTCGCGTTTTGTTAATTCGACGTGTAACGAGAGTATAACATGAATTACGTGCATTATAAATTTGTTTAATAGGTAAACGGATGTACATATAGTACAGGAAAAATAAATTCCTTTTAAATTGATTAGTCCAATGATATTTAAAATATTTAAATATCCATAGGATGATTCATTCTCTTAAGTGTTTGTTTATTTTTGCTAGAATGAGCTCATTACTTGATACCAAAGTGTTTATTTTTTACCTTGCGGTATTGTCTTTGAACATTGAAATCATTTTTCCCCTGTACTTTTATTGCTCTTACAAGAAATTATTTAAAAGTCGATAATACAAGAGATTAAAAAAAAATCTAATAAGATTTTTAAGTTATGTCTTACCTATTTTATAATGTGGCCTCCTGTGTTAATTAAACATAAACAAAATTGGAAATATTTCCAAACAGAGAAAAGATATTTATGTAAACAGATTTTTAGGCTGCGTACACACCTTCCGAATACCGTATTTTGCGGCCGGCAAAAACCGTCGATGTGTTTTAAAGCTTTCTGTTGGCCCTTTTTTGGTTTAATTTCTTGCAGTTAGCTTCTAGAATTAATATAACCCACGTGTTTATTAAATTGAGCTCGTGGATGGGTATATACGAACTATTTATTACCCTAGACCCTACAAAACCAAATTCTCCCTCTTTCCGAAATACAACGCCTTTGATTCCGACTGCATGATTCGTTTTACGACTTTCGTAAAATTCAATTTTCTTGCCAGTTTGCTTTCTCAGGTTTAGAAAAGGATAAATACAGACATTTTTTTATTTAGAACAATTTGATAGATAGCATGCAAAAAAACTACAGTTAGTCCTGTTAGACGTGCCCTGTTTTCAGTTTCTGCCTGAAAAGTTTTAATGCACGAATTATAAAAAGAAACCGTGCTGTTAATAAATTCTTTACGGTTTGAAAAATTTTAAAAAAATTGTGTGTGGTGTTCTAAATTAGATTTGCACCTCGTAAAAGTTTGCAGACATTTCGGAAATAACACGTTCTTCAGGAACTCTTTAAACAAACGTAAACTTTTTTGTCGTATAAACAACTTTTTTAGGCACCAAGGTCGTGTAATTAACACCAGGAGGAACGCATGCAAAATTGCGTTCTTCCTTCTATCTTTGTTCACTTCAAACGCGTTTAAATGTTCTACACAGAGCTAATATGCAAAAAACTTCTTAGGAATTACTTTGAACTCGTCAGAGCGTTACATTTGATTACCAAGAGTATTATTATATTATCGTAGCGGTCGTTGACTTGACCATGGTGGTCATAATATGGATCAAATTAATAATGGAATGGAATTCCTTACTGAATAATTTTTAATATTTAACAAGGTTATTGTTTCTCATTAAATGGAGTATGAAAAAAGGTGTAAGGAAGTTTAGAGAAGTTTATTTTAGGGTAAAAGTTCTTAATAAAGCAATGAGGCTAAAATCACGCAATTCTCAAGGTACCTAATGCTTTAATTGTGGTAATTTCACTTTGCAGTTTGTTACTTGAAGCACGTACTAAAATGTTGAAAGTGTGAACGTGAAGGTTTTGCCTAAATAACTTTTAAAAGTTTTCAAGAAGCGTTTCATTCGAATTACTTTACCAAAGATGGTCAAATTATTAGATTTATGAACAACTTAGGGTGCAAATAATGTCCTTGTACCTTAAATAAAATTCAAAATACATGGGAATCTTAAATAGAATTTACGTTTCGTCCCTCTTTCCGGGATGCTAGGTCGGATATTCCAGAAGGTCGTTTTGTGGTACCCTGTAAGTTCGGCTTAATATTGCACAACGCCTGCTGTAAATAGTGACCAGGACCAACCCCCCAAATCAAAGGGTGGGAATCTTCGTCTACTTTTAACGTAAGGGTTGCAAAATCATATTTGCGGACATTTTGGCACCTCCATCAAGAACGTCAATTCCCAGATCGCAGCCGTCTGCAATCCTGTTGGCTGTTACATCGTCCTCGTGTGCTCAAATTTTACGAAATTTATATTTAATGTCAACCCCGACGCCAAGGGTTACAAAATATGTACTTGCGGACCTTTTGGCACCTCCACCAAGAATGCTAACCCCCAGATCGAAGCCATCTGCAATCCTGTTGGCTGCTCATCGTCCTCGTACGCTCAAATTTTACAGAGTTTAAATTTAATGTCCACCCCGACGCCAAGGGTTACAAAATTTGTACTTGCAGACCTTTTGGCGCCTCCACCAAGAACACCAATTCCCAGATCGCAGCCGTCTGCAATCCTGTTGGCTGCTACATCGTCCTCGTGCGCTCAAATTTTACGGAATTTAAATTTAATGTCAACCCCGACGCCAAGGGTTACAAAATATGTACTTGCGGACCTTTTGGCACCTCCACCAAGAATGCTAACCCCCAGATCGAAGCCATCTGCAATCCTGTTGGCTGCTCATCGTCCTCGTACGCTCAAATTTTACAGAGTTTAAATTTAATGTCCACCCCGACGCCAAGGGTTACAAAATTTGTACTTGCAGACCTTTTGGCGCCTCCACCAAGAACACCAATTCCCAGATCGCAGCCGTCTGCAATCCTGTTGGCTGCTACATCGTCCTCGTGCGCTCAAATTTTACGGAATTTAAATTTAATGTCAACCCCGACGCCAAGGGTTACAAAATATGTACTTGCGGACCTTTTGGCACCTCCACCAAGAATGCTAACCCCCAGATCGAAGCCATCTGCAATCCTGTTGGCTGTTCATCGTCCTCGTACGCTCAAATTTTACAGAGTTTAAATTTAATGTCCACCCCGACGCCAAGGGTTACAAAATTTGTACTTGCAGACCTTTTGGCGCCTCCACCAAGAACACCAATTCCCAGATCGCAGCCGTCTGCAATCCTGTTGGCTGTTACATCGTCCTAGTGTGCTCAAATTTTACGGAATTTAAATTTAATGTCAACTCCCGACCTCAGGGGTTACAAAATCTGTACTTGCAGACCTTTTGGCGCCTCCACCAAGAACGCCAATTCCCGGATCGCAGCCATCTGCAATCCTGTTGGCTGCGATATCGTCCTCGTGCGCTCAAATTTTACGGAATTTAAATTTAATGTCAACCCCGACGTCAAGGGTTACAAAATTTGTACTTTCAGACCTTTTGGCGCCTCCACCAAGAACGCCAATTCCCAGATCGTAGCCGTCTGCAATCTTGTTGGCTGCTACATCGTCCTCGTCTTCTCTAACTCCCCGGAATTTAATTTTAATGTCTACCCTAACGTGGTGGGTTATAATTTTTGGCACCTCCACCAAAAACAGCAACCCCCCTAAGTTTGTGACCTTAAAAAAAATTCCATCGTGAATTACCGCTCGTATGTTGCCTTTATTCAATATTTTTATATACAGATTACTAATTCATGTTTCTTTACATTTTTTGTGCTTGTGAATCATCGTAGGTGGCTTATCTAAGACGTAGACAACAATGATTCGGGTTCAGGGTATGACGGAACCTAGTCATGTTTATTGTACCGTGATATCAGTAAAAGTTTGACAAACGATAATAATTTTTTTTTAAAGATAATTCAGGATTTAAATTAAAACTTAACGACTTTTTATCTTATAATAATAAAATAATTTAAACATTTATTACCTGAACAATTCCGTTACTTGAATAACTTCGTCAAAAACCATCATTATGTATTATTCATCACTTAACGTTTTGAGATACCAATCTTTTTTTCTGCATTCACTATTTGCATATGCATATATGTAAATAAAACATTATAGCGTACTTTGTTTAAAAAAAAAGCTTTCTTACTATAAATTTTATTATAGCACTTGGGGGAAAATTAATAAAATAGTAATAACAATAAAATTTCTTGTAGACACAGTGGGAAAGTAAAGTTCAAGAACATATTTTAAGGTAATTTACTGTTGGTGCTGATGCTACAGTATTTATGACTTGATGGGACACCCACTGGGAAATTTCCCTGCGGGATAATCTTCCTCGAATCATCCTTAACTGTTTTACAGCATCAAGAGGCACCTAAAAGGATTATTTTGAGAGGAACAATTAAAATTTAGAAAAAAAAGAAAAGAATTGTTTTTAACTTTTCGAGCACGTGATAAAAATTCCTCAAAAAATCATCAGAGGATGACCCCGGGCCAAAGACCACATTCTTTCTTCATACTTAACCGGTGACGCCCATTACATTACACCTGTATTCTGTATTGCAGTCAAATCCTCATTATCGAATCACGTTTCATGTTATCTTAGATTATTACTAGTAATTTATTAAACTTACACCTAGATGAAATTATGGAAATGCTTTGACAGGAAAAAGCAGTAGGAGGGGAAGTAGAGAAATTATCTAGAGAGCCATGACAGAAACAGAGCAAGCTTGTAAAGTCTTAGGGGATGATTCAAGAGACCCCCTTCTCTCCATTTGAAAAATCGTAGTATATCTTCTATTATTGTTGATATTACCCCATTTCTAAAAAAAGAAATCAGGATTTGAACCCGGAACCCTTGGTTGCTAAACGGAACCTTAAAACTCCTTTTTTTATCATTGGAAAGTTTTTTTAAGTCTTATCATCTTATTACAACACGACTTGGTAACTCGAATTGATATCTTATCTCAAATTTTCTAATACTCGCCTATGTGCTAATATTTTAATTACGATTTCGTGTACGTTTTATTTCAATGCATTTTTTATCTGTTAACTCCTTTTTTTATTTTTTAATCCTAAACCTTCACACCCTTAATTTCTCTAATTAAACTTTTAAACTTCTAATTGAATTCGTACAAAACCAGTAGCCAATCAGGAATGAGTTTCCTCGGTTGTTCTCTAATTAAATTATCATATCTTGCGTCAAGGGATGATTGTAGCGCATGGGATGGATATGGCATACGAACTTGAAATATTGAAAATCGATAAGGGTTTTAGAAAAGGCGTAATTTTCTGTCTTTCTCTCTCTCTGCAGATTATTATTAATGTACACAATAAAATAATAAAATGTGTTATCGGTGAAGCCACATAATAAAATTTTGTATAAACAAAATTTATTGCATTTCATCAGGAAAAAGAAAAGTATTTACGCAAACTTATAAAATATTTTTTTCGCATTGCGCTGAATCAGACATTCCAAATAAAAATTCGGATTCGAATGGGAGTTTGGGTATTCAAATTTTATAAATCCTACCTAAAGCTATAGTCCGGAAACTTTTGTGTAGGACCTCGTATTCCCTCATTTTACACGTAAAATCGAAATGAAAGGAATTAGAAAAAAACACGTACTTCTGGAATGTAACTGAAGCAGTTTAGTCGGAAAATAACTTTTCCATGCCGTAACAAGCAGAAAAAGGGAGAATAAATCCAAAAGGAAAGCTTTCTTAAAGTGTTTTCGGTACAAAACTTTTCTCCTCCTGTCTTTACGCTCAATAAAATTTAAGAAAAATTAAAAGTTGCTTATAAACTCTTAGCTTACCCCCTCCTTGGTATCTTTTATTTTTCTGAACAAAGCTATTATAGCAAATTGTTTAACTTACACTAGGACTGAAATTTAGGTCTGTTTTGGAAACCTAGGACCCTTATCAGTCAAAGTCATGACTATCCTATAATTTCAAACAACCCCCTATGAGGTATGCTTCGTATAACAATGAGCGATTGCGATTTACATTTGAATATATTAATTTTTGTTAATAAAACCTTCTTGGGGTTCATCCTTTTTGATGTTTGTAAATATTTTATTGTAGATGCTTTGTCCCGGTTACTTTTTATGACGTCACGGTTATGTAATACTAAATTACTGTATTGTTTGAAAAGGGAATCAAAAATCAAGAGACAGACATCGTGTGAATTTTTTATATACGCTTTCTTTAGTATATCTTCATAAATATTTAACGAACGGTAAATTCTTGAGAGATTTCCTGACTTTTCTCTCGTGTAGAGAATTTCGATTTTTGCTGTACAGAAGCTGCTGTTACACACGCAAGAAAATCCTGCTTGGCAAGACAAATGTAAAACGCAACTCGTTAACTTTTTCTCTGTTCAAGACAGATTTTGCCCCAAATTCTTTCCGCATGATTTTTCCTAGACTTGCCTATCCATTTCAGGTTGAGGTTGGCGTAGAACAGTTATTTTGCGTGGATATCGCCTCGTTTCATTCGCAAATAAGACGGAATGTTGTTTATGTTGCCCTAATTTTGTCACGACTTTCCTTGTTGATTTAAGGTGTAACCATTAATTTTATTAAAAAAAAAATAGTTCGGCCTTATCATTTGTTATCGCATGGTGAATACTTTTAAGGCGTGTCACAACAATTCTGTACGTGCCCCAAATTCATTAACTGGGGTTCGAATTATTTCCATTTTTTACTACCCTGTTGAATTAGGGGCGATTAGATCGGTTTTCAAAGATCATCACGTTGGTCTTTGCTAGTACACTCCCTGATCAGGATTTAAAAAAGCGTCTACCTGAACTATCATTTGCGACTTATTTACAGATTTTCCTCCCCTAAAAAATTGTTTTATTGCATAAAATAAAGTAGATCATGATAAATGAGCATTTATTCAAAAAAATATAATTATATTTCAATTATCCAGTTTCGTTTTAACTTTTTCGTTCTGAGTTTAAGAAGCTATTAGGGATTACAAAAACACCCTTAATACGAAACATTCTTGAATAATTAAATAATTAATTTCTCTGACAAAGATTGAACGGTGAAATTTAACCCACTCTTGTAAATATTCGATCATAGGTTATTCCTGAAGTCCATTTTGCCTGAACAATGCATCAGTTCTTGTCATTGGAACGTGCGGCGTTCCTAATTAGTTTTCTTTGACTACACTAATTAGAATTCAAGTTGTAAAATACCGAAGGCACGTCCTAGTTGTAACTAGAAACCATTCTTCTGTCTAACCATGATTAAATACCTCTTTGCTAGTTTATTAATGATTTAAAATTAGGAAATGAAAAAAACAATAATGATCAATAATTAAATTAAGAATCAGGAGGTTAAATTGGTTTGTTCTACTTTTTGAAAGTTGATGTATGTTATTCAGAATTGTACAACCTTTAATTTTGGTAAAAGTTAAAAATAAATAAAATTGGAATGTTTGTAATTAAATATTTGCAGAATTCTGTTTACTTGAGGAACATCGGTGTAATGAACTCGTGGTATTTTAAATTTATTCAAAGTTTGTAGAAAGTATGAAAAAACGTCGATTCTAGGTCAATATCGGAAGTTGGTTTAATTAATAATTCCAAGAAAAAAAAACATCAAAGAGTTTTGCAAATTCTTTGAATTTTTGGGGAATGGATGCAGGATAGCGACGGGTGGGGGGGAATCCCAGACCTTAAAAACTAATTAAGAGAGCAATAATTATAATCGCCACGTCTGCGGTCAATATAAGGGATGGACAATATTTCAAGAGCAACTTTCCAAAAATTCTCTGACTGGTGGCAGAATTTGCCCCATCGGTGTATCCACCCTTAATTATTACGATTGTTAATATCTTTTTCTCTTTCCAGGTACTTAATTAAAAATATCCGCGACAATGTCGCATCACAGCGATGACAACATGTTGATACCAACAAGCGATTCCTTTTGGGAACCAGGGAATTACAAGAAGACCACCAAACGGATCGAAGATGGTTACAAATTATGCGGAGACCTTATAACCCTCGTCAACGAGAGGTCCGAAATAGAAAAAGGCTATGCCAAAAGTTTGAAAGCATGGTCGAAGAAATGGAACGACCTCATAGAAAAGGGCCCTGAGTACGGAACGACGGAAGCAGCGTGGAAAGGCGTCCTCGTCGAAGCTGATCGACGCTGTGATGTTCACAATAAAGTTAAGGATAGTTTATGTAACGATGTCATTCCGAAAGTGAAACTTTGGCAGAAAGACACCTATCATAAGGTAAAGATTAGGATTAGGTTTTAATATTGATTGGCACTTTGGAGATTTTTTATTACATTCTCGGAAATCGGATAAAAGTTTTAAGAATTGAGAAGCCCTTGGTTAAAATTAGGTCAAGGGTTGACAAATAATCGATAAATTGTGGCGCAGTTTGTTATAGAAAATAATTGCCTAC
Organism: Hemicrepidius hirtus; assembly: GCA_963082805.1. Lineage (NCBI taxonomy): Eukaryota > Metazoa > Arthropoda > Insecta > Coleoptera > Elateridae > Hemicrepidius > Hemicrepidius hirtus. The sequence goes on from OY720167.1 coordinate 26,225,912, forward strand.
TTACGGTTATTGTGGGGTAAGGCGATAAAATCTCCCCTTTAAGCAAATTGGGAAAACAGTTAAGGGATATAAAATTATACTAAACGGTAATTAAAAGTAACAGGAATAAAGAAGAAAAATTAGACGGAATTAGGAAACATTAGGGTAGGTTTTTGTAAAGGACATGGAAGAATTTGTATTTTTTAGGGGTGCAAGAGGATAACACTACAACACTTCCTAATGATCGTGTTACGTTATTAAAGGGTAGTTTCTATTATTTCGCCCCATTTAAAGATTAAATTTGTGTTATAAAGTGTAATCATGAAAAAGTTTGTAAAATATAATTCCTCTCTGTATTTCGTGAGAGCCAAAGGTGTTCCCATATTTTTTGCTAATAAACCAGCATGTGAACATATCCGAGTAGTCGTTAACAGATACTAACGTTGATTAAACTTGTGACAACGAGGTAATTTCATCAAAAATAAATTTATCCAATCTCGACTTTTAACGACTAACAAAAACCGTTTTTTCCCCCAATTTCCAACAAAATAATTCGCCTGATTCAAATATACTGTGTGCTAAACTAAGTTTATTGTTCTCATTAAATTATATAACGAGTACATCGCGTGAACGCACTTGCTATTTACCACAGTTGTCTTAATAGAGACTGATGTCAACTTTACTCTCCGTCTTTATGTTCTATTGTTGCCGAACTAAAAGTCTTCCTTAATTCTTGCTGTGAAAGTAAAAGTAAATCTCATTAGGAATTCCATACGCCCAAGTTTTTCATTGTTGATGCACAAACCGTTTAGTACGCGTTGCGTAACGAAAATTTAAACTAAATTAATGTATGGCAAAAGAATTTAAAAAATCCGTTACGTCATTAAATTACGTATTATAAGAATTTTTATATCAAAAAGAACATTATTGGGTTGTAATTAAAACTTTCACTAGTGAAAGGAAATTTTCACGTGACCCTTGATCTTCATTTTAATTTTTTACTGGTTTAAAAAATCAATGAGGACTACCCGAAAGTTAAGTGTTAGGTAAATAAAATCTCAGGGTCTAATATGGCGCCAGGAATCCGGAGACTTAGACCACAAGGGATTTTAATCAATCGATGAGATGATAAAAATATCTCCTAGGCGAAGGGCTGTCTTCTTGTAGGGAAAATTTTCAGTTAGGGTGCGCAATGAGGTGCCAGGGATCAGTATACCGAGACGTCAAGCCCATACATTAATATTTTTCCCTTTTATTTCTTTACAGTCTATGATTCATATCAAAGAGAGAAAAGATATGGAAGATGCATTTAAGAAAGCCCAAAAATCGTGGGCAAAACTCCTCCAGAAGGTTGATAAAGCGAAAAGCGATTACCACATAGCATGTAAAACTGAAAGGTCGGCGTCTAATCAAGAGAGAAATGCGTCTGGTGATAGTTCGGTATCACCTGATCAGGTAATTATTTTACAACCTACTTGAAGTAATTAAATATCACTTGTTTTTTTTTTTACTATTTGCTGCTGCTGTAAACTAGGCGATGGTGGTAAGAAATAATTTCCCCTGTAATTGTTTTTTTTAGGATGTAATAATCTTTGATGATTAGTTTTGTGTTGGGTTGTTGTTGGACTATAATTTTATTGTTTAGATTTTCATTTGCATGGTAATTTTGGTTATTGTGATCATACATAATTTTTTTTCTGAGTTTACCCTTCAAGAACTGGAACTGATGCGGTAAATTATGCTTCAGGTTAGGAAAATGCAAGATAGGGTTCAAAAATCAAAAGAAGAAGTACAGAAAACCAAAGAGAAATATGAAGTTGCGTTACAAGAAATCAACAATTATAATCCGAAATATATGGAAGATATGACTGTAGTATTTGATAAATGCCAAGACATGGAAACAGACAGGCTAAAATTTATCAAATCTATGCTTTTTGATATACACAAACATTTAAATATATCACAAGATCCAACGTAAGTTATTGTTTATAAATATTATTATGCTAGGATTTTCTATATAAAAAAATAAAGGTCAGGAAAGTGTCTTTACAGGACCCAGTACATAGGTTTTTTATTCAATTAAAGAATTGCACAAAAAAATAATAAAGGTCAGGAAAGTGTCTTTACAGGACCCAGTAAGCATTGCACAAAAAAAATAAAGGTCAGGAAAGTGTCTTTACAGGACCCAGTACATAGGTTTTTTTATTCAATTAAAGCATTGCACAAAAAAAATAATAAAGGTCAGGAAAGTGTCTTTACAGGACCCAGTACATAGGTTTTTTTATTCAATTAAAGCATTGCACAAAAAAAATAATAAAGGTCAGGAAAGTGTCTTTACAGGACCCGGTACATTAACAAAAAAATCACCTAACCATTACTTTTTTGACTTGTTACATAAATAATGCATGCATTATTATAGATTACCTCAAATTTACGAAGAACTTTATCATACTATTAACAATGCTGATTATGAAAAAGACTTGAAGTGGTGGTCGAATAATTATGGAGTAAACATGGCTATGAATTGGCCTCAGTTTGAAGTAAGTTGTGTAAATTTAATTAACAAAATGCATGTGATTGTTTTTTTAATTTGAAATTGTTTGTGGCCATCAGTGTTATTGCATGTATGTTTAGGATTACACGGAGGAATTCAGAGATATACACAAAGGCAAATCGAAGGAATCTGTGCCCACTGGTATTATGTTAATTAATCAGAGGCCTGTTGGAGAGGATTCGCATGTACGCTTTTTTTTTTGTTTCTCTTTATAACTTTTTAATAAATTATTTATAAGATGGATCATTAAAATCGGGTAATAAGCACTTGAAAGTAATGTTAAGGTAATTAAGACAGTTGTTTAATTAGTTTGCACTTAAAAATATTAGATTTTTATTAAGTGTGAGTACCACTGCTAATTGTTTTTCAATGTGTTTCCACAAATTACCATGTGCTATGTCCTAATCATTTAATAACTGTTAAAAAATTCAAGCGTTTAAAGTTGATCTGGTAAATGAATTTATTTTTATTATAAAAGATGATAAAATTCGAATACTTGATAATTCTTCAAAGGAGTTTTCAACAGGACATGTCCAGTTTCCATGAAATTTTTTTACTGCACCTTAAAATTATTTCCCCTTTAGAATTTTCTATTTTTTCATTAGTGGGTGTAGAAGAGATTTTAATTACTTTATGGTTATTACAGTAAGTAATAATTTGTTTTTTACTAATCAACATGTAGGAAAGTGAATTATTACACAAAAATTTAATTAAACTGCGCTTGTATTTTACAAATACTTACCCTAGAAGATTACAAAATATTGAGTAATAGAATTTAATAATTGCTGCAAAATTGCTTTCCATAATTTATAATTTTTTCTTAATAGGAATACAATTCCTCTACAAATAAATCAATAAAAGCTAAACCATCACCTTCACCAAATAATACAGAAGCACGTCAAGAAAAGAACGAAATTACCCAAAAAACAATTGAAAAAGTCGAAAGCCCATCTAATAGAAATTCTACAATAACGTAAGGATATGATTACACAATAAATTGTATTCTATTAGGGATTTAAATGTCTTTGTCCTCTATTAAACTTCCTATTTAGGAATGGAACATCAACGAAAGGTGATGCAAATCCATTTGAAGAAGAAGAATGGGATGATAACGATGCGTTAGTAGACACAGGAGAACCAGGTGTCCCTGTAAAAGCTTTATACGATTATGAAGGAGCGGAGAATGATGAACTTACTTTTAAAATGGGTTTGTGTTTGTAATTAAATATTTTTAAATTAAAATAAAGAAATAATTTTAGGAGATGTATTTGAGAAATTAGAAGATGAAGATGAACAAGGATGGTGTAAAGGAAGAAAAGATGGACGTGTGGGTCTTTATCCAGCAAATTACGTTGAAGCTGCTTCACATTGATAAATAAAAGCACCGATGGTAACTGTTAATTTTTATTGTTGAATTATTCAGAAATATATTTCTGAGCAAGAATGCTCAATTATTTTATAAAATTTTGAGGATTATTATTTCTTTTAATTAACTGATTGAATGGATTTTTTAGCAGCTGTTGTACAAATTTGCTTGTTTAGAAGAAAAATATGTTAATTTATGATATTAGAAGTCTTTTTCCCAGCAGGATGGATGTGGTTATATTAGTTATCGTAGCTTTAAGTGTATCATAACGTAATTAGGTGTATGTTCCATAGGCCTAAACAGCAGTTACTTTATGTATATACATACGAATATAATCAGAACACTTCCAGAAGTATATTGTAGTACTATACAGATAGAGTATATTTGTCTAGCAGCATCGTTCGTGTAAATGGTTAAGTTGCATAACTTATAAGCAATATATTTTAAGATTTAAAGTATTATGTATATACACATATTAAATAATAACACTGACTTGTACAGTTCAATAATAACCCAGTATGAATGAGTTTTAACGGAGCCAAAAATTATTTTTGACTTCTTTTGATTAAATGATTTCCATCTTGCTTTAGGACACTTCTGTCCCGCAAGATACCCCAACGAGAAGAATTTTTGAGCCCCTTTTACAAGAATATCCCTCATTAACATGAAATGAATATAGAAGAACGGAAAGGAAAATTCTCTAATTTAATTTTGTAGATGCAGCTGTCTGTACCTACTCCAGACTGTGTACTTTATTAATTTATTTTATGTAATATGACTCATGCACAGGTGCATAGCAAGATAGTGCATGCTGTTCTCCTGATAACTTTTATCTCTTTCATTAAATGGTTCAAGTGCTGACTCACTGTGAGTTTACACCAGGAAATACTTAATTTTCCAGAAGAAGAGGTTTCCACAAAATATAATAAATGTTTTTACACAAATTTGTATCATTGTACCTATTATATTTCTAAGGTTCTAAAGGGTTTTATTTTAATTTACTTTAGAACATGGGTGGGATAAGTCTCTAGAGTATGGTGGTGCGCAGCAATATATAGCCACTGTGATGTGACTCGGGGTTGTGATTGCGGGCTGTAATATTTAAAATACAAAAACCACGTCCTAGACAATACAAAAACCTTCATAAAAGACCTTGCGTTCAAGAAATATCCCTTAGGGAATTTTTTAATCGATCAAAACCGCGAAATTTTAAAATAAAGACGTGATCTACCCCTGATACCGTGACCGGTGGTTGTGATTGCGGGCTGTAATTTTTAAAATACATAAAGTGTATCTTGACGAATGTAAAAACATCCAGAAAAGACCTTGCGTTGAAGGAATATCCCTTAGGGAATTTTTTAATCGATCAAAACCGCGAAATTTTAAAATAAAGACGTGATCTACCCCCCATACCGTGACCGGGGGTTGTAATTGCGGGCTGTAATTTTTAAAATACAAAGAGTGTATCTTGGGCAATGCAAAAACAGGCAGAAAAGACCTTGCGTTCAAGGAATATCCCTTGGGGAATTTTTTAATCGATCAAAACCGCGAAATTTTAAAATAAAGGGATGATCTGCCCCCGATACCGTGACCGGGGGTTGTGATTGGGGGCTGTAATTTTTAAAATACATAAAGTGCATCTTAGGCAATGCAAAAATATGTAGAAAAGACCTTGCGTTCAAGGAATATCCCTTAGGGAATTTTTTAATCGATCAAAACCGCGAAATTTTAAAATAAAGACGTGATCTACCCCCGATATCGTGACCGGGGGTTGTGATTGCGGGCTGTAATTTTTAAAATACATAAAGTGTATCTTGATCAATGTAAAAACATTCAGAAAATACCTTGCGTTCAAGGAATAACCCTTAGGGAATTTTTTAATCGATCAAAACCGCGAAATTTTAAAATAAAGACGTGATCTACCCCCGATACCGTGACCGGGGGTTGTGATTGCGGGCTGTAATTTTTAAAATACATAAAGTGCATCTTAGGCAATGCAAAAATATGCAGAAAAGACCTTGCGTTCAAGGAATATCCCTTAGGGAATTCCTTAAGCGATCAAAACCGCGAAATTTTAAAATAAAGACGTGATCTACCCCCGATACCGTGACCGGGGGTTGTGATTGCGGGCTGTAATTTTTAAAATACATAAAGTGTATCTTGATCAATGTAAAAACATTCAGAAAATACCTTGCGTTCAAGGAATAACCCTTAGGGAATTTTTTAATCGATCAAAACCGCGAAATTTTAAAATAAAGACGTGATCTACCCCCGATACCGTGACCGGGGGTTGTGATTGCGGGCTGTAATGTTTAAAATTCAAAGGGAATATCTTGGAACAAAGCAAAAACATCTAGAAAGGACCTTGTGCCTAAGGAATAAACTTTCAGAATTGAGAAAATAATTTCTTCATGTGATTCTCATTTTGCTTAAAGGTATTGAAAGTTGTCTTGAATGACGAATGTTATCACCTAATAGCTGATAAGAGTTGTTGTGGCGGACAAAGCAATGCATTCCAAATTTTTTGCAGATGTTATATTTTTATGTTAACACCATCTGCTGCTGCTTGCATAATGACTATGAAAATGTAAAACCAATAAACATTTTCATGTCAGTTCTTGTATGTTTCTTGGAGGTGAATGTTGTGTAGAAGGTGGTGAAAAGTGTTTGTTTTGTGAAAAAAGTGTAATTTCTACATCATCCATATCGATAATATTTAAAGACTTAATAAAGTGCGCCAAGGGATGAAATTCGAATTTTTTCAAGACATTAGCAAACCCATCCCTTACATTTTGGTGATGAAAGGGGAAGTAAATGGAAGACTACGATCTTCTAAGGTAAGATTTTTATTTTATTTCTTTCTTTACCATATTTTTATTTAACCACGAGGTAAATAGTTTGATTACAACGTAAAGTTCAGTTATGTAAGATGGTGATGGTAAATTAAATGAATAGGGATTGGTTAGATGAAAATGGCAGGGATTAGTAGGATTTTCCTGTAAGGGCAGTATCTAACATTGGAGAGCTCTTTGAAAGACCCCACACCATCCCCTAGTTTTAATTCAGCAATTCATAAATATTTTAAAATGTTTTTCTAACTTTTTGATTTGCAGTTTAATTATTATCCAAGAAGGATTTTGTAAAATAAAGAAACTCTTTTGAATACTAATACTATATTTCCTTAAAACGATAAGTACAAGAATATTAAATAAAATCAGAATCAAGCATAATACATTAAACAAAATTAATTTAATAGCGATATTTTGTAGAATAATCTTTTGGCGATACGACCAAACCTCTTCCTTTTCTAGCTCCTCTATAAACAGTCTCAATAATATCAATCATTTCTTGTTTATCTTCTAACGGCCAATTAATTTTATTATTGTTACCGGTCCCCAAATCAATCATGATGTGTTTATTTCGAAAAAAGAACATCACCGTACAAGGATCATACAATTCATACCTGAAATTAAATCATTATTAAACGGAAAACTGATGGTTTTGTTTCTGCTTACATTTTATTAAAATCGGGAACTTCCGTAATATCTACTAAGTAAATCACAGCAAAATTTTTAACTTTCTCGGCAATATTATAAAGAACTTCGTCCATTCTCATACATTGAGGGTCCCAATCGTGTCCGAAACGTACAACCTAGAAAATTAAGCGAGGGATTAAAATGTTTTCGTAAGGTTCGAGGGAGGACTTACTATTACTCTATCTTCTTCAGATAAAATTGCTTGATCTACTTGCCACCCATTGTGTAAATGTGCTAACATGTAAGACATGATTAGGTTTTAATTATTAACACTTTCAAAAGTAAATAGTTTTCAAAATTGAGGTTATTGTTTGCGATGACAGCCATATGACAGCTGTCAGAGATGACAGTCCTGTAAAAAATCCTCCTTGTATGTGGCGTCACCTAGTGGTGTCAAAATAGGGGGATAACCTAAATTCTCCCGCCCTCAATTCAAATTTAAATAATCTCCATGTTTGGAAAAATAATTCAATTTTAATAAGCTCGTAGAATTTATCAGAAAAGAAAAAAACATTTTGATAAATTAAATACATTTTTAGGTAACAATAAGATCAAAGTCGCCAGGTTAAAATTGTTTTTATTAAATAAACAATTTAAAATAATATTTTAAAACAAATCAAGATTTTATTCGTTTTAATTAGGTTTAATAAATAAAATATTATTAAAATGGATGAGGGTAAAGGAACTCGTAAAAAGAAAAAAAGAGCTGAAGCAAGAAGAGGGTATTACTCAGAATTAGCAACAAATTTAGATTATGTAGATGATAATAGTGAATTGGGGCTTACTGGGGCTTTTAAACGTACCAAATTATTGTGGCAAGTTCGAACCCCACAACACGCTCCTATTATTCAGGAAGTTACAAAACCAACTCGACCTAGTTTTTTAGCTCCTGCTGAAAGATGGATGTGTTATGAAGAGGAAAAGCAAATTGTAATCATTTTATATAAATTTAAAAAAGATTTTAGATATTATTTGGATTTTAGTGTTTCCCTGTTGATACTTTCAAGCCAAAAGTACAAATGCAACATGAAGTAGAACCTTATAGTTTACCCAGAAACGTAGCTATCGAACGCAGAAGAAGGCAGTACTTGGTACTTATTACTGAAAAAATCAAATTTCTTAAGTCACTACTAATAATATTTTAAAAATTCTAATGTAGGGAGTAAGAATTAAAGACATTTTAGATGAAATGGGTATCGAACCAAAACAAATCCTTCCAGCACATATTATTCAGAAAGAAACCACTGAAGATAAATTTGGGTTATACAGTAAAGTTAATTATCTTCCCATTGAAATCTTTGATGACGAAGAATACGATAGCAGGTTTTATTTTCCTCCCCCTTTCAACTCTTTCGTTTAAAATTTTAAAAACATTTTTAGAACACCCCAAAGTTGGTTAAATCATGGTTTAATTGAAGGGGTACGACATCCGATTCCTGGTGAAGGTTTTCTTCCAATTTCTGAAGTTTCTGTCGTCCCGGCAAATCCGCCAGATCGGCTTAATTATTTGTACGAATGGGTTAATGTAGCTGTAACTGATTATATACCTGAAAAAAAATTATGGAATATTTTAACTTTGGATGGTCTTCAAAGATCTTTTACACTTCCAAGAATTTACCTTATGTTCAAAGCAGAAGATCCAAAAAATTTCGCAGACAGAATTAAAGCTGCTATAGATCTAAGAAATTCTTCTGAAGATAATATAAGGTATTTTGTTAAATATTCCTTGAATAAATGTTGTAGTCAATAATTATTTTTGGCTGGGATTTCGTTGGGAATGTTAAGAATTTTTAGAAATGTCATGAATTATTTGTAAATTTGACGTTTGAATTTACAGAATTCTGTTGGATTTTCAAAAATACTTTAGGTATTATCTAAAAATAGACTTGGTTTGTAATAAGACCTAGAAGACGTTTTGTTCTCTAAAATGATTTATCGCCCATAAATTTGCTGTTTTTTGGGGGTTGCCTTTTAGCCACCCAAAGAAAAATTGTAGGGTGGTAAGTTGTTTGTTTGGAAAATGCATTTCAATTTTACCACAAACACGTGCGCTCTTATTCTGCAAGAGCACCGCAATTAGGGCACCAAGGAGGCCCTTGAGAAACACCTAGAATTTTATTATTATCAGATTATTATTTTCTCCCTTAACAGATACCAATTTTATTTGGATTGTATGTTATCAACTGGAAGTCACGAGATTGATCCGGACTTCTTACAAGATATTTGCAAACTCGCAACAAGAAGAAAAAAACCTAAATTCAGTCTTAGAAATAAAATAACGCAGGTAACAAATCAAATAACAAAAAGCCAAAATTTTATTGCTCCCGTTTCTCTTAGCTCAAATATGAAATAAGTCTAAATCACAAAAGAACTTTAGGAGAAATCCAATTCAGACACACCGTCAAAAAACAACCCTATGTGTATCGCTTCTTAACTATTCCTGAAAGAGAAGTGGAAGTAGTTCCGGAAAAAGGTAAAAAGGTCAAATTGAATATTGGGGGAGTTAAAGGAAACTTTTTCTAGGTCTTATTTCAACTTCAATGGTAGATTTTCGTACAATGCGTGATTATTTCAAATGGATGAGTATTTGGAATATACCGGAAACTAGTAGGGCTATGTCTATTGTGGTTTGGTATTGCTTGGTAGTCGCACAAGTTTGTTTATTTTCCCCTACGGCTGGAAAATTTGTTACACTTGATGAATTTTATCATGAACAAATTCATTGCATGGATAACGTAAGCTTTTATTCATTTTAAAACAGAAAGAAATAATTTTTTTGGCTATTATTTATTCGCGTTTATTATCTGTCTGGGTTCCGGATAAAGAATAGACCCGAAATGTAATTCTATATTTTTTCTTTAATCCAGTTATTTTATTTTTGGGCCAGTGTCAAGTCAAGTTAATGCCTTTACTTCTACGTTTCCTTCGTTTCTAATCAATTCGAACAGTTTTAGTTCCTACCCATAAGAGCGTTGCACTCTGGAAATAATTGCGTTTACATTTTCGTGGTCTTATCATTTGAACTTTAATAAGATTTACGTTTTTTTCTAAAAGTTGTGGCAATTAAAATCCTATAAAGATTTCTCTCGAGGGTTGAAAAGTTCCCCAAAAAGGTTCCCAAATTTTCAATGAGTCGCAGGAAGGTTACGTGCAAGGGAATCGCATTGGTTTGTGCTCAGGGATGGTAACCCTAAATTTAATTATTTTTTCCCTCATTTTAACTACCTACTCTAGAGTAGAAAAACAGATATGTAGTAAATCTAGAACTATTTTAGTAGAAGTGCAAATACGTGTAGAACTAAAAGCTGGGAATCCTGAATTAATAATAAAGGTGTATGTAAAATCCCTAAAGGGTTACAAAGACAAAGGTTTTGGTTTTTAAATAGGGATCGTAGGGTGAATAACACGTTCTAATTAACAAATATTTGATTCCTTATTTGAAAAGCTATCGGAAACCTTCTGAAAACGAAAATATCTATAAAACGAAATATTTATGTTGCAATTACCCGGAAAAGTAAATAAATAATAAACCGCAGTGCAAATTTTAAATCTGTAATGCAGCCTTTTTTTTAGTTAATTGGATGATACAAATAAGGGTTGGCAAACAAGGTATAATATTCAATTCGAAATAAATGGGGAGTGTTTTATATCTTCCCTCGCATTTTTGATTTATTTTTAGTTGGAGAGTTTTTTTGGAGACATTCTTTTGTATTTTGTACATCAATAAAAGCTCACCCTTGTCTTCTCAGTCCCTAAAAAAAAATTAGCATTGCCCTTGATTACAATTTGAGGACCTCAAAATTTCGGATTGTCCTAGACAAATCTTCAGGGATTTTTTTTCAAAATGTTTCATAAAACCAATGATGAAAACGGGTCCAGGCTTCTTTGCTTCTAAAAATATCACAAGTCATGAGCTTTCATGTCTACTTATTATGTATTTTCAGAAACCACACGAGCACACCTACACTCATAAATTCCATAATCTTTTTATTCAGTCGACCGTGTTATTTATTTTAATTTTCCCTGAAGGTACAACATAAATTGTTTTAGGTGATTAAATATTTGCAAGGTATGTGGACGGATTCTATAACCAGGAACATCAAAATGTGTTTAGGGGATATGGGAAAAGGATGGTACGATGTAAAAGAAAAAGTTCACAGAGTTTACGATTCGGCCAAGTTGACACGTTTCATGGAACTTGTAAAATATCGTATGCAGGTCCTTAAAAAAACCCTCTTTTTACGTGTTCTAAATTAATTTAATTTTTTTTTCAGTACTCCCTTAAATTGATGGTAGACTTGTCAACAAAAATGTTTATCGAGCTTGTGGAAGCACCTTGTCGGTGTTGCTTGGACGTCCCCGATGATTTTGAATGGGGTTTCGATTTTATTACAAGCCCTTTTAGATGCAAAAAACGAGCACTTTTTAGTTTACATTTGAGAATGAATTCGCAAGGAGCTTATTACTCGACTAATCCAATGCAATTTTCTGTAAGTTTAATATTTTGTAAAAAAATTAAAATCGTTTATTTTTTGGTTTTTAGAAAACTTTACTGATTTTATACGATACGGCGATTAGAAATACTCATAATATAAATCAAATTCATCCTACACTTTTACCCTTTCTAAAATTCCCAACGGATCTTAATTTATCTTCTGTGGGTCTTCTGGATCCAAATGTGTCTGCACTTAGACAACAAATGCTTACTGGATATGAAAAAGCAGTTATACCTTTAATTGCATACGCTGCTGAATACAAGATCCATTTGGAATTATTTACCATGGACGTGACTTCATTTATAGAGTAAGTTGGCGATAAAATATTTGAGCCATCCTTATAGGTCAAGAATTTTCCAGGACCTACAAGGAAGAGCAACACGCAGCTGCAGAATACAAAGAAGACATATCATTTCAAATAAAGATGAAGGAAAATCTTGAGGTCACCTTACCTTTTAATATCACCATAGGACCATTTTTTGTGAATACTGAGCCCTTAAAAATGTATTTGGTGAACAAACGGCATGATATTATAACTAGAATGCTTAATCAGTTCTGTGGGAATATGAAAAACTGCGTTGAGGAGGTTTAGTTTAGTTTTTTTTTATTTTTTGATTTTAATCCTGAATAATTGTAGGTCCTACAAGAATTTAAGTATCTTATGATCAAGTTGGCGGAGAAACCTATTTCGATTGAACATATTTATGAAATTAGGGATTGGATGGAAACCATCCCCATGACTGTTAGGACGCAAGAAGAATTGCTCAAACGATATCTTTTGGTAAGATTTGATGCACATTTTAACAGAATATGACCGAATTTTTTCAACTGGTTGAGGATAAAATTAATAAAATAATAAATAATCGCGAAATAAGTTCTCTATAAACCTAAGGCTAACACCCTTTATCGATAATATTTGATAGGTCCTTTTGGTTTTGCAAATACCCACGTTTAACTTTGGTAATTATGGTAATAGGGTCTTAAAAGGAAATTATGAACATCTAAGGTCGTGTATAAGGGTTAAAACCTTCCCTAATGGACGCAAAATATCATAATGACTAACACTTGCAAGATCACACAACTTTTAGTCCTGAAAACAACATTAAGCTCCTTTTCTTTACCTCGCTGCATCCGAAAAAAAATTCTATGAATGAAATCGTTAAACCCTTTTTATAACGGAAACGTGACTCATATAACAAAGGGAAATTTACAAATTTTCCTGAGAAAAGGGACAATATAATACTCTTAAAAGTAAATATTTATTTAATAAACTGAAATATATTATATTGCTTTTCAAAAGCGTTTGGGATATTTACGTAGCAATTAAATTTTAATTTATACAAAGTGCTTTGATGCAAAAGGAAGTCAATTAAATAAGGATCAGGTTGTAAATTTTGGTGCTCATAAAAGAAATCGGTTTTTATTCGCAAGACCGTACATAAAGTGCACGTCAGAATATTTTTATTATGTTCCTTTATTTTGTAGGAATACGATGTATTGGAATTTTTTTGGTACGTATTACCTCAAGAAGATTTTGAGAATAAATGGGAGGCGATAGCATGGCCTCATAAAATTACCCTACAAATAGAAGCTACGAATCTTTTTCTTGATGAAGAATTTGATAAATACATGAAGATTCAAATGAATGATGAACTTAGCTTACAAGAAAAAATTGAACATTTAACAGAACTTGTTACAAAAATGTCCGGGTTACGTGACTTCACCAAGGCTAGTTATTTTGATTTGTTTTTCTATTTTATTTAGATTTCTGTCTCACTCGTCCTGAGAATTAATTTATTATTAAAAATATTAGCAGCCATGGGGATTTTTTCCCCGCCTTCAAGATACTAACTGTAACTCTGACACCATGGCTTACACTTCTGTTCTGACTGTATCTTAGTTTTGTAAGCTTGTTCTTCTTTTTCTCTGTATGTTTTGCCAGGTCTTTTCCTCAAGTATCCCAAAGGAATATTTCCAATCAAAGTTACATTTTGTCCCTAGACTCATGATATCGCGGTAGATATTAGAAGAGTTTGGAAATCAATGAAAGAAGCTCAAGAATTAGGACAATTATTAAATTCAAGACAAAAACTATTTCTAGTACCAGTCGTGCCCTATGACGACTTATCAAAATTAATAAAAGAATTCGAACCTTACCGAAACCTTTGGTGCACTGCATCTGGTACTAATTATTTTTTTTAATTTTACGTTTTATTCTAAAACAATTTTTTTAAGATTGGCTTAAATGGCATGAAATCTGGATGGACAATCCTTTGGTGAATGTTGATGGCGAGGCTATAGAAGGGGTCGTCTCGGACATGTACAAAATGATGCAGAAATCGATTAGAATTTTTGCGGAAATTGAAGCTGTCCAAAGTGTGGCCATCGAAATTAGAGATCAAATCGATGAATTCAAACCTCTTATACCTCTCATTCAGAGTTTGAGAAATCCGGGAATGAGACAACGACATTGGGAACAACTGAAAGAGGAGACAGGTATTGGATTTATGATAATAAGGGTCAAATGCGTAGTTTCTAGGAAAAAAGGAGGTCACATCACGTTTTCTATTATTATATTATCTGTAGAGGGTTTTTAAAACTGTGCATAAAAATCCGAGTCCTAATTAAATTCTGTCCGTTTTAATATAAAAGAATTCGAAATATTCCAAGGTTTATTTCGCTCAAATTTTACTCCCTAATTTGTTATTTTTCAGGCTTTAGGGCTGTTTTTATATTTTAAATTTATCGAAAGTTGTTTAAAATATGCCCTAGTATCGGAAAGTTCCTTAAAAGTTTTTAATACGCGTAGGAGTCTGTTTATTGAGATAAATTTTTTTCTTCCTTTGATCGACGGATTTTATACAAACCAATGATTTGGTATTGAAATAAATAACATTTCGGGACACGTTTAGTAATGCGTAATTTGAAAATAGCATCGTTTTGTAGAGAGAAAACTAATTAGCTCGTGGAAATGAGGGAAAAATAACATTCTCCAGTTTAAGGCGTAAAAAACACCTCCCAGAGCGAAACTTGCTAATGAAAAAAAAATTTTACTTAATTATCATAAAAATACACCTAACGTTTGTTCTAATTTCAAGAAAAACCTTAATTTTCCGTTACAGTGAAGACACGCGCTCTTCCGGTCAAGCTTTGTTCCTTTGTGATTTTATTTGCTTTAGGAATACACCCCCGCACAATCTAACATACTGCATTTAATCAGGAAAATTTTATAGACTGATACAATAGAGGTAGGATTTTTACTTAAAAATGTTAAAATACGCAGAAATATGTTAGAAATATTTTTTTCGAGATGTTTCAAATTCCAAAACATAAAATATCGTCTTTAATACTCATCAAACGCAGAAAAACTAACCCATCGCCTTTTATTTCCAAAAATAAACTTCAGAAATGTCTTCAATTTGAATTTTACACCAAAGAACATTTTCAGATGTTTATTTTAGAAATATTTTACCCAAAAGGCTATTTTGATACCACAACACAGCAATTCCAACAAAATATTCTAGACATAAACAGAAACCCTAAAGAAAGAAAATTATTATAAGAATATTATTTTTTTATGTTTTCCGAATATTAACTTTTTATCTATCAAAAGTCCAAAACACGTAGATTACAAGAAAATTGTACGAAACTTTTACATTTATCGGAAGGATAAAATAATTGAAGTGTTTTCTTTGTGTCTAGGGATTGTAGTTGTGTGGACCCCAACAATAACATTTAACGACTTCCTCGATTTGGGAATAAAAGAATTCGGGGAGGAAATTGTAAAAATAGGAGACACCGCAGCTAAAGAATACATGATTGAACAAACCTTGGATAAAATGGAATCCGAGTGGGAAAATAATAATATGGAACTTACACTTTATAAAAATACAGGTAAATATTTTTTATTTTATATAATTAAGGTTAAAAAATTTAAAAAAAAAGTTGGCTATAATTCGGATTCGAACCCGCCCTGTTTGTTCCATAACTCCATGTTACAGTAACTGCGTCACCGCCTCTTTTGAACTTGCAATTATATAAACATCCCGGGGGCTTAAAATACTCGTTGTACGGCCTCGTACCCCTCCTCATCTCGTATTTCTTTGTCCAGGAACGTACATAGTAAAAGTGGCTGACGAAGTCCAACAAATGCTTGATGATCATCTTGTGCTAACACAGCAGATTTCCTTCAGTCCATTTAAAGGTGCATTCGAACAAAGAATTGATGAATGGGAGGATAAACTAAGAGTAACTTCGGAAGTTTTGGAAGAATGGATGGACGTACAAAAGTAAACTTTTGAATTTTTTTATTGCGTAAATCTTTATTTTTAATTTTGTTTAGGCAATGGATGTACCTAGAACCAATTTTCACAAGCGAAGACATTAGTCGACAACTCCCTGGTGAAAGTAAAAAATACAACACCATGGAAAGAACGTGGAGGAGAATTATGAGAAACGCATACGATTGTCCTGCGGTATTTAATTTTTAAACAAAACTTTAAAATATTTTTAATATTATATCTCTTGAAAAGATTTTAGTTTATTGTCCGGATAAAAAGCTTTTGGAAAGCTTGAGAGATTGCAACCATTTACTAGAAGTTGTTCAAAAAGGTTTAACAGACTACCTCGAGACGAAAAGATCTGTATTTCCTCGAATGTATTTCCTCAGCGACGACGAGCTTTTGGAAATATTATCTCAAGCGAGAAATCCTCTTGCTGTGCAACCTCATTTGAGAAAATGCTTCGAGAATATTGCTAGAGTAAGCGTGCAATTTTTATTTATTTACTATTAAAGAGAAATTGGGACACGTTTTGATTTTTAAAAGGGATTTTAGAGTCAATGAATATTTTCTTAAGATAAAAAGTCAGTTAAAAAAAATATTGAATTAAAGTTTCAGGATTTCAAATAAAACTCGGTTGGTTAAAATATGTTCAGTTGTCCTTGATATCCTTAAAAGTTTTACGTCATAGGTAATAAAAAAAATTACATAAAAAGAAGTATATTCTAGGATAATGGAAAAAGAAATTTTCCTTATGCGTACAAAAATGTAATAAAGTTACAATAATTTATATTGAAAATTTACGAAATTGTTACTCTACAGTCCTTTTTTCATGTAGGTACCTAGAATATTATTTCAAATTTATTTACTTTAGAACAGAAGATTATATATAAACTTAAAATAAAATTTCATCTTGTAAATTTTTTTTTTGTACAAAATAGAAAATGTTCTGTTCATTTTTTAATTTTCTTGTGCAGTTAACATTTGAAGAGGATCTTCAAATCACTCAGATGTGGTCAGCTGAAGAGGAATGCATTGATTTGCGTCCAACCCTGTATCCGACTGGAAATGTAGAAAATTGGTTGCTCGTAGTGGAGGAAACTATGAAAAATACAGGTGGGTGTGTAATCACGTTTAAATTACTATTACCCAGCAATCTGATTATACAAGCCGCGATAAATTTATGCACAGCACGTGTTCGCAGCATTGAAATTGCTCAATTGCTAGTTCAAATTGAATATTAAGCCTTAATCAAATGGCTTGCAAAACCACCTACGCCAAACTGTTTAGTTTGCGCATTTAAGGGAGTGTACGTTTCATTAAAATAATACAACTTCAAAGTTGTGTGTATGTTTAATCTTCGTGTAACTTTATTGAAAGTTCGAAGTGTTAATGAGAGAAGTCTCTTCCATCTCAGGGATAATAAATTTGGAACCGCTTCCGGTTTCAAGGTATACGCTTTTATGTGAATTAAAATCGCACCCCATTCTTGCGTGCTCTACATACTCTAAAACAAAGTAATTAAACTGTGATTAACTGTTTTTTTTATTTGAACATTTTATCTTGTGTCGATCTTCAGAAATATATTCGTTTGTTTATTTTTCCATTAAAAAATCAAAATCATGTACAAAAAGAAAGTTAAAAAAATTAAAAAAAAAAGTTAGTCCTATGGGGATTCGAACCAACTCTTTGTATATCCCTGATTAATAAAACTGTTCTTTGTTAGTTCGTATGAAATTAGGGGATTCCCTGGATGAAATGGAGGATGTTGATCGTAAAGTCTGGGTACTAAGATGGCCCGGACAAGTTGTTATAGCAGGTTGCCAAACATATTGGACAGCTGGGGTAGAAAATGGCATCGCCACGAATACTTTACCCGAATTCTTCGACGTATTGCTTTACAACGTGAGCTTTTATAAAAATGTTATCCAAAAAATAATTTTCATTCTATTGTAGCTGGATCAATTACGCACCCTTGTTAAAGGAAGCCTTACTTTTCTACAAAGGGAAGTTTTATCCGCTCTAATTGTCATTGAAGTACACGCCCGTGATGTCACTCAAATATTAGTCGATTCCCAAGTCAGTAACGTTAATGACTTTGATTGGATAAGTCAATTAAGGTAATTAAAAGGTTTTTTTTAAATGGACCCTTATTTTATTTTTTTTTCAGATATTATTGGATAGATTTACAACTGAAAGTACGGGCAGTGAATGCTGAATTT
Source organism: Hemicrepidius hirtus (assembly GCA_963082805.1). Classification (NCBI taxonomy): domain Eukaryota; kingdom Metazoa; phylum Arthropoda; class Insecta; order Coleoptera; family Elateridae; genus Hemicrepidius; species Hemicrepidius hirtus. The sequence continues at coordinate 26,244,345 of OY720167.1, forward strand.
CAGTATGGATATGAATACTTGGGAAACAGTGGTCGACTCGTTATAACTCCATTAACCGATCGATGTTATTTAACACTAACCGGAGCTTTGCATTTGAAGTTTGGTGGGGCACCTGCTGGGCCTGCAGGAACTGGAAAAACTGAAACGACCAAGGATTTAGCTAAAGCTTTCGCTATACAATGCGTTGTGTTCAATTGCTCCGATCAATTAGATTTCATGGCCATGGGAAAATTCTTCAAGGGTTTAGCAAGGTATATGTTGTAATAAAATATTCCAATTGGTCTTTTGCGTTTGTGGGGATCCCCTATAACAGTGGTGAAACGAAACCACTTTGTATCTTGTAAGGGGGTCTTCTAACAACCTAGTGTCGCTGGATTTTTATAAAATGTCAAATGTTAACGCCGATTCCTTTTGAAATAAAACGATAACAACTTCCTCGGGGTCAACCACACGTGTAAGCCGCTTATAATATGATCCTCTTATTTCATTTTTGTGTAACGTGATATTTTAACAAGAAACAGATAAAAAAACATATTTACGTATTCTATGATTTTGATTTTACGTCTTACTGTTCGCAGAAGGAAATCAAACTACCAGCTTACTGGTTACCAGTGGAAATTTAAATTGCCACCAAACAAAACAAGTGTAGGTCTTTAATGAAACTTTTCTGTACAAATTTATTTCTGTTTAGTTCTGGAGCCTGGGCCTGTTTCGATGAATTCAACCGAATTGATATTGAAGTCCTGTCCGTAGTTGCTCAGCAAATAATGACGATTCAAAAAGCTCAGCAAGCTCGCTTGGACAGGTAAAACAAAATCCCTTTCAATCTATACTGTAATGGGCTTTCGAAAATTGAAGTGAACGTAACAAATCCCTTTAGGATTAACATTTTTTTGTTCTAGTTTTTTTTAATATTATGCCAAATTAGTCCTTATGATGTGTGGGATGTGTATTATTTTTTCAGAAAAAAATTGTAAACTCAAAAACAAAGAAAAAAGTTCATATATAAAGATGTGAAAATTTTTTCGGTTATTCGGTGTCTTAAAAATGGAATACTTGTCATGTGCACTTTATCTACGGTCTTGCAAGTCGAAGACGTTTCTATCTTGAAAAAAAAATCGTTTTCAAGAATTGAAGAGAAGATGTCACGATTTGAAATGTCTTATCCAGTTTTCAACAAAATATGCCCAAATTCTTTGTTTTTGTGTCCTCGACTTTCATGAACACAATTTTTTCTTTAATTCTACAGATTTATATTTGAAGGCTGTGAAATAGTTCTAAAGGAGTCCTGTGCTGTGTTTATCACAATGAATCCAGGCTATGCAGGACGTACTGAATTGCCAGACAATTTAAAAGCGTTATTCCGTCCAGTCGCAATGATGGTGCCTGACTATACCTTAATCGCGGAAATATCTTTGTTCTCGTTTGGATTTGGAAATGCTAAACAACTAGCGAACAAAATTACTACAACTTTTAAATTAAGTTCTGAACAACTAAGCAGTCAAGACCATTACGATTTCGGAATGCGAGCAGTTAAAACTGTAATTGCTGTAGCAGGAAATTTAAAACGAGAAAGGCAAAGTATGGATGAGCGACAAATTGTCCTGAGAGCTCTCATGGATGTCAATGTACCGAAATTTTTAAAAGATGATCTTAAACTTTTCCACGGTAAGATTGCTTTTTCGTTCGTGATCCTGAAAGCTTGACGTGTAATGAGTTGATTTGGTGTTTCCTTCGTTCAATGCATTTCAAATTTGTCAAATTTCTCCACATACTAGGAAATCGAGAAAAAATCAGTAAAAGAAAATTATTTTAGTTTTTCCTACTGGAGAAAAGCCTTTGTAATTTTTCCACGAACCAAATTAATCTACGAAATGTAAAGCTTCTTGTAATTAAAAAGAACGTATTAGATGTAAATAGAAGTTAAAAAAGTTTTTTAATTTATTTTGTTTTTTCTGACGCACCATCAACCAACCGTTTATACTTTAATTTGGATGCTAATTTATTTTTCGTAGGAATTGTGTCGGATTTGTTTCCAAGAATGGTGGAAGAAGCTGTTGATTATGGAGTCCTGGAGGAATCTATACGCGCTACTTGCCTGAAACATGGTTTGGAAGACGTTGATGGTAAATTTGATTTTTAATCCTAACTAGTTCTAGGTATTTTATTAATTTTTTTTAGATTACGTGAAAAAAGTGATTCAGCTATACGAAACAACTGTAGTGAGACATGGATTAATGCTTGTTGGTCCAACAGGTTCCGGAAAGACGAAGGTAGGATAATTTTCCTTTAAACGCTTCTCCTTTGTGTACTTGAAGCAAATTAAGGTAAAAGCTTTCCACCTTCAGGCGTTTATCTGTTTACATTTGCTTGAAATTATACCCCATAAATTTTATGTTGTTTGTTGTTGACCTCACCTCCGCAATATTTTCTATATTTTATATTCCAATCACTTGACAACTCTACGTAATAAATTCCCTGGTTTTTCTTATCAAATTGCGGACTTTAAAAAAAATAGACGTATTTATAACGAGTTTATTTTGTTCTACGTTAGTATAAAGCACATTTTAATTTAATTTACAAGCATCTAATGCTAATAATATAAAAATAAAAATCCAACTGCGATCGATACGGTCCATTCTCTGGAAAAGAGTAAATATTTTAGACAAAACGTAATTGGATTTTTTTGCAGAAACATTGTCATTCCATTGAAAATTTAAAATTCAATTGTGGTTTATTGGGCTCTCGAGATTACATTAACAAACTTTGAGTTATTCAATCCGAAACAGAATAACCCAGATAAAAATTTCCGGCACGGAATTTTATTGATTGACTTCAGGAATCGGTTGTTTCTGCAAGTTGGGGTAGTTTAAATTAAAAAAAATTAATTGAAACAGATGGAAACTGATTTCTACTTTGTAGTATATGCGTATCAGAAAGTTCATGTCAGGTACACACCCTCGTAACTCACCACTTCAAACATTCGAATCAAAGGTGCGTCGCTGTTTAACTTTCGGGTTATTCCAACTGTTTGTAACAAGGGAAGAAAAAAACAGTTTAACTGCTTCTGAAACAAGAAAGAGAAAAGTTTGTTATAGTAGAGGTTTTTAATTCTTCATGTAAATATAAACAAAACACACCCTTAATCGCCACAACCTTTTGATCTTAAAATATTTTTTAACAAAACACTTAAAATAATAAAATAATAATAATAATAATAACTAGTCGAGATTAGACTGATTAGAGTCGTTATTTCTAAGTTTGTTCTCTTCTTTTCTTTTTATTGCCGCATCGACTATCTCTTTTCAGCGATTTTTGTAGCAATCAAAAATGTTTAATTAATCTCCCAAGAAGAAGAAATTCTGAAAAGTTTTTCTTTGACTGAGCGGAAATATTCAGTGTTGGAGAAAACTTTGCGAAAGTTTCTTCTTCGGCTGCGCGGAAATCTTCAGGGTGTGGTGTCTGAACAATGGGAGAAGGAATTGTGAACGTTTCTTCTTTGGGTTCGTCGCGTACAAAAACAGGGTTGCGGTCACTAAAGGGTTTGAGAAAGAATTCCGAACGTTTTTCTTTGTCTGCGGGGAAATTTCAGGTTTCAAGAAAAAAAGGCGAAAGTTTTTTCTATGGCAAGTGTCTGGATACTTTCGACTTCTCAGCGTCTAAAATTTTCCTGTGCAATCCAGTAGATACCAATTCGTTACAAAATTCCAACCCTAAAGCATGGATAAAATAATAATAATTTTATCATCGAAACTCGGTGGTGGTGTAACTGAAATTCCTGTCTCTTCTTTAAGATGTTTGGGTTCCAACCCCACATACTTCCCACGGTGGTTACAAAGCCGCTTTGTAAATTAAACCATGTTAAATGACAACCCCCGTTCAATAAATTATTAAACTTACACAAAATTACGAACTTTATTGAAAAAAGTTTCATAAAGTTTTATCCTTCCCTCCCACCCTTGGAAAAGTTTCACATTAAATTAAGGATACTGTCGGATACTGTTTGAGAAATGGCACACTGTAGGGTAAAATGTAAATTATTGCCAAAAGCAATGTTTGACTCGCGAAGAGTAAAAGTTTTAAATATGTTTAATAAACAATACATTTTTTTCCGAAAACGACACGAAAATGCTTCCTACCGAAAGTCATTTGTCACAAACTGTACTACGCAAAAATCAATACCCCCATTACTAATTAATTTTTTTAATCCAGACAGACTTTAATAATTAATTTATCAAAAATTGGGAAATAATTATAAGCTTTCAAGGTATTTACCATAAAGACCTTGTGAAGTAGAAATTAATAAAAAAAAAATCACTTATTATTGGTGTCTACTATAAATAGGGTACAAAATTAATTTATATCGACAATTTAATTTAGAAATACGTGCACTGCATCATTCTAAAACCGTTGATTGTCAATTTAAAAATGTCAATCAAATTAAAGAGCAAACCTAAGATAATGAATTTTTTTTTAAATTAGTTTATTAATTTTCTAACAACAATTGATACCTTAGTTAAACTGTAGGTCCTTCGGTTCAGCTATAGGTACACTTATAAATAAAAAAAATATTTGTTACTTACTGAGGTTGACAAGGTCTTCTCGTCAGTTTTTTCAGTTTGTTCCGAATAAGCTGCCACAAGCATCGTCGAAATGTAATTCCACACATGGCGTATAAGAGAAAATTTATGCTGTAGTTTGTGTAGAAGAGCAACATTGCGAACTGTTGCGCGCACCATAACATTTCTGGAGGAGTTTTCTGCCAAAGGGCGTAGACAAAGTAGACTGTTAGGCGTATAACATAGCTAGAAATTAAATTTTCCCCTATTAATTATTTAAGGAAAAAGCTATGAATTATGAAGGGTTAATTAAATTTTTGATTTAAATTAAGTTTTGGTTTTGGAAAGTTCTTGAATTAATAAAGAGGGTCGGATTAGTGGGGATACTGAAATTTTGCTATAATGAGTGGATTAGGATTTTGTAGTAGTTTTCTTCTCCCCCCCCCCTTTTCTGTCTCTCTTTAGTTAGTCCCTTTAAGCACACCACTGCCCCTCGTTATATAGACTAGCTATTACTCATCGTATACCCCAATTGAGTAATTTAATGCAACCTTATCGGGGGTTGTTGAAGCTCCAACTTTACAGGGGTTTCATGCAAAAAGCTACTTCTGCAATCGATAGCTGCCCATTCTAGACACGTCACGTTCCCAATTCTCCGTATATCAATTATTCTATCTACCGAAGGGGCTCTTAAGTTTTCCCTAATGTTACCGAAAATTTATCATGACAAGCTTTTACAACCATTCCAGAACAAATATTTAATTCAGGTTTACATCCCTTGAAAAATAAACTAATTTACATTAAAAAAAATTTAGAAATAACCCCACGCTTTTATTTCTCTAAAGTTTCTTATTTTACTTTTCTTCAAAACTTTCCTTTAAATCTAACTAATTAAATACTAACCTGGGTAAGTTAAATAAAATAAACACCGAAGAAATAAGTAACAACATCTTGGTAATACTTTGTTGATTTCTAGTCGAAAGTAAATTTCGGCTTGAGGATTTTAGATCTAAAAAAAAAGAGTAAAAGGTTTTAGATGTACAAGAATGGGCCTTAATGAAATGTCTTACGAATCCTTTTTGGTTGCTCTTCCATTTGATATAATTTAGATTTCCGGCTATTTCTTGACGCATTCGACTGCTTTGAGTTTTGAGATTGTTGAGAACCCATCCGTCTGTTGTTCGAACTACCACTCTAAAAATCAGAAGATTAGATGATATTTAAATGGGGGATGTGAAGTGAAATTGCCTTTTTATCACATATTCAGAGTTTTTTTTTAAATCAACTTTACCTATAGGTAAAGGGTGTCCCAAAAGTACTGAGAAAAACTTACCGTTACGGGAATTAATAAATAATCTTGATTTGTGAAACACCCTGTATAAAACGCCCCATCCTTTTATAAATCCCTCCCGACGTAAATAATTAATAATTTAATTTAGAATTTCCACATGGTTTCATAAAACCTGATTATCATTTACTATGCCAAGGATTGAGCCTCGTTTAGTACTATCATCCCTTAAATATTCGATGGTACTAGCTCTGGAGTATGTCGTTGAACTCTGTTCACGGGATTAAGGTAATCAGGAATCTCGTAACAATCCCCATGGGACCCACAACAGATTATATTTCTCTTATCTACGATACGCAGAAGAGAAACACTTTAGCCATATAAACATGAGGGTTAATTCACTAAGGGAAGATATTCATGGCTGTACCATCAAATAAAATAATTGTCTGCAATTTCCTCGCAAGAATTACACTTTGACGAAACATTGTTTATTAAACACTCCGAATGTAAATGTGGTTGAATAAACGTCTAAACGGGGTTTGTTGCCCTTTAGATTTAGTTTTAAGGTTTTCGCCTCAAAATATTCTAAATCCATAACTGATCGGGTTGTGATTGGAGTGAGATTAACGTATAAAAAATAAAGCGAAACAGTTCTGATAGGATCCGATTTGTTTATATTAGGGAAATGGGAAACGTGTTTATCTAAATAATTTTGCGAAACATTTTTGTGAAAATATAAATTCAAATGAAAAAGAAAAGCTGAAATATTGACAGCCGACACAGGTCGATTATATTTCTTATTAAAATATATTGATGATTTTGGTTTTTTCTTGTTTATTTTATGTCATCTGCACTGTTGCGTCACTTATCATCAACCCAGTTTGGTTTTTACATCCTCGGGTATGTCCTTTTGTCTTGAGCGGCCTGCTCCCTTCATCCAACTAACCGTGAGCCTTTCCTGCCTCTTTCTCACCCTCGCTTTGGTCCTTCGTCTGCTCCTTGGTTTTCCAGTTCCAATAACTGGAACCTTCCTTCGTTGTTGTATCCGTCTCGTTTCCGTAATTACCACCCCCCCCCCTCATAGGCCAGGTATTCTTACACGCGTTTAATATAATTGCCTGAGGACTCACCGTACCTCCCGGATCATTTACCCCCCACCCCAAAGAAGGTCTCTAGACCCGAGCTTGTCCTCACGCCCAAACTTCCACAGACATGTTTTTTTTAATGTTGGTTTACGTTCATTAATTTAGATTTTCATTACAGAAAAGCGTATTATTTGATTATTATGCTCTGGTCGAATTTGAAATCGGCAAAATTGTAAAACGCATGTAAAACTTTTAATTACGAATCTCTCATGAAATATTTCTAATAAACCACGAAACGTCGAATAAATATAAAATTCCACATTTTCAAACTTTCTGAAGTTTCTCTTGTCGTTATTGAATGAAAGTTGGAAAATTCTGTTTCCCTGCGTCACCCAAATCCCGAATTGTTTTTGAACTTTCAGAAAATTTCACTAATTATTTTAAATTCTTGTTCTACAACCTGAATATAATCATTCAATAAAATTGGAAAGAAAAAATTTAATTAACGGATTTATAACCGAGATCTCTTTTATTTTCAATGAAGCTCCATGGAAAATTAAAACAGTTTTTTTTATTTTCCTTAGAAAACTGATTAATATTCCTTTAATTTTCTCTAAGATAACTAAAGCAAAGTAAAAAACATTCTATCAGGGCATTGAGTCAGAAATATTCGCAAGTAGTCTTTCTAATTACTTTCCTACATCATCCTGATCCTTGATGAGATGAAGCTCTAGAAAATAAGCGTGGTTACTTTCCATTAAGAGGTTTTAAGAAGGAATACACTTCAATTCTAGGGTTTATAACGAGGTTTCTCCCTTAAATCAAATTTAAATTGAGTTTCATTCAGATAAATCAAAGGAAGCCACGTTTTAATATCGAACTATATTTATTTTAAATCTAATAGAATTTAGTACAAAACTAATAAAATTGTTACCTTTATAACCGAGAAATAATTAAAACTAATAATTATCTAACCCAATTGTATTAATCAAACAAAAAAATTTTATTAATGCAGATTTAATTCAAGGACCCATTTTATGTGTTTGTTAAAAGAGTCCATTAAAAGGACTAATGGAAAGATTATTTTAAAACAGTTTATTTAACTTGGATTTTAGAGATTTTCGCAACTTCGTTTTGATTTCGAAAATGTGTATTAGAAAGATTGTTTATTTGGAAATATGTGTAAAAATAACTCCATTTCCATGTTTTCACATGAATGTTTTCATCTGTAAATCTAATTTTTTATATCGAGAATTATTATTGCATGCTACACCGCACATTTTCATTATTTTGTATTAAATTATGACATGCTGTCAACATGGAATTTTCTTTGAATAGGAATTTGTCTTTTTATGTTAACTTTTTCAATTTTTTTTATATAAAAATAAAATAAATCCTTTGGGGGAATTTCCTAGAAAATTTTCAAAACGAATCCAGTATAGGTACCTACAAAAAAATCTTACTGTCTTATTTTTTTGTAAAATCTCCGGTACCGTTGTGGAGTAGTGGCTCAGGCAGACATAAACCTCTTGCGGAGAACAGACTCGGCAAAGCTTTCAAATTCTGTTTGATTCAAATATTTTCAAATATTCTGATTGGCTATTTCTATTTAATAAACACATTACTAATAAAAAGAGTAAGCGTTTAATCCCTTCCAACATGATGAATGTTACATGGTGTGGAAATAATAGAAGCCCTGATTCTGATTTAATTTTTGCAGCCGTAAGCTCGTTGCTGTATCATATTACAAATTTAATTTTATCCCCCGCTAAGAACAATTTCGTAAAAAAATAAGTGTCTGAACAAAGAAGATTAACAAAAACTAAATACAACAGAATTGATTCTGTATAGAGGGGTTGGAAATTAAAATTTTAATTAGTGCTAAGCAAATATTCTTTATAGCCGTTTGTATCTTCGTTATATTTCTTCCTAACAAAAAGGAACAGAATGTTTTTTTATTATTCTGTTTTTGTTTTTAAAGATTCACCCCCCAGTATCCAATGAACAAGAAAATTTATAAACCCCCATATTAGACTTAAAGAAATTATCAAAACGAATGCTGTTCCGCAAATCCTGATTAATTTGTTCTGTTTTTATTTCTTTTAAGGTTAATTTTGTTATTAACCTTAAAACGCTTTAATTTATTTCAGGAATTACCCTCCTTAACCTTATTTTTTATTAAAAATATAAATCTATTCATTCTCATTCTCGTGACAGTTCAAATCGTAACCAATTTATTGTGTTGCTGTTTTATTCCCTAAATATTTTTTTTCTATAACTATTTTTAGATTACATAGGTGATTGTTGCTACTGTGAGCAGGTTACACAAGAGCGATGAAGCAAACTCAACTCCAGCTGTTAGCTCTCATAGCGGTGTAAACCAAAATAATCATGATTCAAGTTCGTCGCCATCAGGCAATAAAGCTTGTAGGTTTATAGGATTCTTTTAATAGTTATAAAATAATATTGAGTTTACAGTAATACGTTCTAAAGTGAGCGAAACAATTCTGCGGTTCGGTTGTAAGAGGAAAATAGAACGTGTCCTCGTCCGTCTGGCTCTTAGAACAAAATTACTGAACTGTTTCTTTCACTTTGTAATAATCAAAAATCGTTCATCATTATCAAGTAATTCTGACTAAATTATTGTTCGTATTGATGTATTTATTATCATAAGCGATTAAATTTTATCTTTTGTCTTCGTCATCGTTTTATCAACCCCTAACATTAGTATTCGCGTGAATTGATACGGAAACTAAGGGGTTAATAATGTCTAAACTTCCTAATCCAAACGAAGCTATTTTCCCTATCAACTACTACCAATTTCTCAATTATTATTACTGAAACTGAACTTTTCAGCAATGTTCGCAGCTATAACGATTTTAATTATGAGGGGTATATCAGGAACAAATTGTTTTGCCCCAGTAAATTTCTATAGCGTATATTTTTTTAAAAGACGAACAATATTTGACTCTCTCATTATAAAAAAATTAATTTATGAACAGAAGAATGCTTTGTGAAGCATCATAACATTGTTTACATTTTGGTAGGTTGTTTTATAACAATATTCGAATCTAATGGCTTTTATAATTTATTTGAAGCAGTCGTATTTGCAAAGACGAAGATTATTTGCTTATGTGACCATGGGGGTTACGTTATATTCAAACGTCTCACCACAAAATACAATCTGCCTGAACATTGTTGCGGTTGGATCGCATTAAACCGTACCAACAAAAATTTCATATAATGGATTTGACTACTGCGGTTGAGCTGCATCAAACGCAGCACTTAAAGCTGGCATTTGCCAAATTCGTGGTTCATTAAATATCAAAGACATAAGCAAAAGTGAATTCGCCATATTACTGTTTCAATAAAAGCTTTCTACAGAACTATAAGTTCATTCAAATAAATTTGCGGTTCAACGATTGCGGTTGAGCCACAAGTTTGTTGCCCGGCTTTTAGGATCATCCCAGAGCAGCCTCTAGGGGCTAGTTTGAATTAGCAAGTCTCGCCAAATTTTTAAAGTATGGTCTGGAGGAATCGTTAATATTTATTCGTTTAGAAATTCGGAATTCGGCTCCTTCGTCGCCTCATCCATGACCTTCTAAACTTATACTTTAACAAGTCACTTCCCGGACTTAACTTGATTGTGTGATTCGAACCTAATTTCTATGGAAAAAACAATATCTGCGTCGATGTAAAAGCTTTACTGAATGTTGAATATTTTTATTTCGCAAACAATTCCGATTAAAAAGCATAATAGGTACAGAAAAAATTAAATTTAAAATTTAGCGCCTGAAAAATATAACAAAAACACAAATATTTATTTTTGGACATGTTTATGGATTAACAAACGCTTATATGATGGTATCTGATAATAATCTATAAATTCCTGAAATAATTTTGTTTGTATAAACCAAAATTTGATAAATTTAGTCAAAATAGCAACACAAATCCTCCTCAACGTTTCGGGTTTGGTGCTTTATATCGTAAATGTAATAAAATGTGTTGGAAGGGGAATAAAATAATAAATTGAGACAAGGTTTGTTTTCAGCTGAAAATCTCGTTAAAAGTACATTACGCTAATGATTCATATTATTACTTGGAACTATGTTATGTGTATTCTTAAAAACCCCACATGACTTTGTGTACGAAAAGTCTTCCTGAAATTTCCTGAAAAATACTAAATATCACAAACAGGTTTTTCCGAAATTCCCTGCGGCGACCTTTTTTTGAAAAAAATTAAATTTTCCTGAAATCTCCTGAAAAATGTTCTGGTGAAACTTAAAAAGCGAACGTACCTGAAATTTTATCAAAATGGCAAAATGAACAAATTTTCCTGAAATTCTCTGCGGAGGACCTACGTAGGCCGTACTTGTCTAATACAAAAGTTTTTCCTGAAATTCCCTGGAAAATACCTCGTTCTAGCAATTTCAGGTTTTGATAAAATTATTTAGTTTTAGCAGAAACAAAGAGAAGAAAGTTTTTTTTTAGAGCGAACAGTTTTTTTCTGTTTATCCCAACCCTTGACTGCGAGGGTTTAGAAACGTATTTAAAATGTAATCCTGAAATTTCCTGAAAAATATCTTGTTTTGGCAATTTCGTAACTAAATCGCCTATAAGCGATCTTTTAGCTATCCTGAAAACGATGTGAAAGAAAGTAGGGGGGGGGGGAATTAAAGCTTTTCATTATGCGATGAGATAATTTTGTATTTCTTTTAAAAAGGCAATTTCAATTTTTATTTTACAATCATTTGCACTCACCTGGGTTTGGGATCGCTGTAATTCCGTTCCATCCTGTCCACTGCACAAACATTCATCCAAAGATCCATTCTGAAACCTTCTGCGAAACAGCAGCAAATTTCGGGCTATCATAGTATTCATGGTGACTATCAAAATGACAGGTCCTATTAGCGTCACTATCGTATCGATAAAGTTAATGACTTTCATGAAATCGTGAAAATCGGGAATCATCTCACATTCGGGTTCGCCATGGTAATTTATAATCCCTGCTATCCAGAAGACGTAAGATTGGGAAGCCAAAGCGATCAAGCACAGGATGGAAACTATAATTTTTGCTCTTGAAACGGTGCAAATATGGGGACGCTGCAGGGGGTATTGAACAGCGATAAATCGCTCAACAGTAAACGCAACTATTAACCAAACACTTAAAGTGCTGCAAACTGAGCTAATATAAACAAAAGTTTGGCACCAACCATTCCGGTTGTATATTTCCACGACACCTTTAAAACTAAAATGCACAATTAAAAGGACACTCAGAAATCCAAAGTCCGCTACTGCGAGTGCTGCTAAATAATAACTGGAACTTCGCATCCTTAAATGGGTTGTTAGGAAAACTATGCAGGAAAGTAAATTTCCAATTAACCCAACAGAAATAATAAACGGAATGTAATATACATGAAAGTAATTGAGGTAAACGTTGAATGAAGCACAAAGTTCTTGTTCTTGTTCGTAATAATATTCCAGGTCTTGATAACTAAAATTTAAATTATCCATGCTGAAGTTTTTGGGGAAATTGTCTAAAAACAGAAGCTTCCTCCTCATACTTCACAACACTTTAAATTTTACATATCCGTTCACGCTTTTTAAATTGTACATGTAAACTATCCCCAAATAAATATTTACGTCCTTGATGCGGCGCACCGCGTCGAATTATCAATGAATCGAGTTCTGATGGAGGCGTCGCGACGCGCACTGACGTTGTGTAAGACTTTCAGGTATTTTAAATGCTGTCCGCACGCGTGCGTTGTTCGCAGCCCTTACTCTAACTTGTTTCTTTCTTTTTAGTGCTACCAGGTCCTGAAAGATGCTATGACTGCCTTGAAGGGTAAACCATCCCCTAGTGGTTATCCTTTTCAACCTGTCCATACTTACGTCTTGAATCCTAAATCTATTACCATGGGACAACTGTATGGGGAATTTGACTTGCAGACACATGAATGGTTTGTGTTTATATTTTATTTCTAGTCGTATTTATTAAAAACAAAACAAAAAACCAATTTCTACTACTTCCTATTAATTTTGTTGCATTGGAGAAATTTACGGGAAGGGATGAGAAAATACTAATTCAAATTTTAATATATTAAGTTTTTAGTTAATATTTTTTTAAAATCCTTATATTTTGTAGTTGCGAAAGGATTTTTTTTTACATATTATGTCCACAAAATTTACGATTTAATTTCACTCAACATGCCAAAGCAAACATTTACTGGAAACTTCAGTGCCAAACAAAATGTTTTTACTCCGACACGGATGAAGTTAAACCTTAATTTTTAATCTTAAACAAAATTGGAATTTTCCTACGAAATTTTGCTTCTCGTTATCATAAATAAAAATCCTTTGGGCGTTTTCTGGAAAATTTAAATGGAAACCAACACGAGTTTTCCTAACTTAGAATTCGTTTGATTGAATAAAAAAGTTCATAAGGGTTGACCATGAAAAATAAAATCAATGATTTTTGCTTGCTTCGGAACATTCTTTTATATCCATTTTCCATCCCTTCCTATCCCTCCTTATTCATTCAATCGTTGTATCAATAGTTTTGACTGCTTTTTGACCTCCCCGATAACGTTTTTTTTTATTTCCACCCCTTCCTATCAATTATCTCTGCTTTCTATCCATTTATTTCCTTTCCTATCATTTTCTTTCTGTGACAGATATTTAATTCGTAATTATTCTGATTATTATTCAGAAACTAAATTCCGTCCTTTAGATAACTTTTTGATTAAATAATCATGACTAGTGTCACTTGTAATCTCATAGGTGGAAGTAATAGGTAAATAGAGAAGCTGAAACTTTATATAGTAAACATGTTATGGCTTATTATGCAATGGAAATATAATCTACATAAACGTGATGACAAACAAACACTTGTAATGAGGTTCCCAGTTATACCTACGTAACCTTTACTTATTATTTTTATTATCCAATATAGGAGGATATCCCTCGAGGATTCAGACAAGTTTACACTTCCTTTATGGATTATTCTTTATGACATGAAAAAACACTTTGCATAAAATTTGAAACATACAAAATCCAGACGGGTAGTGCAGTTACAGAAACGATAACGAATAATTGTTTGGTTTTGTCACAACTTGCAGTGGTCATTTATTTTCTCCTTTCATGCCCCCCCCCTCTAGTTTTCCCTATTCGCTATTTAATTACTAAATTTTCTGTGCTGAAAAAAAAAAATTAATGTATACAGAAATATCGACAAATAATTTCTAAATCAAGAGTTCATCGTGTTTCTGAATCGCTTCACACGTTTCGTTCCAACAATTTTGTTCTACAAAGCTTTATCTCCCTTTATTTCGACACAGCCCTCTTAATTTAAAATTGATGATTTGTATGTTTGACTGGTATTCGTCGTTAATCAAGTTTGCAGACAGAAGCTGTGCTTAAGATGAATTTTAATTCCTGAAATTTGATTTCATGGTTTGCTCTTAGATTTCTTCTGTAATTTTATTTGAAAGGTTTGTGATTTTTATTAAAACTAATTAGTACTTTTTTTAAAAGAAAGGTAAAAAAAATATTAAAAAATTCTTTGAAGTGATTTTAAAAGTTTTCCAACACCTTTGTTTTTGACGTGAAAATTCTAGAGGAAATTTGTGAGTCGTAAAGTGGAAACAAATCAAAAATAATTTAATTCGGGTATAAAAAATCTTAATATGACAAACTGGGTTGCACATCCACAATGTGTTTAGAGAAGTATTTCGCATGAACTACATAAAAATAAATCAAGAATAAATAATCCTTCAAAATTAATTACGTGGGCACTTCCAACGCATGTAATTATCCTTGGCAACTATAGAAAAAAATATATTCCCTGCTAATACGAAATTATTATTTATTTATAGAATATATTTTAATAATACAAAAAATTAAAGGAAAATTAAATGTTGGACGTGGTGTGGTGGTTTTCAGCCACCGCTTTTCACCTGTCGTGTACGAACAAAATAAAGGCGAGTGGGTGTTGATTTTATGGATTTGTTCTGATATTCTTCGCTTAAATCGTCTTGACAAGATATCCTTCGGGATTAGGTTTTCTTTATTCAGCAAGAAATATCCATTGTTTTATTTTATTCATTGGAAACAGAACAGGAAATAATTCATAAATATACGAACAAACACATAAGACAACGGTTCGTTTTTGCTGAATTTTTAATAAAAAGGGAATTCAAGATAAAAACTTTTAAACAAAATTTTTCCCAAAGATTATAATATAATAATTGGTTTCTAGCTTCAATTTAAAAATGTAGCCAGTTGTGAATGCTTAAATGGTAAAAATACTCTTTTTGGGGTGTCGAGGACGATCCAGGCTCGTTATATTTTTAAATCGGATAAATTTTCTTCAGGTTAAAGTGTTTGAGATTCGACCCCAGCACGTGCTTTCATTTTACCTTTAAACTTGATACTGCCTTAGCTTTCTTCCTTAAAACTACCCTCTTAGCGGGAAATATCCTGAAATTTTTTCTTAAAACTCGAATGGTATTTTTACTTGACTATTTTTTTGCAAACGATTTCTAGAAAACATTTTTTGGACCCCTGAAAAAGCTGAAACATATACATGTGATTTGCTTTGAAATATTGCTTTCAAAAACTCATTTCTATTTGAATATCTATCATAAATTCCGCGATTATATTTTTTTTTGCACTGCCCGTGGGCTATGTGTGAAAATATCGTCATTTTATTTGATTTTGATGCTCGGTTTTGTATACAAACAAACAAAAATGTTGAGAAGCACTCGTATATACCTTATCCGATTTCTGTAAAATGCCAGACCAATTATTTTGGTATTTTTGTAGGCTTTGACAGATAACCATTTAGTTTAAAAACCAAAAACGACAAGAATAAAAGAACAAAAGGAAATTTAAATTCTGTTTTTTTGCGTACCAGGTTTATTTTTTTCTATGAGGCAAAAAACATATTTCTTGATTATTTTAAAATGAAATATTATTTGAACAGAAAGAAACGAATTATTTTTATATCAATACAGAAATAACTATTATCACTTTAACAAATTTTAAGTATCGTTACCTTAATTTTTTTTAATAAGGATTATGTAATTTCTTATCAGTCAATGAATTCTTTGAGGATTAAACTCACCTTACTTGTAATTTTCAAATATCTAAAAAAAATCGAACAAGACGTAAATATTTGTTCAGGTAACTTTTTGCTTACACAATTCTTCAATTGTATTTGTTCTATCCTTTCTATTTTTATGCGTTTGGCAGCTGATCCAGAGAGAATCTACTTCAAGTACTCATAAATATTTTATAATTCCAAAATAAAACGTAATCTTCAAACCAGACTTTTTAGATTCATCCATCCATAAGCAGATTTTTTTTATTTCTGAATAAATTGGGCCCCTTTTTTATTTCCAGGACGGATGGAATTCTCCCTTCTTTAGTGCGAATTGGTGTTAGTGCAACTGATAAGGATAAGAGATGGTACGTCTTTGATGGTCCTGTGGATGCAGTTTGGATTGAAAACATGAATACTGTCTTGGATGATAATAAAAAATTATGTTTGAGCAGTGGGGAAATTATTAAACTCAGGGATACCCAAACAATGATGTTTGAAGTCGCTGATTTGGCCGTAGCTTCTCCAGCTACGGTCTCTAGATGCGGTATGGTTTATTTGGAACCTGGAGTTTTGGGATTACAACCTTTTCTTAATTGCTGGATCAAACGATTACCAGCGGTAATAATTCTGATTAAAAAAAAAACAGTTCGGTAATTTTTCCTTCTAGTTGGCTGTTGAATTCGCAGATACTTTTCAAGAACTTTTTGAACAATATTTATACCCAGCTATTGAACTACTCCGAGGGCACATGAAGGAAATTTTAACATCCGTTGATTCTGCTTTGGTTATGTCCTTTCTGAGATTACTCGATTTTAGATTAGGACCCTTAGCTGGTCGAGATAATAAACCACCTCCTGCTGCACAATTTCTTCGTTTACTACGTAAGTAAATATTTCCCTTACGAAACGTTGAAAATAATATTTAAAAAAGAGAACAAAATAGGTGTAAGAAGCCTTCAAGTTAAAAAATATCATATTACACCAGACAAACGTTTTTTTGTTTGATGCTCTCCATTGTTACGTATAAAAAATTTCGTAATAGATCCTTAGGCAAGCCATACAATTTTATATTGTTTTTCAAGTCTTCTCGCAATATTATTATCAGGTCATCTGACCAAGAATTCGTAAAGGAATATCTATGGTTATTAGAAGTCAAAAAAAATTCTTGACTAGCACATAATTTTTTTTTCGTAGCACAACTGATAGTTCCTTGGTTCGTATGGTGTCTAACATGGACAATGGGATGCACGTGCGATAACGATGGACGAGTCCGTTTTTCCGACTGGTTAAGAGAAAAAATGATTGAATACGAGCACAAACCGGAGTTTCCCCCAGAAGGGGTTGTTTATGACTATAGGTATCGCCGCAAATTAATATTTATATTCCAACATAAAACATTTCCATCTTTAGATTACACGATGGGGGTTTCACAGACATGACGGAAGATAACGAGCCAGCAGCACCCACTTGGCATAATTGGATGGAAAATACAGAAGCTTATAAAATAACAGTGGACATGAAATATTCAGGTAATGATACTTCTTCCATTGTGTTCTTGAAATTGCATTGTAATTTCTAGACATGGAAGTTCCAACAATTGATAACATTAGAAATGCAGAGTTAATCGGGATAATTCTTTACAACGAGAATAATGTATTGTGTGTAGGACCTACCGGAACAGGAAAAACCCTTACCGTTATAGGAAAACTTTCAAGACATATGCATAAAAAATTTATTTGCGATTATATTAATTTTTCTGCACGTACCACTTCTAATCAAACACAGGTATAGCAGTTTGTTTATTCAACAGAAATAGTTAAGCCATTCTGGACACAAAAGTCAGGACTTAATTATTTGTATAGAACAAACGACGAGGTACTGATCCATTGCGATTTTTTAGGACCTGATTGATTCAAAATTAGATAGGAGAAGGAAAGGGGTTTTTGGACCACCCGTTTTAAAAAGACAGGTGTTTTTTATAGACGATTTTAACATGCCAGCTTTAGAAGTTTACGGTGCACAGCCCCCTATAGAATTAATTCGGCAGTGGATGGATTTTCACGGTAAGATTAATTTTGACACGACACGGGGAAAGTATTTTCGGTCACTTGCTAATTTCAGTTAAATGGGAAATTTATTTCTTATTCCATCAATTTTTTTTTTGAAAAACCAACTGTTTGGAATCATCAAACATATGTTTTTCTAAATCCTTCAGCGTTATTGTCCAATGTTTGGCCCATTTTTTACTGTAATCTTCTTAGTATTGGCATAAGACTATTATTTTATGAAGGTATAGAGATATAAAGAAAATAATACCCTTAGATAGTACTGATCCGACTTTAAGAAGATTTAACATTGTATTCGGTCGGATCTGTACGTAGGCGAAAGAGGTTGAAAGATCTACAACGATTGCTAACGTAATAAGAAATAAAAGGTCGATTATATAATATACAGGGTATCCCATTAGTACTCAAACAAACTTACGAAAAAATACCTGAAATCATGCCCTAGCACTTTTATTTTTTAAACAGGCCTCGTATTTAAATTATTTTACTGCTAATCCATTTCTATTTTTTCCAAGCCTGTCCCAGTTTTTCCACTTTAATTAGCAACATTGATATGCAAATCTGGCTTTATAGGTTGGTACGATCGTAGAAGTATCGGTGAATTTCGAACAATAATAGACATAAATTTTGCGGCCGCCATGGGGCCTCCAGGTGGAGGGCGCAACCCTGTCACCCATCGATTACTCAGACATTACCATTATTTAGCTTTTACCGAATTAGAAGACAAGAGCAAGGTAATAAATTTTCAAGAAAAAACATTTTTTTTAATGATTTAATTACAGGTTACAATATTTGGTACGATTTTAATGTTTTGGATTAATCGTACCCCAAATCTGTCTGATTTTTACGATCCTTTACTTTACGGTACTCTTGAGGTCTTCGCAACCATATTAAGAGAACTTCTTCCAACGCCTGCGAAGACTCATTACACTTTTAATTTGAGAGATCTCAGTAAAGTTTTCCAAGGGGTTTTGATGAAGGATCCTGAACCCTTAGAGGTAAGGCTTCTTTTTTAATAATTTTTGTATTGAGACTCCAAAGGCGTAAAGTTTCGGATGGTTAGAAGCCGAATTTCGCCCTCGAAATGTGTGATGTAAATAGGATTTCCGTTCGATTTTCCTCGTGTTTCCGCCACTTGATATCGTATTAATTTGATTACAACAGCACAGACGACGTTCAATGCATAATAAAAGCAAACCGAGTGGTATAACAATGTAAGGTGTTTGAGAATTTGCTTTCAGGGTTGCTTCTATATTCCAAAGCAATCATGAAACGCTCCTGAAGAATAAATCGTATAAAAAAAATTGTATTTATAAAAATAGATTATTTTTATGTTAACGACAGTATCTCCCCCGTATTTCGGGGTTTCCATGATCTGCCACCTGCAGAGGCGCTTTATACGGGATCGAGCAACCCATGTATAAGAGTTTTTCCAAAAATTCTTTCATTATTCATTTAATAATCGAATTCTAGCGTCTTTGGATTATTAATGAACGGCTTGTTTCCAATTCTGAGCTCTGTCTGATGTTTCATAATAAAGTCTTGATTGGTTTGATTAGAAAGATATTCTCGACTACTTCTAATCAAATTTGATTAGCACTACTGTCCATAAAAACGAATCCAGTAATTAATTTTGCGCATCACTGTACCTATATTATTTAGCCAACCCCTTTGTGTTTACCTTACAAAATATTATTTTTCCACCCACCCTATTTTTCATTTTCTTTTGATTTTGCTATAACCTTTCCCTGCGATCATATTACTCTTCATTAAAATTTCGTTGAGTTACTCGCACAATCCTTACACATTAATTACATTGTTGTGTAGCATGAATTATAATTTATGATTATTAATGTGCCCTAACGGAGCGAAAATAAATTTATGTGAGCTAAAATTAACGGTAAATGTTTTTGCGCATTGGCCATCGATTTTTTACCTTTCTGGTTTCATTATCGTAACCTTCTTGGAGTTTCCTGGACAACACGTAAATATTAGGAAAATTAAAATAAGGAAACCTGCGAGAGGTAAAACTTAAAGAAAATGAAAATTTTTCTAGGATTTAAGTGAAATGATAAGATTATGGTACCATGAATGTTGTCGCGTCTTTCAAGACCGTTTAGTAAACGATCAGGACAGAGAATGGTTTGATGATCTCTTAAACCAAATAATAACCAAAAATTTTCAAGTTGATTCCAAAGAAGCGTTAGGAAAATCTGCAATTTTATTTGGAGACTTCTTGGACCCCACCACAGATTTTCGCGAATACATTCAAATCACAAACATGGAAAAGGTTTAAATTTAATTTAAATTTTTTAAAATATTAATTTTTCCAATTCTTAGCTTTCAAAAGTACTTGATCATTATTTAATTGATTATAATGGTCAAACTACCCGACCCATGAAGCTGGTATTATTTTTGGATGCTATTTCGCATGTTTGTCGCATTTCTAGAATTATAAGACAACCCATGGGAAATGCTTTGTTGCTCGGAATGGGAGGATCAGGTACCTAATCAATAATCAAAACATTTTTTTTAGATTATTGTGTTCCTTTTTTTCAGGTCGACAAAGTTTAACTCGTTTAGCAACACACATGGCAGAATTTACTTGTTTCCAAATAGAACTTAGTAAAACGTACGGACCACAAGAATGGAGAGAAGATATTAAAGGTTTAATGTTACGAGCAGGATTATATAAAAGGGAAACTGTTTTTTTGTTTTCTGATACCCAGGTGAGAAATGATAATTCTTAAAAATATAATTTTTCCTAAAAGTAAATTCAAAATCATATCTCGTCTTTGTTTTTAAAGGGAAAATCTCATTTCATATCACAAGTTCTGTGGAAAAGCTCATAAAGTCTATTGCATGTGGAATGTTGAACGTTTTCATTTATTTTTGTTTATTTTATAAAGCTCTGCTTTTTCTGATATATAAAAATAAACAAAAATCCGTGGTTATATTTGATATTTCGCCTGAATATTAAATATTTACTTTGTATAGCAAAAAATAAAAAATGGGAAAGCTCGTAAATTATTTATAATATTTGTATTATACAGAAAGTTCAGGAAAATCGGAGACAAGTTTTTTGACAAAATCTCGCAGTCATAATAATTATTTAAATTCACTTTTAACGCAAAAGTTTGTTCCAGATAAAATCTGAATCGTTCCTGGAAGACTTAAACAACATTTTGAATTCCGGAGATGTTCCCAACATTTATCAAGTAGAAGAATTGGATAAAATATTTCAGGGAATGAAAGGAACTGTTACTGAAATGGGTTTAGCTGCTACTAAATCGAATATGTTTGCTGTTTATCAGAAGCAAGTTAGGGCTAATCTTCATACTGTTATTACTATGAGGTAAGAATTTTACTTCTTTTTTGCCCGTTTTCAGGAATTACTTTAGGTCTTAGGTCCAATAAACCCTACATAGGGTTTTATGAAGTAGAAAGGCGAGTTTTTGTTGTTCCTATAATATTACTATTGTTGTTTTTTATTTTGAAATTGTTGTTCCTGTTACGTAAATCAAAAAATAGTTTGAAAATCCACAAACCGGCAGCGTATCGATCAAACGTAATTTAAGCTGAATCCAAGTACCTAACAAATAAAAATAAACTGTCCAAAGAAATAAAAAAACTAAAAACAATCACAAGGGGTATTATCTATCTAAGGAAAACGAAAATACCAACAGTTACATGAGAACAAGTAGACTTTAAACAAAGTAAACGGAATTAAATTCCCTACAATGAAAGCTTGACGAAAACGAAGTTTAGACTGTAGACAAAGCAGGAAAACTTAATACTGTCTTAATCAATAAACAAAACCATGGCTTTTAGAAGAAGAAATCAGCTTCACAGAACAACGTATTTAGTACAGAACACGTTTCACAGATAATTTTCTCATAATTGTGTTTAAAACAAAGTAAATTAATTAAATAAATGGAAAACGTTTTTAATGTAAACCTTCCGGAATATAAACTTTTAATAATAATTATGTAAAACCTGCGAATAAACTTGATATACAGGTTGGATCGTAACAAAATTATATAAAATATATTAGGAAAATAAAACAAAAACTAAGAAACGTAATTCTGAATAATTGCGCTGTTAGGAATCGAACCTGAGCCTCTGAATTGCCAATCCATTGTGCTTACAGCACGCCATAAAAAAACCTGCAGCTTTTGAAAAAAAAGTTTTTAGCAAGAATAATAGTTCTTATGCCCGTTCGGTGTCGCAAACAATGAATGGAGCCTTGACCTTCCACATTGCAGCTCCAAGGACTCTGATCCTATTTTAGGACCATTGACTGATTATTGTTTCTATATCAGTTCTCTTTTCTAGTAGTCTATCCATGGTGGGTTAATTTTTTTCAACATTTTTTCTCTGGGCACTGGATTTCAGCACATTTCACATATTTCAGCTTTTTTGTTTTTCTGTATAGAATTTTCAAATATCGAAGCGTCGCGTGCGTCGTTTCGCTTGAATGTTACGTACCGACGCATTCTATCGATCCAAGTTTTACATGTTTATTTATTTAATATCCACCAAAACAACACACACGGGTACCATCCCGATGTTATGGTTTGCTTAGAAGGCAGTAAATAAATAGACGGCATAACTGTTGAATTCCCGCCCCCTTAAACATCCTTTGATGGAATTTTTCATTTTAATTTTCATTGTACTATCAAAATATTTTTTATTTCAACTCGGCTTCGTTGCAGAGCTACAACCTCCTGAAAACTCGATTTTATGAAAAATAGATCTTGGTAATTCGATTTTTAATCGAATTATCTCAAAAACGGTTCTGTTTATCGACTTGTAACTTTTTTTTTATATTTCTCTGAGCTTAATTAGGTTTTAATTCAAAACAGTGTAATAAGAGACAATAACTTCCCTCCCCTATTTCAGCAGACTCTGCGAGTACAATTTCAAATTAAATACATATTAGTTTAGGCTTTAATAAATTTCAGTTTTGTGAATTTAGTTTAGAGAAATTACGTAAAATTAAAACCTAAAAGATGTTAATTTTTGGTTTTTTTATTTGAATTTTCTTAAATTAATTTTTGCTTGAGAACACAAAATGTTAATTAATCTTTTGTTCGTTATTTTCAGTCCAATAGGAGAGATCTTTCGTGCTAGGCTGAGACAGTTTCCGGCATTGGTAAATTGTTGCACTATTGATTGGTTCAGCGCTTGGCCGGATTCAGCCCTTCAGGTTGGTGACTCGAAATTTTAATTAAAAGTCTTTTCAGACCGAAACTGTAGGTGGTGTAAATTAAATTCGATCTTTGCTTTTCAGTAGTTTTCTAATTTTCATAATGAAAAAAATTCGAATATATCAGACTTTAATTTTAAAGCTGAATTCGATTCAATTAAAACTATATTCATAATACCTTGCACGTCGGATTAAAGCGCTTTCAGATTCAGATTGGCGCCTGAATTTTCATAAAATGTAAGCACTCGATAGAAATTACGCTTCCACTCAGACACCGTTATTATCTGATACCATATGGAGTGTTATTGGTTTGCTTTTTGTATACATATACTGACAGGTTAATGGTTACGCCAGATAAAATTAATTTAGCCATCCAGAATGAATAATTGCCCTATTTTTGTCACCCTTCCAGACAGCAATGGTTAAAATTCCCCCCTCTCCTCGGATACTCCAGAGGGTTACTGATAAAACAACAATAAAACCCCATATGGCACTTCTTTTTATTTTCTTGGGACAATTCCGCGAAAATGCGAATTTTCCTTAAAGTAGCGAATATTAATTTTCCTTAATACACTTTTTTCTCCTCATTTTCTTGAGATGACGTAGGATAATTTATGGTGTAATTTATCTTAATTATCCTGATACATGAGAATGTTGTGTTCTAGTCCGTGGCGTTGCAATTTCTGGAAGATATTCCTGGGTTAGATGTCAGTACGGAAGTTCTCAACGGTATTGTCGTGGTGTGCCAATTTATGCATGCCAGTGTGGTTGATGCTAGCGCCTTGTACTTACAAGAACTTTCAAGACATAATTATGTCACCCCAACTTCTTACTTGGAATTATTATCAAGTTACACTAATCTCATGAACAAAAAAAAAGGTTCCTTGATGGAAGGCGTTGGTCGCTTAAAAACTGGTAACTAAAAAAATATTTTAAAATCATTTCTTAAACTTTTACGAGAATAGGATTGGATAAACTGCAAAGCACAACCGAAGAAGTCAGAATACTTCAGGAAAACTTGGAGAAAATGAAACCTCTTCTTGAAATCGCTGCTAAAGACGCTGAAGTTATGATTACGAAAATAAATGCAGACCAGGTAATTAATCTTAGTAGGGTAGTAGGTAGGGGTTTTGGTAGCGGTATCATATCTCATGACTTTTAAATGCTGAGTGTGTCTATGTTAGGTAATAGCGGAAGAAACGAAAGAGGTTGTAGAGAAAGAAGAGTTAGAAGCAGCAAAGAAAAAATTGGTGACCCAATCAATAGCCGAGGATGCTCAAAGAGACCTTGGTAAAAAAAACTGATTTCTCAAACCAACTCAATTTAAAGGTAAATTGCTTTTACATATAGACGAGGCATTGCCAGCCTTACTAGCAGCTGAGTCGAGCCTAAAAGCATTGAATAAGAATGACATCACAGAAGTTCGTGCGATGAAGAGGCCGCCTGTTGGTGTCATTTACGTGATCGAAGCGATATGCATTTGCAGGGGCGTCAAGCCCGTCAAGGTGAGTCCGCAATTTTTCCATCATAATCAATTTTTTGCGTCTCGTACGAAAATCTCGTTTAGGGGGTAAACTGAGCCCCTAGAGAACAGGAGACGGTTTTTTCTTACCCTTAGTTATTACAAACTTGGTGACAGTTGGGAAAGAATAAATTAATTTCACGGCCAAAGAAACGTGGTAAGAATTTTGTTAAATGTTAAAAGCAACGTAATTCCTTTCATTATTCCGCGGAAACTTCTCAATTTGAGGTAGGGGAAAGAATTAGAAAACACTTTTACATAATCCGATTACGGGAATGCAGCAAGTAAAGCTCTCGTGGCTTGTTTGGAGACTGAATTTTTAAGATTATCTGTAGTAAGTGGTTATTCTTTTCAGGATTTATTCTGAAGGCCAAAATATAGGGGTTGTTAATTCTTATATTGATCTTTTTTAGTTTCTGAACAGAAAAAACAAACTAAATTTTTCAGGGAACTAATTCTACCCCCTCCCCGTTTTCCCCAGATTATTAATTTGACTGTTGGTATTTTCTTAGGAAACACGGATTAAGTTTTTTCATAATTTCGGCAGCTGAAATTTTTTTCTCATAGAGTTGTAGGTCTTGAGAATGCGCATCCAACGCGTCCATGGCCAGCTTTCTATCTCTATCCGTTACGGAGTTAGGGCACGTTGAAATATAATAAGTTTAACCGGCCCTAACGGGCGTACTGACGGCACCACAGGAAAATCCTTTTGGCTACAAGTCTTACCCAGAAGGGTCTCCATTTTGCCCAATTTTAGTCCCGATCGGCCTCGATGAAATATTTTTAGAATTTTAAGGGGTACCCCTTGCTTTTTTTTCAAAAATCAGTTTTCTCCCTTTAAAATGCATTTGTCGATGTCATACTACGTTCGCACGTAGGTCATAAGAAAGGTCTCGCGATGACACGTCTTTCTTGCCCAGGGCACGGAATCGCTAGCCTATCCGGTTTCGGAGTTATTATGCCAAAAAGAAAAAACAGGAAACGCTACCTAGCGGCCGGGGTGGTAATCGCAGTTTTTCAAGTTAACTTATACGGATAGTGCTCGACGCGCTCTTTCCATTGCCGCAAACCGCGACCCCCTAGCTCCTTTACTTTCAGAGATATTAATTTTTTAAAGTATTTCTTAAAAAAAAATTTAAACTGACCAAAACCCTCCAAAATGGGGTTTTTTTTGGCGACGTCGTCGATGGGAGACGCGTCGCCTGATCGAATCGCGGTTTGGACACGTCGCGTCGTGCCCGGGACCTTAGGATTTCCCGAATGCGGACCCCTCCCATTCCCATAGGAACGGAGCTGCGATTTTCCAAAGCCGCCTCTGCAAAAAACGGTTTTTCTCTTGTAGCGCGGTAAAACACATTTTGGATCGGGTCAGACCCGGTGGAGGTTGTAGCCCTCGAATAGCTGCATCCGATAGGCTATAGCCAATCTTCACAACCGGCCTGGTTTCGGAGTTACGGGGCTCCAAAGAATCAAATTTTTTAATTCTTCAAAACCTACGGACGCGGCTCCTAATATGGGTAGAGAAACTCGGCCAGCGCCATTCAACGGGAACAGTGGTCATACAGACCGAGAGACGGGTGCAAAAAGTCCGGCGACTTCTCCGGCCAAAATAGTAACCTCGTAGCTCGGCTCACCCCATAAACGTCGATTCCTCCTTCCCATTCTTGATAAAAATTCTGCTCTTTTTTTCTAATAACTTCCAATTCCTAAATTGTCCCAAGCTTTTCTTCCTTTCTTGCAACGTTTTTTCAAATTTTCCTCTTGTTGTAAATTCCTTTACCTTTTCCCAAGCTGTTTTCCGTTCTTGACCGTCGATTTATTGGTCCTTCGGGACTTCCGCTGTTTTTCTTGATAGTTTCCAATTCCTTTCCTTTTTTCCCAAACTCAATTTATTTTAAATAATTCCAGGTAGCTGGACCAAAACTCGGAGAAAAAATCAATGATTATTGGGAACCCGGGCGAAATATGTTATCAGATCCTGGCCAGTTCATGTCTTCGTTATTGAATTTTGACAAAGAGTCAATTACAGAAGATATGATCACCAAACTGACAAGTTACGTAGAAAATCCATTATTTACACCCCAAAAAATTGCACTAGTATCAAAAGCCTGTACATCGTTATGTATGTGGGTCCATGCCATGTACAAATTCTATTTTGTCAACAAACAGGTTGCCCCGAAGAAAGCAGCCCTGGCTAGCGCAAACGAAGAACTCATAATAACTGAAAGAGTCCTTGCAGCGGCTAAAGCTAAAATGCAACAGGTCCTAGACGGGCTTAATGCACTTAACGAGCAATTAAGAGCCAAGATTGAATTTAAAGAAGAAAAAGAACGTAGTATATCTGTTTGTCAAGAAAGGATGAATCGTGCTGTAAGACTAATCGGTGGATTAGCGGATGAGAAAGTTAGATGGATACAGACAATTGCTTCAATCGAAGCTAACACTGTTAACGTCACAGGGGATATTTTGATAAGCTCGGGTGCTGTTGCTTATTTAACCCCGTTTACTGATAAGTACAGGCGCGGACTTCTTTCCGAATGGTTAAAAGTTGTCGAAGACCAGAAAGTCCCACATTCTTCTAAATGCAACCCTGTCACTACTTTAGGAGAACCTGTTGTAATAAGACAGTGGCAGTTGGATGGGCTTCCAAGGGATTATCTATCAACAGAAAACGCTGTTTTGGTTTCGTGCTCACAACGATGGCCGTTATTTATTGACCCCCAGGGACAAGCCAATAAATGGGTCAAAAATATGGTACTAAATGGGTCTAAGATTTACTTAATTATTTAATTTTCTACTTTCCAGGGTAAAGATAAAGGAATTTCCATTTGTAAACTAGCAGATAAAGACCTGGTGAGAACTTTAGAATCCGCGATCCGTTTTGGGAAACCAGTTTTGATTGAAAACGTTGGAACGGAATTAGATCCAGCCCTTGATCCAGTCCTGATGAGACAAATATACCGACAAGGAGGGACATGGGTTTTAAAATTAGGGGATGTTATTGTACCATACAATGACGACTTTCAATTGTTTATTACTACGAAATTACCAAATCCCCATTACACTCCGGAAGTTGCCATAAAAGTTCTTTTGGTTAATTTCACTTTGGTTCCTAGGTACTCATTTTGATATATTGATGAGGGTTTTATTTAAATCAAAAATTGTATGATTTTTTTTCCAGTGGTCTACAAGATCAATTGTTGGGTCTTGTGGTCATGCAGGAGCGTCCAGATTTGGAAGAATTACGAAGCGCTCTTGTAATAAGCAACGCGCAGATGAAACAAGAACTTAAAGAAATTCAGGATCGAATTTTGCTGAAATTAAGTATTTCAGAAGGTTCTCCTGTCGATGACCTGGAGTTTATTATCACCCTGGAAGCGTCGAAAGTAAAAAGTGACGATATTAAAGTAAGTTTTTGGAATGCGCTTAAATTTGTTCTAAAATTTAATAAAATTTTAGAATAAAGTGGAAGCTGCTGAAATAACTCAAATCGACATTGATAACACTCGTGCCCAATACATTCCTGTTGCAAATAGAGGACAAATTTTATTTTTTTGTTTATCAGACTTATCGAATGTCGATCCGATGTATCAATATTCCCTTGAATGGTTTATTAATATATTTGTAGGAAGTATGGCATCTACGGAAAAATCAGGTTTGTTTTTCTTTATTCTGTTTTTGTGGGTGATATAATATATTTTTTAGATGACCTAAATGAACGTGTCAAGATCGTGAATGATTACTTCACGTTCAGTTTGTATAGCAACGTTTGTCGTAGCTTATTCGAAATACATAAACTTCTCTTTGCGTTTTTATTATCAGCCCGAATTTTAATGGACGAACAAGTAATTGACCCTCACGAATGGCATTTCTTCCTTGCTGGAGGTTCACCCATAAAGGTTAGTACAGGGTGGTCCAAAAATCTATTCCTTGGGGCGCTTTCCAGTTTCACGTGACATTAAATTCGGTGTAGCGTTCTAATTAAATTAACAGCGGAGCAGTTTAGAGTAGATCACTACAGGATCAGATCAGATCGGTCCATATACAATTGGAAAGCGTCTCTGGTCAAATTGGCTCTGATTCCATTATATCTGACGTGGACGCCAACTTGATCCACCCTTGAGGTACAAATTGGCTGAAAACGCGCTGAAAGAATTCCTCGGCTAAGGATGCGCCCTCGTCGAAATTTTGTATAGGAAATAAATTTTTAACTTCCAACCCGAGGAATTTTTTCACGAAAACATAGCCAACGTGATCAAGTTTTTTTTGTCACATCCCCTATATTTCTGAAACCTTTGGACTGTTCTAGGAGATACCCAATCCTGCCCCAGAGTGGTTATCCTTCAAATCCTGGAACGATGTTTTATCTTTAAAAAATTTAGAAACGTTTTCCACGTTCGTAGACCAATTTCCAAGCGATATAATACATTACAAAAAAATTTTTGAATCACCTGAACCACACAGGTAATTTTTTTTCTATCGGTACCCACCTAGATTTCCATTATTTTAAACTTTTTCCAGGGAGGAATTACCAAAACCTTACGACCAAGAGTTTAGCGAATTCCAAAAATTATTTATCCTTAAATCCTTACGTCCTGATAAAGTCACAAACGGAATGCAAGATTTTCTAACAAATCACTTAGGTGCGCGTTTTGTTGAACCCCAAACAACGGACCTTTCTGCAATGTATAACGAATCAAGTCCTGTTAATCCTCTTATTTTTGTCTTATCAACCGGAACGGATCCTGCAGCTGATTTGTATAAGTTTGCTGATAAAATGAAGATGAACAAGCGCTTGTTTTCGATATCCTTGGGGCAAGGACAAGGTCCAAGAGCTGAAAAAATGATTGATAGCGCAACTGAAGTTGGGTCATGGGTTTTCTTCCAAAATTGTCATTTGGCTCCGAGTTGGATGCCAAGGTTGGAAAGGGTAATGGAAACGATCTCTCCGGAGAATGTTCATCGTGATTTTAGACTTTGGTTGACTTCCACCCCGTCCCCACATTTTCCCGTGGCAATTTTACAGAATAGTAGCAAAATGACGGTGGAACCTCCACGTGGGGTGAAAGCAAACATGCTGAGGGCTTATATGAATCAAGTCGCTGATATGAGTGACTTTTTCCATTCTGAACATGAAAAAGTATTCACTTTTAAATGGTTATTGTTTTCCTTGTGTCTTTTCCATGGGACGTTATTGGAACGGCGAAAATTTGGTCCTTTAGGTTTTAACATCCCTTACGAGTTCACGGATGGGGACTTAAAAATTTGCATATCCCAACTCCATATGTTTTTACTCGAGTACAGTGAAGTACCTTTTAAAGTCTTAACATATACTGCAGGACATATAAATTATGGAGGAAGGGTAACGGATGATTGGGATCGCAGATGTTTGATGAATATTTTAGCGGCTTATTATAACAAAGACGTTGTCAATGATATCCATGTCTTTGATGAGCGCAGAGAGTATTATCAGGTTTGATTTTTTGATACATAATTGAATTAAATTTAACCCTTGATTTATTTTAGTTACCTGCAGAAAGTACCCTGACCGATTACCTGGATTACATAAGAAAATTACCCTTAAACGATGAACCACAATTATTTGGGCTCCATTCGAATGCTGATATTAGTTGTGCTCAAGCTTATACCTACGCATGCTTAAACACTTTATTATTATTACAACCAAAGCAAGTTGGAGGTGCCGCAGCAAGTCAGGAAGAAGTAACTTCGTCAGCAGCAACAGGAATATTAAACGTTCTTCCAAAGCGTTTCGATTTAAATGAAATTTCTGAAAAGTAAATTCCAATCTGAATCTTAGAATAAAAAACTAACAATATTTTTTGTAGATATCCTGTGCTTTACCAAGAATCTCTTAATACTGTCTTAATTCAAGAGGCTATAAGATATAATAAGTTGTTGACAGTCATTGAAGTTTCTCTTAAGGACTTATTGAAAGCTTTAAAGGGTTTAGTGGTAATGTCGGAGGCTTTAGAAAAAATGGCGACAAGTCTTTTTAGTAATATCGTTCCGGAAATGTGGGCAGCTAAAGCTTATCCTTCTCTAAAACCCTTAGGTAAGTTAAAGATATTTATTTTAAGTGGTTTTATCTCCTCCCAATGCACTTAAGTGTTAACATCAGATTTAAACCAAAAACGGGATGTCTGAAAATTCCCATAAGGCGGCAAGGGGGGTCGCTTACAGACATGAAACCGAAGGTTCTTCTTCTTCCTGATGCAGACCTCCTCGAATCCATGTCCCGCCATCCATGATTTCCTGCATAAAAATTGTTTATATTCAATTTTCCCGCTCATTTTTAGAAGTTCGCTTCGCCAACGCTTTCGGGACTTCCCCGTTATTGTACTTGGGCACGACCGTGTTAATTTCAGGACCATCCACTTTGGCCTAAAAAGCTTTCTCGTCCCTTGTATTTAATTAATTTTGTGGTTTTTTTAGAGAGTCCAGAGGATGTCCTTGAGGGAGATGCCCTAAAGTTCGTGTGTCCAAAAAAGGAACTCTATCGTCCTGAGCTTTTTCTTCCTACATATAGGGTAGTTTGAGGTGTTTCTATGTTTCAGTGTCCTGTAAGGAGAATTTTCGTCGTTTTTCTAGGATGGATGTCATTTCCAATAGTTGCAGTGAGCATCTCTGAGACAGTCCTTCACCCTGAAAGTGGGTTGTGGACCGATTACAACAAATCCAGTTCCTCTCATGGGTACTAAATGCTTTTCCTTTTTGGGTGCTAGGAGACCTTTTAGGACGAATGCCGGGCTGGAGACTAATCTAATCCGTTGAAAGAGTCTAAAGGCTTTACGTCTCCATTCTAACGCGAGGTCACCCATCCGAGGCGGCAATGCTAGACTTCCCCCTAAAGCTGGACAGCCCAGAATTTGCCGTTTTATTAAATTTTTATAAAGTTTTCAAAAAATCAAATCATATTAAGTTAGAATTTATTTACATAAGCACATTATTTAAAAATTAAATTTAATTTAATTAAAAATTTTTCACAGGTTCTTGGGTACAAGACTTAATAGCAAGAGTAAAATTCATGAATAACTGGAAAAATTTTGGGATCCCTCCAATATTTTGGATATCCGGATTTTACTTTCCCCAAGCGTTTTTAACCGGAACATTACAAAATTTTGCTCGAAAGTACATTCTATCAATAGACAGCATAAGCTTTGCATTTACAGTAAATTCCTTTTAAACCTCCTTTTAATTAAATTTTATTAATTTTAAAAATAGGTTTTAGCAGATCATCCAAGAGTTAGACCAAGAGATGGGGCCGTCATACACGGATTATACCTAGAAGGTGCCCGTTGGAATTACACAACAATGATTCTGGATGAATCTAACCCAAAAGAGCTTTACACAGGTTTTAATATTTTTTCTATTGTTGTAAGTCGTTAGAAATATTTTTTTTAAAGAAATGCCAGCAGTATGGATGGTTCCAGAAGAGTTGCACAAGAAGCCAGCTAGTGGAGTTTATACATGTCCCGTTTATAAAACGTTGACAAGGGCTGGAACTTTATCCACAACAGGACATTCAACTAATTATGTTGTCGCTATAGAAGTTCCAAGTTCTAAACCGGAACCACATTGGATTAAAAGAGGAGTGGCACTTATATGTGCCCTTGATTATTAAAACGGGGATTTGGGAGTTTATTTGTACAAGAAAATAAAAAGATTAAACCAAAACATTTTTATTGTAAAAATTAAATTGAATCTAGCAAAACATTATTTTTTAATATCTTAGGAATTAAATCCTTCACATTGTTTAAAGAATTATTTTCTAATATACATCCGAGTAACGGTTGAATTTTAAATAACGTACCAGAAATAATTCTAGGAAATTTATGTTCCTTATCTACAGAATAAGTAAATAACAAACGTTTACTTAAATAATTATCACAAAGTGAACAATGACCGACTTCAACATAACTTTGTAAATAACTTGAGAACATTTGAATTGAAACACGTAAGCTTTCATATTTTTTAAGTTTATGCGCAGGAAGATAGACTAACCGAAAATGATGTCCTAACGCCTCATAAATTTTTTTTATTTCCGAAATTACGTTTTCAAACTCTTTTTCATCTTCCCCATCATCTTTTGTTGCTATAAAAATTTCCAACACCGTTTCTTGACTGCAATTAAATAAACTATGATCAATACAAGCTGTTGGTTGATATTTCCGACCGGAACAAAATAATTTTAAAGGGAAATACGAAGTCTGTACTAAATTTTTTGTAAAATACGCCATGAACGAATACAAAGACGCAGAACCGGTTAAATGTAAATGATTAAATTCATGACTTTTATCGTTATGTACTTCTTCTAATGTAAATGCTTCGAATTTGTTCTGAAAATCCGTGCCGCAACCCTCAACTACTATACTCCGACAAAAATCCGTGTTAGAAAATTGAACAAAAGACGAAGTTAATAATTTATCGGATACATAATCTGTTAGTAATAATTCGAAAAGGGCTGCGTCATTTTTTAAATAATAAAACAAAGGGTTTGTGTATTCGATTAAATCATTTTCGGTCCCTAATTCCAAATGAAATTTTGATTTCCCGTTGGGTTTTTCTAAAAAACTATAAATTATATTTGAATCTTCAAGGGGAGTTTTTTTGTGTAAAACGTTAGGCAAAGCTAAAACATTTAATACGGCAAGTTCTTCAATCCCGTATAGATAATCACGAAGAATTCTTAAATCATCTTTTACTAATTTCCCGTGTAATTTTAACTGTTCAATGTCTTTAGCGTTTTGTTCCTGATCCGTCATTAACTTTTTGATTTCTTTTGCTATTACACCTCTAGTGACTTCAAGAATAATTTTTTGTTCATCAAAGTGTTTATAAAAATTCCATTGTCTTTCTAATCGGTTTAAATTAATATTTGAACGTCGCGCTTGTAAATTTTTTTCTAAATCGGATTTATTTTTTAAACGGTCTTCGAAATCAATTACAGGGGTTAATAAAGCAAACGTGTTATGCGCTTTATCTCCAGTTATATACAAAGCCGATGAAAAGGTACGCTTAAAAAAATAACTACGAAATAATAATTGTTTTGCTAACAACGCCATTTTAATTTAATTAATTAATCGGTTTTCATTTTCTTATCAGGCACTTCTGTTTCTTCGATTGGTTGTTGTGTTTCAATTTTTCTTTTTTGTGGTTGTTTGAAGCTTCCAAATCCAGCTGCACGTTCTGAATCTTCTACCGTGTATGGTTCTAATTCCAAAGCTTTCAATCTTCGTTTGTGTACTTTCGTTTTGAAATGATCTTGTAAGGCCGTATCGTTTATAAAGTAACGAGCACAGTGAATGCAGTAGAATTGGGCACTTCCAGGTTTGTCTAAATCTTGTTCTTGGTTTAGGAGTTTTTCTGCATTTACGGGTTGTATATCCGTGTCAATCTGGAATTTAAAAATTAATTATTGTGGGTTCCGTTTTGGATTTATGTTGAGAGTGTATAGGATTTTCACACCGAAACTTCGACTCAATTAGAATCGGGGAATCAAATCAAGGAGTTTATTAGTAAATAAATAAAATGTGTGGTTGGTTTTAAATACCTGGTCAAGATCTTTGGTTCTACGTTTGGTTCTCCACCTCCTCTTCAAATGTGTATCTCCGTAGTGATATTTTCTGCGTTTATATACCATTTTAATCAAGAATTTGAATATAAAACTTGACTTACTTTTAAGAATACAAGAAGTTAATTCAGAAAAGCACGTGAATTTCCATTTCCACTAAAAAGTGACAGTTGTATGACAGTTGCAAGAAACGTCAGATTCGACTGAGTCGATGTGTAAGCATAGGACAGTTCAAGAGAGCCCTGTCAGATGGCGCTGGTGTTTTACAGCGTTTCAAACTGTTATTTTATGTTGTCAAAAAGAATAATGCATTTTTATTATTGATCGAAAGGCCGCTAATAACAAATATAAAGTTGGTGTTTGTGTGGAACGAGCGAAGAATAAATTTCCAGTGTTGAATCTAAAAGTGAGTTAGAGATAAAGTGAAGAATTGTCGGTTAAAATGTTAGTTTCGCGCCTTGTAATAACGAGAACCGGCAGCCATGTTGTAATAGGTCTTGTCAAGCATCATGGGTTAACACAGTAAAGTTCGTTGTGCAAAGTTTTGTGTGAAAATTGGTGTTTAA
Organism: Hemicrepidius hirtus; assembly: GCA_963082805.1. NCBI lineage: Eukaryota > Metazoa > Arthropoda > Insecta > Coleoptera > Elateridae > Hemicrepidius > Hemicrepidius hirtus. The sequence goes on from OY720167.1 coordinate 26,279,334, forward strand.
TGATAACAGATAGTGGATATTTGTGGATTTTCGGTCGAGTTTGAACGTTGTTTATAAACAGACGTGCAATGTTCGCGGCTGGTGCGTCGGTTCTGCGCATTATTACGGTCAGAGTGAGTGCAACGTCGTGCTAGCACAGGGAGTCGTCAACTGCCTGGCCAGCGATTGCGAGGTGCGAGCATCCCTGGTGCGGGAGGTGATCAAAACGACTCCGGGGCCGTGGATATATCTCCGGCGATCAGCTCCGGGTCGCGGGCCGCTATCGGTCATGTTGACGAGCATCAATGTTTCGCAGTGACACGTGTAGTGCTGTAAACAAGGGTTTTGTGCTACTATGGCCAAAATTCTTGGCAGGGATCCGGTTACCTACGCCAAGGAGCGGGATGGGTTCCTTCGGGACCTGCAGCACTTCCACGAGACTCGAGGGTGAGTACTCGCGCCCTGCCCACCGCCCCCCTTCTTCACCTCCAGCACACACCTCAATTCCATTCTTGTGTGTTTCAGGACTCCGTTCCGTAGGGCCCCCACGATCAACGGTCATGAGATAGACCTCTACCTCCTGTATTCGCTGGTCACCGCACAAGGAGGGTGGATAAAGGTAGGGGACACGTTCTTTGGTTTATTTTTTACGACCCAAGTCGCCGACCTTGACTGGCTCCTCAAAAATTTCGCGGTTGCTTTTGATCATTGTGGGAATCCGCGGCGGCAGCGTTAAAGGTGCATGGAGCAAGGTCAGGGCTAACTCTTTATCAGTCGGCTCGCCCCCTCCAATTGCCCTGCACGTGCACACTACACTGTCTTAACTCTCACTTGGATGTGTAACCGCAGTTCCGGACTTTACTTTCCCATTTCCGCGTTTTCTTTTATTCACACGCTCCTAGTACAGCTCTTTCAAGTTTCTACTGTGCTATCTGATACTGGTTTGTAATTACATAGAACAAAAGGTCTCTGATAATTACTGCTGCTGTAACAATTACTTTTTGTTTAGTAATGCATCGCATGCATTACGAAGGTTAAGGTGTTCGGAGCTGAGGAAAAGCACCCTGGAGCTCTACTGATGTTGTATTCCATCCATCATCTTGATGGGCGTTGTACAACTTTGATGATTTTCAGGGTAAAACTGCGTACACTACAGAATCTAAATCAAAACTTACTTTCTACCTTCAGTATGGCACAAACCAGGTTTGTTATGGGTTTTCTTTTGCCTGTTGAGCCCGAGAACTCTGTATAATTATAAATCCTTGATTACTAGTCACTGTTGTACATTAAACTGAATTTTGCCTACCTGGAGGAATTCCAACCCCCAGGACGATCTTTATCATACAAACAAAGTTCCAGGTCTCGATATGCGAATCCCTGGTACCGGCCTTTAGTACACCATAATTTATTGAAGCTTTCCCCACCCTAACGAATTCCCACCCACAAGCATGTTATTGTTACGATTCTTCGTTCTTGCAGTTTAGTCTAAGACTCCAAAGACAGACACGCTAACCACCCTTGCTGGTTTGCTGGGGGGTTATAACGAAGAATAAGCCACAGTAAAAAATTTGTAAGTACATGTCTAATGTGAAATACTACCCACATTTCACCGGACTATTCCGACATTCCCGGAGTTTTCCGGGACTATTCAGATTTCCCTAAACTTCACCGGACTTTTTTCTGGGACTATCAAGACTTCATTGAACCATTTAACTCCTCCGGACTTTGGGACTACCAACAATTCAGCGTCTACTCTGATTTTTCCGGAGTTCTACGACTTCCATGAGCATACAGACTTCGCCGGATTTTTCCGGGACAGACACTGTTAGTCTACTCAGATTTCCCCGAACCACACCGATTTCCTATATACTTCCCCTAAAGTTTCAAATTTCCCCAATTTTAGGACTATTCCGATTTCCCAAATTTCCCCGGACTCTCTATAGACTTCACCGGACTATTCCGGAACAATCAAGATTTCATAAAATACTCCCGTTTTCCCTGGGCTTTTCCGGGAATATTCTAATCACCGGACCTCTCAAACTTTCATAAGACTTTCCCGGAATTACCCAGACTACTACCCCCAGGGTTTCCTTTGACTATTTGGACTACTCACGGATAGGATACTTGCCCGAACATCGACTTACACCCTAACCCTGTATAATTAAATTAAAAATTCTTTTTCTTGCTGTTAACACTTTCTTTAAACTTAACACTAACAATTAGCGTGCTGGGAGAAGACAACAATAAAGCCTTATGTAAGGGGGGCCCACAAATTGCTACTCGTTATAAAAGGATTCTATTGTATCTGTATCCCATAACAAATCTGTAAGCAATGATTTCACCTCGCAAACACCCACATTATAAGCTTCTTAAATTGCATGGGGGCATTATTTGTAGCGGAAGTCGTAAAAATTGCTTTCTCAATCGCTGTCCTTGGTCTGGAATCGAACCTGAAGTTCTGGATTGCCGGTCCAACATGGTTACCACTTTACCAGGAGGCTTGTTTGATTGGCAATCCCAGGACTCCAGGTTCTAATCTTAGGAGCGCAGAGATGAAGTCTCAACATTTCTATTCCCAATACAGCCCGTATGCATTGGAATTGAACCTGGACCTCTAGGTTGCCACTGCAAAGTATTGATGAATGAACTTCGTACGTGTTTATATTATTTCGTTCTTAAAATAGTAATCTGTGTAAAGTGTAAGTCAGGTGAGCCAGACGGATAGGGATTGACCCTAATTAAGGTGCCATTGACGTAAAGATCACAAAAACTCATAGATTCCTTTCAATTTAGTTCAAGGGTATGCTGGAGGAGTGCATACCAAAGGTATTAGTGTTCAAATAAATATTTTAAAGGAATTTGGAAGAATTTTGTCACCTTAACAGGTTGTGATTTTATTTATGGCGGGGGGGGGGGATTGGTCTTTGTCTTCTGAGATAGAAAGGAGATAATAAGGGAAGCAAGATTATAATCTTGTAAAACTTTTAATCTGCTTTAAAAAAAGGTTTGTTCTTATCAATAAAATATTGTTGAAGAAGAACAAACTGCAAGGCAAAAAAAATTGTCCCTTTTTGCGAAACTTTTAAATTCTGTGCCCAAATTACCATAGCGTCCATGCGTCTCCCAAAACAGAAAGCATCTCTTCTGCGGAGCACTGACCCACACTTCTCGATTGTTGTGGATGCCAAACTCCTAACAATCAGCGAGGCCTTCTTCGATATCGTACGCAGTGTCCGGGACGAGGGGGGAAACGATTGCATAGACCCTGACCTAGTAGAACGCGCGGTATCGTACTGTTCAGTATGCCGGCAACGGGGGCGGTGATTGTACCAAGTCTGACCAAGCTCCCGCCGCGCAGCTTCGCAAAATTTAGCCAGGAGGTGATCCTCGTACGGGACGGAGCAGTTCGAAAGGATTTTCCGATTTAATTGAAAAACGGAAATTTTGTTTGGGGTTTTCAGAAGTGGGATACAGTTTTGTTCCTTGTAATAATTAGGATGGGCAAGAAAGTTTTTCGGCACCCCCTTTGAAAAATAAAATATTCTTTTGTTTTAATTTAACCACGTGAAGGGATTAAAATTTTTTACGTTTACTAAAAACCTTTGCGTTTATAATTATTAAAGGCACAATAAACGCAATGGAACTGCCACAAGAGAACGCCAATCACTCCGTAGGGCCTAGACCATACACACTTTTCATTTTTTTAAACTACCCCCTTCTTCAATTCTTTTCCATTGACTACCCATCAGGTTCCTTTTATTCTGTATTCGATCATAGCTGGACAAAAGTTTTCTCTTGGCCATTCTAGTTGCCAGATCGTGGCCTTTTTTCCCTAACTTGGATCATGTATTGTGTTTTCCATTGCGTGAAGGAACAGCCAACTTGATCAGGTTTGAGTGCGGAAAAAACTTTTATAACCTAGTCAAGTAAATGTTTCCTTTCATGACCCAACGTTGTAGGTTTGCAGAAGGGATTCGAGTGTCTGTCCGCGGTGAACCGTTTTGTTGATATCGATTGGATGAATTACGCGTGAGTCAAATAAAAAAAAGTAGCGCGAAACGATTTCAACGCCCGCTGAGCCATAAAAAGCACTTACAAACCATCCGATAAACATCGAAAGATTTATTTTTATCATCCAACGCTTAGCTTTCTGTAAAATAAGCAAACATGGGAGAGGTGATATGGTACGTATGTTGCCGCGGACGAGTCCATCACATTTTACGGGTGTATCGCCTTTTTAAGACTCAAAGCGCCCATTTGTTTCGTTTAGGAAATGCAATAAAGAGTGTAGTAATAATCGTTGTATTATTCGAGCGAGTTTCTCCCGCGTAGGTCGGTGAACTCGGTCGTGGCGAGTTGTTCGGATCGGGCTGCCTGATGAAACAACGCCAAGTTTTCGTTTGCTTGCTTACTTCGGACTTGCTTGGCTCGCTCCTCGTTTCTTTCCCCTTACCTCGCACCCGTCTTTCCCATCCAGTGTAATCTCCTTATGTCTGATCAGTTCGCCACCGCGGTGTGGATCTCCTCAAGGACGATGACGAATCTATCCTACATTTGAGGAGACCCGCATCTCCTGACTTAATCGGATTATTGGCGTCCTCAATACTCTATTGTTCAATTTATTAGTTTAGAGAAACCTGCATAAGTCTAGAAAATGGTACCTAAAGAAAATTTTCCGCTCGGGTTAATTAACGGATTTGATTCAACATTCCAGGCTTTGTCACGATTTTATAAATTTGTTCAGCGATTTTTTTAAGTACCACCGCGAACGGTTTTCTACATCCGAAGTTCGCAATTAGTACCAAAGACTTCCCAGGACTACCCAAACGTCCCAGGAACTTCCTCAGATTATCCAGACTTCCGAGGAACTTCCTCAGACTAGCTAGACTTCCCAGGACTAACCAAACTTTCCAGGAACTTCATCAGATTTCCCAAAGACTTCCCTGGAACTTCCCTCAGATTTCCCAGGGACTTCCTCAGACTTCCCAGGACTACCCAAACTTCCCTGGAACTTCCTTCAGATCACCCAGATTTCCCAGGGACTTCCCAGGACTACCCCGACTTCCTAGACTTTCCAAGTGATTTTCTTCCCAGGACTACTCAAACTTCCTAGGAACTTCCTCAAATTACCCAGATTTCCCAGGGACTTCTTCAGATTTCCCAAAGACTTCCCAGGACTACCCAAACTTCTTAGGATTTTCCTCAGATTACGCAGATTTTTCAGGGACTTCCTCAGATTTCCCAGGATTACCCAAACTTCCTGGGAACTTCCTCAGATTACGCAGATTTCCCAGGGACTTTCTCAGATTTCCCAAAGACTTTCCCAGGACTACCCAAACTTCCCTCAGATTACCCAGATTTCCCAGGGACTTCCTTAGACCTCTCAAAGACTTCCCAGGACTACCCAAACTTCCTAGGAACTTCCTCAGATTACGCAGATTTCCCAAAGATTTCCCAGGACTACCCAAACTTCCCTGGAACTTCCCTCAGATTTCCCAGGGACTTCCTCAGACTTCTCAAAGACTTCCCAGGACTACCCAAACTTCCTAGGAACTTCCTCAGATTACGCAGATTTCCCAGGACTACCCAAACTTCCCTGGAACTTCCCTCAGATTTCCCAGGGACTTCCTCAGACTTCCCAGGACTACCCAAACTTCCCTGGAACTTCCTTCAGATTTCCCAGGGACTTCCCAGGACTACCCCGACTTCCTAGACTTTCCAAGTGATTTATCCTCTGAAAACACTTTCCAATGCAACTTTTTGTAGTCTACACATCTGCCTTTTGCGGTTTTTCAAAATGGGTATATACAGGGTGTTACAAAGTTGCATCTCACTATACAAGAAAAACCTTCACTTTTGTTTTTTTGTTGGTATCGATTTTTGTGACACTCCAGTACAATATTAACTCCTTTTTCGTCGATATTCGACAACTCTGTGTGGATCTATTAAAAAATTATGTTTTAGTAGCGGAGGTCATCAACTTGAAAACTTGTATTATCAGATAAACTCGAACGTTAAACGTTAATGATTGACATTTTAAGTCGATAATTGAGTATTATTAAACGGTCACCGACGTCCTCATTGTAAGACAATTGGAACTTCAGGGGAGCCAAGATGTTAATCGAAAGAATAAAAAAATTATATTTTTAAACATAATTTTGTTCCTTAATTTTTCTTTAATGTAAAAACATTTTATTGACTATTCGTTGAACTCAAAATTCTTGTTTTTGTCTGCGATTTGAAATTCTCTCTCTTCGGAGTTCGGCGAAATCAACTCCTTGAGTTGTTTTATTAGGTAATTTGAATATGAATGGAATAAATTAATCAGGGATTTAGCTTGTTATAGAGTCTCGCTTCTAGTGGTTTTCTCTTATTCGAATATACAGGGTGGACAAAGAAAAACTATGGGTAAATCATTATTGTAAAGTCTCTGTGTATATTAATGTCGACAAGGTTTTTGTTTTTATTCTTTTCTTCGAGTATGCGTCAATCTTAAACCGTCCAAAAAAACTTGGCTATGGTAGTATACAGGGTGAGTCCGAAATAGCGCATTTCCTTAACATTTTTCCTAGGCTGTATTAACGGGGACCTACAACTACTCCAGAATTAATTCGCCATTTCGGAATCACTCTGTATATTTTTGTTTGTAGTAGACGAGGTCTTGGTATGCGGATTCCTGGCACCTTATTGTATGCGACTTTTGTTTCCTAGATGATTATGATAATATTTTTTTATTTTATTGTACAATTATATTTATCTAATGGCGCAATATTAGAAAAGACGTTAATATTTAATGGGAGTAAACTTCCTGTAGTGTTTGCTCGTATAATTTTACATTTCAAACTTCTTTTTTTCCATTTTTAATGGTCGTTTATTATTACGTTACTCTTACGTTAGTAAAAGTTTTTAATTTGTTAGAAAGTTTCCGTTTGGAGAAAACAGAACCGAATAAAACTATTGTCTTCATGCTGACAATAGTAAATGTGAAACGTAAAGAGAAGAGAATAACCTTTTGCTACAAAACTTCCTCGAACTTTACTTGTATAGGAAATGCGGAAAGATAGCAAAGGTGAAGAATTGTAAGAGGAGGGTAGAAGGGGATTGGAGATTAGTCCTGACTCAGCTGAAAGTTAGGTCCGAATTTCTTTTGAATTTTCTCTTTATTTCCAGGGAGAGTTAAAAGCATGCAATAACCTACTGGGAATTGAGAATTAGAGCAGGAAGTCAAATATGCGGTTTTGTTCTGTCCAGAAATACATCGAATATTTAATCCCGGAGCCAAATATTTTTGGTATTTTGAATAACTTAGAGGGAAAATGGAATTCATGTAACTTTGCGAACGTATTTGCGTAATTAAAGAAAGGGAAAAAATATTTACTGGGGAAAGGTCTGTGGTCAATAAATATAGCGGAGGCGTGGATTTTTATTTAAAGCTGTTCCCCTCCTCATTCATTTCATGTCGGGTTCGAACCCTCAACCACGAATCCGCTAATTACTGTAAAATACGAATCTGAGCTTCTTTTTCAAACGTTAACTTCGGCTTGTTTGGATTAGGAGAGGGATTGTACTACGACTGGAAAATTACCCTTTACTTTTATTTTCGTTAAGTTTTTCGTCCATGACTTGTTAATTTTTGAAGGGGTACTTTCGCCTCATTCTTGGTTTCTTCCAAGGTTTTAGAAACTATTTTTTGATTAACTGAAAATTACGTCGCCCCTGCGACTGTTACCATAATTTAGTTTTGTGTAGATTGAACGAGACGCATATGCACCACAAGAACAAGGTGCTTCGGCATTTTATTATCTGCATTTAATATTCTTTAGAAATCCAGTCAAACGAGTTGGTAGAACATTGCCTTAAAATGCATATCGAGTTTGAAATGGAAGCGAAAAGCGTGCTCGAAGATCGCTTAAACGCTTCTTCTTTCTCTTCCTGCTGTTACTAACTGTTACCTGTTACCAACAAATGCAAATACCACAAGCCGCCGTCTATCTCCCACGATTGTGCTCGGGGTGTGAACTTGATCCGCAGATTTAAGGGGTAAATCCAAGTGGCTCGCGTTAATCGCGGCCAGCCGCTATAAATCCCGGGACTGCAACTTGATACGCGATTGAAAAATCAATAGCCTTACCCCGCGCGTATACCCCCAACAGTGGGGTTCTACCTTTTCTTCGGGACAACTTTGACGAAGTACCACGCGCGCATTCCCTCGAGTTTCCTCATACCTTCGCGGCTTCGCGCTTGTCTGCAGTTTCAGAGTACATGGATCCTTGCGCTCTGGGAAGTTATCGACATGGTTGTAATGCGTTAGGACGTGCGCAAACTCGGTTCCAGGTTCACCGTGCGTCCGATAAATTACCCGAGAATATACTTGGTTTGGGGAGGTTTTGCGTGAACTTCGTGTGAACTGTTTTGATCCCCGCTAATTTAGACACTCTGACGGATTCTTATGAATATTTAATTTTTATCTTCTCTAATTTTTTTTTTATAAGATTGCTCGATGGTGAATTATCACCTCCTTGGGCTTTCAGCTTTAGTACAACAACCCCTGATTCATCTCAACCTTTAAGTAACTGAGTTCGCACCTCGACAATAATATGAGGAAACACCCCTATCTATATCTATGGCCCCCATCACTTAAAGTTAACTGACACAGAAGATGTGACACGCAGATAAAAATAAAAAATTCGGGATTGAAAATTTCATTTGAAAGTTCCTTTGAGCCGAAATAGACATTTTCGAAAAAATTCCCCTTTCAGAAGCAACTTGAAAATTCTTTGGTTTGCACAACTTTTTTACGTAAATAACAAATATTTGATTATAAATGTATCGAACCAACAATTCTGTCCATTTTGTGGAATCTCTTTTTATTTCCGCCGACAATTATTTTATGCCTTTTACATCCTTTAGTAGATCTCGAATTCTTAAAATAAAAAAAATATTGTAGTAGAGATATGAGAGCAAAATTGAACGACAACTGAGAAAGCAGCAGGTTGCAGACTTACTGGTTACCGGCGCCGACAAGTATTTTATGAAAATCTATTTACAAACTTTTATCGTACGTCTTTAATTTAATTTGTCCCAAGGGAAGAAATCCATTATCTGAATTAATTATCAAAGTCTTCTATAATGATTTTTGATTTAAATATTTTAAAGTGTTCATTCCGTAGTTTATTTGATTTTTCATTATGTATCCAGGTGTTTACCTTGGACACGAAACCAATCATAGGTGCCCATTAATGGTTCCGCAACACTGAATAATTTTTAGAATAAAATGTTATCCTGAAACTCATTTTATGATAAATGCTCGCTTTCCTTGTTTGTACTACGGAACAAAAAACTTTCAGTTTACGTTTTTTTTTTGTTTTATGATTGTTTACCATGTACCTACCAGACCGAGACAGGATAATGAATGATCGTGATTGTTACTGTAATGGTGGATATTCTTTCAGTTTATTTAAATAATTTTATTTTTCATGAAGGATACAGGATAAAATAATTTTTCCTGTAATTAATTAATCCAGGAAGGCATTAGTTCAAAGCAACTTCCGTCTATAGAAATATTTTCTTGTGTTAATCAGTGATTCAACAAGTCATCAGTTGAGTCAATATTTTATTTACATTGATTATAATTTAGTTGTCGATAAACAAGTTGTGGGTTATTCGAACGTATAAGTTACGATTTCTAACGTCATTAGAAAAGATAATGACTGGATTTATTTATTATTAGTTGTTACAATAGAAATCTCAGAAAATTTAAGAGAGTGGGAGATAATAATGTACCCAGGGGGTAAAATCGGATGACTTGGGTGGCGAATGGGATCACAATATTCTTCTTCTGCCGATGATACTTCGGCAACGCTTGGAAAGCGCAACAGGTTGCAATGTTCTTTGCTATTTAATTGTCGCACTCCAACTGCACCCCTAAGGTGTTAGGAAACCGCATACTGAGACCTCGCCAACCTGTAATCTAATTTCTTCCAGTTATCCTTAACTGGGAAGTAACTTTAAACTTGGTGGGTAAAACGCCCTAGGAGCATGCAGTATGGACTATTAACCCATTCATTTTTTTCCTTCCACCAGAAGGACATGATATTCACTTTAGAATTATCAGAATATAAGACAATTAATTGTTCGATATGGTTGCTATTATTGCCAAGAGGTCAGTTTCCGGGTCATTTCGAAGTTTAATGGACGACTAGTGCTTCCCATTTCGCAAACATAATCTAGCTGGGATTGCTCGGTAACTGATGGAATGAAATTGATTTTCTTCGTCCATGGGGGTTTAAACGTAGACCTGATAGTTTTTTGAAAGTAAAAATAGAACAGTTGTTGCAGACAAAGGTCAAGTTCGTTTGCGTGGGTGGTAATGAATAATCCTACGATGTTGTGGTTCAGCAACATAAATAGTTTTGTTGAGCACCAAGTCCAATGTTAACATACAATTTTCTTCTTCCAGGTAAACTCGAAGAATGACTGGCCGGAGCTCTTCAAGAAGTTCAAGCTTCCGGACAAATGTATAAACGCCGGCGTTGGACTGAAGCAACTTTATCTTAGGTGAGTCTCTATGATATCCCAAGTCTGGTACTTGGCCCGCTCTCGGCCGAGGACTGACACCCTGGCAGAATGAGCGCGCGGTCCCGCACCCCACTCTTCACTACGCCATTCACTCACTATCAGCAGCGTCGCGAGACGCCACCACGCACACGTGGTGCGCTCGTTCACGTGTGCGCCTTGGCCTAGGTCAGTATCGTGACCTTCATTTATTACCGTAGGTACCTGGACCGATGGGAGAAGGTGCACTTCCTCGGAGAAGAGGCCGATCGGGGAAGCGATGATGACGAGGAGAGCCGCCACAAGAGGTGGTCTGCACGCGCCCTTCACTCTGTACCTCTCAGTTACAACTACCAACAACATAACATTGCCGGTAAGTGAAGGTTCCCCTAAAACAATCCACCCCCTGACCAAGGTTTCCAAGGAAATTAATTCGGAAGTATGTTTTGAAAAATTCCCACCCCATAGATAACCTGGGGAAGAATTTTGTTGGAAATCTTGGACAGAAAGAGCTATCGAAAATGTTCCGAGTCGGATAGTCTTATTTTTCGATACCTGGAGGACATAGACGCGTTGCAGTTTAATAATCCTGTTTGTGGTACCTACATTTATTTTTGATCCTTCTGTAACGTCTCAACTCAACTTATTGTTGTATTGGGACCTGCATACCATGGCTTGTGGTATCTTTCGTATATTTGCACCTCATTTTATTCACCCTGTTACTAGATTTCCTTCTTTACTGTCTACAGACATGGGGTGGGCTAACAGGATCAGAAAAACTGCTGGTTACATGACCAGAAGATTGTATTTACTGTTGATCAAGTTGGTTGCGATATAGGCACCACTTTCGTTTCAAACTTTATATTAGAATACGGTCATTCCAACATGAATTTTGTACCATCCTTACAAAAATCTTGCTGTAGATAAATTGTATTTTTGATTTGGTAGCTCGAAATATTTAATAACAAATCCATTGTGTAAGGAACAACATAGAAACAAAGCTAACTATATTTGCATAAGGTATCTACAGGGGGATCAAAAATAATAACAAGAAATTCAATGATTGCCATGAATATGGGCAATTAAGATACGTGCCCTCGCGTGTTAAAAGAATTAAAATTCATGAACAATATATGAAGTATTTTTAATAATAATTCGGATTCAGGTGATCTGAAATCATTTTCGATCACCCTGTAGATTAAAATATTACGACATTGCGTTAAATTGCCTTCAAATGTAAAGAAAGAGTTTGTATAATGCAAGGTTTTTAGTTATTGTTCCCGTACGAAGCATGAATAACAATTATCGTTAAAAGAGTTTTTAGCCATTGTTCTAAAGTTAGAGTGGTTACTCAAGCTCGCTTTTATTTTCCTGGCGCCACTTTTTAATAATGATATTGACGCAATTTTTTGTGCGGCGATTTAAAAAAATTCCAAGTCAATAGCTCTAGCAGCCACCCTGATAACGTATGCAGAAAATTAATGAAATGGGGTGGTGGTGTGAACGAAACCAACCACCGAAATTGATTAGATTTTGTATATGGATGTGTGGGAGTGGTGACGAATGGAAGCGAGCCCCTGCGGTGACAAGTGCAACAACTCTCGTGCTATGGTATAACCCGCAATCAATAGCGGCTACTTTACTGCGCTGTCTCGGGTCGCTCACTGACTGAAATAGACTCGTTCACAGTCTACATCTCTTTGGCTATCCAATGATAGTATTTTCGATTTTGGATCATGCGCTCGCGTGTGTGGTATGAATAACTGGAATACCACAACTGCAAAACGCATCTTACAAAAATTCCTGAAACACGAGGAATATTTTTTTTCAGAATTTTTGTTTTAATATAACCGGGCTAAGTCTTCTTTTTTCAACCCTTTTACATCTCTTCTGATATGTTTTTCCCGTGGAGATTCCATGCAGTCTCCATACTAGGTCCAGGATCTCTTCATGGTTCCACCCCAACACGCAGGGTTCAAGGAATCGAGCATCCCAATACCACTTGGACAAAAAAACGCAGATCACTTCATCTCCATCTTCAGTAAAACGTCTTTAGACCATCTTTTGCTTGACATCACCTAGCCCTTTATCCCTTAAGATCCTTGGCCCCTCGCAGGCGTTCCGGGTATGTTTCAAGCGTATGTCCTCAATGGGCAACGCTGCCACCAATTTTGCTTCAATCCAGAACCCACAGTTTTACATTTTTTCGATGGCCCTTGCTTTGAAATTTTTTTGTTGCTACCTAGAATCGAACCTGCACTCTCTGAGTTGAATATAGACCAACTCCTCCACAAAGGACTAAAGGATTAAAATTAATATCCCGTGTCTCACAGATGTGTTAAGAAGACCCGATAAATGTTTTTTGGGGGTTGAAGGGCGAAAACTATGGTTCAATCCGGAAGCTGAAAAATTATAAACATACTCCTTTTTTTCATGAAGTAATATTACGACCCTGTTCATGATTGTTTTGAAGGACTCTAAAACGCACCGATCCTTGCTTGTGCGTGTTACTATTGGAGGTATATATGTTTTCCCCGACAGACTAGCGGATTTTACTCGGTGACTGTTGCTGGAAAAGAGAGTTAATGGTTTCAATTATTACAGTTTATGATCTTGTTCCAAAGTAGACACCACGCCTTGTGTAGCTTGATTTCAAAAATGCATTTGCACGATGAACGCGTGTATAGAAATATTGATTTTAAAACCATATTATATTGAACTCTGAGGACGAGCGAGACGGATGGAATGGAATATAAATCGGTGCATTTATACAACGAATATGAAATGTGCCGCGGGGTAGATTTATTGATTTGGTTTTTTATGCACGCCTGTAATTACCGGCGCGATTGGATTATTTCGAGGTTCTGCCTGGCTACAAAAATCCGTTGCCAAGTTCTCAATTTAAATGAAAAAAATACACATTATTTTGATGTGGAAATTTTAATTCCATTTTCTCCTCGTAGACTTTACATGTTTTTGTTTGATGGGTATTTTTTATAGCCGTAGCTTTCGTGTAGGAGTGTTCTTCTAAAAAAAATATTATTTTCCTATCTCAAGTGCTTTTGAATTTTATGATGCTATAAAACCAGAGTAATATACCATGACGTATATTTTTTTGCAATTCGTTCCCCAATACCTTGAATTGGTACTACATCCAATATTAAATTTGGAAATACTTTACAAGAAAATTTTGTTGATTTTGGTAGATTTTCATTTTCTTAAGACTGTAAAAAATTCAAGTTTAAGGGAAAAAAAAGTTTTTGTATTATTGTACCTACATCCCTCTATGTTCCATAAATACCTTAAAAAAATTTGAAGGGTTACTAAAGCTCGCAGGAAGTTCCGATCAAGCTCCCAGTAACACCCACAAACTTATAAATATTATAAGTTTGTATCTGATTCTAACTAAATCTTTTATTTTTTCAGAATCAACGAGAGAATACAATAATCTGTCCACGGATTTGTACAAACAGTCTGACTATGACCGTTTGGCACTGTCACTCTTATCACCGTTACCTAATGAGCAAGACTTTGCCGTTAATGTGTGTACATTGCTCTCTAACGATGGCAGGCATACCCTCAAGTTGGAGAAATATCCCAGGATGGTGGATAATCTTGTTGCACATGCTGGCGTTTATAATCATAGTATGTATTGGATTTTTGTTGTTGGTGGTGAAAGTATAATCGAACTTTAGCTCAGGACATCAATTTATTTTTTTAAAATTCTAATTTGTCTTTTTTTTCAGGCTCTCTACGAAAACTATTTACATATTATTACAACAAAGTAAGGCAGCATCCTTTGAACACATTTTGGGGTGACGTATTAGAATCTGAAGAATTCCTGGATCTCACCAATGAAAGTAATTTTATTAAAACGTGTAGTGTTAGTAATACAAGTGAAGAAACAAAAAGTGCAGGTGAACCTATGGACACTTCTCTAATCAAGACTGAAACTTTAATTACTGATTGTGAACCATCGACTTCAAAGTGCACGGTTGAAAAAAACTTAAATAACAGTGACTGTGAAATAATTACAAACGATGATAGTGAAAATATCCTTGAAGGTTTTAATTCAAAGTTCCGACGTAACCCGTCCGATAGGGAAATATTTAATCTTGGCCGTACATTGGGTACCCAAGATTATATTGGACAGAGAGTGTTGCAAATAGCAACCATTTTAAGAAATCTTAGTTTTATTGAAGAAAATATACCGGTATTAGCAAAAAATGACACTTTTTTGCGATTTTTGATCTTATGCTCGAGTGCACGATGGGGCCACCTCCATAATTTAGGACTGGATATGCTCGGAAACATTGCCAGTGAATACTTAATGAAAGATGTGCAAAGTGATAGGCTGAGTGCATGTTTATTGAGGCTTGTAGCTGAAGGACTTCAGAGTGAAGATCGTACTTTCTGTATTGCTTCACTCGATGCGTTAAATAAATTGAGCCAGATAGAAGCTAATGAGGAGGTGCTTGCACGTTCACTTGAACCTTGTGTATATCAAAAAGTTTGCTCTTTTCTTACTCTACATGACGTCATGCTTTTAGTATATACTCTCGAATGCTTATATTCTTTGTCGTCTCTTGGTGAGCGACCATGTAATTTAATTGTAAATATTCACGGTGTTATTGATACTCTCGTGTCGTTGGTAACTGTAGAGGGGAAAAGTTACGGACCTAAAGCTTGTATCGGTATGAAGCTTGTTGAAACTGTTCCTGGTGGCAGTACAAACTGTGCCTCACAACTCACCACTACGGTAACAACGTCAAGCACTATTACTCCTAGTATTAGTAGTACAATCACTACCACAACTGCGAATGCACTTACTAGTATTCCTGCCACTTCTACGATTCAATTAACACCAACAAAGGCTGTTCTTACCACAACACCTATTCGACCGGCACCACTTACACCTCAACGGGTTATTATTACTCCTACCGCAACAGTAACATGTAAGTATATCATTTGGGCTTCTTTAGACTTTCCCTGAAACCTCCTAGACTTCTCCAAGACTTCCTCCAGACTGCTGAGACTTCCCGACATGATCCTGGACTTCCACAGGATTGTTCAGACTTCCCCCAAATTTCTCCAGGACTATCCAGACTTCATGGAAACTTCCCCAAGACTATCTTGGACTTCAAGAAACTTTCCCATGACTACCCTAAGTCTCCCCCAGACTTCTAAGGAACTTCCTCAGACTTCCCCAGGATTATCAAGACTTTGCCAGGACTTCCTTAGACTTCCCCCGATCTCTCCTGAACTTCCCCTTGAGATACAGACACCCTTGGGACTTCCTTCCCACGTGGTGTACCCCTCTTGTGCCGCTGATTAAAATAAAAAAATTCTTACAGCAACTCCTTCTACGACTACAACCCAAGTTACTCAAGTCATAACACCGCAGCAACTGGTACAACAGCAGCATGCGCATCAGCAGGCAATTCAGGAAAACGAACAGTTTGCTCTGGCTTGGCTGCGAGCAACTTATGAACCGTACAACGGCAGTAAAGTAGATCACCAGGAGTTGTATAAACACTACATTAATTCCTGTGCTAAAATTGGAAGAAGGGGAGTTATTGCTCCATTACATTTTCCAAGATGTGTTAGGTACGTGAAGTTTAATTTAAATTTAAACCTACCATGTCTTTTGCGTTATCTATTCAGTGTTTTAAAAAACAAAATAATGTAGGAAATATCTGAATTTTAGGTCAGTATTTGGTGGTACAGTAGGCCCAAATCCAATGAAGCCAGCAAACTCAGCCGAAGCTCAGTATTATGAAGGAATAAAGGTGCGAGCCCAACCCCTTGTTATAAGTGTTCAATCCATATCTAACCTCTCAACACCTCAATCTCAAATAAAAGGTGGTGTGCGTCGTAAAGGCCAAAACATTGCCATTGCCCCTGCTCCCGGTCCTGCCTCAGTTCCTACAGTAACCTTTGTTCCCGATAGTACCGATACACCTCCCCCTTCTCCTGCCTCCCCGATCCTGAAGGCGCAACTCAGTGCACCCTCTAAGTCTCGGGAATCCACTGTTGTTGTTACCCCTACTAGCAAAGGCGATATGAAAAGTCAGGTAATTGTTTTTTGAGTTTCTTTCTCTATTTTGTCTTAGTTTTTCTCGAAATGTAGGGTAACAATAAACGTATTTTTTTTATAGTTAGTGTAAGAAAAATTAGCTGGTGTCAGTATTTAAATTGCAGTAGATTTAATATTGTTTCCATCATTTAATTGTGTTTATTTAGTGTTAGATGTTTTGATTGTGTGTAATGTGAAAGGTAATGGCGCATCCGCACCTGAGCCAAGCTCTGCTAGGCAACAGTAACAGCTCTGCAACTGCTGGGCCCAGTAAAGAGCCACAAACGGGTCAGAGTAACACCTCGCTCATCAAAAGTTTACTCGCCACTAAGGTAAACGACTGCATGACTACTGTCAGCATGAAGAGTTCCATGGACTGCCAAACTGTAGTGCAGGTAACATACTAATCACTAACTCACTAAACTGCCACTAGGTCTAGCTGCGTTTCTCTTTGAAAAATCAAATATTGTGACTCACCCTGTATATTACACCAAAAATAAATATTTATTCATGTCTTTTCCAATTATTTAAAAAAAAACCTTTGGTAATATGCTAATTTATGTATGTAATTAAAATTGTAAATATATACAGAGTGTTCCAAAAAAACGGAATTTAATTTTTCACTTTTGTAAAGAAACGTTTTTTTAAACCAATTAAAAATTTAATAACTTTCAAGACCATTTCAAATAGCTCTTTTAAATTTTCAAAACATACAGGGTGTTCTAAAAATAATGTCCCTCTCTCTTGCCCCTGAAAGTCAGTCTGTAAAAAAAGATTTAAACAAAAATCTGTAACTTTCCAAGACCCAATTTGTGATTTAATTTTCATTTTTAATAAATTTCAAAGAGCCTACAGCTATACCTCTAACAAAAATAAAGTAGCGCACCGTTGATTGCATTATTTGTGCAAAATTTGATGTAGTTTTGTGTTGTGTATTTTTTTGTGTTTGTAAATTTGTTTACTTTGTCATATTTTTTCCTAACGCATGAAGTTTTGTAGATTTTCTTTTTGAAATAATCGTACACACAATTTTTCTGACTTTTCTAACGTGTATTAATCAAATAACCTGTTTGTAGGTTTCACTTACATTAAAATTCTTAATTTTAACAAACAAACCAGTAACCAAATAAACTTTTTGTTTACTGGTTTTAAGTTTAATTGAATTCTTAAATTTTTCCCTCGATTTAGGTTGCTGCACGTCAACAACAACAGAGGCTTTTAGCACAGCAAACCATTCAAACCCCAGTGAGTAATAAAACACCGCCGCAGATAAAACTTCTGGATAACACACCTAAAACGTCTAGAATTAATGGGGCTCGCCAGTTATTTCCTGATGATGTTACTGATTCCTCAGTTTCGTCTACTACGGTTGGTTCTAACTTTGGTACGGGGAAAAGGGAGCCTCCACAGCCACCACCTCCTCCTCTAGCCCCGTTAAGTAGAACATTAATAGCGAGAGTAGACAATGATGATAGTAATTCCACTGGTAACAATTCTCTTGCGTCTAGTAGTGGAATCAACATTGGTATTTCTTCAACAGAAGATGGTGACAATTCTTTAACCAGTTTTGAAGGTTTGCTTAATGGAGTTCCCAATATGGACAATCCCTTAATTTTAAACGACGACAGTAATTCAAAAGATTCGCTAAAAAGTATGGGAACCGGAATTATTTCAAAAAACAAACCTTTGATGTTAGCAGATCTGTTAGAAAAGAAGGTGGATAAAGATCCTCCAATTCTAAACGGGATGCTGGCTAAGGAATTACGAATAGGCGACAAGGGCTTAGAGTTGGTAGAAAATCACATAGAAAAGGCCCTGAATAAAGACTCTAATGGAAATGATAAGACTGCAACAGATACAATTAATCCTAGTAATATTAACAAAACTCAAGACGACATGGATACTACCACAGACGTGAAGCACGGTATAAAAAGGCCGGCAACCGATGATATAACAGAAATTGATGCAAAGAAACCTCATCTTTCTGCTAATAATGCAATGAACGGATCCGTTAATGCAGGTTCACCTGCCCCAGATTCTGTTTCCAGCTCTTCTAATGGCGAAGAAGGCACCGGAACAGTTTCAACAGCTGCCGCTAAACTTTTTGCAGACATTGCTGCAGATATTCTAGAAGACGAGGAGGAAGAACTTTTACAACAAGAAGCTCAAGCACAACAACAAGTCGCTGAAGATCCTGGGGTCATGCAAGTCCTACAAAATAATACAGTCCAACAAATGTTTATGGATCAGTCACAGGTAAGTAATTTCCCTGTTAGGGGGAAGTACCCGTAAAATAATAAACCCTAAAGTTCCTCAAAAACATTAAAACTGGATTGCATTTTAAATACCTTAGGGGTTTATCATTATCACTATAATATATTTATATATTATACAGGGTGATCAAAAATAATTTACCCGCTCCTACATTTTTTTTCTCTTAATTAACTCTTTTTAATTAATTGCAGTCGCAAATGATTGTATCTGCACAGCCCCGGCAAATAATGATTTCTCAACCAACGTTACAAACGACCAATCAAATGGTACTGCCAGCCGGGACTCAACTAAAACCCGGACAAACAGTGATTGTACAAAATGCTGCACAACAACGAGCACCTATGGTCCTGCAGCAAGCTAATACGGGGCAATTTTTGCTCTCACAAGGTATTCAAGGTCAAATGCAACTGGTTGCAAGTACCACACAACCAGGCCAGTATGTTCTTCAAACGGGAGGTACGCAAGGGGCTTATGTTGTGGCCCAATCACAAACAGCTGTCGTACATGGCCAACCCCAAACAGTATTGGTGGCTCAAACTGCACAGCAACAAGGTACTGGTACTAAAACTATCATTATTCTACAACAACCCAGTACGGGGACTGCAACACATCATCAAAAGGTCATGGTTACTCCTCAAGGACAACAAGTTGTTGTAACGCAAGTGCAGAGGCCTTTACTCCAAACGGCTACAAGCCTTAATAATATTGTCCCTACGTCAACCATTATAAAAACCACTGCATCGACGGTTCTTAGCCAAACTATCGCTTCTACTAGTTGTACTACCATGGATAAAAAATTAGAAGAAGTGAAAGTTGTTTCCAAACCAAAAATCTTAAGGGATAGTACAACACCGTTTATTTGCGAATGGGGTGATTGTCAAATGTAAGTCGAAAGATTTTGTTTTTAAAAAAAAATTTAATGAGTTCTATTTTAGTGACACAAAATTCAAGTCTGCGAATCAGGTTTACATGCATGTGTGTGCGGTGCATTGTCCTGAATCTATTGATGAACTCACTTGTTTGTGGGACAGATGTGATAATATGAAGAGGAAACGATTTTCTCTTATGACTCACATTTATGACAAACATTGTAACTTGGAGGTGAGTTACGTCTGCATTTATTAAATTCATTTTATCCAAAGTTATGTTAGATGGTGTTTATGGCTGTGCTGTTCCCTTAACCACAACACCATCTCCATTTCTTTAAAAGAATTTAAAACAGAGTCAACTTGATCAGGTTTTCTATACAAATTAAATTTTTTCTTGTATAGGCAATGAAGCAAAGTCAAATTAAACGGAAACAGCAATCTCAAAGTGGAAAAACAGAGCCCCCAGCTCCTGCCCCAGCCACACCCCATCCTGGTTATGCCCCAGACGCAGCACTGCATGCAATCAAACGTCACGCTTTAGAATTTGTTAATCCTAAGGAACTTCAGGTAAGTTCGATTACTTTTATTAATACAATGACAACTTGGGAAAAATGTTTTAACATTAAATTTAGGGCCCTTAACAAAAAAATGTGAATCAAGCTAATTAACAAAAGCTTAATTTTTCTTTTCTGAGTCTTTTATTGACTGAATAACAATACTGTGGTGTGATGTTTCTTCTTGTTCTATGAAATTTAAAATTTGTCCTCTTATATTAGCAGAGGACAGCTAAGCAAGGCACTGTCGCTGTTTCTGCAACTGTGCCCAGGTCTGGGCCTCCTTCTGTTGAGCAGGTGAGGTGTTGGTGGTTTAGCTTTGTGTGTTGTTTGCTTTTGAACCATTTTTCACCTTTTCTGGTTTGTAGTTTTAGTGCTTGCAATCCATCGAACCTTAAAGTATCTTTTATAGCAAAGAAGTGTTTTACCCTGTTAAGAACGTATCCTAAAATAAGGGACCGATAAGGGTTCTCATCCACTAAAAACTTTATAAAGCATGTATATAAATCTTCTGAATATTTTTCCTTGTGTTACCTTGTAGTTTTTCTTCTGTTTTTTAACAAATAAAATATTTTGTTTTTAATGAGTAATTGTTTGTTGAAGGACGACAATGAAGGTCCAGTTACTAAAAGTATAAGGCTAACAGCAGCTCTAATTCTTAGGAATCTTGTAATTTACAGTAATAACTGTAAAAGGTATGTGTAGGTGCGTTATTAATGAAACAAAACTTGTCATTTATATTTTGTTTTAGGTACTTACGGCACTACGAGCCTCATTTATCAAATGTGGGTTTGAGTAATGTAGAATCGTCACGAACTGTAGCACAAATATTGTACGATATGAGTGATGGTGGGAGTCACAGGTGACCGTCGCGCAAACTCCAAAGTAATTAAAGTGAAGTGAAGAAAGGGAGGGGGTTAAGTAACCGATCAATTGTGTGTGCTTAACAATCTGTGTAAATTATAAGTGGAAGTGTACAAATGTTAGTTTGATATGTTGTAGTAAGAGCCTAATTGTTATTTTTATATTATTTAGTAGGTAAAAAAGAAGAAGCTTATGGAACATGATGCAGAATTAGTTGAGTTTAGCAGTGTTCGTAAAAAAGAAATATGATTTTTATATTTCGTGCAATTTTTATTTCTCTGAAAGTATTTATTGAGTTTGTGTAGAATTGTAAATAATGAAAAACAAACGGACAGACATTGACTTGTGCTATATTAAGATAATTAGTTACTTGTTAAACAATACTTGTGATATGGAAGCACATGGTTTAACAGTATTATACGCAGGATGTAAACGTGACTTAGTGGAAAGGTGAATTTCTGAATCTCGTGTCCAACTAGCATGACTGATGCGGTCTTGTATATTGTTAGAAACGAAATCTTACTAACTCGGTCTATTTTCATGTGTTTTATAGTATCCCTCTACTACTTACCAAAATAAAGCACTGTAAAATGTTTACATTTATGAACAATAAAAATGCATTTATTGTACATTTGTATTAAAGCAACTACTGTATCTTGGTTTACCACTTCTATGTCCAGTTCTCGATTTTTTTAAGTAGATTAATTTTAATCTTTACTAGATTAGTAATAAAAAATTTAATTTATTTTTACATTTGTAATTAAATTGTGATTTATCATGTTTCACAAATTTATTCGTAATTGTCTCTTGTTTTTTTACTCACAAGTCTGGATAGACTAGCAATCTTCAGCATTTTATAACAATTCTCTTAAAATCCTTGGAATAATCTACTTTTTTGTAGGTAATTTGCAGCAAGCAGATAATAAAGTATTAATCTATTAGAAATATAGTGCTGAGACTATCAATACCATGGACAACAAGAAGAACTGATGCCTTCACATCCTGAGAGAAATGGGTGTAGTAGACGGACTCTGTAAGTTGTAGTGCATAAGACGGACCCGAAAAGCACAGCTAATGCGGTATGGACATTGGAATAAAATACTTGAAGAACACAATGACAACTCTTCCAATGGATACTGTGAGAAAATGAAGAGGAAGGACACAAAGATGCAGGAAAGAAACGGCCTAGACAGACTTGGGAAACTATCAGAAGAACAAAGTAATAATTTATTAAGTTTAGTTTGTACAAAGATAACTAGGTATAAATAAGAAAGATGAAACATAAAAACCACTTGCATTTATTTATCAAAATGTATTCTATGGCGAATCTGTTTAGGTATTTTTCCATGTTTTGGTGAGTTCCATATGCAAGAATGATGGGGAAGATCAAACTAGAGTATTAAACAAGGATCATCAAAATTGCAGAAGTCTGCAAGTTACTATGATGTCGTTTTCTTGTGCATTTTGCCTTCATTGCTTGTTCTGTGGGGTTTTTTCACTTTACTCTTGTTTTTCCCTTCCCGTTTGAAGAGTATTTAGGTCAATTTTTAGTTGATTAATGAGTTAATATGAAAAGAACTGCTTTTGTCCGTTTCTATTTTATCCCTGTGCTTCGTTGTAGGTTCTCTTTTCTTTTTTGGTCGAGAATTTGCTCTTAAAAAGTTAGACTAGTGAATAAAATTAACAGGACAGAATTAATTTCAATGCTATGCAATACATTCTGAAGTATATAGGAGTAAGGGGGATTCCCCGCGCTAATATTTCATCCCTAATACAGTAAAAAAGTGTTTAGGGGTTACTAATTCGCTATTTTAATACCTATTGACTGTTTGAATACCTATTTGTGTAATTTGATTGTGAATTGTGTGTTTATTAATTACTTTCAGGATGATTAATGGGGTTCTAATTAAATAATTTTTTTTTATAACAAATGTCCCCTAGTATGTATACTACACTTCGTATAAAAAACATTTAGTAGGGATTGTTAGGTATAAACGTCAAACGTCTAGGTTTTCCCTTCAAATATTTCATTTTCAGCAATGTTTAATAGTTTTCGTGATCATTAAATGAACCTGAAGATGATTGTAGGGATTAAAACGAAATTTTTTAATAATTAAAACTTGTGATTTAGTTGTGTTGGTATCCTGAGTTTAAGTTGGTAGTGTAGTGCGTCAAATCAAATACTATTTTTTTATTTGACACTAAAAAGCTATTTTTGTTTGTTATTTCTAGCTTTATTTCGTTACCAAAATTTTAATTATATATTTTAGGATAAATCTGCGTAAATAGTTCTTGGAGAAAGTGTAAAATTGTTCCGTAAAAGTTTTTAGTTTTACTTACTCGGAGCAGCCGAAGCTTACCGACTGCAACCTGTACGTTTGCCAGCGCCAGTGTTTCTCGAAACAACAAGCGAAGGCCGTGTAAGTGAATTTTCTTGTGATTTTCTTTAATTTACTTTTTATAAGAATTTTCCATTAATCAGAAAGTTGTTATTACCTGGGTAATGTATTCGTACTGCTTTATAAATACTGTGCATGAAGTTGTTTTGTTAAATGAATGTGTTAAAAAAATTACCATTGTGCATACGGGGTCACATCCAGTACATACCTTTTGTGACATGTCTGGAGAAAACCACTGATTTCTCGTTATCTCTTTATATTATTCTTTAATGCTTAGCGTTTTGTTCATAAATCCAAGTCTGCGTGAGTGAAATACGTGGAAAATAAGTTGGGGAAATTTCCTTTATCATCAAACCAAACATGCATAAAGATTGGTCGCCAAAAGTTATAAAATTAAGTTCTTTTTAGAAATATTCACGAAAAAATTATAAAATGGAAATTACCACGCACGAGCTCTTCGTTTGACCTTCGTTAAATTAATAATTCTTTGTCTTTATGAAGTTTACTGTCCGGGATTCGTGGGAATCGCCCACTCGGTGTTTTCTTTCATGGCCATGCACTTCCATCCCAGGGAAATTTTATTCGCCAGTTAAACGTCTGAAAATGTTTATTTATTCTAGCTTAATGATTGCAACACATCCTTTATAATAAATTAAATGCACGTACTTCACGCGTGCATCTAAAACAAATGTCATGTTGGAAAATTGGCTTTTCTCTTATATTCGTTACTTTTAATCATTTTCTTTTCCTTTACCTTTCCATTGTTCGAACACCTGGCTCCTGTGCCTAGTAAACATCCTTGGAATGTGGTTGGGACCTTGAAGTCCCCGATGCGCCGCCCATGGGGTCGTTGACCCCGTATCCATTTATTGCCCTTGTTCCGCTGGTGTGCACATCCAGGTACTCTCACAGAACAGTAGACCAAAAAAAAGGCTTTTTTCTATTCTAATCAAGCCTAAATCATTGCAAAATTTTATCTTTCAGTAAAATGACACACAAATATCAACCCCTAAAAACAAAATCAAATAGGAGTTTCCTAGATAACGTAAAATGTTTCTTGTAATGTACAGGGTAATCCTAAAGTGATTGTCATTAAAATAAAAACCTTTAACACGTTATAAGATTTATCATAATTTTAGGGGCAATTCTTTACATTTGGCTTAAAAATTTTCATGTGATGTACAGGACGATTATGCAAATTGATCGTCATTGATTAAAATCCAGCTTGCATTCCTCGAAATTATAAAACCTTTACTAACATGAATCAAGAATGTTCACCCTGTACAGTCCCTGTCCTGGCTTGGCTTGTTACTCAATTTTTCATGTAGCATACAGGATAATCACAAAGTAATTGTCAGTACTTAAAAAAATACTTTAATTAAATAAAGTATTCTTTTAATTATATACAGGGTGGTTCAAGATTACCATCCTCGTAGAATACATTTTTGAACTTGGGAAAAGAATGATATCATAAGTGAAGAGAGACAGTGATTCAACTTAAAAAGTATGCCGATGACGTTGACCTGCTTTTATCTTTAAGTACTGAACATTTAATGACTCCACACATAGGTACCTGATCTAAACATAGTTTTATAAATCAGAGATTCATGTATAAGGAGATTGGATTAAGTAAAAAATAAATTCAAGACACGATAATTTATTTCATAGTAGGTGAATGTAATTGTTAGTATTTTGTCTTATCATTGGTGAAATTTGTGATTCATTATTTCTAAGAATAATAATTGATAATGAAAATGTTTAATAACAAACCGGTATTTTTAATTAGTTGGTCTAGGAAAAGCGCAAAGGTTGATTACGTTGAAATTCAAATTGTATTGGGAATCAAACAAAGTTATTTCTTTTTTATCATAAAAATAAGGAGAACACCCACGGACCGGACCTCCCTTTTGGGCACAAGTTTTTGAAGGAAATAGCCCCGCCCCGCCCTGCTTATAAGCAAAGCTTCATCAGCCACTTTCACTTTTTTTTTCCACGGGTTTTAATAATTTTTTTATAGGACGTGAAGGCCTATAAGCTGTGACTGCACTGACTGGATTGAGAGGGATTTTTTGGCTGAATTTGTCAACCCACCACAACGGAGAGCCCCAGGCAAGCGGGGCCACAAGCTCGTGTTTCGGGGAAGGACAGTGCTCCCCCCGCCAAGCGACGCTGGGTCCCTCCTTCTACTTTGCGCCACCAACAAGATGCTCTTACTCCCGAGTCTCGTAACGACCTGGTTTTCCGTAAGGTTCGTGGCATTCTTAACAAGCTTACCCCAGAAAAATTCCAGAAGCTGAGCGATGATTTACTGCGCACTGAGTTAACTTCTCATAACATACTCAAAGGCGTTATTTTGTTGATCTTTGAAAAGGCCCTCGATGAGCCGAAATACTCGTCTATGTATGCACAGCTGTGCAAGCGGCTGTCAGAGGAAGCACCCAACTTTGAACCTTCCAATTCTCCCTGTACATTCCGCCTGCTGCTGCTCAATAAATGCAAAGCCGAGTTCGAAAGCCGTTCAGAATTACTCGACAAACATGCGTGCGACCCCAACCTGGATGAGGACGAACGCAGGCAGTTGGCCAAACGCAAAATGCTGGGCAACATCAAATTCATCGGCGAATTGGGCAAGTTGGAGATCTTGTCGGAGAGCATCCTACACCGTTGCATCCAGGAGTTGTTGGCTTCCCGTCGGGGAGACGACCCCTCCGAGGATCTGGAATGTCTCAGCCAAATTATGCGCACCTGCGGCCGCATCCTGGACTCTGACAGGGGGAAAAAGTTGATGGAACAATACTTTGAACGCATGGCATCGCTGGCTGATAATTTAGACTTACCACCGCGAATCCGATTTATGCTGAAAGATGTCATCGAGCTGCGACGAGATAATTGGGTCCCGCGAAAAGTCGCCGTTGTCGAAGGACCCATGCCAATTCATCAAATAAGACCAACTGAAGATGACCGACCTGGTTATCGTAGGTAAGTCAAAACCCTTTTAAAACCCCTCCTTGAATACTTATCCGTCTACATTCTTAAAGGGATCGTAATCAAGATCAGAGGGACCAGGATAGGTCAAACATGTCCGAATTATTCCGCCATCCTATGAAGATGAGGGGTGGTATCGAAGACATGCTGATTGGGATTAACCTGAGCTCGTCTACTACTAATCTTATCCCTACCCACGCGTTCAGTCCCAATGGGTTTGGCAACCAACGTGATGGAGGATTCCGGGCTCATAATAACCAACGTTCTGGTTTTAATTATAATAATCAACGCGGGCAATACAAGCACAATTCAACGAACAGCAACAATCAATTTAATAGCCAGTCGAACAAAGATCTTGCACCCCGTTTCAAGAAGAACCTTATTGTTGCTCATGAGCAGGATTTGGGAGACGTGCAACTGCGACCTGCTGCTAATTCCATGGTGTTTAACAAACCCTCCATGAAGACCAGTAATATTATGAATAATAGACCTGCCGACCCTCAACTGCCACCTCCATCCTCTCTGAAGCAACCACCAGCGCCTTTAATGAAAGAACCTTTGCCTATCAAACAAGCCTCATCGGAGAAGCCCAAACAAGGCAAAAAAGATAAGGTTAGACAATAATTTTAGTCTTGTTTCTCTCTGTGTACTTCCCCGTTATTTCTATTCTTTCTAACAAAAAATACTAACTGTTTATTCTAAATTAGGGTCCAAACAAAGAAGAGGTATTAAAAAAATTTGCAAGCCTCTTGGAAGAGTATTTCAAAGGAGATGTTGACATCGTACAGGCATTAATTTCTTATAAGGAGCACAAAATCCCCGATAAGTTCTCGAAAGACGTCGTTGTTTCTGCTCTAACACTTACATTAGATAAATCAGGTAAATATAATTACATCCTTTTGTTTTGTTTCTTCAAATTTAAAATTCAGGATTAAACTAAAAAGAATTTGTGTGATTGCAGATCAAGAAAGAGAAAAGGCAATTAAGTTCTTAGCGAGTATGCGAAAAGAAAATTTAGTAAACGCAGGCGTAATACAAGATTCCTTCAAGGTATTATGTAACTCCCTGGAGGAACGTGAAAATGAAATTACGAAAGTCACAAGCGCAACTGCCACGTCATTAGCAGTAGCCGTGACTGAGAACTTGATGCTGCTCGCAGATGTAGCAGCACTGACTGATAATGGAGCTTATTATCCGCTATTTTTACTGATCTTACAGCAGCTTCATAAAGTGCAAGGAAAAAATGAACTAACCGAACTGTTCAATAGCAGCAAAGTTAATTTGTTGTCTCAGTTACCCGAAAGCGACAAAACTAAGATGAGATTAGCCGAAATTCTAGAGGAACGAGATCTCACCTTCTTGTACCCTCCACTTCGTATTCAAGCAGAACTTACAAAACAATTACAAGCTGATCCAAATCCACAACAGTTTTACAAGTGGATCAAAGAGAACCTCGATGCTGCCAATTATACTGATCCAGGATTTATTAACGCACTTATGACCGTTCTGCTCAAATATATTACACAGGTAATAAAAATTCAGTCTCTAGGTTCACTCAGCATCTCACATCTGGCGATAACACCCTGGGGTAATGGTCTTAACAATACAACTTTTAAAATCTAGTATCTAGGTTCACTCAGCTGTAAATTTGTACCTGTGGGTCACAAGAGGCTGGGATTCCCCTAGCAGTACTCCGGCTTTAATTAATTACCTCGGAATAATACCCTGGAGTAATGATCTTCACTTTTAAAATCTAGTCTCTAGGTTCACTCAGCTTTAAATTAGTACCTGTGGGTTATAGTGGGCTGGGATCCCCTTAGCAAAACCGACAAGTTAATTTAAAACTTGTGTTCCATTCTAGGAGGCTGCCACAACTGTGGGAGATGATAAAGCAGTGGGAGAAAAGGAGCACAGTATGCTGGAACGTTACCGGCCCATCTTGCACGCTTTCTTGCGTGACCAACCGTCTTTACAGTTGGTAGCCCTTTATTCGCTGCAAGTTCATTTCTATGAACTAGGTTTCCCACGTGGTCAACTATTGCGCTGGTTCATGGCTCTCTATGACCTTGAAATTGTTGAAGAAGAAGCTTTTCTCACTTGGAAGGAAGACGTGACTGATGCTTACCCTGGAAAGGGACAAGCTTTGTTCCAAGTATTACTAATTTTTCTTTCTTTTTTTAGGATTTGTCTGACTTTTAATATTTCTAGGTGAATCAGTGGTTAACATGGCTTCAGGAGGCAGAATCAGAAGAAGAAGAGGGTGATGAGTAAAATTGAACCTATGCAACATCGTGATATATGTTCACTTAGGAAAATTGTTAGGAATTAAAAAAACGAGGACGTGAGGATGTCCTCTCTTATTTTGTTTTTGATGTCGACAGCAATTAATTTAAAGTATTTTAAATAGTAACTTGTCCTTTAGCTTTATTTGTTGCTCTTTCAAAGGCGCTGGAGAATTGATTTTGATCTAAGTGCCGATTATCATCTTAGTGGAATTGTACATTATATTATCGTCGTTCGTGTGTGACTGGTTTTATATGATTTTAATGGACAGTAGAGGTGATGTTAGATCTGTAAGATGTGTCCCGCAAGTATTGCTTTTCAAAATTATCTCAAAAAAAAAACATCTACCAAATATATTATACACTGTCTCTTCTATTACTGTATTATCGAATAAATTTATATACAATTATTTTCAGATTATACTTTTATATTACGTGTTCCGAAAAAATTATATGTAGATTTACTGTTCATCGAGAGATAAAAAAAAAACTTTATTTTTAACCCTTAAATTTGCTGTAAACACATAGCTTAGTATTAATTGTCTCACAACTGAAGAATAGTTTAATTGAAATTGTACTGTGAACTTTGTGTTTATTAAATAATTCGGTGGTATTTTGCTATCGATTTGTTGTTTCATTTTTTTTAACATTTGTATGTCTTTTTCAAAAGTTGTTGCGCTAGTAGAATCGGTTTACGGGATTTGAAACATGCTTTTCAGCAGTAATTACCGCCCTGCTCCTGAAAATTCTTAAAACCTTCATTTTCTTAAAAATCTAATGCAGGAAAGCTCCTGGGAACCCCCTACTATGTCCGTTGATGTTTCTCCATTCCTCTTATTACATGATTCCTATGGATTTTATTCTAATATTCTTTTGCATTTTTAAGGAACGTTCTAAAGAAACTACCCTTATTAATATCAAAACAACTTCTATATTTTAAAATCCGTATTAAATATCGGTTGACGCTTGTTCGCTCAAACGGAGTAGAATATATAAGTGGTCGTTTTAAATTGAAAAAATCGATCATTTATATAGCCACGTTACAGGAGGTTAAAACAAACCCCTATTAATCCAAATTGAAACATTTCAACCCTTTTCATACTTTCCATTAATTTCCTTCCAATTCCGTGTAAATTATATTCCGCATAAATTTCCATTCCGGAAAAAACTTGTACGCTAACCTCACTTTTAGATAAATTCTGTGCGTCAACGAATCCTTTTAAAATGTTTAAAAAGTAAGTTCTTTTCCTAATGTTTAAATAAATACTCTAAAATCTTATCAATTATTTTCAGATTTGATGAAAAAGAAAGCGTTTCAGGAATATTACAACTGAAATCTTCCGTTCAAAAAGGAATTCGTTCGAAACTTGTAGATCATTATCCGCATTTAGAGGGTCATTTAGACTCTATATTACCTAAAAAGGATGCTATGAGAATCGTAAAATGGTTTGTTAATCAAATTAAAAGTAATCTATTTCTAAGAATTATTTTTTCTAGTCACGATCACATTGAAATTATCGTCAATGGAGGTGGCGAATTATTATTTTTTAGACATAGGGAAGGATCTTGGATGCCTACTTTAAGATTATTACATAAATGTAAGTGTGATTCTTAGCAAACTAAGTTTTTTGCCTGCCTGAAATATTAGTTTTTGTCTAAAACGAAATGTTTTCAGATCCGTTCTTTTTGCCAATGGAACAAGTTGATAAAGGAGCAATCCGCTTTGTTCTGAGTGGTGCTAATATCATGTGTCCTGGGTTAACATCTCCTGGTGCTGAAATGACTGAAGCTACAAAGGGAACAGTAGTTGTAAGTTCTGCATTGTTTTTAAATTTTACGATTTATACGTTAAACCTTACAGGCTGTTATGGCTGAAGGAAAACAACATGCTTTAGCTATAGGTATAACTGCTCTCTCAACTGATGAAATGTGAGTATTATCTGCAAATCTCTGCTGTTTAATTTAATATCTTGATTTCGTTTTTCAGAGCTAAAGTTAATAAAGGAATAGGAATAGAAAATGTTCATTATTTGAACGATGGGCTGTGGCAAATGAAACCAGTAAAATAGTAAAAGTATTTGTATCTTTTGATGTTTTTAATGAATAAAATATTTATTAAAATAATGCGTTTGTTCCTAAAGATTTGTAGTATTTCAATTTGTTGTTTGTATTTCTTTACAGTCCTCTGCAGATCTTCCCTGACGAACTTTTAGCTTGCTTCTGGGCTTCTCATTGTTACAAAATCCCTGGAAGAAAAATCAACCTTCAACAGAAGTTGCAAAGAGGGAATCGTCTGGATTTCCGAAATCTAAAAGGTACTTGATAAATAGGTGAAAGATTCAAAGGATAAATCAAAAACAATAAAAACTAATTATGTCTTTTATTTAAATTTATTTTATTATTACAAGTGGTGTTTTAATGGTATACAATAATTTTAGTAAAAAATGACGCTTTAAATCGGAAACAAATCGCCCCATTCGATAATCGCCATCCCTAATAAAGGAAACGCGTAGGACAACCGCCAACGCTTTCTGTGTCCGCGGATTTTTCTACGATTTTACGTCAAAACCGCGAACTCTTCGTCCCACAAATAAATAATCCCCCAAATTCTAGGTAAATCACGACCAAAATCGAGCGGCGCCAAATTCGTATCGCAACACGCGTTTAAATCGCTCACCAAACGTCCTAACGGCGCCCCTATGAAAGATTTCGATAATCGCGGCCCAGCCCACACGGCTCGGGGAATCCCTCAACAAAAGAACTTTATAAAATATTGGAGTTGTTTTTTTTAATCTCATTGGGAACTGAAAGTCCCAAAACAGTTAAGGGGCTGCTCCCTCAATCAAGTGACTACATGCAATCACATGCAATATTTTCCTCGTGTTTAGGATGCAGATCGATGTTGAATTGTTGGTTGCCTATCCGGCAGGGGTTCAGCAGGAATTTCATTCTATTCCTGCTGTATGAAATTCGGAGCTTTCCGAACAATATCGATCCATCCTGCTGGTTTTCCTGCTGCTGTCGTTTTGCTTTAAGCGCGTACAGTGTTCACGCAACTGTTGTCTCTTTTGTATGAATCAAACCGATTATCTAACGGCAGTACCGGTGTTTTCGGGTTTTTAAAGTTCCGCGTTTTATGATGAATAAAAAATGACATCGACTACGACTATTAGAAAATCGTACGGAAACCGAAAGTTGTATTCGTTTCCGGAAGACTATCCTTTACGCCTTGTGAAACCAAAGACTTCTTCTAGCAGCAATGCCCCAAAGAAAACTGAAGATGTTAATAAACTTTTGAAATATATTGATGATAATATTGTTGGAAAAAATAATGCTTTCTTGGGACCCTTTGGAAGACGTAAAGGTGAGTCTTTGATTTAAAAAAAGGGTTCGCTTGATGTGAAAAAATCTGAAATCAAAATGGAGATTATATTTTTGAAAAATATTTTAATCCCCAATTAAAAATTAATTTTTTTTTGTTTTGCAAACATTAATTTAAAAAAACAATAAAAAATTAATTTATTTACAGCTGTTGTTAATTGCGAAGTAAAAAACCAAGACGATATATAATATGTTATTGTTGTTATGTAAGATTTAAGTCTCTTTACTTTTTATAATTTTAAGTGTTGGTTGGTTAAACTGATAAGAGAGATAAAATTGTTTTCTAGACTGGTTGTCTTTTAAACTAATTTAGATCTTTGTTATTTTCCAATATGGTTTTAAAATTATAATTGGAATAATAATAATAAAATGGAGGTTTTACTGTTAATGCCCTGAAATGTTTACGCCCTTTGTAAATTTTGGGCGGCGTAGCTTGCCTTGAATTTAAAGTTTTTGAAAAAAAAACTCAAAAATTCCCATTTTTAGTTGTTTACCTATTCGATATTTGATTGTTATTTACCTAAACGCGACTCTTTAATTTATTCACATTCTTCCACATTCATTAATTTTAATTCAGGCCAAGGATATTACATAAGCCATCATAAATTTAATACATAAAGCTTATGTACTATTTGACAAATACACACAGCTCGACGTAACGTGATGTGCCTGCTTTGCGAATTGTTTCCTCAGATTCGCACGGTTTTTGCAAACATAATAATATTGTACACATTCGCGTAATCTATTTCTGTAACAGGTATACAGTAACAGTTCAAACCCTATTCAGATTTTTTTAAAGCGGAATTTTTCTTAAGGGTGGCTTGCCTTCCTTTTTGGGAAATAGAATTGTAGGTCCCCTATGTTATTCCTTTCTATAGGAAAAATTCTGAGACGCCAGGGATCTTCATATCGAGACCTCTGCCTAGTACCAACCCCACTGAACCCTTTATCCAGCATTTTAGTCTAAAATCAACAAGTAGTATAAAAATTTTTATTTTTACTCCTATGACTTTACACCGACTCCAAAACTGAACCCTTGGGTTTCTTCCTATACCTTATAAAAAATTAAATACTTGCTTATGTAAGTTGTTTCCAGTAAGCAGAATAAAAATAAAAAATTCAAAAAGGCGTGGTCTGTAATTATCCATCAACAATGTAACAATAATTGCTATATTTTATTGCGATGCTGTTAATAATAAATAGTATGCGTTAAACAGCGAAAATAGCTCATGATTATTCTGTTTTTTATTTTTAAATTCAAGATAACCAGATGGTGCAGATTTTGGATTTATTTGAAAAACACCGCCAATTATTTTTAAACTGCTAGTAAATACCGCCGTAAAAATCACATAAAGTCGTTACGAACGGTTTGAAAAAAGAGACTCAAAAATAATTATCTACAAAAATTTTAATATCAAAACCAAAAAAAAGACAAAAAATTAGGATCAATATTACACCCCTTCTTTGTTATTTTTTATCTTTCAGACACTGAAAGTTCTAGCATTAGAAACTTTCGTGTAGAGAAATGTAGAATAGCACATTCGATTTGACTGTATCATAGGGAAATGATTGGGATTAAAAAAAAATGGTCTCGGGGGTCGCTGATAGGGTTGGTGGTTCAGGAGAAGAGTTCTGGTGGAGGACCAGACAGGTCGTCGTCGGTTGATCTATTTCGTGTGAATAAATTTAAAAAAAGCCGGGCACATTAGAGCAAAACATTCCATAACAACCATAACTAATGCCCCTTAACAAAGTTCCAAAAGAATTAACAAAAGACACGCTTCGCACGCCACTGATCAAAGAAGAACATTAGGCGAGTGAGGTCAAGGCTACGGTCATTTTCAATGTCATCTAAATACGTAGTTTTATCAAATTAATAGAAATTTCTGCACAAAAATCGCAAGAAAAAATATTTTTCTTTGATCTGGAAGAACTAGAACAATCTTGACTCTTGAGGCTTCCGGTTGTCTCTACTGAACCATTTGCGCTCGCTCTAATTTGGTGATAGAAGGAACAAATTATAAAGCAGCGAAATTTCTGCGAATCCAATTGGGCACACACACGTGTGTATTCGATTTCTTTTAACCATCGTGTTACAGTTGGAAGATTTTCTAGGAAGTACTTATTAACATTAAATAGGGCGGTGTCTTAAAAGGAAAGGAGAAGAAATATTTTTGTTCTAAAAAATCCCTCCCAATTTGTAATATTCATCGACTTTTTATTGTTTCTTTCAAACATTCACCAAAAAAGCGTCGTAATATCCAAACAAACCAAATTTTCCCTAACATAATCAAATTAGAAGGGTTGAGAAAACCGTTTCCAGATCCCTTTTCATGA
Organism: Hemicrepidius hirtus; assembly: GCA_963082805.1. Lineage (NCBI taxonomy): Eukaryota > Metazoa > Arthropoda > Insecta > Coleoptera > Elateridae > Hemicrepidius > Hemicrepidius hirtus. The sequence goes on from OY720167.1 coordinate 26,313,888, forward strand.
AAATTTTCCTCGAAGCTTTTATCAACCCTGAAAATTCGAAACAAAACAAGGAAGTTGGAGACTGTATGTCTCTTCGGTTCATTAAAAAATTTGGCACGCCAACCTATTTTTTTATATTTTTCCGAGTAGGTTGAACGACCGATCTGAATTTTTTTCGTAAAACTAGCAAGAAAATGTTTTGTTTTATCGGTCAGGATGTTAAAATACTCACACATCTTGGACACAACGGTGGTCGGTTAAGCTTATAGCGTGTGGGGTGGAGATCATATTGATCGAAATAGGGGTGACCTACCTTACCCAAGGGTGTCATGTGCACGCGAACTGCGCGGGACGTTAACCCTGAAATTTAGCTTGAATGAGCTCACCAACTATTTTTATAGATTATGTAGAAATATTATTTTTACCCTTGAGGACGACGTAATCCTTTAAAAAATTAAAACTCAAGAAATCTAGCAATATGAGGAAAAGGGAAATGTATTTTTAATTTTTCTCCCCATATGTGATGAACTTGCGTGGGAGTTCCTAAAAATAAATAATCCTTGTGTAGTACTAGTAAAATTTAAAAATATAATGTAATAGTTTTTTTGAATTCAGGTTTCTGGATTGCGTGACAAGTTCACATCCAATTCTTTGTTAATTTTTTTTATAAAATTCAAATAAGGCGCTTAAAATTATATTGAAAACTGAATGAAAATAGAAAATATTAATGAAACTTGAGGTCGTTGAAATTTTACCATAGAAGTTCATGAATATGTAATGCGGCCTTCGTATTATCAAAGAAATAAAACATTACTGCGGTTCTTTTAACTACAACTTTAATATTTTACAGAAATTTTAACATTCTCCTACTAACACATATTGATTCTAATCCCCGTTGCCAAAAACTCTCTTCCTCGTTACTAGGTACTGGATGGGACATTCCAGAAAAATTTGCTAGAGACTATGTCGAAGGTAAACCTCTGGTTAACTTTCCAGACACAATTTGCTTATACCCCGCGAACGCCAATTGTTAAGGTCTCCTCTCGCGTTACTGGGACCTGGATGTGACATTCCCGAATGGTTTGTTTGTACCCTTAATTTATGTTTAGATTGAAAAGTAGAAAGCTTCGTTCATTCTCCTCGATTTACTGCCTTTGGTTAGTTTCGCGACGTGGTTTTGAGCCCCAAACTTCCCTTGTCAAAGCCTTCCTTCCTCGTTCCTACACACTGGATGGGACATTCCAGAAGATTTCTTAATTGTGTATCTTTTACGTAGTACCTCTTGTAATACCAACTACTTGTCGTTCTTTTGCTTTCACTTTTTTTAAGACCTCGTCTTTGGTTTCTACTCTTCCTAAGGCTTCCTCTTTCGTTTGTTGGGCGCTGTATGGGACATTCCTGAAAATTTTATTCATTCTGCAAGTTTGATTTGATATTTGAATGGTTTGAATTTAAAACTGTGGAGTATTGTCTATTTTCAACGTAAAAAATTTAATTTTAGCTTTTAAATCGAGAATCTAGACTTTAAACTTGTTATTTTTAAAAAGGTTTAATATTTTTTGTATTATTCACGATATTTGTTGTACAGCATGGAAGTTTACTAGTATTTTAATAGTTTTTGGCAGATATACAAGTGTTCAACCGAAACAAACATAAAGTTATTAGAACTATAAAACTAACAATAAAAACTAAAAAAAATTGATAACGAAAGTCTAACCACAAACAAAAATTTTTTGATTTTATCATTATTTCTGTTTTTTTTTGTTTATAGATTAATAATTAATCATTTCAAGTGTTTTATGAAGTACCCTTTCACTTTCTCTAATAAATTTATTTTTAGCTTGTCTCGAATTAAATTCAAAAGCTTGTTTTTTCAAAAAAATTATATAAAACATTATTTGTGTCATTATCAACTTGTTTGTTATTATTTATTAGAGGATTGCATGTAATAATGATGTGAAATAGTCATGCTGTCAAAGGTTGGTAATATTAAATGAATAATCGAATGATCAGCATATAAAAACGTTTTGCAGTTGCTAAGGCCGCCTATTCTATCGCTCTTTGTGTAAAATAATACCACTATTATAATTATTAATTATGTTCTACATAAATATTGTAGTTTTCAAGGAAATGTACATTTTTTTAAATTTAACATCGGGTTTGATTCGTCGAGTCGAATCGCAAACGCTGGAGTGGCTCCGCCACCAAAAACAATATTTTTATATTTGGAGGAAATACTTAAGGCCCTAATCAGTAAACGATAAGCTTCAATCTGCGACCATTTATTAAATAGACTATCAGCAATCTGTTACATATAAAGTCTATGTTTAAAAGTATGGAGTAGAAAAGCAAAATCAGTTTAAGTTCAGGGGTTATCGTAATTTATTGTTAATTGGAAAAATTAAAAAGTTCTAAATGGGTTAGAAAATATTACTTTGTTTATTTATTTTGAGGGTTTTGTTTCAAAATTGTTTGGAAAAATCGAGAAAATACAAATTAAAAAAAATATTTAAAAGGCTTTTCTCCAGTACTCCGACATAAGAAATGTTTCAAAGGCTTTTCTCCAATTTGTGCTTCAATTGCAGAAATATTTAAAAGGCTTTTCTCCAGTGCTGCGATGTAAGAAATATTTCAAAGGCTTTTCTCCAATTTGTGCTGCAATTGAAGAAATATTTATTAAATAGACTATCAGCAATCTGTTTCATATAAAGTCTATGTTTAAAAGCATGGAGTAGAAAAGCAAAATCAATTTAAGTTCAGGGGTTATCATAATTTAATTGGAAAAATTAAAAAGTAATTAAAAGATAAGTTTAGAATTTTCGATTATAGTTCGTGTTTGTCTAATTTTTTCTTTTGTTTTAATTTTGCAATTATAAATTCATTTTTTATAGATAAAAGGGTATCTTTAAAAGTTATCTATTTTTGTTTAAAAAAAAAATTACGTATAGTACTTGGGTACGTTATGATGATCAAACTATCAAAAAAATATTATCAGCTAATTACAAAAAGATACCATCATCTTTGGATATTGTTTATCAATTTTTGACATATTTTTCGAGTACATAATTTGTTGTATTATTTAAATGGCAAATTTGTGGATAAACTACAAATTTAAACAATGATAAGATGATTGATTATGTGAGGACAAAAATAATAATTTAAAGGCTTTTAGGGAGTGTCTAGTACCTGATAGGCTGAGTAAACGTATGGTGTAATCATTTTAAAGATTATGGACCAACTTCAATTATCGAGATTCGTTAATTAAAAGTTCAGAATAATTGTCCTGGAGCACCGTCATGTATGAATGAACCAACCCTTTTGTTTTCTAGAATTGGAAAAAATTATTTTAGGTTGTATCATGCAACATACGAAAATTCTGATACAAAATAAAATATTTATAAATAAAATGATGATGGTTATCCGAAGGCGAAACCATAGGCGAAACTACGGGTGGTGCCGGGTGTGCCCGGGCACCACCTAAAGAAAGTAAAACTGAAAATGCAAGCGGCCTAAAAAACGGAAAGAGTATTTATTATGTCTTCGATACTTGATCTCAACAATATTTAAGGGGTCACCGGAAACTTACGTAATAGGTATATTAAATATTATAAAGACGACCGCTATCACTTTCGAGAATTTGCTCTAGTACGGTAATACGTCGCCGTAAGTATTAATTTCAGCATTTCGCCACCGCGTCGAAAATTACACCAATGCTTATGAATAGTAAATCGTTATTAGACTATTCAATATTGATTGCTGTAAGTATTTTGCCTTCTCAGTCTTCTTTTACACATTCGAAAACCCGCTTTGGATGTTGCAGTTTAAACTTTTAAGTCGAAAATTGATCGGTTTTTACTTTCCCATACCACCACTGGTATAGGGAAGTATTAATATCATGAAAATTTTTGAAATCGAGATTTTCGCGGAAATACGTATTTTGGGCCCCTAGGAACCCAAAAAGGTGGTCTAGAAAAATGTCTGTCTGTCTACCTACCGAGTTTCAGCATCGTAGCTCCAAGGATAAGGGAGTTATGAGCGAAACCCGATGTTAGCCGATCTGATCCGAACGAGAACGGCACGTCGTAGCTTAAATTGCTCGACGGCGTTGAAAAGGCGGAGACGTCAATAGTCTACCTACCGAGTTTCAGCATCGTAGCTCCAAGGATAAGGGAGTTATGAGCGAAACCCGATGTTAGCCGATCTGATCCGAACGAGAACGGCACGTCGTAGCTTAAATTGCTCGACGGCGTTGAAAAGGCGGAGACGTCAATAGTCTACCTACCGAGTTTCAGCATCGTAGCTCCAAGGATAAGGGAGTTATGAGCGAAACCCGATGTTAGCCGATCTGATCCGAACGAGAACGGCACGTCGTAGCTTAAATTGCTCGACGGCGTTGAAAAGGCGGAGACGTCAATAGTCTACCTACCGAGTTTCAGCATCGTAGCTCCAAGGATAAGGGAGTTATGAGCGAAACCCGATGTTAGCCGATCTGATCCGAACGAGAACGGCACGTCGTAGCTTAAATTGCTCGACGGCGTTGAAAAGGCGGAGACGTCAATAGTCTACCTACCGAGTTTCAGCATCGTAGCTCCAAGGATAAGGGAGTTATGAGCGAAACCCGATGTTAGCCGATCTGATCCGAACGAGAACGGCACGTCGTAGCTTAAATTGCTCGACGGCGTTGAAAAGGCGGAGACGTCAATAGTCTACCTACCGAGTTTCAGCATCGTAGCTCCAAGGATAAGGGAGTTATGAGCGAAACCCGATGTTAGCCGATCTGATCCGAACGAGAACGGCACGTCGTAGCTTAAATTGCTCGACGGCGTTGAAAAGGCGGAGACGTCAATAGTCTACCTACCGAGTTTCAGCATCGTAGCTCCAAGGATAAGGGAGTTATGAGCGAAACCCGATGTTAGCCGATCTGATCCGAACGAGAACGGCACGTCGTAGCTTAAATTGCTCGACGGCGTTGAAACGGCGGAGACGTCAATAGTCTACCTACCGAGTTTCAGCATCGTAGCTCCAAGGATAAGGGAGTTATGAGCGAAACCCGATGTTAGCCGATCTGATCCGAACGAGAACGGCACGTCGTAGCTTAAATTGCTCGACGGCGTTGAAAAGGCGGAGACGTCAATAGTCTACCTACCGAGTTTCAGCATCGTAGTTCCAAGGATAAGGGAGTTATGAGCGAAACCCGATGTTAGCCGATCTGATCCGAACGAGAACGGCACGTCGTAGCTTAAATTGCTCGACGGCGTTGAAAAGGCGGAGACGTCAATAGTCTACCTACCGAGTTTCAGCATCGTAGCTCCAAGGATAAGGGAGTTATGAGCGAAACCCGATGTTAGCCGATCTGATCCGAACGAGAACGGCACGTCGTAGCTTAAATTGCTCGACGGCGTTGAAAAGGCGGAGACGTCAATAGTCTACCTACCGAGTTTCAGCATCGTAGCTCCAAGGATAAGGGAGTTATGAGCGAAACCCGATGTTAGCCGATCTGATCCGAACGAGAACGGCACGTCGTAGCTTAAATTGCTCGACGGCGTTGAAAAGGCGGAGACGTCAATAGTCTACCTACCGAGTTTCAGCATCGTAGTTCCAAGGATAAGGGAGTTATGAGCGAAACCCGATGTTAGCCGATCTGATCCGAACGAGAACGGCACGTCGTAGCTTAAATTGGTCGACGGCGTTGAAAAGACGGAGACGTCAATAGTCTACCTACCGAGTTTCAGCATCGTAGCTCCAAGGATAAGGGAGTTATGAGCGAAACCCGATGTTAGCCGATCTGATCCGAACGAGAACGGCACGTCGTAGCTTAAATTGCTCGACGGCGTTGAAAAGGCGGAGACGTCAATAGTCTACCTACCGAGTTTCAGCATCGTAGCTCCAAGGATAAGGGAGTTATGAGCGAAACCCGATGTTAGCCGATCTGATCCGAACGAGAACGGCACGTCGTAGCTTAAATTGCTCGACGGCGTTGAAAAGGCGGAGACGTCAATAGTCTACTTACCGAGTTTCAGCATCGTAGCTCCAAGGATAAGGGAGTTATGAGCGAAACCCGATGTTAGCCGATCTGATCCGAACGAGAACGGCACGTCGTAGCTTAAATTGCTCGACGGCGTTGAAAAGGCGGAGACGTCAATAGTCTACCTACCGAGTTTCAGCATCGTAGCTCAAAGGAAAAGGGAGTTATGAGCGAAACCCGATGTTAGCCGATCTGATCCGAACGAGAACGGCACGTCGTAGCTTAAATTGGTCGACGGCGTTGAAAAGACGGAGACGTCAATAGTCTACCTACCGAGTTTCAGCATCGTAGCTCCAAGGATAAGGGAGTTATGAGCGAAACCCGATGTTAGCAGATCTGATCCGAACGAGAACGGCACGTCGTAGCTTAAATTGCTCGACGGCGTTGAAAAGGCGGAGACGTCAATAGTCTACCTACCGAGTTTCAGCATCGTAGCTCCAAGGATAAGGGAGTTATGAGCGAAACCCGATGTTAGCCGATCTGATCCGAACGAGAACGGCACGTCGTAGCTTAAATTGCTCGACGGCGTTGAAAAGGCGGAGACGTCAATAGTCTACTTACCGAGTTTCAGCATCGTAGCTCCAAGGATAAGGGAGTTATGAGCGAAACCCGATGTTAGCCGATCTGATCCGAACGAGAACGGCACGTCGTAGCTTAAATTGGTCGACGGCGTTGAAAAGACGGAGACGTCAATAGTCTACCTACCGAGTTTCAGCATCGTAGCTCCAAGGATAAGGGAGTTATGAGCGAAACCCGATGTTAGCCGATCTGATCCGAACGAGAACGGCACGTCGTAGCTTAAATTGCTCGACGGCGTTGAAAAGGCGGAGACGTCAATAGTCTACCTACCGACTTTCAGCATCGTAGCTCAAAGGAAAAGGGAGTTATGAGCGAAACCCGACGTTAGCCGATCTGATCCGAACGAGAACGGCACGTCGTAGCTTTAATTGCTCGACGGCGTTTGAAAGACGGAGACGTCAATAGTCTACCTACCGAGTTTCAGCATCGTAGCTCCAAGGATAAGGGAGTAGTGAGCGAAACCCGATGTTAGCCGATCTGATCCGAACGAGAACGGCACGTCGGTCGGTCGATAGCGATCGTCCAGCTTCGCCAGTTGTAATTTCTAGCCGGTACCTACTACAGAGTACAGGTAGATGCGTATCTTGGTGTCTTTCTTTCGTTCATGTCGAACCTGTATAGTCTCGTTTTTCTCGCGAGGCATTCAAATGATTTCCAATGCTGCCTCGCGAACTACTGTTGAATAGCAAAAACAAAATGTTTATTTTTAGTATGGGAAAGTCCAGGGGAGGTTTGCACCTCCACTTTTTAATAAAGCTACCATATCAACCCACTTTGACGATATTTCCGCGTAGAAAAATAGGCTCAAAATTCAGAAACTTGCAGAAAAATTGGTATGATTCTTTCAAATGGCTAGAATACAGCCAGCAGTTGGATTCAGCATTCTGTTTCCATTGTCGTTTTTTTGGGTCAAACGACGCCTCATATAAGGGTCATACTGCATTTACAAAGAAAGGTTTTAATAATAATTGGCATAGGGCCATTGAAGCGTTTAAGAATCATGAAAGAACGAACTACTGTGCATATGCATAGTATTTAGTATTTCTTCATGGAACCATTATGAAAACGGGATCTCGATTGATATTTTGTTAGATCAAACTAAACGCGATTTTATTTCGAAAGAAGAGCAAAAGCGAATCGAAAACCACCAACTATTCGAAAGACTTATAAATATTGTTCTGTGTTTGGCTATAGGAGGGCGTCCTCTAAGAGGCCACAATGAAAAAAAGACCGATTCTGAAATATATGTTCGTTTTTGTTTATAAGATTATTATTTAATAAAAATTCATTTTATTTACTTTTGAATAGTCGGTGCCTTTTTGTAAAGAGATTCTGGAAAAACGATGCTACATTGATACAAGTCAACGCTTGGTTTCTAATTCTAGCTGGCACTACCAAATAAAATACTCTAGTTTCGCCTATGGGCGAAACGTCGGATTGAAAAAATAAAAATACCAGCACGTAGACCATAAAAAAGTATTATAAGAAAATGTTTTTTATTTTTGGATATCTTCAATCATAAGGGTGGAAAAAAATTAAAACGAGAATTGAAAACTTTTGGTTTTCTCGACTATGAAAAAAAAAGATCGGATGTTTATTTTCACTATTATAAGTTTTAAATTAATTTCACAAAACAATCGTAAACTTTTATGAACATTGGAATAAATTGTTATCGTGTCTTGAAACAAAAGAGTATTTTTTTAAGGAAAACAATTACAAAGCCACCTACGCATTAAAATTAAGAACAATGAAGTTGTATAAAACAATTCCAATCTATGATTTGTTTACGAGGCAAAATGAGATCAATTAGAATTTCAAACACCTGATTTAATGTTCTGAAAAGTTAACCTAAATTATAAATCTATTTTGTTAGTTACGTTTGGTTGTACGACTAAACACCAACGCGTTTAAAATGTTCCCACCCTATTATTTTTAAACGGAATTGAATTTTCTCACAAGTTCTTAGAGAAGTAGTAATTGAACTGTAATTAAGTAAATTGCGTATTTAATCCTCGGAATTCATTACGCAATTTGTAATAGGATTTCTTGGTAAGACATTTCCAGTTGTAGACTGTCGGACGCCTTTCATTGCTCTTAGCAAACGCGATTATATTTTGCTCCGGCATATCTCTCGGGTGATTGAAAACAGCTTTCATAAAAAAAGATACTGGCGATGGATGATGACCTCATTTGTTTGCTATTTGCATTCAATTTTTAGACTGATGCGTCAAGGTTCTTTAACATTTTAAGAACTTCAATTTATAATAAAATTGTTCGGCCAAAAAATCCTTATCCTTATTTAGTTTAAAGCAGGATAACGATAGAGAAGAAGTGGGGGTAGTTATTTTCCTGCAAAATTTAAAACATCAATAAATTTTTATTCAAAAATCCATATCCATTTTTTTGAGTCAAGATTTTTAACTATAACCCATAGGTAGGGGTGTTTCATATTGTGCAAATTGGTGGCAGCGCCAGGAATGGGTTTTAGGTCCTGAAAAATGTTAGGTTACACAACATTCAGTTTTATAACAAAAAAAAACATACTTTTCGATATAGTTCCAATAAATTTTGCGTCGTAAAAGTAAAATAATAAAAAAAACGTGGCAGATATTATTAAATTGGCAACCCTATATTTTATATCTCCCAGCAATCAAATATTTGTGTAGGCAACATAGGTTTTGTTTCGTAGGTAAATATTTATAGAGGAAGATAAATGTGGGAGCGATTTATAAAACGTTTTGCAAGAGAAAAACAAAAAATTGGATCGTCTAGGAAACAGTTAGAATTCAGGATTTATTTATTTTGCAGAGAATTTTCGAATATTGACCTTGAACCTTAAAAACGAACGTAATCGACTTGCCCCGCGGTACAATATAAAATTTTAATAATTAAAAACGCATGTCTGTTGTTCCTGAAATTAATTAGGAACGCTTAAACAAGTTTGAGAAACACCCACAAAAATCAATTGCAAAACGAGTTTATGAGCGGAATATATTTTACTATAAACAAAGAGGGGTCATTAAAATATTAATCCAACACGTTAAATTTTACTAGGAGTCTTGCAAAAAATTTATGAGGGAATTAATCATTCAAAACATGCGTAGTTAAAATTTTATTGGGTTGTAAATGCGGCTAATTATAATTTATTTACTTTTTTTTTCTAAAGAAGTATTTTGTATTAGTTTCAGGGTTAATCTTAAAGGAATCACCCTGTATGTAATTCCCCATAAACCGTCGTAAATAATGAAAATAAAATGCAGTCAGGCATATCCTTGATGCTATTATAAAGCTTGTTGTCAACTGGCAGGATGTGATAAAGAGAAAATCCTTTGATCCTGTCATGATGTGAACATCTTTCGTTCTTGACATTGTTTCTAGAATTAATATATGAAACCTTCGTTTCAAAGTAAACTCAAAACAGTTTTACGATATATGTAATTGCAACTTTTAATACAACAAGATTGATTTTCAAACTGCAACAGAAATAATTGTGTAGTAAATTAAACCTTTGGACTGTAAAATATTGTAATAAACCAGTCGTTCTAAATGGGTTAGAAAATATTACTTTGTTTATTTATTTTGAGGGTTTTGTTTCAAAATTGTTTGGAAAAATCTAGAAAATACAAATTTAAAAAATATATTTAAAAGGCTTTTCTCCAGTACTTCGACAGAAGAAATATTTAAAAGGCTTTTCTCCAGTACTCCGATGTAAGAAATATTTCAAAGGCTTTTCTCCAATTTGTGCTGCAATTGCAGAAATATTTTAAAAGGCTTTTCTCCAGTACTCCGATGTAAGAAATATTTCAAAGGCTTTTCTCCAATTTGTGCAGCAATTGCAGAAATATTTAAAAGGCTTTTCTCTATCTTGTACTACTAGTGTTACGAGTATATTCTGTATAATATTTATGATTAATTGAGCAAATATTGACAATTCACTTTTGGACTACTAACATTTAGTTTGCAGACGAAACGTACGATTACCTAACAGTGTTGTAAGGGGTATTGACATTTGTTTGTTCGATTTTGAAGGATGTATTACTTTGTATATGCTAGCCTCTTTTAATTATGAATTGTGTTTGTCCAACATTGATTAACTTAAAACGTGGATATAGAATGAGTCATTCATTTATTAACAATTTTTAGAACGCGCTGCGTAACTGTTAATATACAAAAAAATTTAAGGTCGTATAAATATTCTTATCCAAGGTTTGGAATTGGTTTTTATTCATCTAATAATTTGTTCTTCTGAACTTTCTTGTTGGGGACCACCTTCATTTATGATCTTCCTGTTTCGACTCCTCGTTCCACCCTTATGTATTTAACTCCCCTCTGTCTCTCATACTATATACACTTCTTTTTGTCTTCCCTCCTTCTTGTACAGCTTTTCCCTTATCTTCCTCCTTGAGCGACTTCTTATTATCTTTCCTTCTCACGCATCATTGGATCCTTCAACCCCCATTTGCCTATTCTTCTTTTAAAGTAATACCTCTCTTATGTATTTAATTCTTTATAACTTTAATATATTATTGAGTCTATCGGTGCATTTTTTGTTATGATTTTCCCCTTGAGCATATGTTATCAACATGTCAACATTTAAAAGCACTTTGGACTTTCAAATATTTTATATCGCGGATGAATTTGCTTGACCTTGACTTTGGCAAGTCTAAACTTCAAGGTTTTGGTACCTTTTGGTGTTAGTATAAACATGATTTACTTAAATTAGTGTGCGTGCTTGGAAATTGTAATTATCCAACCATTATTATTCAAGATTTTCCTTACTCTACGTTCCTAGCAACAAAACTTTGAAATGAATCTCAAGTTTATGTTAAATTTTCTATTACCACAATAATAAACAATTATCTTGTGGCTAGATAAATGTTATTGCATACCGGATGCTTGCCTGAAACAATCCTTTAGATAACCGGTGGTTAAATAAATAATTTTTGATAAACCAATTTTTTTATGATCTGGTTTCCTTTCATTGCTTGGAAATTTTTTTAATTTAAATATTGTTTGGGATGTTTTTTCGCGTACAATTCAACAGATTTAATTTTTTTCTAAATCATAATCTGTCGGTTAAATAATTATAATCATGGTTCTAATCATTCTAACCTTGGATTCGTTAAAATTTTCCTACTGTATTCCACTCATTAAATATGCATGATCTCTTATCAATATGTTTAGGTGTTAATGATTTTAAAACTGTTTTTAGAAACTTTTTCCAGTTTTGTTCACTTCGATTTAATTTATTCTGAAGAATAGGTTTAACTTTCTTATTTGAAGTCAGTTCTCTACTTTTGTTATTGTCCCATTCCCATTAATATCTTGAGGTCAAGGCATTCCCTTATTTAATTATCTTTCCACCCTTTCAACTTCGTCCTCTTCTACGTTTCTTCATTTTTTCTTAGAAAACCAAACTTGTACCTACGCCGAAAACCGATCTAATTTCCTCCTGATGACGCTATTTTCCACTAGATTTGGCTAGGAAATGGCAAAGAAAATTAGGTTTATTTTTGGAGTTAAAAAGAAAAGGTTATTGGAGCTAGAAGTGTTTGATCTTGCCAAACATTAACTAGTTGAAGGTTTGAAATAGTAAAAACTCAAAACTCAGTTACAGGAACAAGACATGTAGGTTTCCGAACTGGTTACCTTGGATCACAGCCAACTTGTTATCATCACTAAAAGATCTTGAACTTTTTGGAACGGTTCCCTACTTATCTTCCGCGTATGTCGCGCAATAATTCGTAAATAATACGAAAATAGTTGAATCACATCCTTTTTTTTCCTCTTTAGATCAAGTCGAAATTTTTTTATTCAAAAAAAAAAAAATTAAATAAACATAACGTGGTTAACTTGAGGGCAGCGTCTTAATCTGTTTATACTGACCCATATAGCACTCCTTAGCGCCGTTTTGTGGCTTCCCCAGGGTACACGTGTCTGAATTATAAAGAGCAAATTTATTGGAGGGCACCGATCGTGCGGGAATTTTCCTGGCAACTCTGCTCTATTTTTGGACCGCGCCGGCAGCTTATTTCGAAGGGAAAACGGAAAAAAACAAGGATTTTCTTTCCATTTAATATGGGTCAGGGAGCTTAATAGGGTTGGAAATAAATCTTCAAATTAAAATTAAAAAAAGAACGTTTATTTATTATTTTGTTTGTTGTATTTACAAATTACATTGTCAGAACTAAAATTAAAAAAAAATGTGTACAGTTTCCAATCGGATTACATTATAATCAATCAAAAGTTTGCATTGTTTTAAAATGGTAATTTCTGTGATTCATTTCAATGAATATTAAAGTTCAACCGACATTTTGTGCGCATTTTTGTACCAACACATTTATATATTCTGAGGTTGAGAATTTGCGATATCATCGTACACTTGCTGCACATAAATGCATGTCTTATCGCTGGTTACGTGATTTTCGCTTTTTATTATTCTCGGGTTTTAACATTCATTGTCTTTACAGTTTGTGTAAGAACGCGGTTTGTATTTGATTCTTTTTTTATTTCAACGCAAACGTCCATAACAAAATCGAGATTCAAACCCAGGAATTTTTATTTTTTTTATTAACGAACTCGCTCGCGATATTTCTGGATAATAATTTTATACATACAACTTTTTATTAAAAATTAATTTTATTCCTTTAATTAATTTTTAAACTTCCTGTTTTTTTTTTTAATAAAAATCATTTCTATTTTTATCTTGTTTTCGCGTTTACCACGCTTTTGTAAATATTCAGGAAGTTTCCAATTAAATTATATTTCTAATTAATCAAAATAATTTTGCAACAATAACATCTGGCAAAGACCCTAGAAACAAGACGTCGTCGTCAGCTCGCACATGCAGTTGTTGCAATCGAAATCCTTCTTGAAAAGTTCCTTTTCATAAATATATCCGGCATGTTTTAAGATGTACATACATTTTGCAAGTTATTGAACCATAAAATAAGAACTTTTGGATGGTACCCAAATTTTAATGATGCAGTTTATGCTTGCATGTGATTGCAGAATCTCATTTAAAAGAGGATTTGTTTGGGACATAAAAGTCAATGAAATAAACGAAAACGACGTCGTAAAGAGATAAAGTTTGCGGTAATTAGGATTCTTTTATGAAATTTTAATAACAAATAGTAACTAGGCTCCCATTTATTATTTTGTATTGTTAGGCATTTGATACTGGGTAAATTTTTTAAACGAACTTTGCGTGTCGTGTTTATATAAATGCAACTTGCATGTGCATCGGTTTAACCGAAGACTATTAAACTATTAAATCAAATAACCTCGAGTTTTCTAATAAAACTCGACTAATATACCGTAATTTAACCCAGACCTATTGAACTCTACCAGGATTGCCCTAGACGGCGAGTTTAGTTTTTCTTATCGTGTGATTATTGGTCGCGTTTTACTTACAAGGATCCTGGATTATTGGGTCAAGTCTTGCAAGGACATTTCCAGGGCGAGGGCTAATTAAATAAAATATTAATCGATATTGCTTACAATTTAGATCACTTTTTGTATCGGTTATAAGGTTTCTGAATGTCAGATTAAATTATTAGTTATTGAACAAAAAAAGATCGAGGCTATGCAATTTGCAACAAAAATTGAATTAATTGGGGTTTCCAGGTACATAATTTTGGGTCTAGATTTAATTTGAAAAAACGTGACTTGATTTGAAAAAAATAACGTAGTAGGTTGAATAGAATTTAATATTTCGAGTAGGTACAAATTTTTCTCGCGGTTAACCTTTTTCCTAAGTGCTTTTCAAGAACAACAGTACATTATTTATTTATTTCTGTAAAAAACGTACTTCCACAGAATATTTATTGAAGGTCGAACGTGTGATAGAATTCTGTAATCTTTCAAAATAGGAAACTTATTTTTTTTGTAGAAGACCCCATTGCGAAATTTCCAGAAAATATCGAACTTCTAAATTTCACGTTACAGAATCGAACCTCCTGTTACCATTTTACTTTAAAAAATCTATCACTGTGTGTAGTAAACATAAACACAGCCCACATAATCATATAAATATGTTAATTTATTAGCAAACTTATAAAATCCAAGATTTATTTTATTGTGACATTTTAGTTCGTTGCAAATCCTTGAAAATTGTCTCCGAAATGCATCATCATATTTTTTCTTAATTTTTGATAGCGCCAGGACAAACACTGATAAGATAAAGAGAATGTTTCAGTTCTTACTGGGTCAAAGGCAATAAATTAGCAACGAACCCTGCAGGGATCGATTTTATTTTTTAACAGTTAAAAACGTCTTCAAGGTTTTTAAGATGGGGTGGAAATTGTTTGGGAAAAAACATTACCATTACATAATTTACTGACGTAAAACGGTAGCGTAGGAAGTGTAAATTAATGTAAGGAAAAACGAGGTCGTAACGGAAGGTTGAAAAATGATTGTTTAAGGAAAATTCCTTTATTGCTATGATAAATGTTTGTTGTGATAGTTAATGTTGTGTTGATGGCAGGTTATCTTTACAACTTGTTTGGAAAATTCGCTTGGCACACTTTTATATACACATGCTTTCGTAAATTTTAATGAAGAGCTTTTTATGAGTCAACTTTGTAAAATTTTGATCGTTTCCAAAAGTGAAACAAAGAATGGAAAATTTCAAGATTATTTTGAAAACTTTTACAATCTTTTTGCAGTTTGTGTAAAATTATTTGAGATGGATTTTAACCGGCGGCGGCGGCTAACGCTCGCTTCTCATTGGAAAATCTTTCTATAATAATAATAATAATAATAATAATAATAATAATAATAATAATGGTTTATTTGAAATGTAATGTTACAAATTTATGTCGTATTATAAGATTAACAGTGATTACAACAGCAGCTTATCTACAATTAACATCTCAAAATATCTCTATATAACCTTTCTTAGTCCTCTAAAGGACTGCTTTTGTGTTTGCAACCCTGAAAAGGATTGTTGGGGTTGGTTTGGTGGCAGATCGCTTCTCCAGCCTGAATTCATCCAAGTAACACCACGAAATGGACCTAGAAGGAAAGCTTATAAGTATTCCTTAATTTTTTTAAATATTTTTCTCACCCCTTCCGATTTCCTTATAAAATTCCCAGAATGTAATATGAACGCTAGACACTTGAAGAATATGTGCCAAACATCCCTCATCCCCTCTCGTTTAGTCAAAAACAAATCAGGAAGTTTTCAGAAAAAATCCATTTCTCAAACTTTACTCGCCACATGGTGAACAGTGGGAAGGGATGAGGGATGTTTGGCACATATTTTTCAAGTGTTTAGGGTTCATATTAGATTCTGAAATTTTCCTAAGGAAATCGGAGAGGGTCAAAAAATCTTCGAAAAAAAAACGAAAGACTATAGTCTTTGCTCATTTTTTGGAAAAAAATTTCACCCCTTCAGATCTCGCCCCGATTTTCCCAGAATGTTATTTGGAGGGTATACACTTGGAAATTATGGGGCAAACTTCCCTCACCCCTTCCCACTGTTCCACACCTGGCTAGGAAACGTTCAGAATTGGGTTGTTCCAGAAAACTTTCGGAATTTTTTTGGACCAGATCGGAGGGGATGGGGGATGTTTGGCACATATTTGTCAAGTGTTTAGGGTTCATATTAGATTCTGAAATTTTCCTAAGGAAATCGGAGAGGGTCAAAAAATCTTCGAAAAAAAAACGAAAGACTACACTGTTCACCACGTGACTATACATTAGAATGTGACCAGTGTGAACGTACCTTTATTTAATAACATTTTCAGTGTGAACGCACCTTTAGCTAATAAATTTGTCGTTGTGAACGCACCTTTATCTAATAAATTTGTCAGTGTGAACGCACCTTTAGCTAATAAATTTGTCGTTGTGAACGCACCTTTATCTAATAAATTTGTCAGTGTGAACGCACCTTTAGCTAATAAAATTTGTCAGGGTGAACGCACCTTTAGCTAATAAATTTCTCGGTGTGAACACACCTTTATCTAATAAATTTGTCAGTGTGAACGCACCTTTAGCTAATAAAATTTGTCAGTGTGAACGCACCTTTAGCTAATAAATTTGTCGTTGTGAACGCACCTTTATCTAATAAATTTGTCAGTGTGAACACACCTTTAGCTAATAAATTTGTCGTTGTGAACGCACCTTTAGCTAATAAATTTGTCAGTGTGAACGCACCTTTAGCTAATAAATTTGTCGTTGTGAACGCACCTTTATCTAATAAATTTGTCAGTGTGAGCGCACCTTTAGCTAATAAAATTTGTCAGGGTGAACGCACCTTTAGCTAATAAATTTGTCGGTGTGAACACACCTTTATCTAATAAATTTGTCAGTGTGAACGCACCTTTAGCTAATAAAATTTGTCAGTGTGAACGCACCTTTAGCTAATAAATTTGTCGTTGTGAACGCACCTTTAGCTAATAAATTTGTCTGTGTGAACACACCTTTATCTAATAAATTTGTCAGTGTGAACGCACCTTTAGAGCTAATAAAATTTGTCAGTGTGAACGCACCTTTAGCTAATAAATTTGTCGTTGTGAACGCACCTTTAGTTAATAAATTTGTCTGTGTGAACACACCTTTATCTAATAAATTTGTCAGTGTGAACGCACCTTTAGCTAATAAAATTTGTCAGTGTGAACGCACCTTTATGTAATAAAGCTAAAGGTGCGTTCACACTGACAAATTTTATTAGCTAAAGGTGCGTTCACACTGACAAATTTATTAGCTAAAGGTGCGGTCACACTGACAAATTTATTAACTAAAGGTGCGGTCACACTGAAAAATTTATTAGATAAAGGTGCGTTCACACTGACATATTTATTAGATAAAGGTGCGTTCACAACGACAAATTTATTAGCTAAAGGTGCGTTCACACTGACAAATTTTATTAGCTCTAAAGGTGCGTTCACACTGACAAATTTTATTAGCTAAAGGTGCGTTCACACTGACAAATTTATTAGATAAAGGTGCGTTCACAACGACAAATTTATTAGCTAAAGGTGCGTTCACACTGACAAATTTATTAGATAAAGGTGCGTTCACAACGACAAATTTATTAGCTAAAGGTGCGTTCACACTGACAAATTTATTAGATAAAGGTGCGTTCACAACGACAAATTTATTAGCTAAAGGTGCGTTCACACTGACAATTTATTAGCTAAAGGTGCGTTCACACTGACAAATTTATTAGATAAAGGTGCGTTCACAACGACAAATTTAGTAGCTAAAGGTGCGTTCACACTGACAAATTTATTAGCTAAAGGTGCGTTCACACTGACAAATTTATTAGATAAAGGTGCGTTCACAACGACAAATTTATTAGCTAAAGGTGCGTTCACACTGACAAATTTATTAGCTAAAGCTGCGTTCACCCTGAGAAATTTATTACATAAAGGTGCGTTCACACCAGCAAATTTATTAGCTAAAGGTGCGTTCACACTGACAAATTTATTAGATAAAGGTGCGTTCACAACGACAAATTTATTAGCTAAAGGTGCGTTCACACTGAAAATGTTATTAAATAAAGGTATGTTCACACTGGTCACATTCTAATGTATAGTCACGTGGTGAACAGTGTAGTCTTTCGTTTTTTTTTCGAAGATTTTTTGACCCTCTCCGATTTCCTTAGGAAAATTTCAGAATCTAATATGAACCCTAAACACTTGAAAAATATGTGCCAAACATCCCCCATCCCCTCCGATCTGGTCCAAAAAAATTCCGAAAGTTTTCTGGAACAACCCAATTCTGAACGTTTCCTAGCCAGGTGTGGAACAGTGGGAAGGGGTGAGGGAAGTTTGCCCCATAATTTCCAAGTGTATACCCTCCAAATAACATTCTGGGAAAATCGGGGCGAGATCTGAAGGGGTGAAATTTTTTTCCAAAAAATGAGCAAAGACTATAGTCTTTCGTTTTTTTTTCGAAGATTTTTTGACCCTCTCCGATTTCCTTAGGAAAATTTCAGAATCTAATATGAACCCTAAACACTTGGGAAATATGTGCCAAACATCCCCCATCCCCTCCGATCTGGTCCAAAAAAATTCCAATAGTTTTCTGGAACAACCCAATTCTGAACGTTTCTTAGCCAGGTGTGGAACAGTGGGAAGGGGTGAGGGAAGTTTGCCCCATAATTTCCAAGTGTATACCCTCCAAATAACATTCTGGGAAAATCGGGGCGAGATCTGAAGGGGTGAAATTTTTTTCCAAAAAATGAGCAAAGACTGACTATAGTCTTTCGTTTTTTTTTCGAAGATTTTTTGACCCTCTCCGATTTCCTTAGGAAAATTTCAGAATCTAATATGAACCCTAAACACTTGAAAAATATGTGCCAAACATCCCCCATCCCCTCCGATCTGGTCCAAAAAAATTCCGAAAGTTTTCTGGAACAACCCAATTCTGAACGTTTCTTAGCCAGGTGTGGAACAGTGGGAAGGGGTGAGGGAAGTTTGCCCCATAATTTCCAAGTGTATACCCTCCAAATAACATTCTGGGAAAATCGGGGCGAGATCTGAAGGGGTGAAATTTTTTTCCAAAAAATGAGCAAAGACTATAGTCTTTCGTTTTTTTTTCGAAGATTTTTTGACCCTCTCCGATTTCCTTAGGAAAATTTCAGAATCTAATATGAACCCTAAACACTTGAAAAATATGTGCCAAACATCCCCCATCCCCTCCGATCTGGTCCAAAAAAATTCCGAAAGTTTTCTGGAACAACCCAATTCTGAACGTTTCTTAGCCAGGTGTGGAACAGTGGGAAGGGGTGAGGGAAGTTTGCCCCATAATTTCCAAGTGTATACCCTCCAAATAACATTCTGGGAAAATCGGGGCGAGATCTGAAGGGGTGAAATTTTTTTCCAAAAAATGAGCAAAGACTATAGTCTTTCGTTTTTTTTTCGAAGATTTTTTGACCCTCTCCGATTTCCTTAGGAAAATTTCAGAATCTAATATGAACCCTAAACACTTGAAAAATATGTGCCAAACATCCCCCATCCCCTCCGATCTGGTCCAAAAAAATTCCGAAAGTTTTCTGGAACAACCCAATTCTGAACGTTTCTTAGCCAGGTGTGGAACAGTGGGAAGGGGTGAGGGAAGTTTGCCCCATAATTTCCAAGTGTATACCCTCCAAATAACATTCTGGGAAAATCGGGGCGAGATCTGAAGGGGTGAAATTTTTTTCCAAAAAATGAGCAAAGACTATAGTCTTTCGTTTTTTTTTCGAAGATTTTTTGACCCTCTCCGATTTCCTTAGGAAAATTTCAGAATCTAATATGAACCCTAAACACTTGAAAAATATGTGCCAAACATCCCCCATCCCCTCCGATCTGGTCCAAAAAAATTCCGAAAGTTTTCTGGAACAACCCAATTCTGAACGTTTCTTAGCCAGGTGTGGAACAGTGGGAAGGGGTGAGGGAAGTTTGCCCCATAATTTCCAAGTGTATACCCTCCAAATAACATTCTGGGAAAATCGGGGCGAGATCTGAAGGGGTGAAATTTTTTTCCAAAAAATGAGCAAAGACTATAGTCTTTCGTTTTTTTTTCGAAGATTTTTTGACCCTCTCCGATTTCCTTAGGAAAATTTCAGAATCTAATATGAACCCTAAACACTTGAAAAATATGTGCCAAACATCCCCCATCCCCTCCGATCTGGTCCAAAAAAATTCCGAAAGTTTTCTGGAACAACCCAATTCTGAACGTTTCTTAGCCAGGTGTGGAACAGTGGGAAGGGGTGAGGGAAGTTTGCCCCATAATTTCCAAGTGTATACCCTCCAAATAACATTCTGGGAAAATCGGGGCGAGATCTGAAGGGGTGAAATTTTTTTCCAAAAAATGAGCAAAGACTATAGTCTTTCGTTTTTTTTTCGAAGATTTTTTGACCCTCTCCGATTTCCTTAGGAAAATTTCAGAATCTAATATGAACCCTAAACACTTGGGAAATATGTGCCAAACATCCCCCATCCCCTCCGATCTGGTCCAAAAAAATTCCGAAAGTTTTCTGGAACAACCCAATTCTGAACGTTTCTTAGCCAGGTGTGGAACAGTGGGAAGGGGTGAGGGAAGTTTGCCCCATAATTTCCAAGTGTATACCCTCCAAATAACATTCTGGGAAAATCGGGGCGAGATCTGAAGGGGTGAAATTTTTTTCCAAAAAATGAGCAAAGACTATAGTCTTTCGTTTTTTTTTCGAAGATTTTTTGACCCTCTCCGATTTCCTTAGGAAAATTTCAGAATCTAATATGAACCCTAAACACCTGAAAAATATGTGCCAAACATCCCCCATCCCCTCCGATCTGGTCCAAAAAAATTCCGAAAGTTTTCTGGAACAACCCAATTCTGAACGTTTCTTAGCCAGGTGTGGAACAGTGGGAAGGGGTGAGGGAAGTTTGCCCCATAATTTCCAAGTGTATACCCTCCAAATAACATTCTGGGAAAATCGGGGCGAGATCTGAAGGGGTGAAATTTTTTTCCAAAAAATGAGCAAAGACTATAGTCTTTCGTTTTTTTTTCGAAGATTTTTTGACCCTCTCCGATTTCCTTAGGAAAATTTCAGAATCTAATATGAACCCTAAACACTTGAAAAATATGTGCCAAACATCCCCCATCCCCTCCGATCTGGTCCAAAAAAATTCCGAAAGTTTTCTGGAACAACCCAATTCTGAACGTTTCTTAGCCAGGTGTGGAACAGTGGGAAGGGGTGAGGGAAGTTTGCCCCATAATTTCCAAGTGTATACCCTCCAAATAACATTCTGGGAAAATCGGGGCGAGATCTGAAGGGGTGAAATTTTTTTCCAAAAAATGAGCAAAGACTATAGTCTTTCGTTTTTTTTTCGAAGATTTTTTGACCCTCTCCGATTTCCTTAGGAAAATTTCAGAATCTAATATGAACCCTAAACACTTGAAAAATATGTGCCAAACATCCCCCATCCCCTCCGATCTGGTCCAAAAAAATTCCGAAAGTTTTCTGGAACAACCCAATTCTGAACGTTTCTTAGCCAGGTGTGGAACAGTGGGAAGGGGTGAGGGAAGTTTGCCCCATAATTTCCAAGTGTATACCCTCCAAATAACATTCTGGGAAAATCGGGGCGAGATCTGAAGGGGTGAAATTTTTTTCCAAAAAATGAGCAAAGACTATAGTCTTTCGTTTTTTTTTCGAAGATTTTTTGACCCTCTCCGATTTCCTTAGGAAAATTTCAGAATCTAATATGAACCCTAAACACTTGAAAAATATGTGCCAAACATCCCCCATCCCCTCCGATCTGGTCCAAAAAAATTCCGAAAGTTTTCTGGAACAACCCAATTCTGAACGTTTCTTAGCCAGGTGTGGAACAGTGGGAAGGGGTGAGGGAAGTTTGCCCCATAATTTCCAAGTGTATACCCTCCAAATAACATTCTGGGAAAATCGGGGCGAGATCTGAAGGGGTGAAATTTTTTTCCAAAAAATGAGCAAAGACTATAGTCTTTCGTTTTTTTTTCGAAGATTTTTTGACCCTCTCCGATTTCCTTAGGAAAATTTCAGAATCTAATATGAACCCTAAACACTTGAAAAATATGTGCCAAACATCCCCCATCCCCTCCGATCTGGTCCAAAAAAATTCCGAAAGTTTTCTGGAACAACCCAATTCTGAACGTTTCTTAGCCAGGTGTGGAACAGTGGGAAGGGGTGAGGGAAGTTTGCCCCATAATTTCCAAGTGTATACCCTCCAAATAACATTCTGGGAAAATCGGGGCGAGATCTGAAGGGGTGAAATTTTTTTCCAAAAAATGAGCAAAGACTATAGTCTTTCGTTTTTTTTTCGAAGATTTTTTGACCCTCTCCGATTTCCTTAGGAAAATTTCAGAATCTAATATGAACCCTAAACACTTGGGAAATATGTGCCAAACATCCCCCATCCCCTCCGATCTGGTCCAAAAAAATTCCGAAAGTTTTCTGGAACAACCCAATTCTGAACGTTTCTTAGCCAGGTGTGGAACAGTGGGAAGGGGTGAGGGAAGTTTGCCCCATAATTTCCAAGTGTATACCCTCCAAATAACATTCTGGGAAAATCGGGGCGAGATCTGAAGGGGTGAAATTTTTTTCCAAAAAATGAGCAAAGACTATAGTCTTTCGTTTTTTTTTCGAAGATTTTTTGACCCTCTCCGATTTCCTTAGGAAAATTTCAGAATCTAATATGAACCCTAAACACCTGAAAAATATGTGCCAAACATCCCCCATCCCCTCCGATCTGGTCCAAAAAAATTCCGAAAGTTTTCTGGAACAACCCAATTCTGAACGTTTCTTAGCCAGGTGTGGAACAGTGGGAAGGGGTGAGGGAAGTTTGCCCCATAATTTCCAAGTGTATACCCTCCAAATAACATTCTGGGAAAATCGGGGCGAGATCTGAAGGGGTGAAATTTTTTTCCAAAAAATGAGCAAAGACTATAGTCTTTCGTTTTTTTTTCGAAGATTTTTTGACCCTCTCCGATTTCCTTAGGAAAATTTCAGAATCTAATATGAACCCTAAACACTTGAAAAATATGTGCCAAACATCCCCCATCCCCTCCGATCTGGTCCAAAAAAATTCCGAAAGTTTTCTGGAACAACCCAATTCTGAACGTTTCTTAGCCAGGTGTGGAACAGTGGGAAGGGGTGAGGGAAGTTTGCCCCATAATTTCCAAGTGTATACCCTCCAAATAACATTCTGGGAAAATCGGGGCGAGATCTGAAGGGGTGAAATTTTTTTCCAAAAAATGAGCAAAGACTATAGTCTTTCGTTTTTTTTTCGAAGATTTTTTGACCCTCTCCGATTTCCTTAGGAAAATTTCAGAATCTAATATGAACCCTAAACACTTGAAAAATATGTGCCAAACATCCCCCATCCCCTCCGATCTGGTCCAAAAAAATTCCGAAAGTTTTCTGGAACAACCCAATTCTGAACGTTTCTTAGCCAGGTGTGGAACAGTGGGAAGGGGTGAGGGAAGTTTGCCCCATAATTTCCAAGTGTATACCCTCCAAATAACATTCTGGGAAAATCGGGGCGAGATCTGAAGGGGTGAAATTTTTTTCCAAAAAATGAGCAAAGACTATAGTCTTTCGTTTTTTTTTCGAAGATTTTTTGACCCTCTCCGATTTCCTTAGGAAAATTTCAGAATCTAATATGAACCCTAAACACTTGAAAAATATGTGCCAAACATCCCCCATCCCCTCCGATCTGGTCCAAAAAAATTCCGAAAGTTTTCTGGAACAACCCAATTCTGAACGTTTCTTAGCCAGGTGTGGAACAGTGGGAAGGGGTGAGGGAAGTTTGCCCCATAATTTCCAAGTGTATACCCTCCAAATAACATTCTGGGAAAATCGGGGCGAGATCTGAAGGGGTGAAATTTTTTTCCAAAAAATGAGCAAAGACTATAGTCTTTCGTTTTTTTTTCGAAGATTTTTTGACCCTCTCCGATTTCCTTAGGAAAATTTCAGAATCTAATATGAACCCTAAACACTTGAAAAATATGTGCCAAACATCCCCCATCCCCTCCGATCTGGTCCAAAAAAATTCCGAAAGTTTTCTGGAACAACCCAATTCTGAACGTTTCTTAGCCAGGTGTGGAACAGTGGGAAGGGGTGAGGGAAGTTTGCCCCATAATTTCCAAGTGTATACCCTCCAAATAACATTCTGGGAAAATCGGGGCGAGATCTGAAGGGGTGAAATTTTTTTCCAAAAAATGAGCAAAGACTAGTCTTTCGTTTTTTTTTCGAAGATTTTTTGACCCTCTCCGATTTCCTTAGGAAAATTTCAGAATCTAATATGAACCCTAAACACTTGGGAAATATGTGCCAAACATCCCCCACCCCCTCCGATCTGGTCCAAAAAAATTCCGAAAGTTTTCTGGAACAACCCAATTCTGAACGTTTCTTAGCCAGGTGTGGAACAGTGGGAAGGGGTGAGGGAAGTTTGCCCCATAATTTCCAAGTGTATACCCTCCAAATAACATTCTGGGAAAATCGGGGCGAGATCTGAAGGGGTGAAATTTTTTTCCAAAAAATGAGGAAAGACTATATAGTCTTTCGTTTTTTTTTCGAAGATTTTTTGACTCTCCGATTTCCTTAGGAAAATTTCAGAATCTAATATGAACCCTAAACACTTGAGAAATATGTGCCAAACATCCCCCATCCCCTCCGATCTGTTCCAAAAAAATTCCGAAAGTTTTCTAGAACAACCCAATTCTGAACGTTTCTTAGCCAGGTGTGGAACAGTGGGAAGGGGTGAGGGAAGTTTGCCCCATAATTTCCAAGTGTATACCCTCCAAATAACATTCTGGGAAAATCGGGGCGAGATCTGAAGGGGTGAAATTTTTTTCCAAAAAATGAGGAAAGACTATAGTCTTTCGTTTTTTTTTCGAAGATTTTTTGACTCTCCGATTTCCTTAGGAAAATTTCAGAATCTAATATGAACCCTAAACACTTGAGAAATATGTGCCAAACATCCCCCATCCCCTCCGATCTGTTCCAAAAAAATTCCGAAAGTTTTCTAGAACAACCCAATTCTGAACGTTTCTTAGCCAGGTGTGGAACAGTGGGAAGGGGTGAGGGAAGTTTGCCCCATAATTTCCAAGTGTATACCCTCCAAATAACATTCTGGGAAAATCGGGGCGAGATCTGAAGGGGTGAAATTTTTTTCCAAAAAATGAGGAAAGACTATAGTCTTTCGTTTTTTTTTCGAAGATTTTTTGACTCTCCGATTTCCTTAGGAAAATTTCAGAATCTAATATGAACCCTAAACACTTGAGAAATATGTGCCAAACATCCCCCATCCCCTCCGATCTGTTCCAAAAAAATTCCGAAAGTTTTCTAGAACAACCCAATTCTGAACGTTTCTTAGCCAGGTGTGGAACAGTGGGAAGGGGTGAGGGAAGTTTGCCCCATAATTTCCAAGTGTATACCCTCCAAATAACATTCTGGGAAAATCGGGGCGAGATCTGAAGGGGTGAAATTTTTTTCCAAAAAATGAGCAAAGACTATAGTCTTTCGTTTTTTTTTCGAAGATTTTTTGACCCTCTCCGATTTCCTTAGGAAAATTTCAGAATCTAATATGAACCCTAAACACTTGAAAAATATGTGCCAAACATCCCCCATCCCCTCCGATCTGGTCCAAAAAAATTCCGAAAGTTTTCTGGAACAATCCAATTCTGAACGTTTCCTAGCCAGGTGTGGAACAGTGGGAAGGGGTGAGGGAAGTTTGCCCCATAATTTCCAAGTGTATACCCTCCAAATAACATTCTGGGAAAATCGGGGCGAGATCTGAAGGGGTGAAATTTTTTTCCAAAAAATGAGCAAAGACTATAGTCTTTCGTTTTTTTTTCGAAGATTTTTTGACCCTCTCCGATTTCCTTAGGAAAATTTCAGAATCTAATATGAACCCTAAACACTTGAAAAATATGTGCCAAACATCCCCCATCCCCTCCGATCTGGTCCAAAAAAATTCCGAAAGTTTTCTGGAACAACCCAATTCTGAACGTTTCCTAGCCAGGTGTGGAACAGTGGGAAGGGGTGAGGGAAGTTTGCCCCATAATTTCCAAGTGTATACCCTCCAAATAACATTCTGGGAAAATCGGGACGAGATCTGAAGGGGTGAAATTTTTTTCCAAAAAATGAGTAAAGACTATAGTCTTTCGTTTTTTTTTCGAAGATTTTTTGACCCTCTCCGATTTCCTTAGGAAAATTTCAGAATCTAATATGAACCCTAAACACTTGAGAAATATGTACCAAACATCCCCCATCCCCTCCGATCTGGTCCAAAAAAATTCCGAGAGTTTTCTGGAACAACCCAATTCTGAACGTTTCTTAGCCAGGTGTGGAACAGTGGGAAGGGGTGAGGGAAGTTTGCCCCATAATTTCCAAGTGTATACCCTCCAAATAACATTCTGGGAAAATCGGGGCGAGATCTGAAGGGGTGAAATTTTTTTCCAAAAAATGAGCAAAGACTATAGTCTTTCGTTTTTTTTTCGAAGATTTTTTGACCCTCTCCGATTTCCTTAGGAAAATTTCAGAATCTAATATGAACCCTAAACACTTGAAAAATATGTGCCAAACATCCCCCATCCCCTCCGATCTGGTCCAAAAAAATTCCGAAAGTTTTCTGGAACAACCCAATTCTGAACGTTTCTTAGCCAGGTGTGGAACAGTGGGAAGGGGTGAGGGAAGTTTGCCCCATAATTTCCAAGTGTATACCCTCCAAATAACATTCTGGGAAAATCGGGGCGAGATCTGAAGGGGTGAAATTTTTTTCCAAAAAATGAGCAAAGACTATAGTCTTTCGTTTTTTTTTCGAAGATTTTTTGACCCTCTCCGATTTCCTTAGGAAAATTTCAGAATCTAATATGAACCCTAAACACTTGAAAAATATGTGCCAAACATCCCCCATCCCCTCCGATCTGGTCCAAAAAAATTCCGAAAGTTTTCTGGAACAACCCAATTCTGAACGTTTCTTAGCCAGGTGTGGAACAGTGGGAAGGGGTGAGGGAAGTTTGTCCCATAATTTCCAAGTGTATACCCTCCAAATAACATTCTGGGAAAATCGGGGCGAGATCTGAAGGGGTGAAATTTTTTTCCAAAAAATGAGCAAAGACTATAGTCTTTCGTTTTTTTTTCGAAGATTTTTTGACCCTCTCCGATTTCCTTAGGAAAATTTCAGAATCTAATATGAACCCTAAACACTTGAAAAATATGTGCCAAACATCCCCCATCCCCTCCGATCTGGTCCAAAAAAATTCCGAAAGTTTTCTGGAACAACCCAATTCTGAACGTTTCTTAGCCAGGTGTGGAACAGTGGGAAGGGGTGAGGGAAGTTTGCCCCATAATTTCCAAGTGTATACCCTCCAAATAACATTCTGGGAAAAACGGGGCGAGATCTGAAGGGGTGAAATTTTTTTCCAAAAAATGAGCAAAGACTATAGTCTTTCGTTTTTTTTTCGAAGATTTTTTGACCCTCTCCGATTTCCTTAGGAAAATTTCAGAATCTAATATGAACCCTAAACACTTGAAAAATATGTGCCAAACATCCCCCATCCCCTCCGATCTGGTCCAAAAAAATTCCGAAAGTTTTCTGGAACAACCCAATTCTGAACGTTTCTTAGCCAGGTGTGGAACAGTGGGAAGGGGTGAGGGAAGTTTGTCCCATAATTTCCAAGTGTATACCCTCCAAATAACATTCTGGGAAAATCGGGGCGAGATCTGAAGGGGTGAAATTTTTTTCCAAAAAATGAGCAAAGACTATAGTCTTTCGTTTTTTTTTCGAAGATTTTTTGACCCTCTCCGATTTCCTTAGGAAAATTTCAGAATCTAATATGAACCCTAAACACTTGAAAAATATGTGCCAAACATCCCCCATCCCCTCCGATCTGGTCCAAAAAAATTCCGAAAGTTTTCTGGAACAATCCAATTCTGAACGTTTCCTAGCCAGGTGTGGAACAGTGGGAAGGGGTGAGGGAAGTTTGCCCCATAATTTCCAAGTGTATACCCTCCAAATAACATTCTGAGAAAATCGGGGCGAGATCTGAAGGGGTGAAATTTTTTTCCAAAAAATGAGCAAAGACTATAGTCTTTCGTTTTTTTTTCGAAGATTTTTTGACCCTCTCCGATTTCCTTAGGAAAATTTCAGAATCTAATATGAACCCTAAACACTTGAAAAATATGTGCCAAACATCCCCCATCCCCTCCGATCTGGTCCAAAAAAATTCCGAAAGTTTTCTGGAACAACCCAATTCTGAACGTTTCTTAGCCAGGTGTGGAACAGTGGGAAGGGGTGAGGGAAGTTTGCCCCATAATTTCCAAGTGTATACCCTCCAAATAACATTCTGGGAAAATCGGGGCGAGATCTGAAGGGGTGAAATTTTTTTCCAAAAAATGAGCAAAGACTATAGTCTTTCGTTTTTTTTTCGAAGATTTTTTGACCCTCTCCGATTTCCTTAGGAAAATTTCAGAATCTAATATGAACCCTAAACACTTGAAAAATATGTGCCAAACATCCCCCATCCCCTCCGATCTGGTCCAAAAAAATTCCGAAAGTTTTCTGGAACAACCCAATTCTGAACGTTTCTTAGCCAGGTGTGGAACAGTGGGAAGGGGTGAGGGAAGTTTGCCCCATAATTTCCAAGTGTATACCCTCCAAATAACATTCTGGGAAAATCGGGGCGAGATCTGAAGGGGTGAAATTTTTTTCCAAAAAATGAGCAAAGACTATAGTCTTTCGTTTTTTTTTCGAAGATTTTTTGACCCTCTCCGATTTCCTTAGGAAAATTTCAGAATCTAATATGAACCCTAAACACTTGAAAAATATGTGCCAAACATCCCCCATCCCCTCCGATCTGGTCCAAAAAAATTCCGAAAGTTTTCTGGAACAACCCAATTCTGAACGTTTCTTAGCCAGGTGTGGAACAGTGGGAAGGGGTGAGGGAAGTTTGCCCCATAATTTCCAAGTGTATACCCTCCAAATAACATTCTGGGAAAATCGGGGCGAGATCTGAAGGGGTGAAATTTTTTTCCAAAAAATGAGCAAAGACTATAGTCTTTCGTTTTTTTTTCGAAGATTTTTTGACCCTCTCCGATTTCCTTAGGAAAATTTCAGAATCTAATATGAACCCTAAACACTTGAAAAATATGTGCCAAACATCCCCCATCCCCTCCGATCTGGTCCAAAAAAATTCCGAAAGTTTTCTGGAACAACCCAATTCTGAACGTTTCTTAGCCAGGTGTGGAACAGTGGGAAGGGGTGAGGGAAGTTTGCCCCATAATTTCCAAGTGTATACCCTCCAAATAACATTCTGGGAAAATCGGGGCGAGATCTGAAGGGGTGAAATTTTTTTCCAAAAAATGAGCAAAGACTATAGTCTTTCGTTTTTTTTTCGAAGATTTTTTGACCCTCTCCGATTTCCTTAGGAAAATTTCAGAATCTAATATGAACCCTAAACACTTGAAAAATATGTGCCAAACATCCCCCATCCCCTCCGATCTGGTCCAAAAAAATTCCGAAAGTTTTCTGGAACAACCCAATTCTGAACGTTTCTTAGCCAGGTGTGGAACAGTGGGAAGGGGTGAGGGAAGTTTGTCCCATAATTTCCAAGTGTATACCCTCCAAATAACATTCTGGGAAAATCGGGGCGAGATCTGAAGGGGTGAAATTTTTTTCCAAAAAATGAGCAAAGACTATAGTCTTTCGTTTTTTTTTCGAAGATTTTTTGACCCTCTCCGATTTCCTTAGGAAAATTTCAGAATCTAATATGAACCCTAAACACTTGAAAAATATGTGCCAAACATCCCCCATCCCCTCCGATCTGGTCCAAAAAAATTCCGAAAGTTTTCTGGAACAATCCAATTCTGAACGTTTCCTAGCCAGGTGTGGAACAGTGGGAAGGGGTGAGGGAAGTTTGCCCCATAATTTCCAAGTGTCGACCCTCCAAATAACATTCTGAGAAAATCGGGGCGAGATCTGAAGGGGTGAAATTTTTTTCCAAAAAATGAGCAAAGACTATAGTCTTTCGTTTTTTTTTCGAAGATTTTTTGACCCTCTCCGATTTCCTTAGGAAAATTTCAGAATCTAATATGAACCCTAAACACTTGAAAAATATGTGCCAAACATCCCCCATCCCCTCCGATCTGGTCCAAAAAAATTCCGAAAGTTTTCTGGAACAACCCAATTCTGAACGTTTCTTAGCCAGGTGTGGAACAGTGGGAAGGGGTGAGGGAAGTTTGCCCCATAATTTCCAAGTGTATACCCTCCAAATAACATTCTGGGAAAATCGGGGCGAGATCTGAAGGGGTGAAATTTTTTTCCAAAAAATGAGCAAAGACTATAGTCTTTCGTTTTTTTTTCGAAGATTTTTTGACCCTCTCCGATTTCCTTAGGAAAATTTCAGAATCTAATATGAACCCTAAACACTTGAAAAATATGTGCCAAACATCCCCCATCCCCTCCGATCTGGTCCAAA
This sequence comes from Hemicrepidius hirtus, assembly GCA_963082805.1. Taxonomy (NCBI): domain Eukaryota; kingdom Metazoa; phylum Arthropoda; class Insecta; order Coleoptera; family Elateridae; genus Hemicrepidius; species Hemicrepidius hirtus. The sequence continues at coordinate 26,344,399 of OY720167.1, forward strand.
AAAATTCCGAAAGTTTTCTGGAACAACCCAATTCTGAACGTTTCTTAGCCAGGTGTGGAACAGTGGGAAGGGGTGAGGGAAGTTTGCCCCATAATTTCCAAGTGTATACCCTCCAAATAACATTCTGGGAAAATCGGGGCGAGATCTGAAGGGGTGAAATTTTTTTCCAAAAAATGAGCAAAGACTATAGTCTTTCGTTTTTTTTTCGAAGATTTTTTGACCCTCTCCGATTTCCTTAGGAAAATTTCAGAATCTAATATGAACCCTAAACACTTGAAAAATATGTGCCAAACATCCCCCATCCCCTCCGATCTGGTCCAAAAAAATTCCGAAAGTTTTCTGGAACAACCCAATTCTGAACGTTTCTTAGCCAGGTGTGGAACAGTGGGAAGGGGTGAGGGAAGTTTGCCCCATAATTTCCAAGTGTATACCCTCCAAATAACATTCTGGGAAAATCGGGGCGAGATCTGAAGGGGTGAAATTTTTTTCCAAAAAATGAGCAAAGACTATAGTCTTTCGTTTTTTTTTCGAAGATTTTTTGACCCTCTCCGATTTCCTTAGGAAAATTTCAGAATCTAATATGAACCCTAAACACTTGAGAAATATGTGCCAAACATCCCCCATCCCCTCCGATCTGGTCCAAAAAAATTCCGAAAGTTTTCTGGAACAACCCAATTCTGAACGTTTCTTAGCCAGGTGTGGAACAGTGGGAAGGGGTGAGGGAAGTTTGCCCCATAATTTCCAAGTGTATACCCTCCAAATAACATTCTGGGAAAATCGGGGCGAGATCTGAAGGGGTGAAATTTTTTTCCAAAAAATGAGCAAAGACTATAGTCTTTCGTTTTTTTTTCGAAGATTTTTTGACCCTCTCCGATTTCCTTAGGAAAATTTCAGAATCTAATATGAACCCTAAACACTTGAAAAATATGTGCCAAACATCCCCCATCCCCTCCGATCTGGTCCAAAAAAATTCCGAAAGTTTTCTGGAACAACCCAATTCTGAACGTTTCTTAGCCAGGTGTGGAACAGTGGGAAGGGGTGAGGGAAGTTTGCCCCATAATTTCCAAGTGTATACCCTCCAAATAACATTCTGGGAAAATCGGGGCGAGATCTGAAGGGGTGAAATTTTTTTCCAAAAAATGAGCAAAGACTATAGTCTTTCGTTTTTTTTTCGAAGATTTTTGACCCTCTCCGATTTCCTTAGGAAAATTTCAGAATCTAATATGAACCCTAAACACTTGAAAAATATGTGCCAAACATCCCCCATCCCCTCCGATCTGGTCCAAAAAAATTCCGAAAGTTTTCTGGAACAATCCAATTCTGAACGTTTCTTAGCCAGGTGTGGAACAGTGGGAAGGGGTGAGGGAAGTTTGCCCCATAATTTCCAAGTGTATACCCTCCAAATAACATTCTGGGAAAATCGGGGCGAGATCTGAAGGGGTGAAATTTTTTTCCAAAAAATGAGCAAAGACTATAGTCTTTCGTTTAGTCTTTCGTTTTTTTTTCGAAGATTTTTTGACTCTCCGATTTCCTTAGGAAAATTTCAGAATCTAATATGAACCCTAAACACTTGAGAAATATGTGCCAAACATCCCCCATCCCCTCCGATCTGTTCCAAAAAAATTCCGAAAGTTTTCTAGAACAACCCAATTCTGAACGTTTCTTAGCCAGGTGTGGAACAGTGGGAAGGGGTGAGGGAAGTTTGCCCCATAATTTCCAAGTGTATACCCTCCAAATAACATTCTGGGAAAATCGGGGCGAGATCTGAAGGGGTGAAATTTTTTTCCAAAAAATGAGCAAAGACTGAGATCTGAAGGGGTGAAATTTTTTTCCAAAAAATGAGCAAAGACTATAGTCTTTCGTTTTTTTTTCGAAGATTTTTTGACCCTCTCCGATTTCCTTAGGAAAATTTCAGAATCTAATATGAACCCTAAACACTTGAAAAATATGTGCCAAACATCCCCCATCCCCTCCGATCTGGTCCAAAAAAATTCCGAAAGTTTTCTGGAACAATCCAGTTCTGAACGTTTCCTAGCCAGGTGTGGAACAGTGGGAAGGGGTGAGGGAAGTTTGCCCCATAATTTCCAAGTGTATACCCTCCAAATAACATTCTGGGAAAATCGGGGCGAGATCTGAAGGGGTGAAATTTTTTTCCAAAAAATGAGCAAAGACTGAGATCTGAAGGGGTGAAATTTTTTTCCAAAAAATGAGCAAAGACTATAGTCTTTCGTTTTTTTTTCGAAGATTTTTTGACCCTCTCCGATTTCCTTAGGAAAATTTCAGAATCTAATATGAACCCTAAACACTTGAAAAATATGTGCCAAACATCCCCCATCCCCTCCGATCTGGTCCAAAAAAATTCCGAAAGTTTTCTGGAACAACCCAATTCTGAACGTTTCCTAGCCAGGTGTGGAACAGTGGGAAGGGGTGAGGGAAGTTTGCCCCATAATTTCCAAGTGTATACCCTCCAAATAACATTCTGGGAAAATCGGGACGAGATCTGAAGGGGTGAAATTTTTTTCCAAAAAATGAGTAAAGACTATAGTCTTTCGTTTTTTTTTCGAAGATTTTTTGACCCTCTCCGATTTCCTTAGGAAAATTTCAGAATCTAATATGAACCCTAAACACTTCAGAAATATGTGCCAAACATCCCCCATCCCCTCCGATCTGGTCCAAAAAAATTCCGAAAGTTTTCTGGAACAACCCAATTCTGAACGTTTCTTAGCCAGGTGTGGAACAGTGGGAAGGGGTGAGGGAAGTTTGCCCCATAATTTCCAAGTGTATACTCTCCAAATAACATTCTGGGAAAATCGGGGCGAGATCTGAAGGGGTGAAATTTTTTTCCAAAAAATGAGCAAAGACTATAGTCTTTCGTTTTTTTTTCGAAGATTTTTTGACCCTCTCCGATTTCCTTAGGAAAATTTCAGAATCTAATATGAACCCTAAACACTTGAAAAATATGTGCCAAACATCCCCCATCCCCTCCGATCTGGTCCAAAAAAATTCCGAAAGTTTTCTGGAACAATCCAGTTCTGAACGTTTCCTAGCCAGGTGTGGAACAGTGGGAAGGGGTGAGGGAAGTTTGCCCCATAATTTCCAAGTGTATACCCTCCAAATAACATTCTGGGAAAATCGGGGCGAGATCTGAAGGGGTGAAATTTTTTTCCAAAAAATGAGCAAAGACTGAGATCTGAAGGGGTGAAATTTTTTTCCAAAAAATGAGCAAAGACTATAGTCTTTCGTTTTTTTTTCGAAGATTTTTTGACCCTCTCCGATTTCCTTAGGAAAATTTCAGAATCTAATATGAACCCTAAACACTTGAAAAATATGTGCCAAACATCCCCCATCCCCTCCGATCTGGTCCAAAAAAATTCCGAAAGTTTTCTGGAACAACCCAATTCTGAACGTTTCCTAGCCAGGTGTGGAACAGTGGGAAGGGGTGAGGGAAGTTTGCCCCATAATTTCCAAGTGTATACCCTCCAAATAACATTCTGGGAAAATCGGGACGAGATCTGAAGGGGTGAAATTTTTTTCCAAAAAATGAGTAAAGACTATAGTCTTTCGTTTTTTTTTCGAAGATTTTTTGACCCTCTCCGATTTCCTTAGGAAAATTTCAGAATCTAATATGAACCCTAAACACTTCAGAAATATGTGCCAAACATCCCCCATCCCCTCCGATCTGGTCCAAAAAAATTCCGAAAGTTTTCTGGAACAACCCAATTCTGAACGTTTCTTAGCCAGGTGTGGAACAGTGGGAAGGGGTGAGGGAAGTTTGCCCCATAATTTTCAAGTGTATACTCTCCAAATAACATTCTGGGAAAATCGGGGCGAGATCTGAAGGGGTGAAATTTTTTTCCAAAAAATGAGCAAAGACTATAGTCTTTCGTTTTTTTTTCGAAGATTTTTTGACCCTCTCCGATTTCCTTAGGAAAATTTCAGAATCTAATATGAACCCTAAACACTTGAAAAATATGTGCCAAACATCCCCCATCCCCTCCGATCTGGTCCAAAAAAATTCCGAAAGTTTTCTGGAACAACCCAATTCTGAACGTTTCCTAGCCAGGTGTGGAACAGTGGGAAGGGGTGAGGGAAGTTTGCCCCATAATTTCCAAGTGTATACCCTCCAAATAACATTCTGGGAAAATCGGGGCGAGATCTGAAGGGGTGAAATTTTTTTCCAAAAAATGAGCAAAGACTATAGTCTTTCGTTTTTTTTTCGAAGATTTTTTGACTCTCCGATTTCCTTAGGAAAATTTCAGAATCTAATATGAACCCTAAACACTTGAGAAATATGTGCCAAACATCCCCCATCCCCTCCGATCTGTTCCAAAAAAATTCCGAAAGTTTTCTAGAACAACCCAATTCTGAACGTTTCTTAGCCAGGTGTGGAACAGTGGGAAGGGGTGAGGGAAGTTTGCCCCATAATTTCCAAGTGTATACCCTCCAAATAACATTCTGGGAAAATCGGGGCGAGATCTGAAGGGATGAAATTTTTTTCCAAAAAATGAGCAAAGACTATAGTCTTTCGTTTTTTTTTCGAAGATTTTTTGACCCTCTCCGATTTCCTTAGGAAAATTTCAGAATCTAATATGAACCCTAAACACTTGAAAAATATGTGCCAAACATCCCCCATCCCCTCCGATCTGGTCCAAAAAAATTCCGAAAGTTTTCTGGAACAATCCAATTCTGAACGTTTCTTAGCCAGGTGTGGAACAGAGGGAAGGGGTGAGGGAAGTTTGCCCCATAATTTCCAAGTGTATACCCTCCAAATAACATTCTGGGAAAATCGGGGCGAGATCTGAAGGGGTGAAATTTTTTTCCAAAAAATGAGCAAAGACTATAGTCTTTCGTTTTTTTTTCGAAGATTTTTTGACTCTCTCCGATTTCCTTAGGAAAATTTCAGAATCTAATATGAACCCTAAACACTTGAGAAATATGTGCCAAACATCCCCCATCCCCTCCGATCTGTTCCAAAAAAATTCCGAAAGTTTTCTGGAACAACCCAATTCTGAACGTTTCTTAGCCAGGTGTGGAACAGTGGGAAGGGGTGAGGGAAGTTTGCCCCATAATTTCCAAGTGTATACCCTCCAAATAACATTCTGGGAAAATCGGGGCGAGATCTGAAGGGGTGAAATTTTTTTCCAAAAAATGAGCAAAGACTATAGTCTTTCGTTTTTTTTTCGAAGATTTTTTGACCCTCTCCGATTTCCTTAGGAAAATTTCAGAATCTAATATGAACCCTAAACACTTGAAAAATATGTGCCAAACATCCCCCATCCCCTCCGATCTGGTCCAAAAAAATTCCGAAAGTTTTCTGGAACAACCCAATTCTGAACGTTTCTTAGCCAGGTGTGGAACAGTGGGAAGGGGTGAGGGAAGTTTGCCCCATAATTTCCAAGTGTATACCCTCCAAATAACATTCTGGGAAAATCGGGGCGAGATCTGAAGGGGTGAAATTTTTTTCCAAAAAATGAGCAAAGACTATAGTCTTTCGTTTTTTTTTCGAAGATTTTTTGACCCTCTCCGATTTCCTTAGGAAAATTTCAGAATCTAATATGAACCCTAAACACTTGAAAAATATGTGCCAAACATCCCCCATCCCCTCCGATCTGGTCCAAAAAAATTCCGAAAGTTTTCTGGAACAACCCAATTCTGAACGTTTCTTAGCCAGGTGTGGAACAGAGGGAAGGGGTGAGGGAACTTTGCCCCATAATTTCCAAGTGTATACCCTCCAAATAACATTCTGGGAAAATCGGGGCGAGATCTGAAGGGGTGAAATTTTTTTCCAAAAAATGAGCAAAGACTATAGTCTTTCGTTTTTTTTTCGGAGATTTTTTGACCCTCTCCGATTTCCTTAGGAAAATTTCAGAATCTAATATGAACCCTAAACACTTGAAAAATATGTGCCAAACATCCCCCATCCCCTCCGATCTGGTCCAAAAAAATTCCGAAAGTTTTCTGGAACAACCCAATTCTGAACGTTTCTTAGCCAGGTGTGGAACAGTGGGAAGGGGTGAGGGAAGTTTGCCCCATAATTTCCAAGTGTATACTCTCCAAATAACATTCTGGGAAAATCGGGGCGAGATCTGAAGGGGTGAAATTTTTTTCCAAAAAATGAGCAAAGACTATAGTCTTTCGTTTTTTTTTCAAAGATTTTTTGACCCTCTCCGATTTCCTTAGGAAAATTTCAGAATCTAATATGAACCCTAAACACTTGAAAAATATGTGCCAAACATCCCCCATCCCCTCCGATCTGGTCCAAAAAAATTCCGAAAGTTTTCTGGAACAACCCAATTCTGAACGTTTCTTAGCCAGGTGTGGAACAGTGGGAAGGGGTGAGGGAAGTTTGCCCCATAATTTCCAAGTGTATACCCTCCAAATAACATTCTGGGAAAATCGGGGCGAGATCTGAAGGGGTGAAATTTTTTTCCAAAAAATGAGCAAAGACTATAGTCTTTCGTTTTTTTTTCGGAGATTTTTTGACCCTCTCCGATTTCCTTAGGAAAATTTCAGAATCTAATATGAACCCTAAACACTTGAAAAATATGTGCCAAACATCCCCCATCCCCTCCGATCTGGTCCAAAAAAATTCCGAAAGTTTTCTGGAACAACCCAATTCTGAACGTTTCCTAGCCAGGTGTGGAACAGTGGGAAGGGGTGAGGGAAGTTTGCCCCATAATTTCCAAGTGTATACCCTCCAAATAACATTCTGGGAAAATCGGGGCGAGATCTGAAGGGGTGAAATTTTTTTTCAAAAAATGAGCAAAGACTATAGTCTTTCGTTTTTTTTTCGGAGATTTTTTGACCCTCTACGATTTCCTTAGGAAAATTTCAGAATCTAATATGAACCCTAAACACTTGAAAAATATGTGCCAAACATCCCCCATCCCCTCCGATCTGGTCCAAAAAAATTCCGAAAGTTTTCTGGAACAACCCAATTCTGAACGTTTCCTAGCCAGGTGTGGAACAGTGGGAAGGGGTGAGGGAAGTTTGCCCCATAATTTCCAAGTGTATACCCTCCAAATAACATTCTGGGAAAATCGGGGCGAGATCTGAAGGGGTGAAATTTTTTTCCAAAAAATGAGCAAAGACTATAGTCTTTCGTTTTTTTTTCGGAGATTTTTTGACCCTCTCCGATTTCCTTAGGAAAATTTCAGAATCTAATATGAACCCTAAACACTTGAAAAATATGTGCCAAACATCCCCCATCCCCTCCGATCTGGTCCAAAAAAATTCCGAAAGTTTTCTGGAACAACCCAATTCTGAACGTTTCCTAGCCAGGTGTGGAACAGTGGGAAGGGGTGAGGGAAGTTTGCCCCATAATTTCCAAGTGTATACCCTCCAAATAACATTCTGGGAAAATCGGGGCGAGATCTGAAGGGGTGAAATTTTTTTCCAAAAAATGAGCAAAGACTATAGTCTTTCGTTTTTTTTTCGAAGATTTTTTGACCCTCTCCGATTTCCTTAGGAAAATTTCAGAATCTAATATGAACCCTAAACACTTGAAAAATATGTGCCAAACATCCCCCATCCCCTCCGATCTGGTCCAAAAAAATTCCGAAAGTTTTCTGGAACAACCCAATTCTGAACGTTTCTTAGCCAGGTGTGGAACAGTGGGAAGGGGTGAGGGAAGTTTGCCCCATAATTTCCAAGTGTATACCCTCCAAATAACATTCTGGGAAAATCGGGGCGAGATCTGAAGGGGTGAAATTTTTTTCCAAAAAATGAGCAAAGACTATAGTCTTTCGTTTTTTTTTCGAAGATTTTTTGACCCTCTCCGATTTCCTTAGGAAAATTTCAGAATCTAATATGAACCCTAAACACTTGAAAAATATGTGCCAAACATCCCCCATCCCCTCCGATCTGGTCCAAAAAAATTCCGAAAGTTTTCTGGAACAACCCAATTCTGAACGTTTCTTAGCCAGGTGTGGAACAGTGGGAAGGGGTGAGGGAAGTTTGCCCCATAATTTCCAAGTGTATACCCTCCAAATAACATTCTGGGAAAATCGGGGCGAGATCTGAAGGGGTGAAATTTTTTTCCAAAAAATGAGCAAAGACTAGTCTTTCGTTTTTTTTTCGGAGATTTTTTGACCCTCTCCGATTTCCTTAGGAAAATTTCAGAATCTAATATGAACCCTAAACACTTGAAAAATATGTGCCAAACATCCCCCATCCCCTCCGATCTGGTCCAAAAAAATTCCGAAAGTTTTCTGGAACAACCCAATTCTGAACGTTTCCTAGCCAGGTGTGGAACAGTGGGAAGGGGTGAGGGAAGTTTGCCCCATAATTTCCAAGTGTATACCCTCCAAATAACATTCTGGGAAAATCGGGGCGAGATCTGAAGGGGTGAAATTTTTTTCCAAAAAATGAGCAAAGACTATAGTCTTTCGTTTTTTTTTCGAAGATTTTTTGACCCTCTCCGATTTCCTTAGGAAAATTTCAGAATCTAATATGAACCCTAAACACTTGAAAAATATGTGCCAAACATCCCCCATCCCCTCCGATCTGGTCCAAAAAAATTCCGAAAGTTTTCTGGAACAACCCAATTCTGAACGTTTCTTAGCCAGGTGTGGAACAGTGGGAAGGGGTGAGGGAAGTTTGCCCCATAATTTCCAAGTGTATACCCTCCAAATAACATTCTGGGAAAATCGGGGCGAGATCTGAAGGGGTGAAATTTTTTTCCAAAAAATGAGCAAAGACTATAGTCTTTCGTTTTTTTTTCGAAGATTTTTTGACCCTCTCCGATTTCCTTAGGAACATTTCAGAATCTAATATGAACCCTAAACACTTGAAAAATATGTGCCAAACATCCCCCATCCCCTCCGATCTGGTCCAAAAAAATTCCGAAAGTTTTCTGGAACAACCCAATTCTGAACGTTTCTTAGCCAGGTGTGGAACAGTGGGAAGGGGTGAGGGAAGTTTGCCCCATAATTTCCAAATGTATACCCTCCAAATAACATTCTGGGAAAATCGGGGCGAGATCTGAAGGGGTGAAATTTTTTTCCAAAAAATGAGCAAAGACTATAGTCTTTCGTTTTTTTTTCGAAGATTTTTTGACCCTCTCCGATTTCCTTAGGAAAATTTCAGAATCTAATATGAACCCTAAACACTTGAGAAATATGTGCCAAACATCCCCCATCCCCTCCGATCTGGTCCAAAAAAATTCCGAAAGTTTTCTGGAACAACCCAATTCTGAACGTTTCTTAGCCAGGTGTGGAACAGTGGGAAGGGGTGAGGGAAGTTTGCCCCATAATTTCCAAATGTATACCCTCCAAATAACATTCTGGGAAAATCGGGGCGAGATCTGAAGGGGTGAAATTTTTTTCCAAAAAATGAGCAAAGACTATAGTCTTTCGTTTTTTTTTCGAAGATTTTTTGACCCTCTCCGATTTCCTTAGGAAAATTTCAGAATCTAATATGAACCCTAAACACTTGAAAAATATGTGCCAAACATCCCCCATCCCCTCCGATCTGGTCCAAAAAAATTCCGAAAGTTTTCTGGAACAACCCAATTCTGAACGTTTCTTAGCCAGGTGTGGAACAGTGCGAAGGGGTGAGGGAAGTTAGCCCCATAATTTCCAAGTGTATACCCTCCAAATAACATTCTGGGAAAATCGGGGCGAGATCTGAAGGGGTGAAATTTTTTTCCAAAAAATTAGCAGACTATAGTCTTTCGTTTTTTTTTCGAAGATTTTTTGACCCTCTCCGATTTCCTTAGGAAAATTTCAGAATCTAATATGAACCCTAAACACTTGAAAAATATGTGCCAAACATCCCCCATCCCCTCCGATCTGTTCCAAAAAAATTCCGAAAGTTTTCTAGAACAACCCAATTCTGAACGTTTCTTAGCCAGGTGTGGAACAGTGGGAAGGGGTGAGGGAAGTTTGCCCCATAATTTCCAAGTGTATACCCTCCAAATAACATTCTGGGAAAATCGGGGCGAGATCTGAAGGGGTGATTTTTTTTTTCCAAAAAATGAGCAAAGACTATAGTCTTTCGTTTTTTTTTCGAAGATTTTTTGACCCTCTCCGATTTCCTTAGGAAAATTTCAGAATCTAATATGAACCCTAAACACTTGAAAAATATGTGCCAAACATCCCCCATCCCCTCCGATCTGGTCCAAAAAAATTCCGAAAGTTTTCTGGAACAACCCAATTCTGAACGTTTCCTAGCCAGGTGTGGAACAGTGGGAAGGGGTGAGGGAAGTTTGCCCCATAATTTCCAAGTGTATACCCTCCAAATAACATTCTGGGAAAATCGGGGCGAGATCTGAAGGGGTGAAATTTTTTTCTAAAAAATGAGCAAAGACTATATATAGTCTTTCGTTTTTTTTTCGAAGATTTTTTGACCCTCTCCGATTTCCTTAGGAAAATTTCAGAATCTAATATGAACCCTAAACACTTGAAAAATATGTGCCAAACATCCCCCATCCCCTCCGATCTGGTCCAAAAAAATTCCGAAAGTTTTCTGGAACAACCCAATTCTGAACGTTTCCTAGCCAGGTGTGGAACAGTGGGAAGGGGTGAGGGAAGTTTGCCCCATAATTTCCAAGTGTATACCCTCCAAATAACATTCTGGGAAAATCGGGGCGAGATCTGAAGGGGTGAAATTTTTTTCTAAAAAATGAGCAAAGACTATAGTCTTTCGTTTTTTTTTCGAAGATTTTTTGACCCTCTCCGATTTCCTTAGGAAAATTTCAGAATCTAATATGAACCCTAAAGACTTGAAAAATATGTGCCAAACATCCCCCATCCCCTCCGATCTGGTCCAAAAAAATTCCGAAAGTTTTCTGGAACAACCCAATTCTGAACGTTTCCTAGCCAGGTGTGGAACAGTGGGAAGGGGTGAGGGAAGTTTGCCCCATAATTTCCAAGTGTATACCCTCCAAATATCATTCTGGGAAAATCGGGGCGAGATCTGAAGGGGTGAAATTTTTTTCTAAAAAATTAGCAAAGACTATAGTCTTTCGTTTTTTTTTCGAAGATTTTTTGACCCTCTCCGATTTCCTTAGGAAAATTTCAGAATCTAATATGAACCCTAAAGACTTGAAAAATATGTGCCAAACATCCCCCATCCCCTCCGATCTGGTCCAAAAAAATTCCGAAAGTTTTCTGGAACAACCCAATTCTGAACGTTTCCTAGCCAGGTGTGGAACAGTGGGAAGGGGTGAGGGAAGTTTGCCCCATAATTTCCAAGTGTATACCCTCCAAATAACATTCTGGGAAAATCGGGGCGAGATCTGAAGGGGTGAATTTTTTTTCCAAAAAATGAGCAAAGACTATAGTCTTTCGTTTTTTTTTCGAAGATTTTTTGACCCTCCGATTTCCTTAGGAAAATTTCAGAATCTAATATGAACCCTAAACACTTGAAAAATATGTGCCAAACATCCCCCATCCCCTCCGATCTGGTCCAAAAAAATTCCGAAAGTTTTCTGGAACAACCCAATTCTGAACGTTTCCTAGCCAGGTGTGGAACAGTGGGAAGGGGTGAGGGAAGTTTGCCCCATAATTTCCAAGTGTATACCCTCCAAATAACATTCTGGGAAAATCGGGGCGAGATCTGAAGGGGTGAAATTTTTTTCTAAAAAATGAGCAAAGACTATATATATAGTCTTTCGTTTTTTTTTCGAAGATTTTTTGACCCTCTCCGATTTCCTTAGGAAAATTTCAGAATCTAATATGAACCCTAAACACTTGAAAAATATGTGCCAAACATCCCCCATCCCCTCCGATCTGGTCCAAAAAAATTCCGAAAGTTTTCTGGAACAACCCAATTCTGAACGTTTCCTAGCCAGGTGTGGAACAGTGGGAAGGGGTGAGGGAAGTTTGCCCCATAATTTCCAAGTGTATACCCTCCAAATAACATTCTGGGAAAATCGGGGCGAGATCTGAAGGGGTGAAATTTTTTTCTAAAAAATGAGCAAAGACTATAGTCTTTCGTTTTTTTTTCGAAGATTTTTTGACCCTCTCCGATTTCCTTAGGAAAATTTCAGAATCTAATATGAACCCTAAAGACTTGAAAAATATGTGCCAAACATCCCCCATCCCCTCCGATCTGGTCCAAAAAAATTCCGAAAGTTTTCTGGAACAACCCAATTCTGAACGTTTCCTAGCCAGGTGTGGAACAGTGGGAAGGGGTGAGGGAAGTTTGCCCCATAATTTCCAAGTGTATACCCTCCAAATATCATTCTGGGAAAATCGGGGCGAGATCTGAAGGGGTGAAATTTTTTTCTAAAAAATTAGCAAAGACTATAGTCTTTCGTTTTTTTTTCGAAGATTTTTTGACCCTCTCCGATTTCCTTAGGAAAATTTCAGAATCTAATATGAACCCTAAAGACTTGAAAAATATGTGCCAAACATCCCCCATCCCCTCCGATCTGGTCCAAAAAAATTCCGAAAGTTTTCTGGAACAACCCAATTCTGAACGTTTCCTAGCCAGGTGTGGAACAGTGGGAAGGGGTGAGGGAAGTTTGCCCCATAATTTCCAAGTGTATACCCTCCAAATAACATTCTGGGAAAATCGGGGCGAGATCTGAAGGGGTGAATTTTTTTTCCAAAAAATGAGCAAAGACTATAGTCTTTCGTTTTTTTTTCGAAGATTTTTTGACCCTCTCCGATTTCCTTAGGAAAATTTCAGAATCTAATATGAACCCTAAACACTTGAAAAAAATATGTGCCAAACATCCCCCATCCCCTCCGATCTGGTCCAAAAAAATTCCGAAAGTTTTCTGGAACAACCCAATTCTGAACGTTTCCTAGCCAGGTGTGGAACAGTGGGAAGGGGTGAGGGAAGTTTGCCTCATAATTTCCAAGTGTATACCCTCCAAATAACATTCTGGGAAAATCGGGGCGAGATCTGAAGGGGTGAATTTTTTTTCCAAAAAATGAGCAAAGACTATAGTCTTTCGTTTTTTTTTCGAAGATTTTTTGACCCTCTCCGATTTCCTTAGGAAAATTTCAGAATCTAATATGAACCCTAAACACTTGAAAAAAATATGTGCCAAACATCCCCCATCCCCTCCGATCTGGTCCAAAAAAATTCCGAAAGTTTTCTGGAACAACCCAATTCTGAACGTTTCCTAGCCAGGTGTGGAACAGTGGGAAGGGGTGAGGGAAGTTTGCCCCATAATTTCCAAGTGTATACCCTCCAAATAACATTCTGGGAAAATCGGGGCGAGATCTGAAGGGGTGAAATTTTTTTCTAAAAAATGAGCAAAGACTATAGTCTTTCGTTTTTTTTTCGAAGATTTTTTGACCCTCTCCGATTTCCTTAGGAAAATTTCAGAATCTAATATGAACCCTAAAGACTTGAAAAATATGTGCCAAACATCCCCCATCCCCTCCGATCTGGTCCAAAAAAATTCCGAAAGTTTTCTGGAACAACCCAATTCTGAACGTTTCCTAGCCAGGTGTGGAACAGTGGGAAGGGGTGAGGGAAGTTTGCCCCATAATTTCCAAGTGTATACCCTCCAAATATCATTCTGGGAAAATCGGGGCGAGATCTGAAGGGGTGAAATTTTTTTCTAAAAAATTAGCAAAGGCTATAGTCTTTCGTTTTTTTTTCGAAGATTTTTTGACCCTCTCCGATTTCCTTAGGAAAATTTCAGAATCTAATATGAACCCTAAAGACTTGAAAAATATGTGCCAAACATCCCCCATCCCCTCCGATCTGGTCCAAAAAAATTCCGAAAGTTTTCTGGAACAACCCAATTCTGAACGTTTCCTAGCCAGGTGTGGAACAGTGGGAAGGGGTGAGGGAAGTTTGCCCCATAATTTCCAAGTGTATACCCTCCAAATAACATTCTGGGAAAATCGGGGCGAGATCTGAAGGGGTGAAATTTTTTTCCAAAAAATGAGCAAAGACTATAGTCTTTCGTTTTTTTTTCGAAGATTTTTTGACCCTCTCCGATTTCCTTAGGAAAATTTCAGAATCTAATATGAACCCTAAACACTTGAAAAATATGTGCCAAACATCCCCCATCCCCTCCGATCTGGTCCAAAAAAATTCCGAAAGTTTTCTGGAACAACCCAATTCTGAACGTTTCTTAGCCAGGTGTGGAACAGTGGGAAGGGGTGAGGGAAGTTTGCCCCATAATTTCCAAGTGTATACCCTCCAAATAACATTCTGGGAAAATCGGGGCGAGATCTGAAGGGGTGAAATTTTTTTCCAAAAAATGAGCAAAGACTATAGTCTTTCGTTTTTTTTTCGGAGATTTTTTGACCCTCTCCGATTTCCTTAGGAAAATTTCAGAATCTAATATGAACCCTAAACACTTGAAAAATATGTGCCAAACATCCCCCATCCCCTCCGATCTGGTCCAAAAAAATTCCGAAAGTTTTCTGGAACAACCCAATTCTGAACGTTTCCTAGCCAGGTGTGGAACAGTGGGAAGGGGTGAGGGAAGTTTGCCCCATAATTTCCAAGTGTATACCCTCCAAATAACATTCTGGGAAAATCGGGGCGAGATCTGAAGGGGTGAAATTTTTTTCCAAAAAATGAGCAAAGACTATAGTCTTTCGTTTTTTTTTCGAAGATTTTTTGACCCTCTCCGATTTCCTTAGGAACATTTCAGAATCTAATATGAACCCTAAACACTTGAAAAATATGTGCCAAACATCCCCCATCCCCTCCGATCTGGTCCAAAAAAATTCCGAAAGTTTTCTGGAACAACCCAATTCTGAACGTTTCTTAGCCAGGTGTGGAACAGTGGGAAGGGGTGAGGGAAGTTTGCCCCATAATTTCCAAATGTATACCCTCCAAATAACATTCTGGGAAAATCGGGGCGAGATCTGAAGGGGTGAAATTTTTTTCCAAAAAATGAGCAAAGACTATAGTCTTTCGTTTTTTTTTCGAAGATTTTTTGACCCTCTCCGATTTCCTTAGGAAAATTTCAGAATCTAATATGAACCCTAAACACTTGAGAAATATGTGCCAAACATCCCCCATCCCCTCCGATCTGGTCCAAAAAAATTCCGAAAGTTTTCTGGAACAACCCAATTCTGAACGTTTCTTAGCCAGGTGTGGAACAGTGGGAAGGGGTGAGGGAAGTTTGCCCCATAATTTCCAAATGTATACCCTCCAAATAACATTCTGGGAAAATCGGGGCGAGATCTGAAGGGGTGAAATTTTTTTCCAAAAAATGAGCAAAGACTATAGTCTTTCGTTTTTTTTTCGAAGATTTTTTGACCCTCTCCGATTTCCTTAGGAAAATTTCAGAATCTAATATGAACCCTAAACACTTGAAAAATATGTGCCAAACATCCCCCATCCCCTCCGATCTGGTCCAAAAAAATTCCGAAAGTTTTCTGGAACAACCCAATTCTGAACGTTTCTTAGCCAGGTGTGGAACAGTGCGAAGGGGTGAGGGAAGTTAGCCCCATAATTTCCAAGTGTATACCCTCCAAATAACATTCTGGGAAAATCGGGGCGAGATCTGAAGGGGTGAAATTTTTTTCCAAAAAATTAGCAGACTATAGTCTTTCGTTTTTTTTTCGAAGATTTTTTGACCCTCTCCGATTTCCTTAGGAAAATTTCAGAATCTAATATGAACCCTAAACACTTGAAAAATATGTGCCAAACATCCCCCATCCCCTCCGATCTGTTCCAAAAAAATTCCGAAAGTTTTCTAGAACAACCCAATTCTGAACGTTTCTTAGCCAGGTGTGGAACAGTGGGAAGGGGTGAGGGAAGTTTGCCCCATAATTTCCAAGTGTATAACCTCCAAATAACATTCTGGGAAAATCGGGGCGAGATCTGAAGGGGTGAAATTTTTTTCCAAAAAATGAGCAAAGACTATAGTCTTTCGTTTTTTTTTCGGAGATTTTTTGACCCTCTCCGATTTCCTTAGGAAAATTTCAGAATCTAATATGAACCCTAAACACTTGAAAAATATGTGCCAAACATCCCCCATCCCCTCCGATCTGGTCCAAAAAAATTCCGAAAGTTTTCTGGAACAACCCAATTCTGAACGTTTTTTAGCCAGGTGTGGAACAGTGGGAAGGGGTGAGGGAAGTTTGCCCCATAATTTCCAAGTGTATACCCTCCAAATAACATTCTGGGAAAATCGGGGCGAGATCTGAAGGGGTGAAATTTTTTTCCAAAAAATGAGCAAAGACTATAGTCTTTCGTTTTTTTTTCGGAGATTTTTTGACCCTCTCCGATTTCCTTAGGAAAATTTCAGAATCTAATATGAACCCTAAACACTTGAAAAATATGTGCCAAACATCCCCCATCCCCTCCGATCTGGTCCAAAAAAATTCCGAAAGTTTTCTGGAACAACCCAATTCTGAACGTTTCCTAGCCAGGTGTGGAACAGTGGGAAGGGGTGAGGGAAGTTTGCCCCATAATTTCCAAGTGTATACCCTCCAAATAACATTCTGGGAAAATCGGGGCGAGATCTGAAGGGGTGAAATTTTTTTCCAAAAAATGAGCAAAGACTATAGTCTTTCGTTTTTTTTTCGAAGATTTTTTGACCCTCTCCGATTTCCTTAGGAACATTTCAGAATCTAATATGAACCCTAAACACTTGAAAAATATGTGCCAAACATCCCCCATCCCCTCCGATCTGGTCCAAAAAAATTCCGAAAGTTTTCTGGAACAACCCAATTCTGAACGTTTCTTAGCCAGGTGTGGAACAGTGGGAAGGGGTGAGGGAAGTTTGCCCCATAATTTCCAAATGTATACCCTCCAAATAACATTCTGGGAAAATCGGGGCGAGATCTGAAGGGGTGAAATTTTTTTCCAAAAAATGAGCAAAGACTATAGTCTTTCGTTTTTTTTTCGAAGATTTTTTGACCCTCTCCGATTTCCTTAGGAAAATTTCAGAATCTAATATGAACCCTAAACACTTGAGAAATATGTGCCAAACATCCCCCATCCCCTCCGATCTGGTCCAAAAAAATTCCGAAAGTTTTCTGGAACAACCCAATTCTGAACGTTTCTTAGCCAGGTGTGGAACAGTGGGAAGGGGTGAGGGAAGTTTGCCCCATAATTTCCAAATGTATACCCTCCAAATAACATTCTGGGAAAATCGGGGCGAGATCTGAAGGGGTGAAATTTTTTTCCAAAAAATGAGCAAAGACTATAGTCTTTCGTTTTTTTTTCGAAGATTTTTTGACCCTCTCCGATTTCCTTAGGAAAATTTCAGAATCTAATATGAACCCTAAACACTTGAAAAATATGTGCCAAACATCCCCCATCCCCTCCGATCTGGTCCAAAAAAATTCCGAAAGTTTTCTGGAACAACCCAATTCTGAACGTTTCTTAGCCAGGTGTGGAACAGTGCGAAGGGGTGAGGGAAGTTAGCCCCATAATTTCCAAGTGTATACCCTCCAAATAACATTCTGGGAAAATCGGGGCGAGATCTGAAGGGGTGAAATTTTTTTCCAAAAAATTAGCAGACTATAGTCTTTCGTTTTTTTTTCGAAGATTTTTTGACCCTCTCCGATTTCCTTAGGAAAATTTCAGAATCTAATATGAACCCTAAACACTTGAAAAATATGTGCCAAACATCCCCCATCCCCTCCGATCTGTTCCAAAAAAATTCCGAAAGTTTTCTAGAACAACCCAATTCTGAACGTTTCTTAGCCAGGTGTGGAACAGTGGGAAGGGGTGAGGGAAGTTTGCCCCATAATTTCCAAGTGTATACCCTCCAAATAACATTCTGGGAAAATCGGGGCGAGATCTGAAGGGGTGATTTTTTTTTTCCAAAAAATGAGCAAAGACTATAGTCTTTCGTTTTTTTTTCGAAGATTTTTTGACCCTCTCCGATTTCCTTAGGAAAATTTCAGAATCTAATATGAACCCTAAACACTTGAAAAATATGTGCCAAACATCCCCCATCCCCTCCGATCTGGTCCAAAAAAATTCCGAAAGTTTTCTGGAACAACCCAATTCTGAACGTTTCCTAGCCAGGTGTGGAACAGTGGGAAGGGGTGAGGGAAGTTTGCCCCATAATTTCCAAGTGTATACCCTCCAAATAACATTCTGGGAAAATCGGGGCGAGATCTGAAGGGGTGAAATTTTTTTCTAAAAAATGAGCAAAGACTATATATAGTCTTTCGTTTTTTTTTCGAAGATTTTTTGACCCTCTCCGATTTCCTTAGGAAAATTTCAGAATCTAATATGAACCCTAAACACTTGAAAAATATGTGCCAAACATCCCCCATCCCCTCCGATCTGGTCCAAAAAAATTCCGAAAGTTTTCTGGAACAACCCAATTCTGAACGTTTCCTAGCCAGGTGTGGAACAGTGGGAAGGGGTGAGGGAAGTTTGCCCCATAATTTCCAAGTGTATACCCTCCAAATAACATTCTGGGAAAATCGGGGCGAGATCTGAAGGGGTGAAATTTTTTTCTAAAAAATGAGCAAAGACTATAGTCTTTCGTTTTTTTTTCGAAGATTTTTTGACCCTCTCCGATTTCCTTAGGAAAATTTCAGAATCTAATATGAACCCTAAAGACTTGAAAAATATGTGCCAAACATCCCCCATCCCCTCCGATCTGGTCCAAAAAAATTCCGAAAGTTTTCTGGAACAACCCAATTCTGAACGTTTCCTAGCCAGGTGTGGAACAGTGGGAAGGGGTGAGGGAAGTTTGCCCCATAATTTCCAAGTGTATACCCTCCAAATATCATTCTGGGAAAATCGGGGCGAGATCTGAAGGGGTGAAATTTTTTTCTAAAAAATTAGCAAAGACTATAGTCTTTCGTTTTTTTTTCGAAGATTTTTTGACCCTCTCCGATTTCCTTAGGAAAATTTCAGAATCTAATATGAACCCTAAAGACTTGAAAAATATGTGCCAAACATCCCCCATCCCCTCCGATCTGGTCCAAAAAAATTCCGAAAGTTTTCTGGAACAACCCAATTCTGAACGTTTCCTAGCCAGGTGTGGAACAGTGGGAAGGGGTGAGGGAAGTTTGCCCCATAATTTCCAAGTGTATACCCTCCAAATAACATTCTGGGAAAATCGGGGCGAGATCTGAAGGGGTGAATTTTTTTTCCAAAAAATGAGCAAAGACTATAGTCTTTCGTTTTTTTTTCGAAGATTTTTTGACCCTCCGATTTCCTTAGGAAAATTTCAGAATCTAATATGAACCCTAAACACTTGAAAAATATGTGCCAAACATCCCCCATCCCCTCCGATCTGGTCCAAAAAAATTCCGAAAGTTTTCTGGAACAACCCAATTCTGAACGTTTCCTAGCCAGGTGTGGAACAGTGGGAAGGGGTGAGGGAAGTTTGCCCCATAATTTCCAAGTGTATACCCTCCAAATAACATTCTGGGAAAATCGGGGCGAGATCTGAAGGGGTGAAATTTTTTTCTAAAAAATGAGCAAAGACTATATATATAGTCTTTCGTTTTTTTTTCGAAGATTTTTTGACCCTCTCCGATTTCCTTAGGAAAATTTCAGAATCTAATATGAACCCTAAACACTTGAAAAATATGTGCCAAACATCCCCCATCCCCTCCGATCTGGTCCAAAAAAATTCCGAAAGTTTTCTGGAACAACCCAATTCTGAACGTTTCCTAGCCAGGTGTGGAACAGTGGGAAGGGGTGAGGGAAGTTTGCCCCATAATTTCCAAGTGTATACCCTCCAAATAACATTCTGGGAAAATCGGGGCGAGATCTGAAGGGGTGAAATTTTTTTCTAAAAAATGAGCAAAGACTATAGTCTTTCGTTTTTTTTTCGAAGATTTTTTGACCCTCTCCGATTTCCTTAGGAAAATTTCAGAATCTAATATGAACCCTAAAGACTTGAAAAATATGTGCCAAACATCCCCCATCCCCTCCGATCTGGTCCAAAAAAATTCCGAAAGTTTTCTGGAACAACCCAATTCTGAACGTT
The DNA here is from genome assembly GCA_963082805.1 of Hemicrepidius hirtus. Lineage (NCBI taxonomy): Eukaryota > Metazoa > Arthropoda > Insecta > Coleoptera > Elateridae > Hemicrepidius > Hemicrepidius hirtus. Next base: position 26,364,242 of record OY720167.1, read on the forward strand.
TCCTAGCCAGGTGTGGAACAGTGGGAAGGGGTGAGGGAAGTTTGCCCCATAATTTCCAAGTGTATACCCTCCAAATATCATTCTGGGAAAATCGGGGCGAGATCTGAAGGGGTGAAATTTTTTTCTAAAAAATTAGCAAAGACTATAGTCTTTCGTTTTTTTTTCGAAGATTTTTTGACCCTCTCCGATTTCCTTAGGAAAATTTCAGAATCTAATATGAACCCTAAAGACTTGAAAAATATGTGCCAAACATCCCCCATCCCCTCCGATCTGGTCCAAAAAAATTCCGAAAGTTTTCTGGAACAACCCAATTCTGAACGTTTCCTAGCCAGGTGTGGAACAGTGGGAAGGGGTGAGGGAAGTTTGCCCCATAATTTCCAAGTGTATACCCTCCAAATAACATTCTGGGAAAATCGGGGCGAGATCTGAAGGGGTGAATTTTTTTTCCAAAAAATGAGCAAAGACTATAGTCTTTCGTTTTTTTTTCGAAGATTTTTTGACCCTCTCCGATTTCCTTAGGAAAATTTCAGAATCTAATATGAACCCTAAACACTTGAAAAAAATATGTGCCAAACATCCCCCATCCCCTCCGATCTGGTCCAAAAAAATTCCGAAAGTTTTCTGGAACAACCCAATTCTGAACGTTTCCTAGCCAGGTGTGGAACAGTGGGAAGGGGTGAGGGAAGTTTGCCTCATAATTTCCAAGTGTATACCCTCCAAATAACATTCTGGGAAAATCGGGGCGAGATCTGAAGGGGTGAATTTTTTTTCCAAAAAATGAGCAAAGACTATAGTCTTTCGTTTTTTTTTCGAAGATTTTTTGACCCTCTCCGATTTCCTTAGGAAAATTTCAGAATCTAATATGAACCCTAAACACTTGAAAAAAATATGTGCCAAACATCCCCCATCCCCTCCGATCTGGTCCAAAAAAATTCCGAAAGTTTTCTGGAACAACCCAATTCTGAACGTTTCCTAGCCAGGTGTGGAACAGTGGGAAGGGGTGAGGGAAGTTTGCCCCATAATTTCCAAGTGTATACCCTCCAAATAACATTCTGGGAAAATCGGGGCGAGATCTGAAGGGGTGAAATTTTTTTCTAAAAAATGAGCAAAGACTATAGTCTTTCGTTTTTTTTTCGAAGATTTTTTGACCCTCTCCGATTTCCTTAGGAAAATTTCAGAATCTAATATGAACCCTAAAGACTTGAAAAATATGTGCCAAACATCCCCCATCCCCTCCGATCTGGTCCAAAAAAATTCCGAAAGTTTTCTGGAACAACCCAATTCTGAACGTTTCCTAGCCAGGTGTGGAACAGTGGGAAGGGGTGAGGGAAGTTTGCCCCATAATTTCCAAGTGTATACCCTCCAAATATCATTCTGGGAAAATCGGGGCGAGATCTGAAGGGGTGAAATTTTTTTCTAAAAAATTAGCAAAGGCTATAGTCTTTCGTTTTTTTTTTCGAAGATTTTTTGACCCTCTCCGATTTCCTTAGGAAAATTTCAGAATCTAATATGAACCCTAAAGACTTGAAAAATATGTGCCAAACATCCCCCATCCCCTCCGATCTGGTCCAAAAAAATTCCGAAAGTTTTCTGGAACAACCCAATTCTGAACGTTTCCTAGCCAGGTGTGGAACAGTGGGAAGGGGTGAGGGAAGTTTGCCCCATAATTTCCAAGTGTATACCCTCCAAATAACATTCTGGGAAAATCGGGGCGAGATCTGAAGGGGTGAAATTTTTTTCTAAAAAATGAGCAAAGACTATAGTCTCCTGTTTTAAAGATACGAATACGATTAAATAAGCAAAATTGTAGTATTTTTGATTTCTGATTCAATGGCGCACATAACAATGTGAGAAAATTACGGGTTGCGGAGTACAGCCCTTTGACCCTGTGTCTTTTTGTTTTTTCGTAACGCCCTGTATATATTTTTGATTATTGGATGTATCCAATTGTTGTCTAAAGAAAATGATTAAAACTAATCTAGTAATATTAGGAATACTTACGTTTATGAAAAACGCAACAACACAAAAACTAGCAACAACACGATCGCGAAAATACAGGACGTGGCGAAAAAAGTAGTCACTGTATTCTAACCGCTCTCTTAAAAATATTCTAGAAATGTAGTACGCAGGAAAACTATTTCTGATAAGAAATATTTTCAGATAGAATAACACGTAGGTAACTATCAAACATAATCGAACCCCCTCTTTGCCATCTTAGAAGAAACACAAATTTTGAAAATTCAATTAAAAGCAACGAATGAATTTTCCATTAAAGGAAAATATTATTAGCACACCGAAAGTGTTTCCTCTACGGTAACAGAATCAATTCAGAAAGCTTCACCTAAAGTCTCCCCAGTGGAAACGTTTTGTACACAAGAAACATAGTTTAGTAAACAAACATTTACAGGATTTTAAGGATGAATATTATAATATAAATAATAAATATTAAATAAAATATCGATTTCAACGGGAAATAACAAGATTTATTGGCTTTATACGTATTTCGGCATCAAAGTATAAATACGTATAAAGCGAATAAATCTTGTTATTTCCCGTTGAAATCGATATTTTATTTATTATTTATATAATCATGGATTTCAACAAAGTGACGCTTGAGAATGTCAATAAATTAATATTATAATGCTTAATTTTTTTTCTTTGTCAAGAAAGTGATCGGGTGAAAAAAGAAATAAAAAAATATTAATCCTCGAATCCTGCAGAACCCGATAAGCGGAAATGTGCATTGTTTTTGGTTTTCCATAAAATTAGTAAACAGGGCGAGGGGGGTTTTATTTATCTCTCAAGCAAAAAATAATGAAACCCCAAAAACAGATGAACATTTTTGAAGCTTATCAAGTTCAGTAAATACACAAAAATACAATGGAAGAACCATTTTCTAAGTCAATTAACTTTACTAACCAGAATAGAAGAAAACATTTTTAATTTCGAAAAACTAAAATACAATATACGTTGGTTTTAACGTACCCCGGGGAAAAATAAATGGCAACATGTAAACTATTTATTATTATTATGCAACCTGAATTAATAATATTAACATAAATATGGAGTAACAGAGTTGAAAATTGGGGATTCGCGTTACCAGGGCTGTTCGTTAAATTCATGAAAAAAATTAATCTAGCCCCTTTGGTATTGCATACGTAGAGCGATAACGAAAGAGAGCATTATTTAGAGCGAGGGAGAATATTGCAACCACAACAGCTACATTGATTTCGAGGTTGATCAATTAGGATACGCTAAGACATCCCCCAGCCCCCGACGTGACCAAAGGTGGGCCACCTTCGTAGTATACACCGCCTTTTCGTCTCATCATCGACATGGCTATCGATCAAAGGCTACCGACGATGTATGGTGCCCTATGCCCCTGGGTGGGCTAGCTACAGAGTGGGATTATCCAACCCACCGGCCAAACGCCAGTCTAGACCGCAGCCTCCCTGACCAAGATCAGCCACCAAAGAGGGGATGTGATTGAAAACCCCCTCACTCACTAAATGCTCTCGAAAGGGAAACTAGTTATAAAGAATATTTCTGAATCAAGTGTAACACTTTTATTCCGATGAATAAAAAAAAATAGTGTAACATGTTGCGTGACACAAAATAAAATGTATCTATAAGAATTCAAAAAGACAAAAAGACGCGATGAGACAGTATGTCTTTTACGCAATGCTTCTTTGCAGGCTTGTTTGACTCAAATTTTCTTTATTCGAAATTTAAGTTATCTATTAAAGTTTTGTATAATGATTACACATTTTACAAAAACTGTATGCCGTAATTAAAGTAGATGTAATTTTTGATATTTTTTATGGGGTTGTAATAAGGATTGGTAAAATCGAAAATACTGGTAGTACTAAGACTTAGATATTCGGTTAGTAATAACAAAAATTATTTTAGGGGTTGAAACAGTTTGAAAATAAAAAAAATTTAAACTTACCCTTAAAAAAGTTTTCTCTGCTGAATTTGTTATTCTTTGGATGTGAGGGGGCTGCTTCTGATCCCTTAATGATTGACAACTGCAAAATAGAAAATATTAATTAATAATTTTCTTGAAAATACAAATTCAGTCTATAAATTAGAAATAACTATAGGCACTATGGCATTTCTTTCAAAATCTACCCTAAAATCGACTTACAGTTCGCTCACTGCAAATTGAAGTCGAATAGACAAAGAAAGGTTGAATACATTTTGGTCCGCAATTTTAACCCTACAATTAATTCCAAATTTAGAAATCACCCAATCGTTGTGGACTTCCAAGAAACAGAATTTGGTGGCGTCTAAAAACTGGAAAGTTGTTCATCATCTGCTTGTTGCATTCTTTAATTTTATTTCAAACGCTTACGTCAAAACCTACCTAGTTTTTTTTCCTGGTTAACTACATCTTAAATTTTGTGCATATTGACGTCATTGCTGATTCAAATTTAAAAACGTATCAATTTGCGTTAAAAAAACTAAAAATAAAATACTACCGTCTGCTATAATTAAGTAGAATGACGAATTATCTCGAGTCATCTAATAAATTATAAAGTTCATGCAAAGTCTCTTTCATCACAGATTTATGTCAGCAAATGATAACCGATAAATAGGAAAAGCACGAAAAAAACCGACGAAAAAATATTTGAACACGCATACACCTTATTTGTTCAAAATAAATATTCTGTATATGCAAATAAAATTATTTTAAGGAACAAAAAGGTGTGAATCAACCCTTTCCATGTTCTTTTTTTAAGTTTATTTAAGGGTAATGGCCGAGATCTTGGTTTGGTGATCTCTGGTCTCAAAGTAACTCAGTTTAACCATCCAAGGTTTTTCAATGAAAAGCCATTGACCAACGAAAAATTGTTATTGTTATTTTTACAAACAACTATTTTCATGTTTTTTTTCTTTATTTCAGTGGTCTTTTGTGACTACACGGCTTCAGGAAGGTCATTACAATTTATTGAAGAATACATAGTACGAGAAGTCCTGCCATGTTTTGGGAATACCCATTCAACGACCAATATTACCTCTTTACAAACAACACTTTTTAGGTAAGTGTGGGAGTTTGTTTTTAAACAATTCAAGGAAAATAAATCACAATAAATTCTTGTTTACGCGTAGGTGTTAAATACGTCCCTGTACTATTTTATTATAAAAAATGATTCCACACCATGTATGTACTTGTTTATTATATTAACTTGTTGCACTTTATGAAATTATTCTAAAAGGAACTCGCTTTGATTTTCATTAAGTGCTAGTTCAATTAGGACATCCTTTTACTCGAGAAGTTAATGGCTTGTAGTAGAAACATGACCAATTTACCAACAACTATGTGCATATTAAATTAAAGGAAATTAAATTAATGGGGAACCCAATCACAGGATCCTGTGCCCTGTTTATCGAACTTATTTCGGGTCTATTTTTTAACCACCCCTATTTTTCAGACATGAAGCTAGAGAAATTATAAGGAATGCTGTGAATGCGTCTGAAGAAGATGCGCTCCTGTTTACAGGACAAGGATGTGTAGGAGCTATAAAAAAATTAATTACATCCCTGGACCTCCAAGAACCACCCATTATTTTTACGGGACCCAGTGAGGACCATGACAATCTAAAACTATGGCATGAGATTGGAGCTAAGGTAAAAGACCTTATTCGAGAGAGGAAGTCGCGTATTGTTTGTATTAAAATTAAATATTACGTCAGTTTGCCTGAAAGGTACCTATTAGATAAAAAGTGAACGTGTTTTCTTTAAAACCAGTTAGTGCCGGTTATCTTGTTATATTAGATAGAAATTAGTTTTTATTGGCGTGCTCCCAAATTAATTTTTTATGTTGAAAATAAATAATTTATTTTTGGATTCTTTTCTTGGAAAATTTTAAACGCGATTTTAGTTTTGTTTTATCAAATTTTGATAAAAAAATCCACTTGTAATTTTCAGATAATAAGAATTTCGGAAACGAAAGAAGGTTTTTTGGATCTAAACGATTTGGAAGAGCAACTAAGGCTACATCAAAACATAGGAAGACAATTAATAGGATGTTTATCCATAGCTTCGAATGTAACAGGAATCCTCGTCGACGATGTGGCTTCAACAATTTTGCTCCATCAATATGGGGCTCTTGCATTTTGGGATTACAACGTCGCCGCTCCAAATGTTCAAATCGATATGAATCCTCTCGTTTCGGGAGTGGAAGAACATTCCTCCGGCAAAGATGCGATTTATTTTTCCGGACATAAATTCATAGGCGGCGTGCAAACTCCAGGTTGTTAAATTTTCCCAAGATGTCTTCTTTGTGGGTGTTTAATTACCGTTCTTTTAATTTCCAGGCATGTTCATCGTGAGAAAGTCGTTGTTTAAGCGTACAACTGGAGAAGGAAACGATGGATTTTTTGAGCCACAGGAACGCAATAAAGTATTAACCTTCCATGCCTTCCTTAATATTACTGTCATTAACATTTTTATTTCTTGTAGTGTTTTGAACTCCAGGAAGAAGGAAATGCGGCTGAAGTGGTCGAATCCATTAGAGCAGGACTCGTAATGCAGTTAAAAGAAACTATTACCGTATCCAATATCATGCAGAGACAGGAAAAGATAACCAAGTATGTATAATTGACGTCAGAATCGTTCAGAGCTTATTTCCTCTTAAATGGACGGACCGTGATTCCAAAGAAAGCAAAACGAAAACTCATAGAAACACCCTTTGTTTCCTGAAGAATAATAATCTGCCTATCACAAACCGTTTAGGTCTATACCTGGAGAATTTGTTCCCATTCTTTAGGTCCAGGACTTCGTTTAGAATTTCCTTCTTTTTTAACTTTTCCCAATCTTCTTCTATGCTTTCCATCCAATGCCTTCTTCGTGGCTTCGTGTTTCAGCATTTTGCTGCGTTCTATTTTTAAAGCAATATTCCCTTCCAAATTTTTCTGTATTCCAAGCGGGGATCTAAAGAAATTTTCTGGGGGGGGGGGAATGATTCGGGAGCTATGGAAAACCCCAGGTGATGATGTGAAACACCCCCCCTGTAGATCCGTGCTTGCCATATTCGCTCCACTGTATCGTCCGCTGGTCCAACATTTTTGTCTTTACAAAAGCGCCTCCACCATTTTTTCTACGCGATCACTAAATCAGATTCTAATCCCCTATGTCTTTCCTTGTTTACAGACAAATGTTGCAACAAATCCGCACAATACCAGAAATAATTTTATTGGGAAATAAATCGACAACTCTAAAGCGTCTACCAGTTTTTTCCTTCATGGTTAGACACCCCAGAGGTACATTTTTGCACCACAATTTTGTTTGCGCGGTATTGAACGATGTCTTCGGTATACAAGCACGCGGCGGATGCGCTTCTTCAGGACCATATCTACAGGATCTCTTGGGAATTGACCAAAATTTAGCTGACCAGTATGAAAATATTATTCTCGAAGATCGGTAAGTTTATTCCCAAACCCTTTATCTTTTAAAATTAATTTTGAAATTTCAGGAGACTGAGTAGTTTGAATCTCTCCATGCAAAATTCCACGTTAGAATTATTAAGACCCGGTTTTACAAGAATCAGTCTTCCATATTTCATAAACGATCCTGAATTAGCGTTTGTAATGGAAGCTGTTAAAATGGTGGCGACGGAAGGATGGAAATTGCTTCCACAATACGTAGTCGATTTGGAAACGGGAGAATGGCGCCATCATTCAAATTCAATTTCTAAAGATCGTAAATGGTTAGGGTCCATTAGATATGTTGATGGTAAAATGACGATGAACGAAAGAAGAATTTCGGGTCCAGGTTTATTCCCTCAAAATTATTCGGAATGTTTACAAACTGCCAGAAATTTATTTAACCGTGCACGAAAGACTGTGAATAGAAATCCTTATCCGAATCAAGGAATACATTTTGATATAAGAGGGGAAAAATTAAGATGGTTTATGCTTCCCCAAGAAGCACAAGATTTGTTAACAACCAATTCGCAAAATGTTAAACACAATCTTCCATTTGACCCGATGGGGTATTCCGGTTCAAAACGAAATGATAAAAAAGAAGAAAAACTTCACGTTAACACCGCGTTATCACCGGGAATGTCCACAAGACATTATAGTTTACCAGCAATTGATGATCCGCGATTAAATGGAACTCCATCTCCAGTGCCATATTATATTCCAGAACCATTTCAATGTGCCATGAATCGTCCGATAACTCAACCGCAGTTTATACAGGGTCCTCCAAATTTTGCAGTTGGGGAAACAGTTAATTCGGCTATTTTTAATCCAGTTACTGCAACAACCATGTTCCAACGCGAAAGATGTATGAGTTTAGGCGATCCAAATATTTCTCCACCTCCTCCTCCACCCCCGCTTTTAAGTCCACAAACTAGAGCTAGTCTAGGTATGGCAAACTTTCGTAAACGCAACTGCAGTTGTAGTAGCCAAACCGATCTTCAATCTTTGGATTCGGATGTTAACTTATCTCCAACACATAGTCTAAGTATGTTATATGCTAGCACTAACGATTGCAGTCAATATGGAAGAGCTTCTCCCGCACCAAGTGTTGATCTCCATGCGTATGTAAGTGAAATTTCCAAAGAATTAGCTACGAGTATCAAATCTGAAATACGCGAAGTGATTAATAAAGTTGAAGACGTATTAGAAAATACGGACAGTATTGATGTTAGTAACATGACGTTCTCTTGTAACGAGAAGCATGGAAGTGGAAGCGAAGATGGAAGAAGTGATTCAATTTCAGCGAACGATGTCGCGGAATATTTAGAAAAAGTATCAAGGGAAATGGCAAACGAAGTTAAATCTGAAATCCGGGATGTTGTAAGTGCTGTGGATGTTTTTATAACACCCGAGAATCAGGAACGTCATAGTTTTTCAAGGGCTTCCAGTGCTGGTGATAGCGACCGATTCAATTCCGCTTCCCTTCATAGGTATATTCCAAGTTCGAGCACTGAAACTCCTGAAACCAACAATTCCAACAAATTAAGTGACGAAGAACAATCTGAGAAAACACCCAAGACTAAGTTACTTGCATCAACTGTTACTAGCGTAAGTTCTCAAGATAGCGGCATTAATTTATCATTCCATGAACAAGAATATTTTAGTAACGATTTCGCAAAAAAACGTAGTAGCTCGGAATCATCTGCAAGCAGGCAATTACGTCAGGAAAGTGAAAAACTAAGATACTCAACTTTGCAGAGACAAAATAAAAGTGAGTTGATCGAAAGAAATAATGACACAAATCCTAGTGGGTCCAAATTTATATGCACGCCCAAAAATATTTGGCAACCAACTGTCGAGGCAATCCAAGAATTCGAGATGATTAAGGATGGGGATAAGGTCATGGTGTGCTTGTCAGGAGGAAAAGATTCGTTAAGTTTACTCCACACGTTGTTGCAGTATCAAAGTCATGTGCAGAACAAAGGAATTTTGTTTAGTCTTGGTGCGGTGACTGTTGATCCTGATTCTTCAGGATGCGATCCTTGTATTCTTATTCCGCACTTGAAGCAAATGGGTGTCCATTATGTACTAGAAGAACAAAATGATGAAGTCCATTCTGAATCAGGTAAGATTTTTTTCCCTAAGTTGTATCAGAATAAAATCCTTGACATTCTACATTGCAACCAAGAACTAATTTTAGTTTTCCTCCTCTTCCAGATAGTTTCCAACAATCAAAAGAAAACCTTTGCAGCTTTTGTACATCAGATAAACGTCATCGATTGTATGCAACAGCAAAAAGTTGTGGCTATAATGTTATAGCAGTCGGTCAACATTTAGATGACTTATGTGAAAGTTTTATTCTATCAATTTTCCATACCGGAAAATTAAGGACCATGAAGGGACATTATTATATAAAGTAAGTTAAATTTATTCGACTCGGATATGTATACCTTCCCTGCGTGTTTCGTGATTGAAATATTACGCAACCCCCTTTAGAAACAGAAGCACTCAAAATAATTATATCGGTAACGTTCTAATTTGGGGCGTTGTCAAATTAAGGTGCCAGGGTTGTAGTTTTCGGACGACCAGTCATAGCCTTGATTTTTTAATGTTGGAAGTCAACAACAATTTTGATATTCTCAACGTTTTCTGATCTTCCACTTCCACCTGATAAAAGTTTTCTAAACATTTTGAAAAATTAGTTGACGGGGCGCGCAAGAGTGCCCTCTAACCGACAAACCGACAGCACTATTGGAAAATCCTTTTGGCTGGAAGTTGTACCCAGATGGGTCCCCATTTTGTCCCATTTTTGTCCCGATCGGGGTCGATGAAATTTTTTTTTAATTTCAAGGGTTACCCCTTGCTTTTTTTTCAAAAAACAGTTTTTTCCCTTTAAAATACACTTGCCGATGCCGGACCGCGTTCACGATCATATCATAAGAAAGGTTTCGCGAAGATGCATCTTTTGTCCCCTGGGCATCGACTCGCTAACCCTCCCGGTTTCGGAGTTACGGGGCCGAAAAGAAAAAACACAAAACGCCCCCTAGCGGCCTGCACGATAATCGCAGTTGTTTCTATTTAACGCAAATATATAAAGCTCGATGCGCTCTTTCCATTGCCGCAAACTGCGACCCCCTAACTCTTTTACTTTCCGAGATATTAATTTTTTAAACTTTTTCATAAAAAAAATTTTGAAACTTGGTCAAAACCATCCAAAAACGATACTCTTTTTGGCGACGTCGCCGACGAAAAACGCGTTGCCGGATCGAATTGCGGTTTGGACATGTAATACCCCACACCTTTCCCTAGCCTTTCGCGAGCGCGGAGCCCTACCGTTCCCATAGCAACGGAGCTGCGATTTTCCAAAGCCACCTCTGCGAAAAACGGTTTTTTCCTTGTAGCGCGGTAAAACGCATTCGGGATTGGGTTGGACCCGATGGAGGTTGTAGCCCTCGAAAAGCTGCATCCGATAGGCTATAGCGCATCTCCCTAACCGCACTGGTTTCGGAGTTATGGAGCTCTAAAGAAAAAAGTTTGGCACCCTCTGGTGGCGACGGCGTGAATCTCAAGGGGTTCAGATTTGGTACAGTTATACACTTTGACGAGCTTTTTCCAACGCCACTAACCGCGATCTCGCATCCCGCTCGGTTTAGGAGATACGGAACCCCAAAAATCTTCAAAATTGACTTTCTTCAAATTTTTTCGAAATTTTGAATGTTCGCCACGGGCAGACGAAGGGTGATATCGAATCGCGGTTTGCGGGACTGGATTCGGATCACGAGGGAGAATCGATTCGTCTAGGATTTAGTGGGGAAAAAAATTTATCATCCTTATCTTAAAATAAAATAAACATTTTACTGTTTGACAATAACGTCACACCTGTGTGCACTTCAGTTCTAAACGTTAGGTAATATTTTTTTTCAGGGAGCAAAACTTACGCGTAATTCGACCATTCATATACGTGAGAGAGAAAGCAATTCGTCATTTTGTTGTTACGCAAAAACTGCCAGCAAATTTAGAAACCAATCATTTTGAAAACACAAAAGAACGTCAAAGGGCTAGACAGATGTTAGCCCAACAAGAGATTCTCTTCCCAAAACTATTTGGAAATATTCGATCCGCTATCCATCCAATACTTGGCTTCCAAATTGAAGATAAAGAGGTTAAAATAAAGCGTAAAATGAAATCCAAAGACAGTGAAGATATATCCGAAGACGAGACTGAAGAAGAACCTGTTACGAAAGCAGACTAATTTATTTTCCTTTAAGGTTCTTTTGGTATGTGTGAATGCTCAAAAAATAGATTTTGTATTGTTTTATAAGAATATTTGCACGTTAAGTTTTAACGTATATTATACAAAAATGTTAACGATGAATGTGTATAATCTTTTATTAAAAATATTGATATTGTATTCGACTGATTTCATTTTCAGTAATTTTTTAGGACCTACCGATTTAAGTCGAGATTCATAAATAAATAATAATCATTTTTAATTTTAACTTTTGTACTTCATCCATGTAAACGATAAGTAAGTAGATATTTTAGACATTTAAATTATTTAGTAGATAGACAGGCATTTTTATTATTATAATAAATTATATAATTATTATTATTATGTGTGAAGATTCCTTGAGAAAATGTGATCTATTAGTATTAGGTCGTTGTTAATTCAGATATTTAACAATGTTAAGATGTAATGGTGGAATGTACTTTATTTTTACTGCCTAATCAATAAAAACATTTGCAAAATTTCAATTCTATTGGTTTTTATTTTATACTAATCACGGAAAAGTTCCTATTAAAATGGGTCCGCAAATGCTTCGATATCGAGATACGGGGTGCTGAAATTTTTTTTCATAAATTCCGAAATTATTTTTTTTAATTATTATTATTTTACAAATAATGTTCAAAATGACCGCCGTTAGCTTCAAAATAAGCTTCTTTTCTTCGGACAAAATTTTGAGGCCAAAGGAGGCCATTATTCAAAAAACGGATTTGCAGAATTATTTTTTTATTCGCATTTTTCATCTTTGAAGTGTGATTTACACGAAAACGGTTAATGGTAGGAAAAAATCTCAAGAGTCTGTTTCAACCGTAAATTATTGAGAAATTTGAAAATTGTGCCGAATATAAAAAAACAGTGGCGTACCATTTTTTACACACCCTGTATCTCGATAACGAAGCATTTGCGGACCCATGTTAATAGGAACTTTTTCTCTTATTTTCATGAAAGGATGCCGTTTCTTTTTGGAACACCCTGTATGGAAAATATTTAAACTGGAATTTAAAAAAACCTATTAATACATGAAATAAATTATTTATTCAAAACATATAACATTATAAGCGTTAATTAAAACATGAGCCTAATTCTACACAATAAATGGAAATGGAACGATAATAGGAACTTAAAAACATCAATACAAATGTTTATTCATTTTGGCAACCGTGATCTCCAGCAGCGCATCCGCAATTGTCAGCTAAAAATTAAAATATTAATTAATTACGAGGAGAAAATATAAATTTTTATACCTGGATTTTCAGCACATTTGCAATCATCCCCGCATTTGCAATCACTACCGCATTTTGCTTGTCCATCTGAGCAAGTTTCTGTAAAAAAGGGGTTGAATATTTTTTGATTTCAGTTCAAAGACTTAAAATCTAATCATAAAAATGTCAGGTTTTTTAATTCATACAAAAAAATTAAAGCTTCTTTGGAATGGTTTTATTTTGTACTTGAGGGGTAGTTTTAACCCCTGATAACCAATTAATCTTAACATGTTTAGATTAAATTATTTTTGGTTACATAATCAATTTTTTTACTGCAATTATCTATTTATTGGATAAATAATTGAATACTGAAATATTTAACCCCAGAAATATCAATTGTAGGGAAAACATTCAGTAGGTTCCTACTGGGTAAAGTTTGTCCTCAGAACGACCTTAGAGAATCAACAATAATTGTTCTTTTTTTGGCATAAAGGGCGTAAAAAATGTTGAATTTAATTACACCAAGAAATTTTTTTAAACAAACTTGAAAAGCACGGAAATTCAAAGAAACCGAATGTTTTGTTCAATTTTCTATTTAACCCATACGTGATTACTGATTACGTGACGCCTAACGCGTCCTTTTTTAAAGGGGATGAAAATTGATTTTCACGAGAAAAACCTACAATTTTTTAGCTAGGTATAAAAACTATTTCAAACCATCAATTAAAAATCACTTTAAAACGTGTAAAGTGGGAGATTATAATTAAAATCTGTATAATCCCCTCGCTTCCCTTAATATTCCCAACCCCTATAAGAACAAACATTGATACAAAATTATTTCTAATTAAATTGCTTTCTAAAAATATGTTTTAAAAAACATGTAAGATAATATTTTAATTCGATTAAAATTTTAAATTTACCTTTGCATGAATCACAAGGTGACGGCATGTTTAATAAAACGAGTGGTTGAAAAAGCCGGCACTTTCAATAATCAAACACACAAACAGGTATGTTTCTAATGAAATGGTGAAACAGGAACTGCAACGCAAAATATTCCGCGGACGTATTTATAAACAACGCCGGCGTCTTCCCCCGTACATCCTTTAAGCAAACCGCGATCGAACGTTGCTCCGAATTAAGGGGTGGGGGTGCAGGTTAAAAAAAGTAATTAGATACACCGGTATATGCAAGTATTTGAAAAATTTACATGAATGCGTAAAGCCTCGACACGCATCTGTTATGTCGTTTAATTTTTAATCGAATCCGCGAGCGATTTTCTTTTTCCTATTCCGTTTTACGGATTTATTACTTCCTTTGATAATGTAACAGCCCCGTGTTGGGTGTTTTCATGTAACGTGGCAGGTTTAATCACCACACGTGACTTTTCTGCACGACCTTACGGGATCGAGTTCTTATGTAACATTTTTTTTCAAAAATGTGTAATTCGCTGAAGTGAAACCTTTTTTTATTTACTCAAACATTATTTTTGACTTGAAAACACATTACACGATTTAAAGTGATTTTTAATTGATGGCTTGGAATAGTTTTTGTATCTACCTAAAAAATTGAAGGACTTGAAGAATTTCCTGTGAAAATCAATTTACATCCCCTTTAAAACAGGACGTGTTAGGCGTCACGTAATAGGAAGCTTAAATAAAACCTTCGGTTTCCTTGGATTTTCTTGCTTTTCAAGTTTGTTTAAAAATTTTTCTTGTTGTAAATAAATTAAACATTTTTACGCCTTTTAACCCAAATAAATAATAATTGTTGATACTCTAAGGCCGTTCTGAGGACAAACTTTACGCAGTAGGAACCTACTGAATGTTGTCCCTACACAATTCATGTTTCTGGGGTTAAATATTCAGTATTCAATTATTTATCCAATAAATATGTAATTGCAGTAAAAAAAATTATAATCAAATACAAAAAGAAAAATTGATTATGTAACTAAAAATAATTTAATCTAAACATGTTAAGATTAATTGGTTTTCAGGGGTTACAACCACCCCACAAGTACAAAATAAAACCATCCCGAAAAAGCTTTCATTTTTTTGTATGAATTAAAAACCCTGACATTTTTATGATTAGATTTTAAGTCTTTGAACTGAAATCAAAAAATATTCAACCCCTTTTTTACAGAAACTTGCTCAGATGGACAAGCAAAATGCGGTAGTGATTGCAAATGTGGGGATGATTGCAAATGTGCTGAAAATCCAGGTATAAAAATTTATATTTTCACCTGGTAATTAATTAATATTTTAATTTTCAGCCGACAATAATTGCGGATGCGCTGCTGGAGATCACGGTTGCCCAAATCAATAAACATTTGTATTGACGAGTTCCTATTATCGTTCCATTTCCATTTATAATTATTGTGAAGAATTAGGCTCAAAGAAAGTTACATGTTTTCAATAAATAATTTATTTCATGTATTACTAAAAGTTTGGTTTTGACTCGAAACTGTTCTGCAGAACAAATAAATATACCCTACATTTAGCAACCCCCAACAACAATAAGAGAAAATTGGAGGAATTCCAAAAAACAAGTCTTTTACATAAAAAAAAACAGAGGGATTCAAACGGGAGAAGAAGAAAAACAACCTGAAAATCACCTGAAAATTTTAAATAAAAAAAAGGACTTTCATATTTACTTGCCTCCTACGTTTGATATAATTATTAAGTACCTACTTTCTTAAAAATTTTAGTTTAATGAACGTTACGGTTGAGAGGAGTTCTAAATTGGTGAAACATTTCAAAATGGGTTCCAAAAAATTACTTTAAACCAATACACAAATTCTTCTTTTAATGAAGAATAAAACCTTGAGTAATAAAACGTAATTTTAAAGTTTTTACGAGTAAATTAAGATAAAACAAAAAGCTATAAAATAAAAACCGACAGTTTTGGTCAATAAACTTGCACTTCAAACGCGGTTTGACTGAGTGATTAAAGGCGGTACAAGCACAAAAAGAAGACATGGTTGATGGTAATCGAAGTTTCCTTATTAAACAACTTCCGTTTGTCGACTCTCTAATTTGCATATTTGCAATTGTCGAATAATTAATTTAATATTTTCCACGAATTAAACTTAAGTTAGGTACCTAGAAATTATTCAGTCATTCATAAATTGTTTCCTTTTTTTTTGGTTCTGTTTTCTCTTGGAAATAAAGACAGGGCGATAAACCTAGATCTTGGAAGAGATAGGCGTATAAAATATAGTTCAATTGCGATTTGAATATCGTATATTAGACTTGTTCGATTGTACGACGGTGCTCAAGCGTGATGCTCTGAGGATGGAATGGTAGGTATATAAAAGTAAGCAGGTCGGTGAACGTGCTGCTATGTCCGTTTCTTCTAATGATTTAAGGATCGTGAATCAAAAGAAGTAGGTACTATGTAGGTTTGCCACTCATAAACGCAAAAATTGCAAGGTAAAGGCCGGTCACGAACTTTTACTGAATGTTTTTGGTATCATTAGACTAGTAAAAGAAATAGTGCTTGAAGTTTACTGTTAGAGGATGATACACACGAGCAGCAGGAGTTTATGCTTTGATCTGTACCGGGAAGGTATTAATTATCGATTTTTTTTGAAAGTACATTCCTACGAATAACTGTGAGAAATTATATCAAGCGTAATAATGGGAATTTGGGCACGCAACTAAAAGAATGTCAATTAGAAAGGTACCATCTTCAAAATATTTTAGAATGAAACAATATTCGTCCAATTAATGTTTGTCAAGGCTCCTTTTTCAAAAGATTTCAATTCCCCGCCCCCACAAAAATGGTAAAACCTGCAGATTTGATTTCCACAATAATTCATAGTTCCGTTCTCTCTTCTAGAGTGATAATAAAAGAATAGTTTCGATAAATGTGAGAGCAGTTAAGCTACTTTTACTTTACATATTTTCTCGTAAACTTAATCCGTGCTATAGAAATGTAAAGTTATTCTAAATTCTAAATCAGACCAATGACATTCACTAAGGTCAGCAGTTAATATCTAAAGTAATTAAATAATTTCTATTAACAACAAACAAAAAATATACAAAGTACGAAAACTCCGTTAGGAGCGACTGTAGGAAAAAAAGTTTCTTAAAACGACATTCTTTTGAGTCGCAGGTTTTAAAATCATTTTATCTCATTCACGTATTAAGGGATTTACGAAAAGGGATAAGAAAATATGGGGGACAAAGAAGGGGTTAATAAAGATAAGGGCCAGAAATTGAGACTGAGGAGAGCAGAATTGAGAAAAAAGGGCGAAACTGCACTAGTAATAAAAGGGGGCTCAAATAAGAGAAATAAAGAAAGTAGGGGTTGCAAGTGAAGAAAAATGGACAAGAAGGCAAGGATGGAGGAACAAAGTTTGATGGTTGAAGTAAACAGAAGTGGGGAAGGGTTAGTGTAATCTACAAAAATATTTTGCACGTACTCTTGCCTGAAAATGTATATTCTCCAAGTCCTAAATTTTGAGTCAGGGGTGGGTAAAACTCAAGCGCGGATCTAGAGAAATTCTCTGCGGAGAAGCCCCAGGCGATGATGTTCCTCGGAGGGGGTGAGAAAAATTGCCCAAAAAAAAGGAAAGACTATAGTCGTTCCTCATTTTTTTTGACCCCTTCAGATCTCGCCACGATTTTCCCAGAATGTTATTTGGAGGGTATACACTTGGAAATTATGGGGCAAACTTCCCTCACCCCTTCCCACTGCTCCACACCTGGCTAGGAAACGTTCAGAATTGGGTTGTTCCAGAAAACTTTCGGAATTTTTTTTGAACAGATCGGAGGGGATGGGGGATGTTTGGCACATATTTTTCAAGTGTTTAGGGTTCATATTACATTCTGAAATTTTCCTAAGGAAATCGGAGAGGGTCAAAAAATCTTCGAAAAAAAAAGGAAAGACTATAGTCTTTGCTCATTTTTGGGAAAAAAATTTCACCCCTTCAGATCTCGCCCCGATTTTCCCAGAATGTTATTTGGAGGGTGTACACTTGGAAATTATGGGGCAAAGTTCCCTCAAACCTTCCCACTGCTTCGCAGCCGCTTCGAAAATGTTCAGAAATGAAGTTTTTCTGAAAGCTTTCTGAATTTTTTTTGAACAGATGGGAGGGGATGAAGGATGTTTGGCACGTATTTTCCAAGTCTCTAGCCTCCATATTACATTCTGGGAATTTTAGAAGGAAATCGGAGGGTATGAGAAAAATGGCCAAAAAAAAGGAAAGACTATTTGCTCATTTTTTGGAAAATTGTTTGACCCCTTCGATCTCGTCCGGATTTTCCCAGAATTTTATTTGGTGGGGGTGTACACTTGGAAATTATGGGGCAAACTTCCCTCACCCCTTTGTACTGCTTCCCACATCCCACCTGGTTAAACAATTTTCAGTAATGCATTCCTTCTGAAACGTTCCTGAATTTTTTTGAACAGATAGAAGGGGATGAGGGATGTTTGGCAGGTATTTTCCAAGTCTCTAGCCTCCATATTACATTCTGGGAATTTTAGAAGGAAATCGGAGGAGGTGAGAAAATAATCCAAAAAACAAAGAAAGACTACTATAGTAAAATTTTGTGTAA
This sequence comes from Hemicrepidius hirtus, assembly GCA_963082805.1. Classification (NCBI taxonomy): domain Eukaryota; kingdom Metazoa; phylum Arthropoda; class Insecta; order Coleoptera; family Elateridae; genus Hemicrepidius; species Hemicrepidius hirtus. The sequence continues at coordinate 26,382,714 of OY720167.1, forward strand.
TGATGTTTATAACTGGCCGCGGGGGGAGGGAGGGGGAATAATTAACCCTATTATCGGCGTAACAAACAACAATCAAAGTCGATCGTGGCAACAATCAGGCAACAATTAACCGAGAACGACATCTATCTGTCGTAAGTTAAATCTTGACAAAGGAAATTTTAAAAATTATTTGGCGCAATTATTTTAAACATTTCCGTTTAGACACAAGTTCTTTGTTCATTTTCTGAGACTCTTTCCTACTTATCTTGTTTTTTTCGATTACTCACTGATAAATGTATTATAAGCAAATTTTAGTGCGTCAATATTAGACTTATTATATAAAAATATTAACAATATATTTGACGATAATTTTATCCAAAGATAAAAACTTTGGTTTAAGGAATAATTTAAATTTTTTTATCATTAAATTTGTTAGTTTAATTTTATGTACAATATTGTTTACCATGATAAGAAACCTTCTGTAAAAGTTTAAGGAAATAAAACCAGTTTTTATCCTTCATTTTATTGGGGATTAATTTTAAACATCGGGTGTGTAATATTTAATTACAGGAAAATGGGTATCAATTTTCAAAGATAAAGAGGGAAAAGAAATGTAAATATTATTATTATTAATAAAATAAAGAGTTCATTGTGTTTGGGTTTAATTTTGCAGATATTTTTTGTTACTAAGCTTTCATTAAAGTAGTTCTCCTTCAAATTCTCCGTCAATAAACTTGAAGGCAGTAACCTTACTCCTATCTGGGGTACTTTGTCCTGCACTAGACTTATTGCTGTTTCTTCAAATGTTAAGGTCAAAATTATGATAACTTTAAAGAAATTTCAGTCAGCTATCACTACCCAGTGAAAATTAATACAGCAGTGCGTGAAAAACTTAACAAAAACAAACTTTAGTGGATTTTAAATTAAATTTAAATTACGTTAATGTTATGTAAAGCAAGATCAAGTGTAAATAGTAAAAGAGAGTCAATTTAATAATAAGGGACAAACATATCGAGGTCAAATTTGTTTTGATAGAATGATGACATTCTAATCAGACTCAATTTATTCATTTAGTCAGTACTTGTAGTGATTAAGAAAAACAAGCTGTATTTAGATCTTAAAATGTTACGAGTAGCTACAAAAAGTGCTTTTAAAAACAACAAATTTCTTCCCTTAATTTATAATAATAATCAAAAATATTCAACGGAAGTTAATTTACCCCAACAAGCTGATGTTGTTATTATTGGTAAGTAAAATAATTTTTTTAATCGTTTTTGATTCATTTAAATTTTTTTTGAAGGTGGTGGAAGTTTAGGATGTAATACATTATACCAATTATCCAAGAGGGGTGTAAATGCTATCCTGTTAGAAAGAGCAAAGATAACAAGTGGTACAACATGGCACACCGGTGGTCTTTTATGGAGATTACGACCCAGCGATGTAGAAATCCAACTTTTAACATCCACAACTAAACTTATGCAAAGCCTGGAAGAAGAAACAGGAGCAAATCCAGGATACGTAAATAATGGAGGACTCTTTATTTCACGAACAGAGGTTTGTTTTTATTTATTCTTCATTTGACTTTAATTACGTCACAAAGTTACACAATCAGAAATGATAAGAAAAAATAGTAACAAACACAAAAACACAAAATTACAAATTTTGATCCTTAATTTCAGGAACGTCTAAAGGAATACAAACGCTTACACACCCTTGGTCATTATTTCGGCATTGAAAGTCACATTATAACACCTTCAGAAGCTGTTAAACTTCATCCTTTATTAAATCCTAACAGTTTTACTGCTGCTTTATACAGTCCTTCAGATGGTTGCCTTGATCCTTCAATGTTATGTGCAGCCCTCATCAAAGGCGCAACTAAAAACGGTGGAAAGGTAAGCAGCGCATCTTAAAAAAATCCCAGAAAAAAATAACTCTCTTATCCTAGCTCTTCGAAAATTGTCCGGTTAGCAAAATTCAAACGGAAACAAGCACGGGTGTTAGAAGAATAACAGGGGTTGAAACCCCTTACGGCACAGTTAAAACAAAATACATTGTAAACGCAGCTGGAGTATGGGGAAGAGACGTTGCACGTATGGTGGGCCTTGAAATCCCTTTAACCCCACTAAAACATGCTTACGTAATTATGGAAAGCATCCCCGAAGCAAAAGGAACACCCAATGTACGAGACCATGACTTTGCTATCTATTACAGAACACAAGGAGACAAAATCTATATAGGCGGTTATGAAATGAACCCTGAAATAATAAAAGAGGTTTGTAATTACTGGGGGAAGGATCAAGTAGTATGCGTTGGTACTTATATTTTTTTTTATAGATCTCAAGTGACTTTGAATTTGGATTATACGACTTGGATTTTAAGATATTCGGGGTCCATCTTGAACGCGCAGCTCAACTTTCCCCAATTGTAAATAAAGTTGGAATAAAATCAAATATTTGTGGGCCTGAAAGTTTTACCCCAGATCACAAACCGTTACTTGGAGAAGATCCCCGTTTAACAGGTAAATTTTTTAAAAGGCTTTTCACCAGTGTAAATAAATTTCTACTTTAGGCTTCTACCATGCTTGTGGGTTAAATTCAGCGGGAATGATGTTGGGAGGAGGGTGTGCTGAACAAATTGCGCATTGGATAATCAATGGACGACCAGAATTACCAATGTTTAATTACGATATAAGAAGATTTACTCCGGCTATGAGAAACGACAGGGCATGGTTTACAGAAACAAGCCAAGAAGCGTATGCAAAGAATTATAGCATTGTTTTTCCACATGATCAACCACTTGCTGGGCGCAACTTTAAAATTGACGTGTTCCATGAAGTAATGAATCACTTCATTTTCATAACATTCGAAATAAATCATGGACAAATTTTTAGGCGTTGGTGGCAAATGGAGCGATAATGGAACAAGCCCAAGGTTGGGAACGTCCTGGACTTTTCATCAAAGACAGCACAGCCCCTGTACGAGGATACGATTGGTATGGATATTATGATCACGTAGATAATCCCGATAAACGTTACGAAAAACAATTAGAAGGAGACCTTACGTTTGATTTTTCTAAACACCATGACTTGGTAAGAATAAAATTTAAAAAAAAGTATGTTTGATTATTTTCAAATTAGATAGGGGAAGAAGCTTTAGGAGCTCGTACCAATTCCGCCCTATTCGATATGTCTTATTTCTGTAAAATGTACTTAACTGGCCCGGATGCACAATACGCAGCCGATTGGCTTTTTACAGCCCATACCGATAGGGAAGTCGAAAAAGTTGTCTATACTTGTGCTTTAAACAAACAAGGAGGTGTTGAAGGAGATATGACTGTTGTACCATTAAATCAAGGCGTTGGTACTTTAGTAGGACCTATTTTAAAGGTAATCCTGGTAAAAAGCTGTTCCTGAATCATACTTGCTTGTGTTAATTTTAGGGAAAAGGTTATTACATCATTGCTGGAGGAGCTTCTGGTTATCACAGTTTAACCCATTTAAGAAAAGAAATAGACAGGAAACAATTTAAAGCGCATGTTACCGATGTTACTGATAAATTGGGAATTTTATCGATTCAAGGACCAAAAAGGTACCTACGCTATACGAACCAATCTTAACATGAACATAATTTTTAATTTTCAGTGGAGAAATATTACAGTCTCTTACCGAATTCCCAATTACCGATGAAAAGTTACCGTTTGGAATGTCAGATATAATAACCATAGCTGGTCATCAATGCCGAGTAATGAGACTTAGTTTTGTTGGAGAATTAGGATATGAATTACACATCCCAATTGCTTCGGGTATTCCTATTTATAATAAAATTGCTGAAGCGGGAAAAAGTTTTGGTTTGCGTTACGCTGGATATCGCGCTTTATATTCCTTAAGCTGCGAAAAAGGTAAATGATTGATTTCAAACCAAAACTTAAATCTTAAAAGATAATTTTGTAGGATTCCATTTATGGAATTATGATGTAAGAAGTAATGATAATCCTGTGGAAGCTAATCTTGGACGTTTCTGTAGAAAACAAGGTTCTTATTTAGGAAAAGAACACGTAGATAAATTAAAATCAGAAGGAGTTAAAAAACTCAGAGCCTTCTTTATGTTAAAAGATCGAATTCCTCTTTGGGGTAACGAAACCATATGGAGGGATGATAAAATTGTTGGATTTTTAAGAAGAGGAGAGTATGGTTATTTTTTGAAATCCAGTATTGGAATTGGGTACGAATTAACGCTAAACGCTTAAAGTTTTTTTTTTTAAATTCGAAATTATTTCTAGATATGTATCGCATCCAAAGGGTTCGAATGTAACGAATGAATTCCTAACTACCGGGCATTATGAAATTGAAATTATGGGTAAACGCTATCCTGTGCAGGTTTATCTGGAGAGTCCGTTTGACCCAACAAATCAACGACTTTTAGGGCATTACGAACATCAGTTCCAAGAACAAATTCATTTTGAAGACTGATTTTTGTATAGTATATTATATTTTGTACAAATGTATCTTAACTTGATTATCAATTAATAACTGTTATAAAATAAGCTAAAATTAACAAGAATAAATTAGTCAAAGATTAGTCAAGATTTATTATCCTGGAATAAAATAAGATTTCAGCGTTGGAAAATAAAAGGCTTCACTGGATACAAGTTGTAAGCAGTGCATGTAAGAGAGATAGAAAACTCGGGGTCCGCATTATTTAGAGCAGTAATGTAGTACATGTGCTGACAATACATGTTTTTATTTATCAAGCCTGCAGTCTCCTGATTCAAAATCTTTGTATTTTCCCGCTAAAATGTGGGACTATTTATTATTATAGGTGCATTTATTTAACGCGAAAATCTAATTGTAATGGACTTGTTTACACTATACGAAATATCCAAATCTGATCTGGAAACTGTTAAAAAAAATGTTCGTAAACGATTTTTCCTCTTTGTTTCAACGTACCTAAGCAAATTTTGCTTGATTTAACAATTGTAGGACGGATTCCCTTGAATTATTAAACATTGAAATTACATATAAAATAAAAAATTTAAATTTGATTTGAATTTTGGCGGTTTAAATAAACACGCCTCCATCAACACTTCAACCAATGAGATCGGCCCCATTCACAAGTCCACTGTATTTAAAAACTACATAACCCTACTTATTCTAATGTCAAAAATTTAATAATTTTTGAAAATTAATTAATTTTGAAAAAACCATAATTACTGTGAATAAGTTAATTAAACATGTCAATTCCCCATGCATCGTTTTCAGAAATTTCAACCAAACCAAAAAAAATATTGGAACCGGCAGGAACCTACAAACAGAAACTTGCGATGTTGAAAACATTAATTAAAGAAACAGTATTTGTAAGTAAAATGATTTAAAATAAACCCTTAATTTAATATAAAAGCCCTGATATGTTAATCATGTCCTTTTTGAAATGTTTTTATACCCCCTAACCTCTTTTAGGAAAATATGGCATTATGCGATGAAATCAACGAAATTCAAGAATTAGTTTTAATTAGATCAGAAGAACGTAAGTTTTTCCTTAAAAAACTATGTCAGGCCGAACCACAAGTTGAAGTAGAAGTCCAACGTGTAATGAATCAAAACTTTCCGCAACCGCCAACATCAACAACCCCGTTAGCTAAAAAGGGTAAAAAAAGAACAAATACCCATGAAGGAAATGGTAGATTTATAAGTTAGTAAAATTTAATAACAGTAATCAAATAATACTTCCGTCTATTTTAGAACGCAAAGTTGCAAAACCTAGGAAAAGTGCAAGCAAAGTGCGGAAGAAAATAGTACAACTCATACCGTTAGATCAATCAGGACGTCCTATTTTTCCTATAGCGTTGGGTACCTTAACAATACACTCGCTAGGGGAAGTATTATCTGATCGGCCAGAATTTCATTGTGAAGATACTATTTACCCCATTGGGTATGTTTCTACGAGAATTTATGCAAGCACTAAAGAACCGACGTCTAAATGTATTTATACTTGTACCATCTCGGATGCCAATGGACTACCCAGGTAATAATAGTAAAAAAAGGCAGTGTTGTGGTGTAAAGAGCCAATAATCCAATGAACTGGCAATAAAATTCAATTAATTTTTTTAATTTCAGATTTGAAATCGCTTCCGATCATGACGAATCATCAACGATAGTAGGGGGTTCCCCTGACATATGCCATTCCCTGCTACTTCAAAGCATTAACGATACTTTATCATTAAATGTTGTAAGCACTCGGCCGCGTGGAAATGATTTCTTTGGGCTTACACATCCTAGCATTTTGAATTTGATTCAAAGTTCTCCGAGTTCAAGAAAATGCGTTAATTATAAATGGAGTAAATTTGAAGTGTCTAAAAATGGAGATCACTATATTGAAGACCCCGATGCGTGTTTAAGTTTTGATGTACTACAACGAAGTATTAATTTTTGCAAATATAAAATGGCTGCTACGTGTATTCCACCCCTTGTGCAACCAACTGAACATATTTTAGAAAGTAGAGATACATTTAGCGATTATCTTGTGTAAGACTGTAAAAAACTGATGTTCTTATTTATTATACATAATATAGTAATTACAAAGATAAGCTTATCGTATATTTAAGTTTATAAATATTAAGATAAGTTAAAGAAAATGTCATGTTAGTTTGTTAACGTTACTAAATTTTTAAAACCTCATTTCATAGATCTCCAAACAATTTCCTAGTCGTAATCAAAATTTTGTCTGGAAAAGTTATTAATCGGTGTAAATAGTTTTTATTTCGTCTGTCAATTTTGTTGTTTCGAATGAAATAAAAAAATTCAGTATTTTATTATTAAAAAAATTAATTGGGACTCGAAAAAGTTTAAATTAATTCCAGCTGCCGTTTTAGAAAAAATATGCAAGGTCCAGGGAGATTTCAAAAATGAAAGTTTCTATATTTAAGAACTATGAACGGAGGCATTAAGTGTGGCCAATTAGTAATTGAAATCACATTAATTAGATTGACCATATCCATACATGAAATGGTCACACTTTGGAAAAAAAAGTGTTATTTGGTGGCAGTCAATTTTTAAAGTTTTGGCATTTAATCAAAGATTTGTTAATTTCTTCAATACATCAATAAAATTAAAAAAAAAACAAAACAATAAAAAGTAAAACGAAAATTTCCAGTCAATTACAATGATGAAATATTTTCTTACATTCCTTGATTTTTTACCATTCTTCCGCAGTTCAGATATATTAAGAATATTCCTTGAAACGCTTTCGGTAAAAAAGAGAAACGAGTAAAGATCATCTCCGGGATGGTCCGGCAACAGGTGCTGCAGTTCGAGCAGGACGTACCGTAGTAACAAAAACTTTATTGGATACTAATATTACTGGTGCAAAGAGCCGAAGTGGATAGTCACTACAATACTTAAATATTAGTCTCATATTAAAAAAAAAAACAGATCAAGTTGAATTCAACTTGACCCTATCCGTTGTAATAATTACCATACTCCTGTAACTGGATTAGCTTCATTTGCACTGACAATAAATACAGGGAAAAATATCGCAAAAAACGCTCCACTGTAATAAAAACAATTAAAACCTTCCAGTAGGAAAAAATTCAACAAACGAACCCATAAACCCAAGAATCGGAAAGTCCTGTTATAACTGCAAGTGGTAATCCAAACCCAATAAAATAAGGCCAATTTGTTTCAATATAAGTCAATCGTTTGTGTAATTCCCAAGCCATATTAAACCATTTGTATTCAAAGGCATACAAAGAATACAGCATACACATGTGGACGAGGGATAAAACGTACCCAAGCATGTGTATTGGTATATAACTAACTAAAAACGATTGCATTAAAAACAATGCTTGTACAATGATGCTAAAAATTGAATCGGCCAATAACATGCTTATGCTCTGCATAAACTGCGGCCTCCCACGACTGTATCGATATGCAGAATCTGCAATGTCCTAAAACGTAAACAATTAGCTTCCTAAAACTCCATATATTCAAATAACTTGCTTGAAACCATAAACTGTTGACCACTTTACTGAGTAGAAATAACGGTACGACCCATAATATTTGAAAAACGTAAGTCAAGACAGGTTTCATCCACGACCAAATAAATCTCCCTACGAATGAACTTTCCCCAAAAATTGAACTTAAAATGTATCCTAAACCTGGTAAGAACCCGTAATGAAACATGTACATGCTTAAAATAAAAACGCCTCCATTTAATGCGCAGCACTGAATGGTACGAGTCCAAACTTTCGATTCCCTAAAATAATTAAAACTTTTTACGGATACTAAATTATATTTTGAGGCTATTACTCATGTTTTTTAAGTGGGCGAATTGGGGTTGACTCTCGACCATCATTCGTAGGTTTCCTTCGAAGCGAGGGATTTGTTTTTGTTGGCGATAGCCTTGCTAATTTTCGAGCATCTAATTCCTTATCAAGATAGTATAAAGTTCTAAACCCTCTAACACTATCATAGAGGCCACAAAAAAACGCATGAATACAGCCCTACAAAGAAATTGATTGAATTTATAGCAGTTTTAAATAAAAAAAAAATTACCTTCACATCCATGACTTTAAATTATAAATTAATCTCTTTCTATACACGTCTAAACTATAATCAAGTGATTTTGATTACTTTACGATAAATAACTTGTAGATTTCATAATGAAAATGCAAAAAAAATTAACTCATTTTGATTTAAAAGACGAAGTTCAAGGTTAGAATAACCAACGCGTTACAAATTTTTTTCTATTACATAATATCATTCCATCTCACTTTTATACATGGAAAATGATATGTCTGTCTTTATCTTTTTGACAGAAACTTCAAACTTTGTTGACAGTTACCTAACCTCAATTATTTGATGATCGAATTTTTAGAACATAATCAAAAATAAATATTACCTCAAGAACAATTAATTAATAACAATTTGTGGGCAGAACACGAATAATCATGGTTATTTATGGTGTCTACATTGTTTCCAAATCAGGGGGCCTCATTTTCAATTACGATCATAACATTCCGAAAATTGAAACCGAGAAAACATTTTCTTACCCCCTTGATATTAAATTACAGTATGAAAATAAAAAAGTAGTCGTCGAATTTGGACAAAGAGATGGCATACACGGTTTGTACATTAATTTCCAACGCAATACATAAATAAAACGTATTATAATTTTAGTGGGTCATATGCTTTATGCGATCAACGGAATCCCTGCAACTGGTCGACAACTCGATGATGGTCGAGACGTTTTCGAAGTCTTAAACAACAAAGAAAACTATCCGATAAATATTAAGTTTGGCCGTCCAAAAATGACCACCAATGAGAAGATTTTCCTTGCGAGTATGTTTTATCCCTTGTTTGCTATTGCAAGTCAACTTAGTCCGGAGCCAAAATCCTCAGGAATTGAAATTTTAGAAGCAGACACCTTTAGGCTGCATTGTTTTCAAACTCTTACTGGAGTTAAAATGATGGTTGTAGCCGAACCCACTCAAGCGGGAATCGATATTCTTTTAAAACGGATTTATGAAATTTATGCCGATTATGCTCTCAAAAATCCATTTTATTCACTTGAGATGCCTATCCGGTGTGAATTATTTGATATTCATTTAAAAACTGTATTAGAACAAGTTGAGAAGTCTGGTATATCTAATGTTTAATTAAAGATTTATTTATAAAATAATTTTAAAGTCTTTATGTTACTCTTTATTATATTAAAAATATTCCGCATTGATGGTTTTTTATATTTAAAAGACTTTGATCCGCAAAAAAGTAGACAAATATTTTAAGGTCAGTGCAATGTGCACAGAGTCCTGCCCTGATGTATCAAGAGATAGAGAAAGAAAAGAAAAGTCGTTTTCGCTTTAACATAAAAATATTAGAAAATTTCAAATTACTATTTAGTAAGAAGTAGAAAAAAAAAACTAGGAAAAAAGTTCTAAAGGATAAAGAAGTAAATTTTGGGGTACACGGAATAGGGGTTGGGACATCCTGAAACAGGAGGGGGGACTAGCAAGGAGAACAAAGTGCGTTATATACTTCTGTAAGTTATGCAACCCATTTGACAGGATGTTTGTTTCACAAGTTGCCTAGTATCTGACGTCACATTTCCAAGAAATCAAAAAACTTTAAAATTTGATCCTTGACACGCATTTATGTGTCATTTTCTGGTAAATCAAACTAAATCATCAAGTCAAATATTATAGACGCCAGAAAAATGATTCATTTACTAATTATTACTGTCTAAATAAAATAACGGTACTTTTATGAATCTGTTAATTCTTCGAACCAAAAATGATGTTATATTTCTCAGAATTTTGAAAGTTGCATTGGCGGTGCTAAAACATTAAATGATCATTGTTTCAAAACTAAGAATGACCTTTATAATAGTTCAAAACTTTGATTATGTTAAAACTTTAAAATTTACCTACCGCAAAGCGAATGCAAGCGACCTTGGTGGTAAAAAACAAGGTTGTTTGTTCTATGCCTGAATCAACTTGGATTTATTGCGTAAAATTTTATTTTATTAGAAAAAAAATTCGCCAATAACAAGAAAGATTTATTTTTACAATCCAAAATTATAATTGAATCCTTTAATAAGTCCCTTCAGGGCTTTTGTAGGAATTATCCTTAATTACCTGCACCCTAGAAATTAAATTTTCTTTTTTCTTAATTAAAGGAAGAAGTTAATTTGGGTATTTACTATTTTTTACTTTGTACGTTTTAGATTAACATGTTTCGTTTCTTCCTCGAAGATGAATTAAAATTTTTTGTTGGTGTAGAAGAAGTGCGACCATGTAACTATAATCATTCTATAATTAAATTGTAATACCGATGAGATAGATATAAAAATGTGCTTTACAGAAGGCACGCGTATCTAATAATGCAACATATTATTTGGTTTACCACATCCGACCCAAACAAATTAATTTTTTTTAACTAGCAGCTTGCATTTTTTATATTTCCTCTATAACATTAAAGATTGTTAGGGTTTCTTTTGGTCAATTATTACCTGAACAGTCGCAGGTGATCTAGTTTTATTATTCAAAAGCCACGACCAGAAAATTATTAGTTAAATCTTGAATGAAATTTTTTTTAAAGATAATTATTATTAGGAACAGTTATATTTTATTTTTTTTATTCATCAATCAGTATTGCTTTGCTTTGCTAAATTATAAGAGATTTTTAGTTAAAACGGGGCCGACATAATTAAGTCGCAAGGGGAATTTATTTTTTTGTAAGTGTCTCGTCCATGGGTGTTACTGATTTCCTCTTTGGTGGAGATCAGTTGGGGCTAACCAAAACTACCTAATGTAAAATATTAAAATTATTTTGAGTAGTACCTATGTGTGACATTGAGAAGCTGTAGGTACACGTCACCGGAAGTAGCTATATTTTAATTAATTAATTTAATCATTTGTCCGGTGCGTTTTTAAGATGTTTCTTCCTGTTATTATTAAAATACCTGGAAACTTTATATTGCTTTAAAAATAAACACAATATTTAGTTACATATTATTTTTTTTACAGGGAAACTTGAGTAACTGTTAGGAATATGACGAGAAATTACATCATTTTTTGTTAAGGCGTTTATTTTTCTTTCAAAATTCATGCCAGAAGAAACAAACCAATTTTATTCATGAAAATCAGTATGCAATTATTTTTTACCATAAGGAAATAATTTAAAAGACAAAGTACGTACTGACTGATCAAAAGCAACTGAGAAGAACCGAGTCTGGGTGACAAAATTAATGATCAGGCCCAAAATTTCTAGCATAACTTTAGCTAAACCGGGGTTTAAATTAGAACTGAAAAACTGACCGTTAGTAACAATCAATAAATATGATTTCATTGGCGAATATTTTTTTAACATAAATTCCTCTCAAGGTTGTTTTAATTACCTGGTAACATTTTTGAATGAACTTCTATCTCACTTCATGAATGGGAAGTGAATGTAAAAAATAATTCGGCATCGAAACCTTCTTTCTAGTTTAGTCATCAATTAATCATATAAGAGCACGTTTTACCAAATCACACAAGAATTTTCTCATCATGCCAAACAATTAAATTACAGAAAAAAAACAAGACCTATAACACTTAACGAATAATCACTATCGAGATAGTTTATGATATAAGGGTGAGATATGGATCGCAATCATTTTGGTAGCCAGAGGCGTAACATATTACTTGGTAGTGGGTGCCTCTGTATGCCTGTGAGAACATTCCAAAGAAATTACTCATGAGGACCATCTCAATGATTAGCATACCGACCGCATTCCAAAACGCGGAACGGGATCTTGCGGATATTTCCCGCCCTTGCAGAGCGCGAATTTTCAGGAATTTATACGTCACCAATGAGTTGAGATTCTTTAGTCCAAATACAGCCATCGATGGTTAGTTAAATCTTAAATTGTAGCTTTTTTGTACGCATTGAAGAGTGCACGACTCGTTGGTATGTGGAAGAACCGAACGGCACTGATTCATAGGTAGCAGAGTTGACACGTACTCATCCTCACATTCATGTTAGATTAATCTTAATCTTTTTATGTTTAAGATTGTTATTATTTTAAATTCTTGTGGGTTTATGAGAACACATCAAGTGTTGTGAATAAAATTAAATTTAGTCAGTGTAAAATTCCTTTGATTCGCGGATTTTTTCGCGTGATCTCTGGTATTCCGAACTATTTTTTCGTGGAAATCTAAAATCTACTTTTTCTTCTGACTTTCTATTTACACGGCCCGAATGTTATTTGGGACAACTTGTACTTGTCTTAGGGTTGCCAAAAATTAAAGGACGTCCAGGTCATAAATTATTTCAGTTACGTATGGAAGCAAGTATTAGGCAATTATTATTTACCATTTCTGTGGGGGGTTAAAAATTTTGTATTTAATTTTTATAATGAGTCAAAGTTGGCTTAAATGCAAAAGGGTATCAGGGTTCCGCAAGGAAGCTCCGGGGAAAAGAAAAGGTTTGCTGGTAAGTGTAGGCAGAGGGTAGGTAGGTATATCTATGCAGCGAGAGGTAAAGAAAGTGAATTTGTAAAAGAGGAAGAAACAACAAGGGGTAGTCAAAAATGAGGAAGCTGAGGGAAAAGTGGTGGCAAATAAATAAGGGATTTGAGGAATTTCTGAGGGAAAAGGAAACGTAGGAAATTAATAAAAAATGAACTGGTGAAGAGAAGGGGAACCCAAGGGAATTGGGGTGGAAGACCAGGACATAGAGATGCAAAAAGGCAAAGAACGTTTTATTTTCCAAGACGACTGAGTTAAAATTATTCAAGTTATCGAACCGACCAGCACAATTCCCGGACTTGAAACCCAAAAAAATCTGGAATCTAATTTCTAATACAAAACCGACAAACAAAATGGAATTAATTGAATCCCTCCTTCGTGTCTAGTTTAATGCATGCAGATTCAAAGAAGAACTAAAAAACTGGTAAATGGCATACAAAAAAAGATGCAAATTAGTCATAGAAAAAGAACAGGGACTGTCTAAAACTCTAAATGTTAATTACCTTTTGCATTATCTGATCTGATTAGATGAAAAATGTGCTTGCTTTCAAACTGAAATTTTTCTCTATTCAATATACGGGGATAATTTTATATCACATAAGGGAGGTTGTTGTAAAATAATTTTTCTATCATAGGAAAACATTTATCCTACGTTAACGGGAAAATATTCTTCTAGAGTAAATGGGCCACAAGAAAACCAGTAAAAGGGTTTCAGCTGCAAATTTCTTCAGGGGATGGCAGAATCTGCATCAAAGCGATTTAATGTTTACAAAATGTTCTGGTCGAAGACCAGCATTAAAAATTGTTATATTTCTGGGTTTATTTAAAATTCCTGATATGAATATCACCAAAGTTAGTTACAGCTAGTACTACACCCACTAAATTAGGGAATCCCCGATTCTTCGAATTTTCAACTCCTGATCAAAAAAAATTTCTTGGGGGTAGATTCGCTAAAACCGATTCTAAATATAACTTAAATTTTAAGAATAAAGGTTTGAGGTACAGCCTGTTTTGGGTGAACCTCTTGGGTGGCCTTTAGGTTTCGAAATTGCTTTTACAGCCTTAACAACAAACGCAAGCTTGTTCGGTTGCGTAATTTTAAAGACATGTTAAATTTATACAAACATATTTGCGGTTGGTCGTTAAGTGAATGACATTTTAGTTAATGTCCTTATACAAAAATTTCAACAGGAATATTGTCCAAATTCGAACGTCATGCACGACAGGGAGTCTTAATTTTGTGAAAATGTGGGTGGTAAAAGATAAAACGTAAGAGTTTAATCCGTGCCAAGGGGAAGCAATAAAATATGGAGGACCTCGAAGAGCCGAAAAGGTAAAGAGTCTTTAAAAGAGGTCGCTAAAGAACTGGATTTTGTTTCGGTGAAAACCAAACGCGGCTAGACAATAAACAGCCATCGCAATACATTATTTATCAAACTCTGACGTTTTATAAAGCATGTAATTAGGTTTCCATCAGAAGCATTGCCGTTTTTGAAAGTAATTCTTGGAAAAGCGAGATCAGTTGGCGCGCCAGTTGACGCGGCGCAGGAGCCTGAAAGGCGGCTGCTTTCGGACAAGTACCAACTTAACACATGCAAAACACACAGGAAGTTTGCGGTTTTATCCGTCACGAATGTGTTTTCGTTATTTTTGGCGCCAGCCTTAGGTGAGGTAATTATCACTTCGGATGTACCTACCACGATTACGTGCGTACGAAACGAGTATTTGCTTAAAATACATTTACTAGCAAAATAATTACCACGAAATGTTATATCATAGGTAAAAATACACAGGAAAAGGCCGAAAAATGCAAATTATAGCATTTTGATCAAAAAACAAAAAGAGTTGCGGAAGTCGCCATTAGACCCTCCCGACATAATTAGAACAATAAGTTTTAGCATGGTTTTATGAATTACGTGTCTTAAAACTAGTGCTGTGTCATTTGGTAATAATATGGTTTCGTATAATTTAATACTAAAGAGAACAGGAAACGGTAATTCAGAAATAGATCTCATAGTAACTACATCTCGCAGGTTAAATAACATTTAAGGTGTTGATATTTATAATATTGTTTGGCAAGAACAGGTTCAGGCTTCTCAGAATTTGTTTGAATTCGATACAACATGGATATTAGAATGTATTTTATTTAACAGTTTAACTGTTAACATGAATAAGTGACGATATAATAAATATCCTACTTGGAAAAATGGTTTATTTTACAGGAAAATCTAGAGCGCGATCGAAAACAATCGACTTGCCTGCTTTATCGCAATTTTATAGGTGCCGCATACTTCAAATTATGAACAGAACTTCACATGCATAATGTGATATTATTTAACAAGCATGTACTAATGCCTTTCCTAATACTCTTATCCCGAGGGAATAATAGCCATTCAGTCGAGAGTCTGAAAAATTGTTTGTTAAGGAAAAAGAAATTCTGGAAGGGATGATTTTCTAAAGCAAAAACATTTCACTCTAAGAGTAATTATTTATTTTCGCGGTAATTATTAAAAAATATTCTTCTCTCATTCGCTCCATTTTCTTTTCACATTTTGCTTTCATCCCCTTTCAGCTAATATTTTTTTGTCCCCGTTTCCCTCATCGCTTCCTTATTTTCTCTTTCACTTCACATCCTCGCCTCTCCCTTTCAACAATTTTAAACCTGTGTAGCCCATATTCTCCCTCCTGTCCACCTTTAGATACATTTTCTTTCAACTAAATATTTTCAAAAATGAATTCAGGGGTCTCCGAACAAAACCCACGAAATTTAATCTTTAACCCTAACCCCTGTAAGACGTAAGAAGTTTATTTTTAAAAATTCAGGATTACTTTAATATTTTAATTCTATTATCAAATATATTTTTTAGGTTTGATTTAGCTACAACGTGGGTTACATAAGAGTTTATCATTTTGTGACTAACTATTTGCTCCACTTGCACAATGAATGAATTTAATACAAACTTGTCATGTCTTAAAAAAATAGATTTATTACTTATTAACAATGTTGTGTTATTTTACAAGTTATTTTTAACAATGTAATGTCATTTATTGAAAATAAAGTAGATATCTCACTTCCTTGCTAAGATAAGAATTTTTTTTTAGTAATTGGGTTTGGTAAAAAATCGTTATTTCAGAAGGAAAGATAGACAGGGTTGTTTTTGCATAAAAAATTTATTAAAAAAAAAACTGAAATCTTTCCATATTTTCTAATGTTTTAGGGGTGCATTTTCTAACAAGAAACTGAATTCAAAAAATAATCTACTTTGAATTACTGTAAAAGAATTTTGTTAACAAAAACAAAAAAAGGGGTAAAAGGATAATCCAGATCAATTTAAGTCCACTAATGATGATGGCATTAATGAATGGTCAAATGGACCATAAAATTGGGGACAATAAAAAAGGGGTTAAAAATTTCTTTTCCTCCAAATCACTCAATTAAAAGTTAAAAAAAAATTACAAGCAACCAAAACAAGTTTTGTAAGCAAGGTTAACCAACAATAATAACAAACCATATGCCCACACATCCTGTTTTAGTTTTATTTTTGGTAACCTTCGACTTATGGGACTTGTCAAAAAGAAAAAAAACTCAAACAAAAGCAATTTTGGCAGCAATAAATTGGTAAAGTATCAACGCCTTTCTCGATTTCATCCAATGATGGTTTTAGATGTGGTATATTTTTTTACGAAAAGGAGTTACCATTTTTTGCGTCTAGTTTAGACCAATTAAGATCCTTGCTTGGTGTTCATTCATATGTAGGAACTAACGCGCGGATCAAGTTAGTACGCATCGCGCTTTGGCACCGGATCTGCACTAAATTTATTTTTAGTTCTATCAATGTACAAGCCGCGAAAATAATTATTTTACTACACCAAACTCATCGTATTTGTTCATGAATCATCCTATCGTTCCTATCTATCGGTTTCCGGGAAGAAAAAAAATAACTGCAAGCGGAAGGAGAATGTAAAAGGTGGGAAAGAGATGTTGGCTGGGTTTTACCAGCTCGTTTGCACTCAAAAAGTGAAACGGATGCATTGTACTTCGATGCGTTACTCATACAAAGTCGCTTATGTCTTCGTGGAAAACGAGTTGAGCAATTTTGGTCCATGAATCAGCCCAGGCATGATCACCCCGAATTCTGATTCAACAGCCAGTAGTCAAAGTTCCCCACAAGATGCAACACAAAAAGTTTTTCCTGATAATGATAAAAGCACCGAGGATGCGCTCTTATCCAGACTCAAGTCCTCGGAGCTTTTAAAACATTTACTGAGCGGAACCGCGAGAAAAATCCAGGAAGATGGTGATACGCGAAAGAAAACCAGAAAGGGTGAATCAACACGCGGTTCCAGAGCAAAATCTGTACCGTCCGTGAGTCAGAAGAGTTTTTTGCGCGGAAAAGCTCGAGTGACTCAAGTTGCTCTTACATATAAAACTAAAATCGAAGTTAATAACGCCACTTCCAGTTCCAGAAGCGAGTGTTCGTCTACTTCGCGTGTGGTAACTGTAAATTCTAGTGATAACAATGAGATTATGGACGAGAAATGTGACAATAATAAACAAAGTGCGTCTAACGCGGAATTTTCCCCAACCAGCTGCCACCTGCCTTCAAATGAAGTACAACTACCCCAATTTATCCATCATACAACAGTACAAAATGAGGAGGACCTTCCCCTGTTCCCTCAGGAACTCCTCGAAAACGAAACCATGGACTACATTCTTGCCGAAGCGCAAAGGTCGCTCAACATTCAATCGCCCTCTTCTAGTCACTTTTCCCACGAGAGCGATTCCAGTGAAATTCTTCCCGGACCCTCGACTTCTTACAGCGGGTTTCAATCACCTTCCCCTAAAACTAGCAGTTCCTATTCACCTACGTGTTCCTCCTATCCGACGGGAAGTGTTAATAGACAAAATAAGAGTAGTACTAGTGACTTAAAAAATAATAGTGATAATGAAAGCACTAAAGAAAATTCTTGTAGCAATCCCTCTGAAGAGGACAGCAGCAGTGATAGTGATGTTGATAGTGCTATGGTTTTGGTTCCTTCTGGTAATTTTTTTTTTTATTAATTAGTACTTAATTAAAATAAAAGATGTCCTTCGACTTTCGATATTTATAAATGGGGTTGCTTGAAAAATTACGATTTTTCACGATTTATCTAAGGTACCTCGAAGACTCAAATCATAAGATTCTAAACGCTTTCCCTAAAACAATGTCCCAGCAGAGACGGACTAGCCCAATATGACCTACTCGTTAAACATCCTAAGGGTTAGTTATTATTTGGGGCCTATTTATTTGTAAGAAGTCATTTTTTAAAGTTTAAGATTTAATAATTTTAGCCTGAATTTTAGTAAAAGAAACGAAAGTTTTATTTGGACTTTAATTCACCAAAGATTTTCAGGAAAAATAATTTGCATAACTAGGTATTAGAAATATTTGACTCCCCATTTAATACGTATACAGGGAATTAAAAACACCCACAAGCCCTGAAGGGTTTCAACCCCGGACTGCGTGCTCTCAATATTTCCGAACCAGGAAGCCAACAACGCCCCCGTTTAATATTAAGTTAAAATTTACTACAGTGACGAATTTTAGTGCAAGAAATGAATATTTTGTTTGAACTTTAATTTTCAAAAGATTTTCAGGGAAAATAATTTTCTTAATTTTTAGAAATATGTAACATGTACAGGGTAATTACAAACACCCCCGAAGCCCTGAAGGGTTTCAACCCCAGACTTCATGCTCTCGAAATTCATCCGCCAGATCCCACATGCCAACGACCGCGACGCCGAAGTTAAAAATTTACTGCAAAGAATTTTCATGAAACAAATGTTTTGTTTGGACTTAAGTTTTTAAAAGAATTTCAGAAAAACAATTTTTTTGAAACTGTTAGAAATATTTGTCTACACATTTAGGAGTCTTATAACCTTCGAAGCCGTAAGGGGTTTCAACCCCAGCTTGCGTGCTCTCGATATGCGCCCCCCTGAACCAGGATGAACCAACGCCTGAACAATGCCGCCGCCGTTTAAGATTTAATTCAAAAGACTTTTAATAAAATAACGAATTTTTGTTTGGACTTTAGTAAAGATTTTCAGGAAAAAATGTTTATTAATTGTTTGAAATATTTGACTCCCATTTTAATATGTGGGAGGGCATACCAAACATCCCCAAAGTCTTGAGGGGCTTCAACTTTCAACCCCTCTGTATTCGTTCTCCCGAATCAGGACCCTAACAACGCCCGCGCCTCCTTTGAAGATTTAATTTCAAATTTATAGTAAAAATTTTAGTGAAATAAACGAATGTTTTGTTTGGACTTGTCTTCAGAAGATTTTCAGGATAAAATATTTTCTTAACTGTTAAATATTTTACTACTCCCAATTTAATACGTGCAGTCGCAGGGGCTTACAAACATCCCCAAAGCAGTGAAAGGTTTCAACCCCAGGCTTTCTGCTCTCTATATTTATCCGCCTGAACCAGGACGACAACGCCGTCGCTTAAAATTTTATTTAAAATTTACAGTGATTTCTAGTGAAATAAACGAATTTTTGTTTGGAGTTTAGTTCTCAAAAGATTTTCAGGAAAAATAATTTTCTTAACTGATAGAAATATTTGACTCCTCTTGAGGGGTTTCAAGCTCAGACTTCATGCTCTCGAAATTCGTCTACCCGAACCAGAACACCAACGACGCTCAGTTTAAGATTTAATTTTAAATTTACAGCAATTACAGCGTTAGTTTTCAAAAGATTTACAGGAAAAATAATTTTCTTAACTATTGGGAATATTTGACACCCCATTGACTACGTACAGGGCATGGAACCACCCCCAAAGCCCAGAGGGGTTGCAACCCCAGCCTTCCTGCTCTTGAAATTCGTCCACCCGAATCAGGACAACCGACAACGACGCCTAGTTTAAGATTTAATTTCAAATTTGCAGCAAAGAATTTTAGGGAACCAAACGAACGTTTGTTTGGGTGTTAGTTTTTAAAACAGTTTCAGGAAAAATAATTTTCTTAACCATTAGAAATATTTGACTCTTCATTGATTACGTGTAGGGCATTGCAAACACCCCCAAAATCCTGAAGGGTTTCTACCCCAGCCTTCGTGCTCTTGAAAGTCGTCTGCCCGAACCAGAACACCAACGACGCCCAATTTAAGATTTAATTTCAAAGAATTTTTGTGAAGCAAACGAACGTTTGTTTGGGCGTTAGTTTTCAAAAGTTTTTCAGGAAAAATAATTTTCTTAACTATTAGAAATATTTGACTCCCTATTGATTATGTACAAGGCATTAAAAACACCCCCCAAAACCCCGAGGGGTTTCAAAATTTGAGGCCAATCTACTCAAAAACCGATAATATCTAGTTTTCAAAAATGTTGCAAGGATTTATAAACTCCCACGTTTCAAAACTAAAATTATAACTTAATCGCTTGACTTAATCGAAATATCATTAATTTTTTTAAATTTAGATCCAATTGAATGGAATACATCCCATGTAAAGTCATGGTTAGGTTGGGCAACAAAGAAATTCAGTCTCAATCCAGAACCGGATCCAGGAAAATTTCCAGAATCAGGAACCGAACTTTGCGAGTTAAGCAGAGTGGAATTTGAAACAAGGGCTGGTAATTCCAGAGCCGGAGCTTTATTAGCAAAGCACATTGCTCATCTACGTCATAGCGTAACAGGAAGAGCAAGCAGTCCTTTAAATATTGATGCTAAAATATCCGATGATGAAGATAAAGGTAAGCGATTTTTTTTATAAAGATTAATGTTAGCAAAGAAATTGGTTTGTCTAACGACCACATAGAAAGTAAGTAATCTATGGATTCTTTTGCGCGATTCATCAAGGATAATCCTACCTATAATACACTACCGTGAATTACCGTTATTCACTATAATAGTAATACTCTGACTTTTATGTAATTATGAGTTACTCCAGAAGAGCAACAGTACTACAGGGTGTACCAAAATATAATAGTGGGTACAAAAAATCGTTACTGGAAATACCGGATAGACGCACAAAAATCTAATTCGTTTTAGTGTCGCAAATTATAAAAACTCAATGGCACCTACCTTAAATAATTCTGCGTCGTCCTCTTCCGAATAGGATACGAGAAAAATCCACCCATTTCCCGATTCGAACTTCATGGTTTACCATTTTCCGCACTAAATTTCACTTTACACAAAAGTACAGTTCACTACACACACTTCCCGGATATTTTCAGTTGTCTACCTGAAATAAAACAAATCTGTTAAAATCACACACCGATAAATTGTTTAAAAAAAGATTGAAAAATGTGTGTAAAATTTCTAAATTTTAAAGAAACAGGGGTCGTATATGGTTATCGTAGGAAACTGTGCTGTATCATAGAACAAGGAAAATCAAATTATCAAATCATAACTCACTTTTGCAAACTTCTGTCTGCCTGTTGGGTGCTACCAGATCTTGATGATCACGAATTTAACGTTTTGGGAAAAAGAAAAATCAAACACGGGACTTGCACACGTTACCCTTAGCACATTCGACAACTAACTGATATAAAATATAATGTTCAAGAAAGAATGATGCACAGTTTCTCCAAATGTTGATATAACAACCAAGTATGCAGGTGTTTACATAAAGCGTTACCTGCACATAATATGCTGTTTTTTCGAGCTCCAAGTCGAACAAAGACCAGATAAGGATTATTGAACCATTCGTTTCTACTACCAATCATCAACTTCAAAAATAATTACGTTACCTTAAAGATATCACTTTTGCAAAATGGGTATTTCTACACCCCCGCGGTGTCTCTTATTGATTGTCCCTCTTGATGTTCTCCATCTGTTTAAGGGGCTGGGGGGGAACCAAAATGCGTTCTGGTCAAAACCCTGAAATATAAAAAAAAAAAATTACTTTTCACGACCTTATACTAAAAAATTCTTAATTTGATTATTTTAGTGTAGTATAAATAAAAATCTTAAGACAAATTAAGACAAAAACGCCCTAATTAGCACCTACCTAATTATTTAGAGAAGAAATACACTCCTGAACAAAGAATATAAGTGGACAGCACTAGAAATGTACTAAACACAGTCGATAAATAATTTAAATAAAATAATAACCAAGAACGAATGTAGAGCAACCAGACGTGTATGCTACGTCTTATCTGCACATTTGGTGTTTTTCGAGGTTCGATTCGAACAAAGACGAGATAAGAATTTGAACAATACATTTTATTACTAACAGGATTCAAGGTGAAAATAATTCTAGCCCTGTAGAAAATTTAAAAATTTTAGAAAATTTTCATTACAAAATGAAAAGACACCAAAAACGACTTTGATTTGATTACCCACTTTTTTTTTGTTAATAATGGGAATCTTTTTTTACTTTGAAAACTTACACACTTGGTGATATCAAGTCTTGAATATACAGCATGCTTCAAAAAGTATGAGTAGTACTAACTATAAATTTTTGTTCCCTTGAAACTGTTTTACATAACACCGCGGATTAATTCCGATGTCCATGTCTAAATACTCCGGGGGTTAAAAATTAAGGAAATTTGCTTAAACATTCTAACGCTAATTATCTGCACACATTAAAATTTCTATGTCGGTTACTGCAAGGGTTGGTTTCTCTACAAATTAGAAAACTAGATCAAATGCAGTTGTAACAACAAAAACACGACCTTTTATCTAATTAGTATGCACTAGTAGAGCTTCATTGGGAAACCCATGATTTATTTTTATTCCGCACTCAACCAAAGCACCTTGCACTTTCTCGGAAAATTTATTTTATTTAACAACGTTTATTTTAAGCAATACAGGCTTGTAATAAATTTTTCTGCCATAAGGATAATAATTAAGTCAAGTTCAAAAATTCTCGTCTATTAGAAAATAATAAAAACGTTTTTCCCCATAAACGTTTGTTCATCCTTTTGCCCTTTAGGGGCTCATAAAACCAGGGTGTGACCCTTACTCTGGGACTACAAAGCAGCGTATAATTTTTCTATTACGTTCTGAAATCAAGACTATTTATCAAAGAGCGTTCATAATTTTATTCTCGAGAAATGCAGTCGTCATTAATAATGTGGAATTATCGGTCGGGCAGGAGCAGAACTTTCGGAAATATCACGGTGTCGAGGAAGGAACTTAAGATGCCAGAGGAAGGAAGGAAGGGTAGAAAAGGAAGAAGTGTTATATATTGCCCCTATATCGAAACTCTTGCTGAATTTCAAGCAGGAGATTTACACTTACAGTGTCTGCCCTCGCAGGGTAAAGGTTAAATGTTTTTTTAAACCTGCCACTATCTTAAAACTAATAAATAATTTTCCGTCTGCGAAGGAAAATCTTAGAACTGAAAGAAATATCTAGTATTCAGGATAATTACCACGGGTCACGGCAGAGAAAACTGTAGATCGAGATCGAGACATTTACTCTCCAATACGTATTTATTTACAGCTATTATTCGAGTTCTTATCTGGGAAAGGGCCATAACAGTAGAAGTGGTAATGGGTCTTTCCGAATCTTTCAATTTAGCTCTTTCTTCCGCCGCGTAATCGTGATCATTTCCAATTCCCGTCGTTTTCCGGCAAAACCGATTTACGCGTTCCGGAGGGATCTTATCGTTGAATTGCTTAATAGAACGAGGGATTTTGCTCTTTGAATAACGGAATCATAATCATTAAGTATTGCTTCCGCAACAGGCCCATGACGCGAATTTACTTTTGTCCCGCGGTTGTCCCGAAAATACAAAATACGTATTTATTAAAAGAAATTTCAGGATTCCAGGATTACATTAAATAAAATATACAAGTAAACTTAAGAATTGTTAAGAGCCATGAAGACTTTAAAATAAAAAGAAAATACAGGAAAATCAAAAGCACAATCGCTCCAAGTAGTCGCCTTTTACGACACGTAGGAGTCTATTCTGGGCCTATTTTTTATCGGGAACCCAGACGGATAAAACAGACAAATTAGAAACATACAAAGAAGCAGATGGTCTGGAGAAGGAAAAGAAGAACAAGAACTAATAGTTTCATCAAGAAAGTGGGAGGAATAAATGCAGAGAAAAAGTAAAGGGATGCTCTCTGCCAATGTGAGGCATTGGGGGGCGAAAAGACTGAGGAGGTTTGGAGTTCCTTTTCTGGAAACACACGAACTCCAAGTCATCTTCCCAAGGACATCCTGGACTTCATCAAAGACACAGGGCTACTTCAAGGAGAATAATTTTACATGCGGGGCACAATAGGTCAATTCTAGCCGCGGTCCACACCCAAGGGGAAAAAAAGGGATGGTCGAATGGGATGGAAAACGGAAAAGGGCGCAGTCTTGAAGGAAGGCAGATTCCAAAAGACGAAACATATTAAGGGTGGGGGGCATAACATAAGACAATTTTGAGATACATACGAAAACAAGGACAATCGCACCAAGCAGTCGCATTTTCTGACAAGCAAGGGATTCCCCGAGCCTATTCTTTATCCAGATTGCAGATCTTTCAGACCCTTGGCTTTGATATACTTTTCTACGTTTTCCGATTCCACGCCTCGTTGTTTTTGGAACTGGACAAAGGGAAGTGTTAGGGGTGGAAGATGCAGTAAGAAAACTGGGCGGATATAAAGAAAGCAAAACCCTCCAGGTACGAAACATTCTGAATACAGACCAACAAAAGATGATGACCGCAGCGATAAAAAATGAAAGCAAAAAGAATAAGGAAGAAGGGAAAAGCGCAAAAGAAAAACAAAACTAAAGAAAACCGACCCTCCATTAGCGTTTATCTTCTCCCCTGCTTTTCCCTTGTTCTTTTCAGTTCATTACAGTTTTTCTACTTTTACCACCAGGGTTCGTTGTTTTTCTATCCTCTCTCCAATTTTTAAAATAATATTTGTTGTTCTTTGTACACCCCTTTGTTTATAATCGCAATCATTTCTTTCTGTTTCTCCTTCTTCGCTGAATGTTTTATCTTTCCTCTAACTTTATTTATTCCTTTTTCCTTAAATTAATTTATATTTGATAAAAAAAATAAAAGTAACAAACAGAAAGAGGAAAGAGGAAACTGAAAAATTTCATTATACAACGAACGTTACCATGATATAGTCGAACATATTACGTGTTTAAACATAAAATATCTAAAAATACACCACTTCCAACGAAGATTAGAAATAAACTCCTAATGACGCTTCTGGAAGAAACATTTTGTCATCATCCTTTAGTGGGTATTTTAAATAAATATTTAATAAAGATATGAAGAGTTGGTAATTAAATCAAAATATCAAGTTGTAAATTATTTACGATTTACTATAATTCATCTA
Source organism: Hemicrepidius hirtus (assembly GCA_963082805.1). Lineage (NCBI taxonomy): Eukaryota > Metazoa > Arthropoda > Insecta > Coleoptera > Elateridae > Hemicrepidius > Hemicrepidius hirtus. Next base: position 26,407,973 of record OY720167.1, read on the forward strand.
AACAAAGCCTACAAAACTACCCTTATAACGCACCCTTTAGCATTGAACCATGTAAGCCTCGTCAAAACGAGGGCAAGTGTCGAAAAGCTGAGTAAAGTCCGGAGGTCGAGTGACAGCATTTGACTTTCAGATGCGCCCCCGCAGGGTGGTAATCCTCTAGGGCGCGCACTCTCGCTTACTTGACGCTACTAAAGCCCCCCCTGATATATGACGATCTGATTCATGATCTCCGTCGCGTTTATAAGGAATTGTATCGGTTCGATCATCGCTCAATCCACGTAAACGCGAATCAGGTAGGGGATGTTTGTTGGTAATTCAAGCTTTAATTGTTATTAAAAGGCGAGAAGAAGCATTTCTTGTAAAATCACATCACAGGTAATCAAGAAAACAATATCGCGGTACCTGCTGCGCTGTATAATGAGACAGGGCCGGGATTATGGGGATAACCCCGGACGGGATGGGGTGGGATTATCCCTATTCTGGATTCCGCCAGCATAACAACTCTGTATTAGCTTTCTCTGTTATTTATTGCCTTCATAATTAAATTGTTTAAGTGGTAGGCTGCCTGTATAATCATTTTTTATTAATCGGCTTCAACATGTAAATTAATCCTATGATAAAAGCAAAATGAAATCTAGAAAATTCTTTCATTTAAAGCAAAGCATTCGCGAGAATTGAATTGTTTACGTTTATCACTTTGAGAAAAATGTTTGCGTAGGTGTGGAAATATAAATAGTAAACGGTTTGCTAATCTAATATAGTTTTGTTTGATCATTGGTAATTCCATGTACTCGAGACAATAAAGAAAAACCCCTAAGAATAACTCGGGAGAAAAATGTTATTCAAAACTTAAAAATTATTTCAGAGGCTTCCGCAGTGATCCATTACTTCAATGTGATTTTCAGGCGTGAGCGGCTCACGCCTGAAAATCATCATTGTCCAGAACAAGAACGTTTAAAAATTAAAAAAAAAAGTATGTAAAATGGATGAGACTTTATTTTTCGAATAGATTTGGGGACTTTAAAGATTTTTCTATTGCATTTTAAGGTAAGAGTCTAGGTATGCCGATTCCTGGCATCTCTTTGCGGTATACAGACATGCCAATCGCCTAACGTATCCGTTGTTTAATTTCCTATCCCTACCTCACACCGAGTCTTTGAAAATAAAGAGTAAGGATAATACAGATATCCCTTAGAACAACTTGTTTCTATAAAATCTCGTGTAGTGCCAAAGTGTGTGTTATACAAGACTATAAGAACAAGTGGATTGGGTAATAAAAAAAAGGATCACGTTCTAAAAGTTAAAAAATATCCCGTTATGCGAGGTTTATCGTAATTATCTACTCGTTATGAAAATAAAACCGTGTTTTCAGTGCCCTACTTATAAAACACGCATAGGCTGGAAGCTATTTATCTGAGGGGGGTGTCTCAAAACACCCAAACCCATTCAGTTATTAAAAAATCTGTAGATATATACTAGAGACAAAAATACGATAAGGGGTGGCGGAGGGTTGTATTTCATCCCCGTTGCTATTGAATTTATTACTCAGATATGATTTTCAAAAAACTGAAAAATCAGCCACACGGGCTTCAAAATAAACCTGATTGTCCTGAAGTCTGGGCGACTGTGCTGGCCAAATAAAGACCCTTATTGCAGTTTCATATTATCCTAGCTAGACGCGGTTTATAGTTTATAGAACAATTTCAAAATGAGCTGTAATCTTTTTTGTACAGAGTATATATTATATAAACTGCGTCTAAGATGGTTCTGTAAATAGATACAGTACGATGCATATTGCATATTAAAAAAAAAATCATCTTTCAATAATCATCACCTAACAAACATTTTTTTTCTGTAAAAATTTGATTGGTAGTACAGTTTTTCTCGAAGCGTATCCAAATGTAATTATATTCTTTTACCTACTAATGAAAAGGGTGCAAACAAAATTTACTCCTCGTATAACATTGAAAGACGTTTTGTTTGTTTTGGAATTGAGGTCTTCGGGAACAGGATACAGGGTTAAGAACAAGGAAGGAAGGAAGGAAGGATACGAAGCTCAGCATTTCCTACCGGTTCCCGCAAAGTCACGTGCGTTTTCCCAACCAATCCCTATCTTTCTTCATTTAGGAGTGGGGTTGAACTTTAACACCTAAGTAAATTTTTTTAAATAAATTTTAATTATTTTTTTGATTAAACCTAATTTTTATTTATTAATTATTCTTGTATAGGAAGACTTTTAAAAGGTTTAATAGAAAGAAAACTATTAGTTAAATTGAAACGAAGATTCTGTTTCAATAAGAAAGGGGTTGTATGACGTGGAGGGGATGCTTCTGTATCTAAAGCGAGGCGCCGCGACGCCAGAAGTCGTTCAAACGTAATTACACCTTGTTCTTGTTCAAAAGTCTCTCTCAAATCGGGTTAAGTTTTTACGTGGTGTTCAATATTTTTTTTAAATTGTTAAGGGATGTTTATGAAATAATTAGTTATGTTAAGTGATTATTCGTAATTTGGGCAGCCACCATGTGGAGGCTGCCCACTTGTTCACCTGAAGACTTGTTGTTAGCCCGGAGGATTGCAGTTCGAACTTATCCTGGTGCTATCCCACCCAGCAAGCTCCATCACTCCGGGGCTATGATATACAACGGTAGGGAATATTTATTTCGTATTATTTCAGGATTTTCTTATTACAAAAATAATAGCATATCTAAAGGCAATTATTTTGTAAATGGGGATAGGAATATTAAAAAAATAATACCTACATTAAAAAACTAGTACCTATGCTGTTCTACTTAAAATTTGGAATAATTTTGGATGGATAATATCGGATGTACAAAGCTACACCCTGCAATAATTCTGGTTGTTTGCCCACCCAGGTCGTCAGACTTAGCCCTAAGGTTATAATTATCACCATCACTCCATCAGCATTAGATATCCGGATCTTAACTTAAAAGTTATGATAGTCCGTTGAACTTATTTACAGTCTTAACACATACGCAAAAATTTTAGGTCTTCGTATTTGACCCAGAGGCTCTTAAGCGCGACATACTACGCATTTTTTCTGGCAGTACCTGTTACGTGTTTTTAAAACGCTAAGTAGGTAATATACTTAGTTGTATTTTACGGCCATGTATAAATGTATAAGCAGGCGGATTTAAACGCTTAAAAGCTACTTTTATGGTCATTAGGTTCCTATATACTAGAACAAAGTTGAAGGAAGGAAAAGGACAAGGGGCCAGCGTGAACCCAGTTCTTAATTCCAAAGGGTCGTGAGTTCGAGTATCGTAATTTGATTCCTTTAACATTTCAAAAAATGTAATTATTGAAGAAATATGTTCGGGGAATCCCCGTACTACCTGTTTTTACGTAGTTCAAGTAACAAAGAAATAAATGATGGCGTTTTTTTTTTAAAGCCAACCCAACTCAGATAAAAGCAATTCCTTTCATTGGAGTTGAATTAATTCTGTAAATCAAACTTCCATAACATATTTTTGACAATGTTGACCACATAATGGGTGTTCCCAAAAGTATTTTCAAGAATTATCTAAACCGCAATTTATTATCAACCCCAAATCTCATGGCTTACCAAAGATATCTTGACCAATTGGCGGTCCTTTTCCGTGGGAATGCATGGATTTTTACTTTTTTAGATGTCAATCTGAATATTTGGTTTGGCAGGTAAAAAAGATGGCCGTTTCTTTCAGATCCGTACCAATTACTGAATGCTGCTTCGAGTCGATTGGTCGCGCAGGGCTCCGGACAGATCCAACTGTGGCAATTCTTGCTAGAGCTGCTCGGCGATTCGGCGAATTCTGCTTGTATAACGTGGGAAGGCACCAATGGAGAATTTAAGCTGACTGATCCTGATGAAGTTGCAAGGCGTTGGGGAGAACGCAAATCTAAACCTAATATGAACTATGATAAGCTCAGCAGGGCGTTGAGGTAAGGGATGAAACGTTAAAAAATGTTTCAGAACATAATCTGCAGTTTAGCTGAATTTTTAATAAGGATTTGGATTAAATGTGTTAAGGGTTGACAAAAATTTTAAAAATCCTTCCATGTCAAATAATTTATAAACTCTTTCGTCTTCATTAAAAAATAATCCGCAGCAGGCTGAAGTATACCTATTTTAATTGAGCACAAAAGAAAGCTTTTGAAGTGAAAATAAAATTTGGATTTTGTGTAAAAAAAATGCCAAAACCTTCTCTTGTGCCAAATAATTTAAAATTTTAACAGAATTTAATTTGAATCAACTCCAAGATGATCCTAACGAAACTTCCTTTGTTCTAACAAAGAAACTTATATACTACCTAATAATTATAGAATGTTTTATATTTTTATAATAATTCCAGATATTACTACGACAAAAACATAATGTCGAAAGTGCATGGAAAACGATACGCTTATAAATTCGATTTCCACGGTTTAATGGCGGCTTGCCAGGCTCAAGCCCAGGGTCAAGGGGAAATGGTTTCGAGCTACCACAAATATCAACCCCATCAGAGCGAATTGGGTGCCGCTTTGTACCCTACAGGTCCAGGAGGGGCCCCAAAAATCCCCAGCATTTTACCTCCTGGAGCACAGCATTCCCAAGCGGGTCTTTTTCCACCCCCTACCTATTGGCCATATTCCCCTGGATCTTTTGACCCTAGAGGACCACCTTTTAGTTAAATTTGGGTAAGTTTCTTTTAATATTATTTTTGGTATGATCTGAAATAATTGTTTAAAAAAAACTAACATCTTTTCTAAATAATAGGTACAAATCTGTCCCTGACATTTCTCGTTAACGTCTAAACAAAATTTAAATATTTTAACAAAGGATTTACATAAATTCACGTGAAAAATTCTTTTTCTTTGAACACAAATACGTCGGATTAAATAATTCATTAACACAAGTATGAAAATTATATAGTTTGGGTTAACCCAAACTCTGGTTGGGCCCCTTCTATTTTCTTGCTCCTCCTTATTACATTTGGGGGCTTTTGAGTAGTATAGTTTTATTACTTTTGTTATAGTCAAGGACTTTTCTGGTTAATCGGGAAGGAATTTTTATTGTTAATGATGTAGGTACTACCTATCTGGTTTTGTTACGAAACGTTGATATTAATGCAAATTAAAATTTAAAAAAGTAACCTTCGGGAATATTTATTTATACGTCAATTACGTAGTTTATAAATTTTTTTGACTCTTTTTTACCCAAAAAAAAAGGATTGATTACTAGGTATACCTACTTATCATATTTTATTGTTATGAGAAGTGATTCAATAAAAAGAATTGTTTGCACATTTTTTTTCACCCTTACTGTTTGAATATTTAAGACGACGGAACATGTGCAATACCCTTGGACGAGACGTATTTAATTTGTTGTAAAATGTTCACTTTTTATGGGACCCGAACCCAGTAGATACCATAATGGTATTTTTCCGGAGCCAAATTCCGAATCCGCTACACTCATGCAAGTTATCGCAGTCTATTAGAAATGAAAAATGTTTTTTGGGTTTTGTTGAATAAAATTAAATTACAAAAAGGACTGGAATACAGGAATATTCGACCCACCATCAGAATATGGCGTCGATGGCGAATGATTTTAATTTGAAGTGTTTGGAACCGCAATTCAATTACTATACATATTTACTTTTAGAGTATCCTCTAAGAAGTAATAGGTACTTACTTGGTTAAAATGTAAAAAAATCCGTAAGTAAACCACAAACACACCTCAACAAAAGACCTTCACCATTTTTGTTCAGACGATTAAATAACTTTCCATATTTATTAAAGAAGAAATTCCACAAAATTCAATGTTGCGTTCAAAGTTTTTTTCCTCGCTTCACTCAGCTTATTCCAAATCCAAGGGATGTCTTCTTGTAGGTGGATGAAGGCAATTGGGCCAAAATCTTTTCGTATCGAGCAATATCTTCAAACTTCGAAATATGGAAATTTTAGAGAACCAAATCGGTCGGATGAAATGATATTTTCAACCCAATTTTATTTTTCAGCAAATTAAATCACAATTTTCGTTGATTTTGTTACACCATTCTTGGCCAATTATTGTTCATCTCCTTTTATTGTAGGTATCATCGGTTGTGATTCGGAGCAAAATGTTCTTCGAATTGCTACGAAAGTGTGCCAAAAGGTCAAGATAAGGAATGCAACCGGAGTCACCAAGCACGAACCAACTTTCTGCAATTCTCCATTTCTTTTTTTTGGAATTTCACCTTAGTCCATTTTTTCCGTTTTTCTTCCTTCTGTTTTCCAGATTCTTTCTCCCATTGTATTGCTATAATGTTAAACTTGCAATCCCGTCGTAGTTACAACCTTTTGCATCCTTTTGCCGTTCAGTCTGTTGCGACTCCCACCCCCACGTTTTGTATTTTGTAAAGTAGAACGATAAACTAAGGCAGAAAAAACTTTGTAAGAAATTCTAAGAAATTTTTAACCAATACCACAACAATTTAAAAAAAAAGTTAATTGACTGCAACAGAAATTACTGCATAACAGATGAATGACTTAAGACCATAACATGTGTAGAAAATGAGGTCACTAATGGACAGATGCCATATTTCTAATAAAACAAGCCTCAGATTTGCTTTGAAACAGCACCAAGCAAAAGCAATGAAAAAGAAAAAACAATCTAACCTCAAGACCCCAAGAAAGATTTGGGGGATCAAAAAGGCCCCACACAACAAAGAAAGTAGTCAAATGGACACTACGTCAAACTTATGAAATAAATAAGGACTGAGAAGGAGAAAATCGTTGGCCAAAGGACAATACAAACAAGAATGGAGCAAGTTTTAGAAGGAACCGACGAAGAAGTTGGAAAGGGGCTCTGGCCCTCACGGTTTTGAAATAGGGGTCGACCATTTTATTTTAGATATTAATCTCTACTCCGGCCCTGATTTGATGTTGGGCTAAAACGGTTTTACTTTTTCACCTTAACAATTCGATTCAAACTGGAAGCAGCTGAAGAAAGACAATATGAAATCAGGGACAGCAAGAAGAGTAATGGCCCCAACGGGGGCCGTCTTTCTTACAGACAAAGGATTCTTTATCCGGACGCGGAAAAATGAAATGTTCTTCTGGACAGTGCCGGATTAAGGCCTTCCGCTGCCCTAAGCCCAAAATATTTTGGTGCCCCCCCCCCCCGCCAAAAAATACGAAAATGTAATATAGATAATAATTTCTATTTAATAGGTACCTACTTACAAAAAAAAATATGTTAATAATGTAAATATTAATGAAAGTTAAAGATTTTTGTTAAAAAGCAACACTGATGTTGTAAACAATTGAAAAATTACCCATTTCCACGAGAAATAAATAGGTAGAGAATGTAATATTATGAATAACAAATTATTAAATTTAATTTCTTCCTCGCTTTCTTAGTCGCAAAATCGCCAATCACGTAAAAAAGATTAACTTTTCCTACTTTTCATGTAGCGCTATAATTTTTTGCCCGGGTCTTGGTGCCCCAGTTTGCCTGGTGCCCTAAGCCCGGGCTTAGTGGGCTTAATGGTTAATCCGGCACTGATTCTGGAACTTCGAAAATTAGTGAATAATGATTAATCACGGTAGAGTATAATGCATGGCATTATCCTTGATCAAACACATAAATAATTGATAGTCCTGGATGAAATTCTCTACGTCCAGGTCCAAGTTAAAATCGACTGTTCCTCTCCTATGGGGGATGTTATTTCGGGCTGAATAATAATATGGGAAAGATACAGAAAATAAAATGATAAAAATAGCTTCTGGACTTTTAGACCCTGTCCTTATTTAAATAAAACAAATACGCGGAAAATTTCCTTATAATTTTTATAATTTCTAATTTTTCTTAAAGGTTCCAAATAATTACCATGGACTAGGACTAGTGGAGTCGTTCAACCTACCTCGTTTTTGCCATCCTGTTTATTATTACAAGACAACGGGACTTTTGCCAGTCAAATTGTAAATCTTTTGTATAAATATTAGTTTTTTTTATTGATCTCAGGACCGTATACAAACAACCTCGGTTATCAAACATTCCATCAGATTAGAATTTTTTTGATACAAATAGAAAATCACTTTGATTTTTGTGTATGGTCTTGTTGATTTTGTAAAAAGTTCCTTAAAATGACTAAACGTATTACAAATTTTTCAAGTAATACTAGTTTTGATTCTTAAGTACGTACTAGATTAGGTATAGGTAAGTAGGATATTATTAATTTTGCTATGCGTTGTTATTTTAAAATTTTCGAGTTATGTTTGCAAAGGTGTGTGAAAATTATTTTATTATGTAATATGTAAATTTCTTAAATGTAATATTGTAATAATGTTTTCTTGTTAATAAAAACTAATTTAAAATTTATGTTGGTTTTAATTTTTATACAGGGTGATCAAATAGTGATGTATAAAGTCACGCTACGCTACGCAACCTCTTACAGCCGAATCGCTGAATTGTTTCTTCTACTTGTAGGTGTGTTTGTTTATTGAGATCGCCACACAGAGGACTCAACAACGACTTTATACTTTCAAAACTATAGTAATCCTTGCTGTCGGGCTTAAATATAAACAGCAACGTTACCGTCGTTGCCTACCTCACAAAATAGATACCTACTTTTGGAAACCTTTAGATTTTTAAAATTTTAATTTGAAATATTGATAAGTATCGTATAATTAGGCCATGTTGTGTATGGCTATATTATTTTTTATATTAAAGACGAACTTTCTACTATAAAGGTCAAAGGGCAATAACGGGATAAACAAAATTCGATTCCTAAAATCCATTTTCTAAATTTTTATTCCTTTACTGTTTGATTTTATAATCGACAGTAGTACCCACGACATTGCTTTATATAAATATATAATAATAATCCTTCAATTGCATACAATTGTTTGCCAACAGCATTTTAAGTGGCGAATAAAACATCCCATGAGCGTCTGAATAAAAATTTAACAAGATTCAAGTACGAGTAGTGGGTGGGTAACGATAAAAACGTCCGTTGGCAGGAAGTATTTATCAAATAAACTTGAAAATTAACCATTGCAGGAGCACATCTCAAAGAGTAATGATATGGCCTCCAAACGATCTCGAAACGTTGTATTTTTTATTTTGTGTTTTACTTTTTGTGAATGTAATTCTAATAGTGGAAGTGGGGGATTTACAACTACACGTATGTAATATTCATTTTTTTTTATTTAATAATTTCTTGGCGGAATTATATTCATATCTTATTACTTTTTAAAATATTACAAGGTTTTGATTGTAATGCACGAGGTCTTGGTATACGAGCCCCTGGTACCGCAGGGGAACAATAAAAACTTAAATTGGGGGATTCTAAAAATATGAAATTCCTATCCTCAGGGGTTTCTTAAAAAAAAAAGAAATCTTGCGGGTAAAATTTAAATTTCCCCTAAGCTATTTATATTTTTAAATTAATCTACACCAGATACAACAATTCCTTATCTTACATGTTGTATATAACAACAAATTACAGTACTAATTTATTAAAGGAAACAATTTATCAATGCAGAGATACGTCCAAAGCCTATATGGAATGCAACACATACGGACAAGCTCAAACAAGACCTTTTATTAAATTACGATAAATTTGCAAGACCTACGCAGCACTACAACACAACAACTGTATCTATTGGTATGACTGTTCTTCATGTGGAAATCAATGAATTTAAATCAACAATTAGTGTTAATTCTTGGATCAGACTGGTAAGTTATTTTGGGGCAAAATTAATCTAAAACATTTATTCGAAAACACCCTGTATATTACTTAGTCATGGGTTGATGAAAAACTAAAATGGAACTCGAGTGATTATGGAGGACTAAGCGATGTAAATTTCGCAGACCATGAAATTTGGCAACCGGACATCATGTTGTACAATAGGTTGGTAATTCCCCTAATTTGTAAATTTTGTTAAAACAAAACTAACATTTTTGCAGTGCTACAGGAAGTGCTGTAAATCATCTTGGAGGGACTCATTGTGTAGTACGAGAAAACGGAGATATTATTTGGGTGCCACCAACACAATTAGTTGCTCTATGCGATCTTAATTTAAGATATTGGCCTTTTGACACTCAAGTATGCACCCTTAAATTTGGATCATGGACATATGATGGAACGGAAATTGATATTAAATTAATTGATTCACCCATTGATGTAAGTTGGGATAAGACCCATTCCTGTTCCTTCCTAAGGTTCTTCTTCTTTCCAGATTATAGTTCTCTATTTGGAGTGCTTCCATTTTCTTTCTCTTCCCAATTTGTTTACATTCCATCACTTCCTCGTCCATTGAATTAATTTTCAGGTCTCTCCTTTTTTCTTCTTTTCTTGTAACCGATCAAATTGGCTCTGTCATACCTCTATGGTACAGCCAACACGATCGGATAAATTATTTCTCCTTAGTTATTGCTTGTAATTCAAAATGGTGAATGGGATATTACAAATACTAACGCAACAAGGAACGTAATGTATTATTCTTGCTGTGACGAACCGTATATTGACGCCGTATTCAAACTTTTCCTAACTAGAAGATCACCAGTTTACAGGGCCATAATAATAGCTCCGGCTGCTGGTAATTATAATTTTAACTTTAAAAAATCAGAGAGAAAAAAAGAAAGATTTCAAATTTCAGTGATTATAATGTTAACATTGCTCGGATTTTGGTTACCACCACAAGCAGGGGAGAAAGTAATTTTAAACGGATGTACTGCAATTATAATAAGTATCTTCATGGTATATTTTGCGCAAAAAATTCCTGCAATGGGATCACATACACCATTAATTGGTAAGGATGTGAATTTTCCCAAAACCTCTTGTTTTATTTTTTTATCTTTTTAGTGCTATTTTATAGTAGCAGTTTATACATTGTATGTTTCTCGATGATGGTGTCTGTGGGAGTAATTTGGATATCACGGACACAACATAATCAACCCTTACCGTGGATTATCAAAAAACCCTTAACAGGATTATTGGGGAAGTTACTAGGACTGAATCATTACATCACAGAGGTACAATAATCATTCTAAATTATTATTTAGGATTAAACGTTTTCGTTTTAGACTTCCTTAAGTTCACAAAGAGTAACCGCTGAAGAAATGCGCGATCATCAAGTAACAGAATTTGAAGATCACCAAACTAGTGACGACCATCAGTTTATTGGAGCAACTGTTAAGGTTCCGATACAACAAGATTGGGTGTTGTTTGCAGCGGCTATAGATCGAATAGCTTTCTTATTTTATGGGTTCCTGTTTGCTATTTTAGCTGCCGTCTATTCAATTTGAAAATTGAAAATAGAAGGTTTTGATAATAACTTTTACGCTCAATTTGATTAAATCAAACTAAAATTGTATATATTTTTTTAATTTATGGGTCTTATTCAAAGTTTCGTTAGTGCTATTTCAAAATTAATTAGTTTAGGTACACCGCAGGATAATAATTGTGGTACTATGTGGTAGAACTGGACATGCGATACGTCCATGTTAGATTGTAGCATGAACCAGAACCAGAAGATAACCATAAATGGGGCATAGTCCAAATTTATTCCCTCATTAATGATTATCTAAACTTTTTGGTGTTACTCCACTTATTTTATTTTATTACGAATAGAAAATAAAGAATTTATAATTAATTTTACCTTTTACAAACCTTCAGGTTGTTGTTGATTGTAAATGCATCCTGGATGCTTCTGGATATCTTCTTCAATCTATCTTCCTCCTTGCTGGGACGTACGTGTTCCTTAAACTCTTCCAAGCAAACCCAGATTCAGCTTTCAGATGCTATCCTCTATTTGCTACTTTCTTGACGTCGTCAATCCTTGTTTCTTTCTATATCTAGATCTTCTCATATTCTTTCCGTTTTCTGTACCCATGTTACTGGTATTCCTGTTCTCCGACTTGTTTTCCCAATTTTCCAGCCGTTTACAATCGTACGTACCTATATACGCTAATTTGAAATAAAAGGTTATGATTAAATAGGGAAGCAGGATAATAGGGTAAGATAGGACAGTCGGCCCAAATAGTCGCCTTTTACGACAGGCAGGGGATTCCCTGGGCCTATTCTTCATCCGGAACCCAGACGGATATAACAGAAAAAAGTATCAAGAGCGAGGAAGCGCGGAACGTCGCATCTCACACTTGCACGAACTAATTTTGGGGAAACAGGAAAACCAAAGGACAATCGCCCCAAAGAGTCGCTTTTTACGACAGACAGGGGATTCCCTGGGCCTGTTCCTCATCCGGAACCCAGACGGATACGTTAAAACCCGCAAAAAAAATCAATAAAACGGCGTGAATTATTTTATTATTTATTTTAACAAAATGATAAGTTTCTTTGTCTTCTTCCAGATTTTGTTTGTTCCTTTTCTGCGGTTGATCGTGATTGCTACAGCCTCTTGGTGATATACTTCTAACTTTCTTTGGGTTTCAGGTTAGGTCGTCTTCCTTTCGGTTTTGTTCCCTCGTTCTACTTGCACTCAGTCGTTGTTACATTTGATTCCTATTCCTTTCTTGCTAGAAATGCCTTAAACAGCAATCAATATTAATAAATTATATTTGATATTCAAACTACAAGATTTTTTATTAATAAAATTTATTGATTTTTCCAATAATTAACAATGAATACAAAGTGGAATATAAATGAATCAAACTTGCATTTGATATATCTAATAATGAGAACATCCACTCGAATATACTCAAAAGATAGTTACGTATTTTAGTAAATATAAACTAAAACTACAAGTGGAGCTTTCAATAAATCAACAAGCGTGTTGTGGACTCATATTGGTTGCACAAAATCGTGCATAAAAAACAACTGTTGCACAAGCAAACGTTAACATGTGCATACTTCCGTGTACGCTTATAGCAATATATAAATTTTTTTATATAATCTATGATAAGTAAGTAATAATACTTATTCCTTAGATGAGACTGCTAGGAAAAGCAAGGCTTGATATGTTAATTAGTATTAGAAATGCAGGCAGTTTTGAATATTTTAAACAGAGCATTTACGCATTTGCTTAATCGGCTAATCGGTTTAAACCTTAAAGCTAGCTTAAATATTTATTCTGTCAACAAGAAATATAGGTAATACTAATCTTTTTAGGAATCCTTTGAACTATACAAATTTTGACTTGCATAATTAATTTAATTACGTAAATTCTAGAAACTAACTAATCACAAAAAAAATCAAAATAGGAATGGAGGTCAGGATTTAAAAACCCATTAGCAAAAAGCCCGTTCTAAAAACTGAAAGAAACGGCGCGAGTTTGGCTGCAGTCTAATCTAAATTTGTACATACGAATATCTATCTCTTTAAATGCACTAATTTTGGTTTTATTTTACTCAAAACAAATCTTTTTTCCTTCAAGGACTACCCCAATTGAATTTTATCATATTCTATAGGATTGGGATCTTTAGGTAGTCGGGAATATTTTAATCCAATTTCATCTGCAACTTTTTCAATCGATTCCAAGGCATAATCTAACTGTTCTTTGGTATGAGCTGCTGAGAGGCAGATACGGATGCGACCTTCCATGAGTGGAGCAGCAGGATACCCCACGCCGACTGTTGCTATGTTCATTTTGATTAGGTTCCGAACCACAAAACTAAAAATCTTGGTTAAAAAATAAAATATGTAACAGTAAAAAAAATACTAACGCAATTTTGGAATATAAATAAACAAGTATGGGCACAACAGGTGAATCTTCATTTCCGTAGGTGATAACACCAATTTGAGCAAGCCTGCGCCTGAAATATCTCGTATTCCTTGCTAAAGTCTCAATCCTCTTTCGGCCGAGATCTGTCCCGTCTTTACCCATAAGTATTTTCAAAACGGATATAATCTGTGCTGCCACCGGCGGTGACATGGCACAGGCATACTTGGAGGCATAACTGTGTTGTCTCAAATACGTTATGAGTTTCTGTAACAAAAAATAAAACACATATTTCTAGGGAAATTAAATTAACTATACCTTTGAGCCCGCAATGTAACCTCCAGCAGATCCAAAACTCTTGGTAAATGTACCCATCAAAATATCGACATCCTTTGGGTCACATCCAAAATAATCTATTACTCCTCTACCGTTTTTTCCTATGGCACCAATACTGTGAGCCTCATCAAGGTACAAATAGGCTTTGTATTTTTTCTTAAGCGCAATGATTTCCGGTAATCTTACTATGGTGCCCTCCATACTGTAGACACCTTCCACGACAATGAGAATTTTCCTCCATGGTTTGTATTCACCTTTTGTTTGTCCGTTTATTATTTGGTCCCTTAATACTTTCTCTAAATGATTCATATCTGAAGGAGGAATTTTATGAATGAAATGCAAAAAAAAGAAATAAAATATCAAAGAAAGACCGAGGGGAAGACCTTTACTGCGTATTTATTATTGGTATAGCTGTGGATCACCCTTAATGCTTACCATTATGATGAAATACTTTAACTGTGGCTCCAGACAATCTAATCCCCAAAATAAGTGAAGCATGATTTTTTTCGTCACTTATAACCAAACACCCAGGTGATAACAACGTTGGTATATTAAGGGCGTTAGTTGCAAAGCCCATTCCAAACGTAATGGCATCTTCAACCCCCAAAAACTCGGCTGTTAGTTGCTCCAATTCTTTATGAAGATCGCAAGTCCCATATTGTTGTCGGGTAGCTCCTGTGGATACTCCATATTTATGCAAACATTCAATCGCAAATTCTGCACATGGGCCTGAAGATTCAGCAAATCCTAAATAATTATACGAGCCAAGATTGAGGCATTTCCGCCGATTTCCTGTAAATCTAGAATAATAATATTATTTGAAGGAATTTTGGATTTTTAAAAAAACGTACTCAAACGTCCAACCATTATCGTTGGTAACACGTTCTTTTAAAGTAACTTCAGCGCCAGGTACACTGCAAATTGGGTAATTCCAACAATCTCGTACTCTTCTATAAACGTATCGCGAATAAAAGCTTGCAAATCTGTCATAAAGTGCTGGATATCCTTCCCGATTTTTTTCTTGGGCAATTTTTGGTGGGAAAAAAGATTGGCTTAGATATCCCAGGAACATTAAAATATAAAAGCCCAAATGAGTAAGCATTGCCGTTATTAGAGTTGGTTGTTCGAAGGATTCGTTAAAAGGACGCGTTTTCTTTTTGGTTTCCTTTGGTTCTTCCTAGAATTTTTTTTTAGAAAAGTTGATAGGGGTGAGGGATTGGGAATTTACCTGTAAGTCTTTTTCGGTTTCATTTTTGGCTTTTGGACGATCCTGGAAGAGAAAATTAATGATAATTTTAAGTGTTTAACAACTTTTTTGCAATACGACGGTTTTTTATGGAAAATTCTGATGGATAATAAATATTTGATGCACGCGCGATTTGTGTAATGCGATTTTTAATTTCGTTGATTAAATTTGACTATACAAACTCAAAATTAGTCAATGAAAATAAAAATCATGTAAGTAAACAATTACGAGTACCATGAACCTAGTTTGAAGCAACTGATTGAAGTCATCGTGATCAGAACTGATAGCGCAATTCCTATTACAGGGTAACTCATCATTAAACCGCCCCCGCCAAACGTTCAGGGCTGATTTTTCAGGTTAAGACTTTTTTCGTCTATAAATTTATTTACAAAAATGCACCCGCTCCGAGCCAGATTGAAAAGAAGAAAATTGAGAAAAATGAGATTGCCCCTGTCCTTGGGCCCCACGCTCACCGGATACGAGTCCTTTGCACTTATTTGCATGGGGTAGAATGAAGGATCCGTGCTTGTATAGAATTCCGAGCAAAGGGCTCGTGGTTCAAATCCAAGGTGCTACTATTACTTATTAGTTTTAGATACATCTACAGAATTTTTTTTTCGGCTATCGTCTCGCAATCTATTGTTGTTTTAACATTTCTAGCTTTGTTAAAGATTTGAAGTCAAAATACTCATTTCTGTTTCGCGTTAGAGGTTTACTATAAAAAATGTACCTGCCACTTTACAATTATTCCGCAATAAACTTTTAAATGTTACCAAAACTATTAATGGAAACTAGAGCCGGGCGTGTTTGGTAAACACAAGACTTGTTTATTTAATTAATTGCACGTTTTAAAACACGATCTATTATGACTGGCAGATATGTTTGTAACACCCAAGAAGTCTACATTCCCGTATTCGTAACATAAGGAGGTCATTAAAAATAAACATATAAATGAAGATAAAATACACAGGATATTTTTTATGTTGTTTCTGTACCGCCTATCGGTTTTAGAGATAGGTACGACCTACGCGAATATGGGTCATACAGGACCAAATTCCCTTGACTTCTTCAAAAAAAGCTTAGTCATAAATAAACTAGATATAAGTAGATACACTTTTTACAAAAATGATAAGGGAACTAGTATGTTAGTATGTGGTAGTCATGCAATTAACTCAGACATACTCTCCATAATCTATAAACAGAAAACATTTCACAAGCACGTGAAAGTTTTAACTTTTAGAATTATTGTAATTTTCAATTCCTATGAAACTAATCTTATCTTCTTTTTTGTAATTATTTCAATATACTTACACTATCTGAAGATCGATTTAAGTATTTGTCTTTGAAATTTAAATGCTCTTCATCAGATGACGAGGTCTGCAAATAAAAATATTATGAAGTGATCAGAGTTTAAATAATAAATTAGATACTTACTAGAGTATGGCCATTAAGGAAGAGTTTACCACGCTTATAGCAATTATCACCATCCGAATATTTCTAAAAATGTAAGGGAATGATTATTAAGATCACAAATGTTAAGCCTTAAGGGTAATTCACGCCAAGGACTATACCAATAAATATTTGATTAAACCCATATCAATAATTAAACTTAATTGGGCGGTTCCAAATTACTTACAGTGTAACCATTCGGGTACATTTTCGAATATCCATTTCTAATGTATTTCTCATTCTTGATGTTTTGGTAGTTCACCTCATTCAGTAATTCTGTAGTAACGGAAGCGTCTCCTACACCCTGGCTCATTCTCGTGGCCATTCTAACCAAGTAAGAAGCGCTTGCGCTGGGACAGGTGGATTTTTCGTATCGTGGCGTACTCTGGTCGCGTGATGTAATCTCACGAGTGGGAGCGCAGACCTATTTTTTGTCCAAATACCCGGCACTTTCAAACTCCGCTCTTCTTATTTAATGCCATGCACTACAAACACGCCAGATAAGATTAACGGGGAAAAATTTGGACTAATAACAAATACATTAATCACAAAAAAAAAATTAAAGAGGGAAATTCAAACGTTTGCGGGTTTAGGGAAAAATTCTAAGGACATTTGCACTTGCGCAAGCTCTCCAGTGCAGTTAAACGCAGCAAAACGCAGAATGACTCACTGGAAGTTTTGAGTGGGGCTTTAGGAGGGGTGTCAGGACCAATAGTAAAGCACAAAGTCCAATTCCCCTTAAGACATCTGCAACAAAATATTTGAAGGTGCTCAGAAAAACTTCCACATTTCAGTTTGACGTTTGACAACAGTACCGGCAAGAAGCAAAAGAAGAATAAATTCCCAGTGCATTTATCAATTTCGTAAAAGAAACGGACTGTGATCATGGATAGTAAAGACTTGAAAGATCTCGGTATAAAAGAAGCCGGGTTCGGTGAGCCTGTAAGGGGCCACTCCCCTGTAGATCTACCAATTCGTCGTGAAAAGGATTCTTTGGACGATTTCGAGCACCTAGGGCTCGATACTTCGCCTCTACAAGAAACGATAAAAGGAGGAGCGACAGCGGTGAGTTCTACAGCACGTGACTTGTTAGGGGAAATCGATAAGGGGTTGGAGTCGAGCGGAAAAGCAGCCAGCCAACTTGCCGACGACGTTTTCGACCCCTTCAAAAAACAGTCAGGTTCGTTCGATAGTAAACCCGTTTCAAATTTCGGAATGGATTCGAATCTATTCCAAATGAGCGGCGACACCATCGTGAATAAAAAAGAAGCTGATGATAAGTTGGATAAATTTTTAAGTGAATTGACCGCTGCACCCCCGGTTCCATCTCACGAAGTTTCGCCTATGAACGACGAAGAAAAAAAGGTCCATCTAGATGGGGTCAAAGCTGCCACGCAAAACTTCATGGACACCGAACGTGAAGAGATCTTCATTGCCCCGTCAAAGATAAGCTCCAATAACGATTTCTTTGACCGTTATGCATACAACGAACCGGAACTTGAGGATATCAAGAAAAAGGTAGATTTGCCTGAAAAGCAAGATATTATTCTTGATGATCCTTTTGCCGCTTCCAAACCGTTTAAAACGGAAAGCGCCAAAGATGTCTTTGATCCCTTTAAGGACTTCAAAGATGTCAAGGAACCGGAGCTTCCTAAACATGATATTTTTGAGAAAGAACCATCTCCAGTTCACGAAATTAAAAAACCATTAGCTCCAATGGTGCAACCTGTAATTTCAGCACCAAAGGTCACTCCTCCTGAACCACCCAAGGTCGTTCCCATTATTCCAGAACCAGCAAAGGAAAAACCACCAGAGCCCAAGAAAATTGAAAAGAAAGAAGAGAAGAAGGAAGAAGTAAAACCACCCCAGAAGACTGTTGAAATAAAACCCAAGCCTGCTATTACTGACGCTGAAGCAATTTTCAAGCAAATGGGATTAGGTAAGAAAATTTTATTAATTGACATTTAAAATATCTTGAAGGGGTGCGCAGTTGTATGTAAAATTAAAGTATCTACAAAAAAGGTTACGGGTGAATTAAGGAGACTAAAGGGTATTTTTTTGTGTTTAATCATTGAGAAGGTAAAAATTTAAATTATACACACGCCCTATAATATATTGTTCTTTCTATTCATATGTTGTCCCACCACTTAAATGTATGTCGATATTCGCATTGTTACTTATTTGTCTTGTAATAATTATGGTGGTGGGTTATACAGAGGCGTACCTTACTCATGAGTAATGACCTCTAAAGTCTATTTCTAAAACAATGAGTCCAGGTGATTGAACCACTTTCTTACTGTAACACCTGGGTCTAGACTCTCAAGACTATATTGCCTTGGCTTAGCATTCTAATCAGTAATTGTTAACGAAAAGAAAATAATTTTAACCCTGCGAACTGAAGATGGCGTCCTCAGCATTTCGGCCTAGTTTAACAAAAATCAATGGGGAAGTCTGGAACTTCCATTTTTTTCACCCTCGCGTTCTAAAATTAAATTATGGTAGTTACACGAATTTTCTTCATGCATTAAAAATAAGCTGGATGTGAGAGAAAAGCTATTTTTAGGAGAAGTACAAATATTTTTGTGTAATGTTTGAGTCATGATAATTTTTGGGAAAAAATATTTTGAATAATCGCAATTGTTTTCTAGAATAAAGAGAGATAAATATTAATCTCGCTACTTGATGCCCCTGACATAAAACTTTGGGCCTGCATTGTTGGTAAAGAAAGTTGTTAATAGCGTGTGCCATGATTATTAATTAAAGGTAGGTTCACAATGAAATATAACTGGCCATAAAGGATCGTACCATGATAAAGCATGACTAAATTATTAATTAATGGGTACTAGCAAGGACGTATTAGGTATATTGTGTTTTAAAGCAAAAAAGATAACTGATTGGCAATTAAATCAAGGATTTCTCATAGAATGATGAGCAACAACTAGATCATCCATGCTCCGGATGAGCAAACAAAATTTATTACTGCCTACCTTTTTTTTTATCATTATAGGCCTATTCTTAAATCTTTACTAATTCTTTTTATTAATGCTTTTGTCTATTGCGTATTAGTTTTGTTACTCAATGGGTATCATAATAATTAACCTTCCAAAACTAATTATTCATATTTTATTTAAACTGACGTGTACCTATTATAATAATTGTAACAATTATTTTAGCTAGAAATGGTTTTTATATGTTCGATCGTTCAGGTCACTGGTTTATTATTAACGCTGACTCAACGTAAGTACCGTTGAAGAAAGAGCTAACAAGAATTTGCTGTGTTACTAAATTTGATTGTTACGGAAATACGCAAACTTTTTTGATACAGGATAAGCCAGAAGGAAAAAGTTACTGAAATATGAAAAATCCAAAAAAATCCAGTAGTTCCGAAAAATAAGGACCTGAATCCTTTATTTAAACCCGATTTTATTCTACTTTCAAAGAAAAACTTGCAATACTAGTTAATTCTTTGACATTTTTCTAGACCAACCCATGATGGTACCCACCTTTAAAAATTATTAATCTAATCGTTCGTTCCCGAACCGTTTAAACGCTTTGTTACCTACCGCATCAGGAATTAGCATAATTAAAAAAAAGGTTTAGATAACAATAATACGTGCTAAATAATTTAAAAATATTACAAATATCACGCGTTTTTTTCTCTACTTTATGTCGTGTTACCATTTCCATTCGTTATTGCATAATGACATACGTTTTTGTATGATTATTTTAAAACGTGGAATGTCTAGATGTGGATAATTGTTTAAGTAGTACATACAGTAAAAATAATCGATGATACTATAATTAATTATATTATTCCAGTTTAAATTGGAAAGGCTAGTTCATGGTATTTTGATAAGTCAAGATAGATGACATTGCAGCTTTTAAGATTTAATCACGATTGATTGATTAAAAATTCGCGAATGTAAATGTACTTATCTGTGATGTAGTAACACCACACCCCCTTCAATTTATTATTAACACAACTATGGCGTAAAGGTAAAATAAGAAAGCAAAAATTTAAAAAGGCAACAATTTACCTTACCAGCAAATCACTATAATGATTTTTTTTTACTTTAAATTAAGGGATTACACAAAGTGATCAGGGAAATTGAAACTGACTCACACAACAACCATCAATATCAATTTATCAAATATTACTGATAATAATATAAACCTGAGACCGAGGTTGTGATATAAGTTTCGGTTCATGCGTACTGCTCGTAACAGATTTTATTTCCGTTATTGTATTTCGATTTTTATGCATTTTTTTTTATTTTTTTCTCACGATCTGCGATAATATAAAATATTTTTTCTGTAAAGACAACAAGCGGTTGGAAAAAAATAATGTACCTACATAACATGTCAGCAAAGTGTCTTTACGGAATTCTTAAAAAATTTGTCTGTAGGTACTACTTCCTCGTCCCATAAAGCACCACTTATTTCCTGACTTGTTCCAGTCGAAATAAATATTAAGTTAAATAGATTTTAGAAATATAATCAAATTAGCGTGTAGGTGGACGCTTTGGAAAAAAGGAAGTTCTCCTTAAAATAGATTCGTTCCCACATAATTGTCCGGTCACTCTCCTTGTATTATCGTTATGTACGCTTATACATAAAAATAAACAGTTGGTATTTTTAAATGTACCTACTCAAAGAAACACAAAGACATTTTCTTGAAGCAAAACTTTAGTTTTAAATATAGTAGTACTACCACAAAGAACAAGAAGTAACCCCAAGAACGAAAACAAATTTAATTGTGGTTTAAAGAAGCGCCCCTCAAATATTTGCGTCCTAAGTTTATTGTCCTGTGTGTCGATTTCCATGGCAAGAATAATTAATTTGATTTTTCTGATAATAAACTTCCTGTTTTTTTTCATTATGTTTAATTAAACCGTTTGAATAAATTCTGAATCATTTAAGATTTTTTTGAATATATTTTTTTTGAACTTTGTACAAGAGTTAGATTAGAAACCTTTACTTAATGTTTACTTTCACTAGATGTCGTAATGTTACGTTTCGTATCGATTTGAACCAAGTAAAAATAATTCTAAGTTTTATATAAGAGTATATAAGAGGGCAGCACATGGTACAATATATCCAAGACACCATTTTTTGTATGTGGAATGTAAAGTATGCAAAATGCAACCATTAAATTCAATGGATGTAGATGACCTGTTAGTTATTTTGGACGAAAATTGATTTATTTTTGGATAAATTATTTTTTTTTCTATAGTTGGGACCCGGTAACACCCCCACGAACTCCCAGAGATCCGAGTGCTTTAATTGACGAACCGTAACTTTAATAGACGAAACTAAGGGCTTCAAACCCTTCCACGCATTTCTTAAGTTTCAAAAAGATTTGTGGTCATTTCAAAAATCAAATTTTTAATTGAAAAGTTACTTACATATTTTCTTTTTTCTCTGGCGTAATCGTACTGGATTCTCCTTCATTCCACACTGTTTCTTGGTAGGGTGAAAATTTTTGATTCCCTTCTTTTTTCCACGGCTTACCCAAATCCGCCCTTCCAAATCCGTGTGGATTTTCTCCCCTTTCTCTACTTTGTCTTGGGTTCTGCCATTCCCCTGACTCACCTCTGGTGGATCATTTCTCTAGGTTTCCTATAATACTTCACGCTGCTGGTCCAATCGCATCCAAGTTTCAGGGGTTTCTATTCTTTTGAAGGTTCCTGATTGTATCCTGCTGATTTTATTCTCCCCAAACCCCTAACCTTTTTTCATTTGCGGTACTACTGGGAATCACTTGATATCGTCGATTCATATTGTTCGCATTTCTGCAGTGATTTCGCCATGTCCGACTTTCTTTCCAATCTTTTATCGTTTACAGAGTTTCCTTCTCCGTTTCGCGATATCATTTTTTCTCTTCTCTCTTTATTTCTTTGGTCTATGTCAGCTTCCTTCTTGAAGGACTCTTGAAAGTCCAACTTCCAAGTACTACCTACTCAGTACTTTCCAAAGTCACACTGTGACGTGTTACTCATTTCTTCCTCCCCCATAGTTTTCAGTTTGTCGCAGCGATTCATTCTATGCCCTTGTGGCACGCCACTGGTACATCATTTAAAACTATTGTTTACCATATAAATTTACGTTGCGTCCTTTGTTTACAACGAAAAGCGTCGTCGGAATGACCTTCAAGATCACTACCTGACTACCTACAGTTAATTTGATTTTCTCACATGATCTCGAATAATGTAAGAAAAAATTAGAGTCATGGTTATGCAATTGCTATTTTTTTCATAAACCCTATCGTGTCGCGATCCATAGCAATTCACGAACTTGAGCTTACAACTTATTTCGGCCCTTCTTATTTTACCCGCAAACTGTAACGGTAACAAGGACTTTCAGTGTTAGTCTTTGGGGGTATCTCTTTTACATTGACCTAGGACCTCTCCAAAGTGGTCCTATTCACGACCTAACTGGGCTTTTGTTACGTTGAAGTGATTACTCGAAATTGAAGTCTAACATCTCGAAAACCAATTAAATCCGAAATCAATGAGTGGCTTTGTTATCGTTATCAGAGGGGCAGAGTCCTAAGTGCGGCAAGCAGGGCCCCGGCCCTTTGGCCCCTTCGAAAACGCTGTTTGCGACGGTCGATAGAGGAACGCCTGCCCAGTCCTGCGAGTTCCGCGCATCTATGTGTACATACCGTGGAAGTGCACGTCACGGAGTGTAATTGTATATCAAATACGAAAAGTGTCATTCTTTAGTTGCCTGACAGTGTTTGAATATCGTGACAATGGATGAACAAATTAAAAACGTTGCTAACGCCGTTGTAGATGATGTTATCAATGGTGTCACAAATGAACTCAACAGGGTTAAGGGTGTCTCAGACATCGAAAAATCAAGGCAGCGATCTCTTTTGTGTGTGTTCTTTGATCCCCGTACGTATTTTCAAATGCTTTTGTTGTTTGGTGGAGGACCTGTTGGGAATAATAATTAGCTCTTGGTGGATCTCTACTCTACCACAAGTGCGCGTGATTGAATTTAATATTTGTTTGCCTTATAATCACGTGTTCGGAAAGTTTCAATCGGCGCACCTACCCAATTATTGAGAAAATCAAAATAAATCCCTCCGCGATTATTAAAGGAAATCTCTACGGATGTGTGTTTCAAATCGCCACACGCAATTCTGTAGTTTGTAACGAGTAGGTAATTAAATATTTGGGTAAATTGCTTGTACCGTTAAAGTGCCCTCTTGTAGAACATCTACTTTCTAATATTAATCGCTCTTAAGCTTTGAACCGAATTTCGAATGATAGCGATAAAAAATTAATCGGGGAACAGGTCCGTATTAAGGAGGTTTTTATCTCACAGACTTTGTATTTGAGGGACAGAGATTGTAATGTTGTCAGGCGAGATGAAGTGAAAAAAAGAAGAAAGGAGGATGATGGACGAGTGAGGTCTGGTGAAACCGGCGGGGGGGGGGGCAAGAGAAGGTTTAATAAGGAAGGGGGTGCCATGATCCGTAAAGATGACTAGGATGACAAGAAATATTAAATGAATTGAGTGGAAACAGAAAGATGGAGAGTGGTGTAGGGAGAAAAATGCGATTTTAGAGTGACAAAGAGGAACGAGACCAGGAACATCCCCTATTTTTTTTTTCCTAGTTCTTATAAATAGTTCCTCTCACATGGTTATTGTAATATTTCCCTATGACACTCAAATAAAAGTAAAAACGTACGCATTTCCTGTTTTCACTTTCGAATTTAACACTTTGTATAAATAATCGTACGTACATGTTGTCGAGTGTTTTGATAAAAATTGTAGGTACCAGGTTGTGTCCCCCATACAATATGCATTTAAAAATAAATTTCTAGGCCAATTTCAAACGTTTGCACTACCCTTTATCTATATTTGCTAAAGATAACAATTCAATGCAATAAATATCTTGGTTTTTAGTCAGAAACAAAAATAAAATAATTTCATGTTCGTTATTTTTATTAACCAACGTTTAATTGTAAAAATAATAATACAATTGCAATATAATGCTACGGTACTTGCACAAAACTAAAGCAATTCTTACGCAATAATTCGCATTGATACCGAGAATAATTGCAATTACCGCAATTTCCTTATTTGGGACCACTGTTTTTTATATAAGCTTCTGGAATTTAATTATTTACACAAAACAGTGTATTAAGTTTTTAAGTAACGACCTCGAGTAATTAACATGAAATCTTTGTAAACAAGACTTTATTCCAATTATCACGTAAAACTTTCCGAGAAGTCCTGTGTTTGGGTCAAAAGGTTATTCCAAGAGCTAATTTTAGGTACCACATCACGCAGTCAAGTGCTGCTCTAATAAAACAATTGATATTAAATTTTTTTGCTCTCTTTCTAACGCATGATCTTTTTGTATAAAGCTTGTTACTAACTCTTGCTAACTTTTCTAACCTTTTCCAGACGCATGGTTTCATCCTGAGAGGCTAAATCCAAAAGGTAAGTTTGGTGGTGTGAACTATCGCAAGATTCTTTTCTTATGGGCGCAAGGTAAATTCTGGAATCTCGCGAATATTCCAGATCTATTAATTTTTACGCGAACTGTATTATAGATAACCTTGTTAATTATTTCAAGGTCAATGAGCAAACCCAGCGTTTTCTTTTATGAGTAATTAAGAAGGCATATTTAAACGTACTACGTGAGTAAAGTCCTCATGATAAGTAAGGTACTAGAAAAAAAAAGAAGCAATAGAAGTGTTTGTTATTGCACAGTCAGAGGATTTAATCAGATTTCTATTTTAATCTTGGATACTGAAATGCAGAAAACGGGAGGTCAAGAGTCTAGCTATTGTGTTCTGAAATGATTAAAAAATCTTGGGAGGAATCTTAGCCATACGTTTTTATATAGTTCGTGCTTGAGACTGTCTGCCCCTTAGCACGTTTCGGTTTTTCTTAAGATGCGTTTTCGTTCAACCGCGAGCGCGGGTTCGAACATGGTCCATGCCGGACCAAGGAAAAGATAATAAATTCTTAGGTGCCGCGTGAACGTTAAGATCCCAAATCTTTTAAAGACAGGAATTCGCTATGGTTGAATCCATGGCGTCGAAAAACAGTAGCCGAGTTATTGCATATATCAAAAAAAAATCTAAATTAAACAAGCAATCTAGATAATGTTATCTAACATGTCGTAACGTCGGAATATTAATAATTGTATCACAAATTTGCCAACTGTTGTGTCTATTATGCTAGACTGATAACGTTTGATTGATGAAATTATTTTTCGCTTCCCTTTTTCTCCATGTTCGTATTCAACGTGAACGTACATTTTTTTATAGGTAGAAAGGTATGTAATAAAAAAAACTTCTTATGGTATAATAAAAGTATCAAGTGTTTCTTTAAATGATTACATTAATAATAAAATTTGAGTATTGGCTGCAAATTTCTACAACACCAGTTACCATGGCAACACATTTTTGTGTACGTTTATCGTACCCTGCCTACAGGGTGTTCATAAAATAGAGATAAAGAAATAAATGGCTTGATTCTTTCCTCAAATCGGTAAGGGGAGATTGGATTTACAAAATTTTAAATTTGAACATTTACACCCCCCAGAGAATTTTCCTAGATCCGCCCTTGCCTTGACACGGTAGATATCGTAATAAAACCGATTTTATTTGTATTAAATAAAACGTTGGTCTATTTTTGTTAATGAAGCTAACACCATGACCATTGCCAGGAAACAAAGCCACCGCAATTGAGAATTCCAAAAGATTTGTCACAACCTTTGTCGACTAACATGGCCAAAAAGAAAAATGGGAACAACTCCTTTTGATATTCCTATAAAGGCCACTAAATAAAAAATGCAGCCCACGACGAAAAAAATTGCCATGGCGAAATTGAATTTACGTTTCTGCTAGCAATATGCGTAGTTAGGGGATGGTTTATTTAAAGAAGACCTAAATACAAATTAGATGTGATCGATGACGTAACGAAACCGTAACCAACCATGGACTAATTTCAAATTCAAAATTTACTCTTAAAATCCTATTTGCATAAAAAAAATATCAAACCTTAACCCCTAATTTAAATTCAACCCTTTTAAGGAAATTTAAACCGCTTTAAATTTCTTTCGTATTGAGAATTGGTTATGTTTTGGGTCAAACATAATTTTATAGGATCTCGTAGCAGCTGATCCTGCATAATCCCAGGTGTTGTAAAATGAAACGTAAAATAAAACCTTAAAATTTTTATTACAACCCTTATTGTTTATGATAATTTTTATTTGATATTTGTACGCGTGATGGTTTTAATTGTTTAAGTAGCGATTTTTTTCTATTAAGACAGGTATAACAAAAATTGAAATTGCGATGAAAGGATTCTATTGATTTCACGTTAAATTCCGGGGGGTGCGCGCCTGCGTGTAAAATCCGCACTAAACTAGGCCTTCTTAGGGTGTATTTACTTGTGTCCGTTTTGTGAGGTTGTTTCGGGGTTGAAAAATTCAAACTACTAGAACGTGTGCAGTCTTTTAGGTTGTGTCGTTGGAAATATAGGAAGACGGTGTTTGGTCAAATTTAGCTGCTGGTGCGGGCGCTTTGCCAACCCATTTGCCCTGGATAAACTCGCCATTCCATTTCCACCATTATAACCTCCGATACACTGTCTGTTGTTCAACATGAATATCTTCAAAGTTCGACGGGAACAGTGTAAGTTGCGTGTGTTTCATAGAGTGTAGGTGGATTATTCGATGGCTCATCGGTCAGTTAATTTTGGCACGTCGCGACGTTAGACGCGTTTTTTTTTCCAGCGTCTAGTACCTTACGTAAAGTGCTTTGATCCATAATCGTCCTTGCAGAAGTATGTAAGCATTGCTCTATTGTTATCTTGGCTTTGAGGAAGTCAAGGCTAAGCCTTGGGCCCTTGGACGCAATCAATTTTTTTTAAATTTTTCTTTAACAAATAATGCTTGTGTTTGACAATAATTTTTGGGCGCTGCTGCAGACTGCAAAAATTAACAAGCGGAACTAAATATAGATTTAATAATAGGTTGGCAAGTTAAACTAGCAAACCGGGAGCTAAGAGTAATTTGTGTTAAACGTGTCATAAAACAGGGGGTGAAAGCTGCGCACCTTTTAAAAAATTCAAAAGAAATTTATTGGTGTGGATGTAATCTAACAAAAAGGGAAAGTTCTTTTGTTACAATTCTACCCTCTTCCCCCGTCGATCCTTAAAGATTCCTCAACCGAGTTGTGTTCTTAAAATGCTTTGTCTGCGACCCGACTCAGGTATAAACGAACCCCAATACAAAACCATTAGAAATAGAAGTTCGCCTTGTTAGGATTGAGCGATAATTATTTTTCTATGTATTTTACTAATCCATATTTTAAATAGCGCAGTTCTGACCTATTTAACTTCTTGGCCTCCGTATTTTATTGGCAAAAGAGAGTAGGGCGCAATCGGCACGCACGGGTTCGATTCCTTCCAAGGTCAAACTTATTTTATTTTTTAATAGAAATCAAAATAAATTAATATGTAAAGAAGGGTCTCGTCAAAATATAAAAAAATATTTGTAAATTAAAAAGATTCGATCTTGGTAGGGGTGGTTTTCAAATTAATTCGCACGTGTTTAACTTTTCTTCGTATAGTGCTTTCAGGTTCTCTTCTCTGATACTTTTGTTCCCTATCCTCTTCGTCAATGTCCTCTACCCATCTTCATGACCCACCCTCCCTTCCACATTCGCACCCACAATAGAACTTTTCATCTGCTACACAATTTTCTTCAGTTTTTCCATTGATTTTTGTTTTCTATTCTCTTTGAGTCTTTTAGATGCTTCCAAATCTTCGCTGGTGTCTTCAACTCTTCCTTGAGGCATCTATTTTCTTCCTGCATTGGATTTTACACTCCTAGAACCCTCATAACTTTCTCCAATTGGTCTTTATCTGTAAGTTTTCTTCCCCATCCATAATTCCAACATTATACTTCCTTCCTTTTTCTTTTGCTCGTAGAAACTTCTGCTGATGCACTTTCTTCAAGTTATCTCTCTCTCTCTGTTTCATTTCATTCCCATCTTCTTACTTCCAACGTTTTCAGGTCTAGGTCTCGTATCAGCTGCTTCTTCTTGTTTGTAAAATTCCATTGTGTGTATTAAAAGTAATTAAGGGTTGGTTAATAATGGCAGAATATCGCTTTAAGAAGTGGGTTGAACATTATGCAGGAAGTAATGTGGCGTATATAAAAGAGAGCAATCACTTCTCTTCTTTTTAACTTTAATTACTCGTGTTTAAGTCGAGACAAAAGCTCTTTTGTATCCAACAAGTACCTTTTATCTTTAAAAATGCGCAGTCTACAGAAATGATTTTTAGTTTTCAGCTTTTTTTTGCCTATACCATAACACGAATTTTGATTATTTTGAATATTAACTAAGCACGTATTACGTGGTGGTGAGGATAATTCGGTTTGTGGTTTTCATCCCTCCTGTCGTCACAACGACCGGTCATGTTTGGCGAAACGTGAAATGTGATGGAAAATGCATTGAAAATATTTCGAGGGAATGAGATTTAGGAAAACCCACATCCAGTGATGTAAATATGATTCAAATATTTGAGCACGACAGGTTTTCGAATTTTTTTCATTATCAAACTATGCAAAAGAAATTTCGCTTCACGATATGATGAAATGAAAATTTAAACAGTTTTGATGTATGGATTTCCACCCCTCTTTAAATTGTGTACAGGGATTTTCAAAACTAAATTCAGTTCAAACTCTATCGTAATGTAAAGTACTACCTATAAAAAAATCGCCCCAAATAGTCGCCTTTTACGACAGGCAGGGGATACCCTGGGCCTATTCTTCCTCCGGAACCCAGACGGAGACTTTATCAAAACGTACGTCGAAAGAATTACCTAGCCAAAGCGGAACTGAGGCAAGAATTGAGAGGTGGAAGGTAGTCCAGGAAAATTTTGGAACGCCCAGATAAGAGAGAAGAGGGATGCACATCCGTGTATGGTAAAGAACTGGATGAATCGCAGCCTAGGGCAAGAATGCATGGAGGGGTTAAGGGAGGTGTATGTCTATGCATAAATGCAACTGGTTAGATGATGATAGGAAAAAACAATTGATGCGTGATTGGATTGGGGGTTGTACTTAAATGATCCCAAAAATGACCTTAAACGGAATGTTGCTGGTATTTAACCCAAAAGAGGTGATTATGCAACCAAACAAGTATGCAAGTCGATAATTTGTATATGGGGCCATTTTATTTGAAATACTTCGTGTAAGGGAACTTTTGGAAAAATATATGTACTAGATACGGTCTAAATAAGTCGAGAAATGAAGGACAACGAATGTCGTTATTTGTCTAAATGTGCTGCAGCTAGTCGAAGTTTGCTGCAATGTCTAAAAATAAAAGTTATTAAGACTACCTTGTACTAGATAGTAATTGAGAATAACGAACAAGGAGAAAAGTAGATTGTAAAAAAATTATTTTAACCACTTCCAGGATGTAAAAACGACCGTCAAAAATATACTGTTGGTGACGTCATCATCAGTATTAATAAAATTTAATTAATGATAATAAAATTTTCCAATGAATTTATTTTTTTTTTGTTAGTTATTAACAATAAACTTAAAGTTAAATATTGTTTAGAACAAAAGCGTAAACTCGAACGTTCCACGACTTAAGTTAAGTGTATATTGTAGCCTCGTGTTGGAGTTCGTGGTAGTACAGGTTTACAAATCCACGTTCAACCGTAACATGTTCCGCCTCCATTCCACATCACCGTCGGGCGATAACGCGAAATCGTCTTGGAGAAAGACGGCAAAGGTTAACGTGATAGCTGACACGATAAATTTTCGTCGTGCAAGTTCTTCTTTCTTTTTCCTGCCAGCTGCCACCGCCACAGTGTTCCCTTTTACTGAGCAACGTGGTCACGAATATTGCTTTTTGTGGACGTGTTTTTTGACTTCTTTCGCTAATTAGTTTTTTTGAAAAATGGTTCGCAAACAATTCGGTAAAGGACAGTATCAAAGGGAGGAGCTTCCAGAACGAGGACCCGGTAAGCACGAGAATTTTTACGTTCTTCGCATATGGAACTGTTAAGGGCTCCCCTTGTGTTCTTCATCCGGTTCGTTCAATTCACAAGCAGATGTTTTATGTTATATGCGTAATTTATCCGTTAATTTTTGTTTTTTCTCTAACCCCTAATAGGAAATATGGTGTAGTTTTTATAAAGACCACGTGTAAGATAGTACATTTTATTTTAAATAGGGGAAATGTTCCTCTCCAACCCTCACAAAATCCAGGGCGCTGGTATAAATAATTTATTACTTTTCTATTTTTAATGTAATTCGCGAAATTTTTGGGGAAATGAACGTTTTAATAATAAAGTAACGAGCGGGTTCAGGAATATATATGAAGAAGGGGATGAAACAGGTAGGAAGGGAAGCTTCCGGTTTGTAAATTTACCCTAATTTTATTTGCATCCATGAAACTATCAATTAGGTACTTTTACAACCCCTACTCGTTAGAACTTGTAATGACTTGCCCAGGAGCAATTTTAGTTTACTGTTAAATGAGACCAAAGCTTTTTCTTTAAATAAGGGGAATTACCCAATATTTGTGGAAGTAAGGGTTGCTAACTGGGACTACTTTATCATCTCGAATAAACAATGGTAAAATTTAACAATAGTACAAATATTTATCTTACTATAGATCGTGGTGAAGACAAAATTCAATTGTTCTTTTATAAAATCGTTTCTTATTGTTGCTAGGTGTATTATATGTGTCCTAGTAAACCCAAAATGCGTACCACCAGGTGTTGGTAATAAATTAATTTGGTTTTCCTCGCGTTTTCTTCCTGGTGCATGCGTGTACGTTTGTACCTACTGGGGCTTGTTATAAAATTAATATGGGGGACTTTACAAATGCAGGTTTGTCTAGACAGACAAGCATATAATATTGATTCATGTCTATATCGATCTGCAGAAACCGTTTTCTTTGAGCAGGTTTAAAAGTCATTGACCGTTTATATAAAAAGAAGTTGTAACATTTTATTCTATTCTACCATAGAAGAAATTCAAATAATGATTAGCATTTAAAACAAAAGACGTTCGTTGACTTTGCATCCATCTTCCCTTGAAATCCAGGTTAAATATTGAATTATAATTTCCAACAATTACCGTTTGCATGAATTTCAAAGTTTAATTTTAGATCGAAACGCAAAATACTACCAAGCCCCAAAATAAAATTTAATACATCACTAACTTTTCCTTCTCCCGGTCATTGACATTCGGATTTCCTATATTTATACTAGATTTTGTTCTGTAGGTATCTTCACTAGAAGTTTTAATTTAAAAATTTTATATTCATCGGAAGGGAACTACCCCAGATTCATCAAAACAAAAATCGATGCATTAAAAAAAAGTCGTAGGGGGATCCCCAAACTCCTTAGTCCTTATGGTATTTTTTTTATAATAATCTAGAAAGTCTGGAATCCCATTAACAAATGCACATACCAGCCCACTTTCTTTAATTAGACTTGCAAAAATTCAAAATTAATCATCTAAATTAGATTAAAACAAGTTCTGCAGGTAATTAATTACTCTGATTCGTACCAAGCGCGAATGTTAAGGTTATGGTCGTTGACCTCTTTTCATTTTTCCTAGTAAATGGTTTTTTATGGATAAAGAAGAAAAATTATTGATTACAAGCGATTACCATGTACGAGAGAGAATAAGTAAAACAATGCGGGGTATATTGGGAAAATAGGAAAACGTGCCCCAAACCTTTTACGACAGATAGGGGGATTCCCTGGGTCTATTCTTCATACGGAAACAAAAATATTCCTGAAATTTCTCAAAAAACCCCAAATCGATAATATCATTACAAATTAAAAACTTATTTGTTTTTACTTATAATTTGTATATTTTCATAATTTTCCTTTTACTCGTTAAAGAACGAAAAATATTTATTCAAGTGCGGTCCTAAAAGTCTTAAAATACTTTTGCGAAATAATTCTATTAATAAAGCGCCAACACGAGATGCGGAACTCTGGCAGAGCCTGCAGTATAATTGCGAAATTTTATCCCTTATAAATAAAACTACGTTTTTGAAAAAGTATAGGTAACGTAATTCAAACACCCACCACTGTTTAACCTTCGGATTATTTTGTTGGGTTTGCCTCGACATTGACTCATAAAAAGACCTCTTTATGATTCATCTCATCCAGTAAATCCTCACACATGTCAGATGAACATTGTTTTATTCATATGTTGCGCAATAATAAATAGTTTTTGTGATGCTTGACAAAAGTAAGTCCTTGGGGCAGGCAAAACGAGTTAAGTCAATTAAATATACAGGGTTTGAAGTAAATATTCAGATCGGGTATCCAAAAAAGCAGGAAGTTAGCTTCTGCGAACTGTTTGTTATATCCGAAGTTCGTTATAACCGTCAATAAGTTTTATTAATGAATAATGATTCATTATAGGCGCAAGTGCGGTACATAAGAATTCGTTTAGGCGTAAATTCGATACAAAAGGGTTCGTTATAGGCGCAAATTCAGTATAAACGGGTTTGTTATAGGCATACATTATTGTTACCATGGCGGAAACCGCACCAGTGCGCCGTTACGCCATACGTCGCGACGTAGGAAATGATTTTCCGATCAGATATTCAGAATGGGGTGTTTCCAGTCTAATGGGGGGGGGGGGGATGAAAGTTCTAAAACGCTCTGTTAAGGGTTTAAAAAAAACTTATATTTTCGGGAATTGAACCGATTAAACTGTATCCTTTTTTTTTTACAGTGGAGAGCCTAATCTATTGGCGTGACCCCAAAAAATCTGGACCAGTATTTGGAGGTGTTTTAGTGGTTCTCTTAGCTTTAACCTACTTCTCCCTTATTAGTGTGGTGGCGTATTTGTCACTGTTGGCACTGACAGCAACTATTTCTTTCCGTATATACAAGAACGTAGTTCAAGCTGTACAAAAGACTGGAGATGGACATCCATTTAAGTAAGTTTTTACCAAAAAAAATCTAATTGTGTTTATTCAAGGGTAATGTTTGAATCTGGTGAGGGTGGGTTCAAACCCCATTCACGTTAAGAATTTTATAAATGCAGAATGAATTTTCTAACATGAAAAAGATCCTTCCTGGGGGTGGAATACCTCCAGGTAGGCAAATGAATAAGGGGCTTGAAATTTTATACCAAAGACATTATTAACTATTGTTTTTTTTTATAGAGAGATATTGGAAACAGACGTAGCTCTTCCTCAAGATAAAGTAAAAGAAGTTGTTGAAGTAACAGTTGCACATCTTAACGCGGCATTGGTTGAACTTCGCCGATTATTCCTTGTTGAGGACCTTGTAGATTCTATCAAGTTTGGAGTTTTACTTTGGTGTCTCACCTATCTTGGTGCTTGGTTCAATGGAATGACCCTTGTGATTATTTGTAAGTTATTTTTACTTAACAATTTTGCCTACAATTTAATTAAATTTTTGCGCACAAGTTTCTGTACCTATACTAAGGTGTTAGCAAGTAACGATTATTCTTTTTTTTAATAGCTTGGGTTGCCCTCTTCACACTTCCCAAAGTGTATGAAGCTAACAAGACACAAATTGATGCCAATCTTGATCTTGTAAGATCTAAAGTTGCAGAAATTACTTCAAAGTAAGTGTTTGTTATTGTTTGCGGAATTAAAAATTAATTTTCGATTGTTTTCAGAGTAAAAGCAGCGATACCGATTGGAAAGAAAAACGAAGAAAAGAAAGAGCAATAGATTAACTTCAAAAAGTTAATAATTTATATCATCGTGCATACTTCGTAGCGCTACGATGCTCAGTTTTACTATGAATTCCATCGTCCAATACGATAAATTGCACGCCCTGTACCATTTTCAATAAATTGTGTATATATAATTAACAATTTTATTCGTTGTTTTGTTCAATGTTCAATTTTTTTTATCACAATTTTATGTAACACATTTTTTTAATTTGTTTTTATTGTCACCAAATTATTACTTATTTATGATAATTCATAAATTAAACTATTAAGACTTATTTTTTTTTTGTTTTATTTTCGTAGTTATAAGTGAAAGTCTGTGAAGGAATTTTGTGGTTGCATGGCTTTTAAAGTTATCCAAACAAATTTTAAACTATACGAAGTAAACGAATCTTTAATATTTTTCGATTAATGTGCTGTACATTTTAAGCTGAGCACACCAACTTCGTATTTATCAAGTATCATTTACCGGAATCCCTCAAAGTTGCTAATCGGTAATACAAAAATATTGTCGAGATTTCTAAAAGGCTTTGAGCATTCCTTTTGTGTTTTGTCAACTTTTATCATGTAATTGGTATATATACCTATAAGTAAAGTTTGGAATAATATATATTTTACTGTTAGTTATATATTATGGTCCTGCTAGTTTTTCCCTTTGAAATGTATCAACCAAAGGTGAAAACTGCTTATGCTAGATTATTTTGAAGATGTAAATTTTATTATGTTATGATAAATAATAGAAAATACACACTAGTTTTTGAAACTAATTCTCTCTTCTATAAGAAGATCTAGAATAACCAAACGTGTTGTAAAATTCAGTGTTATATGTGACGATTCATTTCAATTTTCTTAAGACCAATTAAAAGTAAAAATCATTCTTCCCTATAACCAACCTTTCCACAGTTTAACTGTGTGTAACAAGCACTCTTTTGCTGTAGTGCGCCTGATTCTTTCGTTAAATGGCAAATTGTTTTTGTTATATAGATTAGAATATTAAAACTTTCAATTTTTGTGCAATTAAATGTTATCATTTTAACTAAACTGTTGCATACTTTTATAAAGAGCTTTGTATTTGCTTTAATATTATTAAATGATTTATAATGTGCTTTATTACACTCTTGTTCATTTTATCAACCTCCCTATTGCCGCAATTAAAAAAATTCCGCGTTAAATAGAAAATCATGTTACACTATTTCAAACAACTTTCCTAAATTGGAAAGAAAACTACAACCTTGTACTCTCATTTAAAATTATAAACAGAGAACCCGATATTTTATTCATTTGTAGAAGAGAATTTGTTCCAGGGGCATTCACAATACTAAAGCCAAAAAGACTCATTGTGCCTCTTGTATTATTTTTCCTTAAGTGTTATACCTTTTATACAATCCAGGGTGTCCTTGGGGCTCCCAAACCTGCAACTCCGCCCTTGTGCTCCTCTTCTCACACCTCCTCCATGATCTGCAACATTTCTTTTTTTTCCTTGGGATTTCCATCAGTGAAGAGCCGGACTCCATCTTGCCCTCCCTACACAGGGTCTACTCCTTGGGGTACATCCTGCATTCTCTTGCCACAGAAAATAGTCTTGCAGTCATATACCTTGGAAATGAATTAAAGGAAAGATATTAGGATCAGATTAGATTAGAATATTAGGACAATTTAAAGAAAAGAAAAAGAGAATTTCTCAATGTTTTATTGATTACATAAACCAACTACTACTAAATACAACAAACTGGAGGGACTTCACCCTGCCAGAAAGAGTATTTACGATACAAAGCTTCCCAGATCCTTCTCCTAATTTGTATGGGGGAAATTTTGCTTTTCATCTTGAATCAGGTTCTAGGGATTGTCAGGGAAATAAATCAGGAGCTTGTCCCATTACCCTCCTTATATTGCAGACACATAAACACCTGTTATTCTTTCAAGTCATTGCAACTGTTAACACTAAAAAAGAAAACAATTATTATAAAGTAAAGATTTATAAAAAATAAAATTACAAATAATATTTACTACGTTTATTGAGATATAGTATTATATTAACATCAATTACATCAGTTTTCTACAGTATGCTGCAAAAATGAAGCGACAAAAGAAACCATAAATAACCCAGTGCAAAAAGCAGCACAATGCATTTATAATTATTGTATATTGCAAAAATCACATAAATAACCTAATAATAAAACGTATCATGATAAATTCAATTTGGTCATAATTTCCCTAGATCACTAAATTTCACTAACAAAAATGTAAATTCTGTGTTGCACAAACTGCAGGAATTCTTGTAGAAATTCACCTATGCTGCCGTTTAAGCATGCTTTGATAAGTTTATATGCGTGAATTTACTAATTAACGAAAGATACACCGTATATTAAATTTTAAAAAAATTAAGAGTTCTTATTTCACCATTTTTTACACCTTAAAGAACAAGAAAATTAATTTAAGGGGGTAAATTTATCTATTCTTCATTTCTCCAATTAATTCAAATGGAATCCCTTCTCCTTTGTAGCCGCTAAAAGTCTTTGCCTTAATATATCTTCTGTCGGGTAATCTGGCAACTTTAAGTAATGAACGCAAGTGTTCACCGATGGGTACGACCCTTCTCCAGCATCCACTTTTCGGACGACCGTAAGTCGAGGATACAAATTCGCTAAACCTCCTGGAGGAAGAGAACTGCAACCTGTTGTGAATTGTAAAAATGCTTTCCGTTCTTCTGGAGACATATCCAGTAAAACATTAACAAATCTTAAAAATCCAGGGCTAAAAATAATAGCCATTAACCTAGAACTTGTGGTTTTAAATAAAAATATCTTACCTGTCCTTTGTATATCCAAGTTTTGGTTCGGTGTAGTTCAACAAATCGTCTCTCGTCCATTCCGGATTTTGATCTCCGCATAACATGATCCTCATTTCTTCTGGACTGAAAGCAGCAAGCTTTTCCATGGGAAATACCATGGAAAAACCTTTATGAAAAGCATCAAGCTGTCGAGATATACCTTTATCTAAAGCAAATCCTACTGTAAGCTCCGAGTACTCTTCAACATTCTCTATATTAACTTCAATGTCCGCACCGTTTGATACCAACTCTATTGCAGAAATACCAAAGATACTAGAACTAGGTGCATACGTGAAAGTAAGGGCCAAGTCTTCCAATAAAACAGGACCCGAAGAGTGATTCAAGCATAAATTTTGTATTTGATGTGCTTTTGTTTCTGCAGACAAGTTGGTATCTTGCATGATTTTAAGTTTCCTCTTAACCAACTCCTGTATTTGTTTCAAGAAAGTAGCTCTAATGGGATCAATATCGTATAAATCTTCGGGTCCTAAAATATTATGGTACCACGGCTTCTTATCTTCAAGGATCAGCTTAGGAGGGTCCAACTCTATTTCTTTTTCGCTCTCTTCTGAAATTAAACTTGAAGTCATTACATCTTCCTCGTTGCGTTTTAAACCTGCAAATCCAATTCGTTCGTTTACAGTATTTTGTATCTCTCCATGGCACATTAATTTTAAGAAACTCTTGGACAGAGGCAGGTCTACCAGTCTATTATCTTGCAGCACCTTGAAACAAATAATTAAACAAAATTTTTTTTAATGGGATTTATTACCTTGGCTAAGAAAACCCCGAGGAACCAGAAATATCGCACAGCCTTATCACAAATTTCAGAAACTTGGGGCAGAGGTGCAGGGAACAACCCCGAAGTCCTTCGAACATAATACCCTGGTGGTTTCATGCCTTCACCTAAATCTACAGCCTCTTGCATATTAAGAGCCTCATCATCACAGATCCACATAGCTAAGTCACGTCGTTGAAGTTCAGCAGCCACTAGAGCATAGAATTCTAATGTCGGACCTAATCCGGTGCCTTCTTCTCCTGCAAATTCTACTTCCAATATAGATTTACGATCACAATGTACTTTCATGACCTGCATGGCCCAGTCTAACAGAGTTTCCTCTCTAGGAACTTTCACTCTTTCGTGCTTCAACCGTCCTACACGGAATTCGTGTGGGTCATCTCTCCTTGGGGACAACCCTGGGGTCCTCTGTCTTTCTATAGTTACGTCACGTTGTGTCTGCAACCAAACTATACTACGAGAAGCCCCAAATGCTGTACAATTAAAATAAAGCTGCCTCGTTTCAAAAGGAAACAGGAACGGACAAGAATGATTGAGTTCTTCACACCAAGCTGGTAAACTCGCACTGGATAACACTAACGGGTCTTGTATTTGCTGTAATAGCTTGTTGGTGATTTTCTTGCTTGTAAATTGATCTGCGGTCAGATCAATTACAGATTGTTCGTTGAAATCCTGTTCTTTTGAAGCGGTGATTACAAATAAGTGTCGTAGAAGTTGCAGAACGTCTTCTACGGTACAATTAGATACTGAAGGTGTACCAGGAATTGGCGTACTAGGTGAAAGTGTAGTGCCTGCAACAGAACTACTGCCGCTGCGGGAGAATAAAGTAACGACTGGGGTACAACGGCCTTCTTCCGACTCCAACATACCGTCTTCTTTAACTTCCCGGTAAACAATTCTAGGCAAAAAAATAATGTATTGGAGGAAAGGAAACCGAGAAATTAGTTAAAACTTACACGTAAGTGGGTTCCCAAACTCGCCTTAATTTTTCCTGTCTAGTTCCTAATTCTGTTAGTTGAATAAGTTCTTGTACTGACCGGAATATAGTCCAAGAAGCGTCGTTTAATTCAACTTCTACGTCTGGGATTCCTGGTAAATTCGGGCCTCGTAAAACCAACTGTAATTTAGGCTGTGGAAGTAATTCATGTTCAGAACTAGAAGCACTTTCTTCTTGTCCCGGTGGAGGTACTTCTAAGTCTGTAGTTTGGTTAACATTGGTTCGTCCAGGTCTTGGATCAAACGCTGGTATGAGCGCAGAAAATTGTCGTTTAAGGACATATTCATCATCCCATGACCTTCTTTTCCCTGGTTTACATTCATATCCCTCTTCCTCCATGAAAGATAGTAAATTCCTCGAGACCATTACGTCTTCGTAATCAGCATCGTCTTCGTTTTCATCTTCATCATTGTCTTCGTCCTCGCCCATATCTTCATCGTCATCCAATTCAGCTAAGAGTGTGGGAGCTCTACAGGATTCTAAGAAGTCTTCTAAAGAAACCTGAAAATTATTTCGAGATTAAAAATTAAGAATTGCGGGTGCGTAATTAATAAAAGCTTTAAAAAAAATTTGAAAACCATAATTATTACGATACCAACCGTGTTAGGTGTTTAAATATACCATAGATGAGATAACCCCATCCTGATAAGTCCACTGCGGATGCAATCGCTAAATGGATGACTCATCAACAATGTCTCATATCGATTAATGATAAATAAAATAAAAACAAACGAATAGAATAAATGTTTTACCTGTTCGCTATCGCTACTTGTAGAAGTTAAGCTCATGGTAAGAGCTTGACTAAGTCCTTGTGCGGCAGTGGTGGCGGGAACGCTGTTAGAATTACTGGTCGGGTTATTGCTGGTAGACAAACTAGGATAGCTCTGTGCAGTATTCAGCAAACCACCTGGGAAATTACTAGATAGTGCCAACTTGACCAAACTAGACATTGAGCTGGGCGCACGGGGGAAGAGTGATCCTCCGCCGGTATTTTGATGGTTATTTTGCACATTTGAATTTATGATATTACCTGCCGTGTTATTTGAATTAGCATTGGCACTGTTGGTGCTAGACACCGATCCAAGAGTCCGTCTTCTGGCTAAAGCGGCAAACGTTTCTAAGAGCCCTGCCGTCGAAGAAGGTTCAATATGGTTGCTTGCCTCAGTTGAAGTGAGATTGGGTACGCTGACACTCATCGGGTTTGTAACCACAACGGGACAATTACTGTTATTCCTCACATTGTTGGAATTGTTTACTGCTTCTTCTTTACTGCAATTATCTTTTGTTTCTTGTTCGGTTGATGGTTTCTTTGCTTTACTAGGCCTGTCATCGTCAGATACGGATATCCGCACACCAGTATTTGTAAGAGTATTAATAGCACATGGATTTTGTTGATTCTGCTGGTTTTGATGAGTCATCATAATACTAGATTGTAATAATTCTCCAGATAACAAACTGTTTGTGTTATTTATCAATAAATCAGTTCCTTCCCGTATTTTATCTAGCGCTTCCACGGCTTCTGCTAAACTTTGAGCGGCTGCATTAACAGCAGCCCGGCTGGTACTAATCTTACTTGACCGCCTTGACAATTGTATTTCTTTGTTTAGATTTGAACCTGAATTACTTGATGTGATATTACTTCTGTGTGCTTCTGCCGCATCACAACTTTGTTGTCTACGTAATTGTGTGTGTGAGATAACATTACTGGGTTTAGTGTCGGTAAGAGCAAGACTTTCAACTATTGTGGCAAGATCACTCGATATAGAATTATTAATAGCAGAAAGATCATGATGTGGATCCCTTAAGGGATGAACAACTACCGATAAATCAGAATCATTAATTGCAGCTTGAGATTCAGACGTTACAGCCACAATAGCTTCAGCTCGCGCAACAGAGAGCACACTTTCGGCTATGGTCTCTGCGGCTTGTTTAGCAGCCAAATTATCTGCGGATGCGGCTTGTTCTGTGGATGCAACTGATGTTTTTACATCTGTAGCTTCAGGTAAACTTGGTGTAGAACTACTTTTACGACTAGTCAAAACACTTTGTTTGTCTTTTCCTTCTTTTACTTTATTCGAGGTATGTAGTTTGGAGGAAGCGGCTTCAATATCGAAACCAGGTGCTAATTTGAGATCATATTTGCCTTCAGCACCCATACGGTAAGAATTTGAACCACCATGATCCCATGTTACGTCTATCCAACCACTG
The DNA here is from genome assembly GCA_963082805.1 of Hemicrepidius hirtus. Taxonomy (NCBI): domain Eukaryota; kingdom Metazoa; phylum Arthropoda; class Insecta; order Coleoptera; family Elateridae; genus Hemicrepidius; species Hemicrepidius hirtus. The sequence continues at coordinate 26,449,210 of OY720167.1, forward strand.
TGAAGTTCACCCGTTACTGTACCTAATATCAGAAGAAAGCGTAAATATTGCAATTTGGAAACAATTCAACTCAATCACTCCAAATTTTTGCAGTTTACTAAATAAATAAAATTATAATTTCACACAAAGCTTCAAAACTTGTCTTTTACTCCTTAAAACAAAATTTAAAAAACTACAAAATTGTTTTATACCTTCACCTGGTGGATTTCCATCCTGGTCACGCCATTTCCAATCAATTCCACGAACAACTCTTGCACCAATGGTGACATGCTTCAACATCTGTGCCCTGAGTAATCTTCTTTGTTTCTTTAAGTAAGCTTCCGCTTCCTTAGCAGCCTTTCCAAGATCTTCACAAATGCTTACGACTTGTCCGTAAATTTCAAATCCAGATAGGCTTAAATAATGAGTTTGTCCAGATGCATTTTTACCGGATTGCTGAATTCGGACGTGCCTCCAGCCTTGGTATTCTTCAGGTGGTACTTCAATGGTCCACGAGCTTGTAGAACCGGGATCATTTAACGAGGAATCATCTGTGTGGGCTAAGAGTGTTGTCCAACTAACACCGTCTCTTGACATTTGGAATAACCAATTCCTTAAAGCTGACCTTCCGTATCCTCTAGCATGACGTAAAGTGTAACAGGTTGGAATTATATACAATCCTAGATCGATACAGAACCAAGCACGTTTATCATCATTTGTGTGGCAGTTTAAAGCTGATGTATCTCTTGAAAGTATGTCTTCAACTCGACCGTATGGTAAATTTCTACCATCTGAACTAGTAACGGCAACTAAACCGTATTGTGCAGGATTTACCCATTCGGCGCTTGTTTTTCCATTCGTACCAATGAAATATATTACACCGTTTTCATCAAAATCTTGACCGTATTTAAATGTTTGATATTTAGGGTCTCGTAATTTTTTCAAAAATTTAAAAGTGTTGCGATCGTAATCGTACCATTGTTTCGCTACCATTTTTAATAAATATCTTTCTAATTGCCCTACAGTACTTAGGGGTTCCATTTTTAATCCCCTTCCTGTTCTATCAATAAGGGTACTCTCACCAGAGGCCTTTTCTAATCTAAAGCGTAATCTTCTAGTCAGTATTTGCAAACCATATCCAGACCCTGGCGAGTCGTATAAATATACAGGCAATTTCTCTATACTTTCTAACACAGCAATTAACTTATGAATTAATACGGCTACAGAATTTTGTTCCTCATCGGATTTTTCCTTGAAACATTGTTTAAATAATTGCACACGTTGTTTTTGTAATTTACTCATCTTATTTGATTTTAAACCTTGATCCCAATAACTGGTAGCAAGTAACGATAACAAAGCTTGAACTAAACCAGAACTATGTAGCTCATATGCGCTTACAACACCGTCTTCTTGTAGTATTTGCGTAAGCTCATCCAAAGCATTCCGCAAGATTTCTTTCCACGTGTTTCCTCCATCACGGTTGTTGGTGTAAGAGCATTGTTTCTGACAAGCTCGTTCAATATGAGCCACAATATTACCTAATTTGGCTACAACACCCCGTGGTTGGGCTTGTGCGGCCTTGAAATACTGTTCGTGAATGGCATTAGCTAAATTCTTAACCTTTTGTTTGGTAGCTTCCATTTTTGACCGCAATCTTTTGCCTCTCTTGTTTGACCACCCTGCTGAAAATTCAGGACCTAAGCATTAAAAATGACGTTGTTGTTAAATTCGATTTGTCACAAAACCTACTGAAGTAAAATTAGAGTATTATACAGTCAAGCTTGGTTAAGTTTAACTAAAACAGCGACTCGACCAAGTAACTGTAACGTACACATGCATAAGCAGTGAAATAAACATACCTAGACTAGTTTCGGCTGTGAAAGAATGTTTCGTGCCACGGTTTGATTCGAAAATAAATCCAGGAAGATCTTCTCTTAATATAGTGGCTTGTTGTTGACCATCTGAATTGTGAATATGCAGTTCTGCATCTTTACGAGATGTTAGAGACCAGTTTCCAACTACTAAACGTGTCGGTCCTGGTTTTGTTAATATTGGTTGCGATGTAGATGTATTTTTAACTACCGCTCGAGCTCGTTGAAGTTTTTCCAAAAATTCACCTCTATTTTCTGAAGGATTGGAATAATATATTAGTGTTGTAATGTAATCTTTATTGTTACGTGTTAGAATTGAATAATTGAACTTAAAAAATAAGGTGACATGTAATAACCAAAATACGCAAGCTGTAAAATCAGACGACAAATTACAAGCAATGGTTTTGAAGAATTTTAATGGTACAGATAGCTGTATTTTACATAAAATAAGCTTCAATACATAGGCAAGAGCAAATAATACACAGAAAAAGCAGACTTACCTTCTGTTGTGAGGGAGTCTGAAGCCCGGCCCTTGCCTATTGACACAAATAAGAACAAGTAACTTGGTATGTTAACACAGCAATAACAAAGGTAAAATTAGCAGTGAATGTTCACTATGAACGGGGGTACATAAGGACAAATCAATGTACGCAAGCAATGAAAGTGCTTCCTTTTTTTCATTATTATTTTAATAAATTATTCACGACTTTTATCACCTCAGTATACGTCATATTCGACCACCAATTATTAATATTGTTCAGAAAAAAATTATCCATACAAAAGTCATAACACCCCCATTACTTGTATGTGTGTCAATAAATCATTGTTAAGACTTCCCTGTGCTTTTATTTCTTTAATGTATAAAACTCAAACTAAAATCTACTTTACGAAGCTTAATTTATTTTACCCCAAGGTGTTTCATACACAATGGACCTTAAAACTTGAATCACCCTGTATAAGATATGTTTATAATCATCAAAAGTATTTCAAAATAAAAAATATGCACCAAAGTCCAAAAGACACATTAAAGTCAATAATGAATGAAGGCCTACAATCCTCCATATTGCATACAAATTCCCAAAAAAACGTATAATGGGACTTTAGATTTTATACATTCCAAAAAGTTTTAATGAAACACCCTGTATAGAAAATTAAATACAAAAGCAAGGTTTAACCCGCAAAATTAACCCCTACTTCAACCCATTTCAATGGGGATGAGAAATCAATTCTACATGTTGGTGTCAAAACATGCTAAGAAAGGACTGTAAGCAAAACAAATCACTGGTGTGGATAAAATAACTCACCGGACGTATCTGCACCTCCTTCTGGTGATCCGCTTGAATACATAGTTGCCAATTTACCATCGAGAATAAACCGAAACCATCCATTAGAACCGTTTGATAATTCCAAAGCGGCAGCATCGGACCAAATGTAAAGACAATCCCGTCCTCGGCAGATACACCAATCACGCCAATGATAAGCCTTTCCTGGTAAAATTTCTTTCGCATCTTCAACCACTTCGGCAGCTTCTAATAAAACTAAAGATTGGGGTAGGTATAAAAAGTATAAATATTTTTTTATTATTTTACCTTGATCAGAAGAAGTGTTTTGTTCAGTCTCTTCAATAGGTTCTGGTAATTCAGGAGGTCCTGCTAATGCTTGTACTTTAGAAAATACCCCAAGTCGAGCAAAATGATCCAAAAATATATCTTGCGCCTTCATCATAAGATCTTGAATGATTGCCAAGACCACCAGATGTCCATCTTCGTCTTCCTAATAATCAAAATCGTATTTAATTAAAGAAAATCACAAGTTACAACTCTCGGGGTTAATTAAAAAAATGAAACCAGAATTTTTTAGTTACAATTGTCTACTTCGCAATGGAACTTCAAAGATTCCAAACCAAACATCTTTGTAATTCCAAGGAAATGAAAATTTATCAAAAAAAAAAGCAAATTTTGCAGCAATCGCAAGCAGGCACATAAAAGTGACACAAAAAATATATAAATCTAAAAAGCTGAGTGACCAAAGCAAAATTAGCAATCAAAACACACAAGGTAAGTATAAAAACATAGGGGGACAAAATAAACTAACCATAGGTGGAGGACATTGAATTATGTGCCTGCCATGCAAAGTATTGCGCAAGAACACAGCGAGCGGGGTCACTACGGTGTAGCTGCGTGTACTTGGCCAGCAGTAACTGATCTGCAAAATGTAGCATTATCAGGAAAAGGCAAAGCTACACGCACGGTAGTCTAATTCGAAAACAATTAAAGAAAAAACGATTCACAAAAAAATAATTCGTCACATAAAAAATAATTTAAAAAAAAAGGAGCTAATAGAAAAAATTATTAAAAATAAAGTAGCACTAAATAACAGCAATTCCCAAGCTTCATAAGCCTTGAAAGTAATACCATCTGAACAAAAGGAAAGTTCGGGTTGTCCTTGAGAAATAATTCTGAAGGAAAGACATTCATTTTATTTCTCATGGTCAACCCTAATTTGTGCTTTTTATTTTTAGAAGTTTGGGAAGCACTGATTTAACCAAAATAATAATGAATACGTACTTCATTATCCAAAACAATTGCGATCACTTCCACCAATTGAGTTCCAAAATTGTTAGAAGCAGATTCGGATGTGCAAAGTTCCTCCAACAAACTTGGCTGGATATAATGAATCATTTTTTTGATAAGACCCAAGCTTGCTTTACGAACGGATGCCAACATAGTGGATTGTAAAGTAGCACAAAAAACAGGGAGAAGCCTGCGAAGATATAACGGCGCCATTTCTGGATCTCCACGTGGTTCAATTTGTTCATCATTGTCAGATTCTGACCTCCTTTGTCTGTCTTTGTCTAAAGGTATCATCCATTCTCCAGGAGACTGAAGGATAGCAGTTACTTCACGATGGCCTTGAAAAAAGAATTTTCTAGAGACAAGTTTGTTTTAAGTGGGACAAGAGCCTCCCTTTCTTTTAATTCTCGTAGGTAAAGGTAATAAATAATAAACAATAAAAGAAGTGGGGGGAAAAAAACTGCTTTGAATGAAAGAGCAATCTTACCTTCATCTGCTCTTTCTCTAGCTTTATCCAGAGGCGTTTTTCCATCCTCATCCCTCAAATCGGGATTAGCACCATGTCTTAAAAGCACTTTAGCAATAGCAGGTCGTCCAAAACAAGCCGCATAATGAAGAGAAGAACTCCGTTGACCTTTATTTACATCAGCACCTTTTTCACATAAATATTCCACCATTTCTTGGGTACCGAAAGCAGAAGCCCAATTTAAAAGTGTTTGCCCAACATCATCCATAAAGTTTACCTAAAGAAACATTCGTTTGATTATTCCAAGCACATTTAAATATTTATAATTACCATTACTTCGACTCCCCCGGTTTCGATTGCCTCTATGAGAGCATCTGTATCTTTAGAACGAATACAATCAATTAACTGGCGATGAGATTTTTCTGCAGCTGAATCCATACGTCTTATTCGTGGTACAAAGGTGCCGGATGTACTGGCACCACCGGTTTTTCCCAAAGCACGTCGTCCTTCAAATAATAAAACCAATAGCAGATCTACAAGCCGCATTGAATCTAAAATGCAACGCTCATCTCCTTTTAAGGATTTTTCTATTGCGTCTGGAAGCTTGGAACGTAGCAGATCCTGTTAAAAGAAATTATGGTAGTATCCAGTGATCCTAAATTAACTTTTTCAACTTACGTGAGTAATTGAAGGTGAACCACGACACAATGTAGATAAAAGACTAATAATAGTTGAAACACAAGCAGCAGTAGCTTTTGGATCAGGCATGCTAGCGGATGTGTTTGTTGTTGAAGCTGTTTTACCAGGTGTACTTTGAGTTCCACTAGCAACTGCCGGACCAGCAGCATTTGATAAACGGGTAAGTAGTTCGGATACAAGACCTAATTAAAACGTTATTAATTCAATTTGTAACTCCCATATTTAATTGTCTTACCATGCTGAGCAAGTGGTGCTGGGTCAACACCACGACGGGTGAATCTATCAGCTACTGATGCAAAACACCGTAAAGCCCCATCAGCAACATGTTGATCTTCGTGCCGTAAAAGGGTACTTAAAGCTTGGACACAGGTTGGTAATTGTGAATCAGCAGGTTCCATTTTTGTGCAAAGTCGTGACACCACAGACATTGCTGAATGTAAAGTATCTTTGTGTACACGATTTCCTATAAAATAATTCCAAAATAACCCCTTTGTTAAAATTTATTTTGTTACAAGACATACCATTATCTCTAATAAATGGTAAAATACAACTAAGACCGCCGGCTTCAAAAACAGCTCCGGCTTCGCGGGTACATATGAGCTCGAGCACCTTAACACATTGTTCTGCTAAATCTTTGCTTGTGCGAGATGAAAGTTCAGCCACGACAAGTCTGTTGCATATGGCTCGGATGGCTCCATCCATAGCCACAATACGTCTTGTGCATTCCGCGGACACATCCAGGTAGTAAGTTATAGCTCTTGCTGTGACTTCCAAGACATTTTCCGGTGCATGCTCATCTAGGAATATGCGACACAACGCCGGAAGAAATGTTCTTGGAGGACAGCTACAAAATAAATTCAATCATTTCAGTAAAAAAAAAAAGCGCAAGTACTTCGGGGGTTTATTTCATTACCTTTCGAAGCAGCGATCTACATTGTCTGACATAAGCAATAGCATACATAATTGTTCCAAGGCGATGAGCTGCATGTCCCTCTCATCTCCCAGGCCACTGCTAAGCCACTCCAACAGCGTCTCCGGATCAGGGTCCGCCATCTATCAATATTAAAAAACTCAATCAAATCGAGTTTTCACTAAATAATTATAATAATGGGGTAAACCCCATTGTTAGTGCCATTTGGGAATGGATTCATTGTATTTTTTCTATACATATGCCACGTGTGTGTATTAATGATTTATTGGACATAAATAATTCTGTTGTACTATGAACGAAAAGGTATCGAAGGTTGAATAAAGTTTGATGCATGGTACGAAGTATTCATTAAGATCAAATTATGATAAGCATCCTGTGGTAAGGTACGTTTTTTTTAGCTTGAATAACGAAAAATGTTACCTGGAAAAGGCGTTTTTAAAATGAAAATCAAGTAAACTGAGTGGCTAGAATAATTGTACCGGCTGTCTATTGCTCATTTTTAAATACTGAGTGAACTTTGAGCCGGAAAAAGGGCAGATTGCAATTTCTAGATCGTGGGACTTTGATTTTGTAGTCAAAGGGCTAGGTATCATACCACAAAGTTGTTCCTATTTACTACAAATTATAAAAACCTCAGACATATTAGGGGATGATAATTCAACCATTGAAGGCATTACAAAAAAATCCAGACTGAATAATTTAATAAAAATATAGAAAAATTATTAATTACTTCTTGTTTTCTTTTAAATCCTTTTAAGGGTGTTTTTTTCTGTAACTCGGGACAAATTTTCAGCTGCTTCCCTAGACATTAGTGCATGCCTTCAATGCTTCACCAATTCGTCTACTCGTGGGCTGATATAAAATCGGTTTCTACAGTGGAAAAAACAAAAGAAAGATAAAACCAAGAAAAACAGCATTTGTGGGAGAATCTTAAAAAAAACATGTTGGTCAAGGATAAAAAAACAAACAAAAGAAAAATATTTTGGTAATTAATTGTAAATAAGTTTTTAATATTAATGTGGCATTTCCCTCGATTTAATCAAATATTAACATTGTTTTTTTTGGAGGTAATGGTAAGGTAATAAAACGTTTCTAAAATAGCACCAATTTATTGGTGGCTAAAACCAAAAAAAATAATTGAATTAAACTGCAAAACAACGGCTATTACATTAACAAATGACGCCACAGTAACAATTGCTTGATTTTATTTCATGAACTGTTGCAACCCATATTATTCTTTTAACCTTGCTCTATACAACACAATAAACTATTAAAAAAACGTTATAAAAGATATCAGGTTAATAATTCCAAGCAGGTTTGCAAATAATAGAAAAATTCGCACAGAAAAAAATACAAAGATTTATCCCCAAGGCTGGATTGTTTAACAGAATTGCGTACTAGCACCTACTAAACAAATTTTTTAACAAAGACAATTTGCACCTGCTTTAAGTAAGTTTAAGCTACCTTGTTTAAATATTCGTTACACCAAGAAAATCGCCCACTGAATATTTAAATATTCGCATATTAATGTGGATTCTCAAAAAATTACACCCACCAGGAAGAAACAATAGAAACAACGTATTTGTTTTTTTTATAACTGGCCCTACAAAGTAATTTTTTCATACGTTTATCGTTCATTAAATTTTAATAATGGAACCAATAAAAAATCGATCAACGACTTCATGACATTGAAATGTACGATTTTCAAGGACAATTATTTTGTTTACTCCTGTACAATGACATGTAAAATGCTTAGTAAGTACACCTTTACGATGAATCAGAAAACTAGCACTTCTCAAGTGATTTAAGGCTTAGTCATGGAAAATTAAAAAATAGATCAGAAAAGACAAAGTCTAGTCTATGGTTTTTAATTTAAACAACTACAACAACATTCCTGTTAAATTAAATAAAAAGTGAAATTGTAATCAATTTCTATTAATAACTAACTAGGATCCTATTCCCTGGGTTAAGTGAAAGCAAAAAAAAAATTAACTGCATGACAATTAAGTATGAATAAAATAGAGGAGTGAAAGTGTTTGCTTGCTTGTGGAATTTTACGTGGTAGAAAAAAAGTGGCAAAAATAATTCCCAATAACAAAGAAAAAAAACGAACTTGGCGGTTGTTCATACGCATAGGAATATTATCTGCCCTCTAATGTTGGCACTCATTATTTTGATGCGTAAATTTTGGATCAAAAATAAAAATATTGGGCCTTGGCATCTCACACGCACATACTCCGATTGAAAAGCAGTGATACTCAAACTGTTGCAAAAAAAACATTCCAGAGATAAAATATTTTATATAATTTTAACGAGCAACTTTCGCTGTGTTTGCAACCGCATCGCTAATATTATTACAACAAAAAAACCTGTAAAGGGTTAGTAAATAAATATCTCTAATGGGGTTGTTATTTAAAGAGCATAAAAGCAGAAAACAATTTCTTGTATAAGAGCTGGCTCAGAAACTAAACAAATTTTTTTATTATTATGCCCCCAGCCCTAATTTTAATAATCATTTTTTAACCCATTACATTTTTTATTCATTTTGCTTAAGAAAAAATGAATATAATTATCTTCAAGGGTAGAAGAAGCATTAAAGGAGTTCGTTAGCTTAATTAACAAGCTTCCGGTGTTGATACACGAGGTTTGCAAGCACCACCTGAGAGATAACTACGACATAAAAGATCTATTTCTATCTTGAAGTTTGAACAAGGTTATTTTTCAACATTTTGACGGTCACTGCTCATCAACAGCATAGCATGGTCATCGAAAGATCGCAACACGAGGGCAAAATGTGGTCTATTCTAAGAAGACACGAGGAAGTACTTCAATGCACCCTAACTAGCAAAAAAGTTTGACTTTTTTTTTATATTTTATGTAATGATTACGTGATTATGAATAAATAAAAATACAGCTGGCATTGAGATGAAAATTCACTGGTGAAATAGTATTGAGCAACATTGGGCAAAATAATAGACACGTGTGGGACTATTTTGATTTTTTGTTGGGCCTTAAAAGTTTTTTTTCAAGGTCTGAAGGAAAAAGATTTAGGTCCGGTTGTACGAAAGTATTTGACTGCCAGTTCAGCTGAACCACGATCAACTGTCATGGATACAATTGTTCGAACAATCGTATCCATGACAATTAATCGTTGGTCAACTGAACTGGCAGTCAAATACTTTCGTACAACGGGACCTTAATGGGGGAAATAAATGGACATGGGAAATATAGGGTATTATTATTATATTAAGATGAAATTAAGGTGGTGTTAAGGTGTAAAGAGGTGCCAGGGATCCGGATCGCGAGACCTCGACCCCTTACAGTCAATATAAACCGCAAAATGTCTTATGATATTCCAACCCCTATTGTTTGGGAAGGTGAAATGTTTAAATATTCATCTTGAAACCATCAACCCTTAACACCTTTATAGGTTTACCTTAATGTTCCACCTGTTCCCATTCATTTAGTTAGAATGGGGAAGATCTGCGTTAAAGGCAGGAACTGTTAAAGGTGTTAAAATTTATATTTAAAAATCCTTTTAGCCTAAATAATGCAACGTCATAAGTAATTTCCAGAATCTTCTATTTTTAATCCTGACTTCCAGGTTTTTTTCAGGTTATCCAGGTGTCAATAAAAAGACTACATAACTAAAATTAGCACACAGAGTGCGAGGATAGAAAAAATTTAATTAATACTTGTGCATCGAGGCGTAAGCAAATTGGCTTAATTAGTAAACCAAAGCTGGTAGTACCTTGGTTAGTTTGGACACAAAAAGGAAATGATGACAACATAAACAGAGGTCATTGTACAGTAAGACAAAGATTAAGAAAGAGACTTACTTGGCCAATTTGTTATCGTTATCGAGCATACCCAAATAATAGTAAACTTTTTACCCATATTTTGAAAAGATTACCAACAAAATGACGTTTCTGTTTGTCAAAAACGTAAAAAACAAGAAATTTTAATAACTTACAAATGTCTACAAACAATCGGGGACAATAAATAACGGTACCAAACCAGCTGTGGAAAAGAAAACATCAAAAGAAACGAGTTCAAACCTAAGTAGAACTTAACGTATCGAAAATATGTTTAATAGAAGGGCACATCCATATACAATCTTACTTTTTTATAAATGGCTTAACCATAAAAGGTCTTAAGGTCGAAATTAATTGCTTACCTTTTTGCTGACCTTTCCAGTTGTTCGGAACACCAATCGCACAGGGCTCGAGCTCGTTTATTTCCTGAAATTAGAAATTTTTGAAAGTTTCACCACAAACTGGACATCTTAATGATAAAAATATAATCAATCAATATAATTATTGGGTATGGTTGTGCATTAAATGGTTATAACAAGGGAGTAAAAGTAAATGTGACTGTATTTACCGTCACCTACGCCATTAGCAAGCAGATTTGTCTAATAAACCAAGAGATGTTTGTAAATAGCAACAATCACAAAGAATTTGCACACTCAGACGAAGGATGATTATGCACGAGTTGGATGACGACCAAAATCATGTTTCCTGCACTTACCTCGTTGTAAACTTTTACATGTTCACTTTCTATGGACACTTAACTGCGATAAAGAACTAAATATGATATTTTACCGAAACTAAAACGGGAAAACGGAAAAAGTTTCACAACATTTATCTACGTTGTACCTCTTACCTCGGCTATCTTTGTACTGATTTTGGTACGCAGCGCACTCTATTCGTTTGCTACTGCGCGTTCCAAGCGCGCTAAATTTAAATCCAATCCGAAATCGGGAAGCTCCAGGTACCGAGAATTCTCAAACCAAGACCTCGACCAACAATCAACATCTACTGTTTTACACAATAAAGATCCTTCCTGTATAGTTTATTTCCTTCAGGTGGACTTCCATACCCTGAAATTATAATCAAAATTAGGATAAAGAACCTTCTAAGGGCTTGGAAGTTTTCCAGGTAGAGAAAATTGTTAATAGGAACAGGAAGTATAAATACAAGTTAAAGAGGGGGTGAGGTGCCAGGGATACGTATTCCAAGACCTCGACCAAATCTAATAAACAAAAATACGATGTTTGCCGCAATAAGGATTCTTCCTGGTGGCCGGAATTCTTTATAAAAGGAAATGCCAGGTGCCACAGGAAGCTTAAATCCAATGAGGTGCCAGGGATTCGCATGGGTTGGCATTCCACCAAGTTGAAAGGAAATTAGATAATTAAGGCAGACAAGTCTCTTTTTAAAACAGTTCCGAAAGAAAAATAAAGGGTTAGGTAATTAAAGAGGCACCTGGGTTAGTACTACCTGCCTATCCAAGATTATTCCAGCAGATTCCATCATCCAATTGTCTTCTTCAGAGTTCTTTGCCTTTGGAAGTTGCATCTTCGAGACTAAAAATAAAAAATTGTTCCTATTGGGGAAGGATAAGTGTGGTCGACCAGTTAAAAGGACTAACCGGATACGGATAGTGTGGCCCTGAAAGCCCCATCTGTTCGACTGTCAAGGTTGCTTCTTCAAGGCTTTCTTCAACTGAACATCATTTCTGGTTCTTGCTAGTCGCTTCCTTTTCAGTTGCTGCTTTCTGCTATTCTTTACAATTCTTTGTACCCCAGTACCTAATGTGTTTTGTACCTGAATTGTAGGCAATCCACAGTACAGTAAACACAAAATTACATAAACAACACCCACTATGAACAGAAATACCACATGAAATTGCTTTAATTACCAAATAACTTACATTTCCCACAAGCTTTTTTAAACTGAGACACAACACACATGCACAAACGAAAAATTGTGAAACCGATCACAAAACACACCAAGAAAATCTTATGGTAGGAAAAATCTTCCAACCATAAGAATTTTCTTCAAAGAAAGATCCAGGATATGAAATATGGAATTATTTATATCTTTTCAAGCAGATTACAAATCCATGGAAAACCAGCATTCTTTGCATAATTTTTTATTATTACACAAACCGTAACATTTTTTTCTCAATTGTTTTTACTTGAAAACTAAAAAGTGACATTATTTTAAAATGAATCTGGATTCAGTTTTGAATACTTTAGAAATCACAGGTCATTTTGGAAATGTAATCAGTACAGAAGAAAGTATTGTACTTCATAATTCCTTATTGCTGTTACAAAACGAGAATCATTTCCGAAGGGTTTACTTTTGGGGCCGTATCTTTGGAGCAGACAAAGATTATTACATTGCCTATGGCTACCGAAAAGATGCCCTAATGGGAAACATTTTTTATTATAGTACTAACTGTACAGATTGGGGTCTTTTACCTCAACCAAAAGAACCAGCAAAAATGTTAGTGCCATTGTGTACAACAAAATTCCAAGGAGATCCAGCTACAGTGATTGATATTTTAATCGATAAAGAAGAAACAAGTTTGGGGAAAGCCCTCACCACTTCAATAATGCGTCAATTAAAAGAAGAAGACCGGTTATCTGCTACAATATTTCTTATCAACGAAGAAGCTTGTGCTGTTCCTCGAGGAGCTCTATACAAACGTGCCGATGGAGTTGTGGTAGAAAACCTTAACTTTGAAGGATTATCTCCTTTAGATGCACAGGAACTTAAATGTTTTTTACATTTCCGACCTGCACGTCAAAAATGGAATACAAATTTATTAACACGTGTTGATTATAATTATGCGTTAGATTTCTTAGACACCATCGAGTTGGATGTTCCTGAAGGTTGCTGGACAATTCAACAATGCGCCGGTGGAACTATAACCCTTTTGCAATCGCTTTATTGGCCTGGAATGATTATTTATCATTACATTGATACCCCGAAATATGGATTTGTTTATTTTGGACATGGGAAAAAAATTTTAGATTTACCGTTTATGCTGAACCCTTTGTAATTGTTAAATTAATTAATAAAAACTGATATAAATCTGTATTTTAGAAGTATATTTAGCTGCTCTACAGAAAAAGAAACTAGTCATCTACACATCAGATCATGCATTTTAAATAAATTTGTGCAAATACTTTTTTTTTTTTAAGACGTACATATTATTAAAAATTAATTATTATTGTCTGTTTATATGAATGTAAGAAGTTTATACCAAATCCTAATATGCTTACAAAACTATCGTACAAACATCTTAAATTAAAAATACTTAACAGACAATTTAATCTTAAAATAAAAATTAATATATTTAACGACAGTAATGTGGCACTTCACATTTCTGTTTTTTCTTTGCATCAAAACTAGAAAAAAATTCCCTTATATCTTCCTCACGTACAACCTTTCCATTTTGAGCGAATTTTTTTAAATATTCCATTAGATTTGTTTTCATGTCATTGAACCCTGCAATTGCTTCCATGAGAGGAACTCGGTTTAACGAGTTAAGGAACTTCATATCGTCTTCATTTTGCTTTGCTTCGAATTCACGAGCTTTAGCTTTACCTTTTTCTTCATATACTGGTACGGTGTCTTGGGTATCGAGCAAAAAGCTAACCTTTTCGTCTTCGTACATTTTTAAACATTTTGTGCAGCTGCACAGTTGTTTACGCCAATCTACATCGGCCCAGAATTTTGTTGTTGCCTTTTCAGATTTCTCCTTAGACATTAAACAAACTTCTGTAATACTATTTGGTAAATCGAGATTATTAGAATCTTCCTCTGGATTAGGTTCCTTGTTGTTTAACAAATTTTCTGTATTAGAGACCGCTCCAGCGGCTTCCGTTTTCTCACCTTCTCCTGATTTAACACAGCCATCCTCAGTGGTGCTACTTACCGGCTCACCTTCTTCCTTTCCTTCAACTTCAACCTCTTCTTTTTCATCTGTACTAATCTTAGTAACAGATAATCCTTCATAATGCAATAAAAATTCATGTTTTTTCACACAAGACTCGCAAGTCATTTCAGTATAAGAACTGTGAGGCGGAATCTCGGTGCCTAAGTGGCGAGAATGGTACCAGTCTTCACAGACAATACATTGGATCATATCATCATCGATTTTATCCTCTGGGTCTGGAAAAGGACGGCTACAAGTGCAATACAAACCACTAAAATTCTGATTATATTGGTTCAATTCATTAATATCGGCCTTGGTGCTTTCTAAGGTGCATGCTCGGGTACCAAACTTGCTGTTTCCACAGTCACAACGGAATTTCCTTTTCGTATACAATTCAATAAGCTCGTGGCCTTCATGGCAGTAATAACTGCATGCAAGACAGACTCCACCACCTTTATTGGGTTCATTTTTAGCTTCGGGGATGCATGTTAAACACGAATACAAGGCCTGTCTCTTCATATAACCCTAACAAAATTTTAATTTAAATAAATTATGATGTAGATTTTAATTTTAAGTGTCTACCTCAGAGTAAGTACACTTCTTATCGTCTATGGCTCCTAAAACAGCATTTGCATCATCCATCATCTGCTGTTGACTTTGCAGAACCTCTTCAATGGTAACGACTTCTTGGTCCCCATCATCTCCACTTTGTTCCATGCTTGTGTTGGGTTCTTCTGCCATGATGGATTTTATTTAATATGAGCAATAAATACTTAAATTTGGTGAAAATACGATTTAAACCTCAAAGTTGTTCTTTGACAACTGTTAGAAACGGAAATCAAAATGGCGTAGTTTGCGCGCGAACGAGTTCCAGTTCTTTTGCACAGGGACGTATTTAGCCCATTGCCCCTCAAAAATAAAATCTTAAAAATAGGGAAAATGCGATTAATATTTAAATGCTGTAAGGTGTGGGATATATAATAAATGTAATAGGAAGTTTTGTTCCTATTTTTAATAAAAAAGGCAATTTTCGTCATACAATATTCGTCGTAGGACAATTTCAGCTTGTTGCCATAATTTTAATGCATAATAAATAAATAATTATTCGTAATAATTAAATTATTTATCGATACATTTATTATTAATACCTGAACAATCATTAATAAAGCGGACTTTACGTATAGAAATTTGAACACGTTATACAAATATTCTTAATACCAATCCTGGTATTGATTTAAGGCGCCAAATTCAAAAATATCTTCTAATAAATCATGTTTCATTAGATTATGAATAAAGTTAATAAATATGTAAAATAATATTATATTTATTAATTAATATTTTGAAATAAAATGGTTTTGTTACTCTATCCTTTATTATCAAGTTCCCAATACTTTTTTCACAAATAAAATTTAAATATCAGGTAGTAAATACCTTAGATATCGATTGTGTTAAGCCGAAAGTACCCGATATTGGAAGCACTCAGCGTCGCGACGCTCCTATGACGTCGTTGCGCAAAAGCGTCATTGATTAAAAGAGTTCACACTTTACCCCTATATTCTATACCATTCCCGTGATTCGACCCTTTGGGTAAGTACACAAACAAACTCTTTTACCCTTTTTTTTTCTTTTTCATGTTAATATTAACCCTTAACTTATGTAACTAATCCGTGTGAACATATTACAAGGATGATTCGCGTAAATCAAACGTTTTTCAGTGGAAAACCAACGTGGTTTGTGGAAATTACACAATGTTTACGTGTCTACAGAAATCTATCATATTTTCATAGATTTTTCCTAATAAATGTCAAAATTGTAGGGGGTTGATGTTGTAGGTTTGGCTTTTTTCGTGTTTTTCAACAACAAACGCGGTTTGTTCACAAAATTCGCGTGGCGTTAAACAGAATGAAGTTTTTCGTCGTTTCATTGATTTCCGTAACAGGTGGTTCATTGAAGAACCTGGTTTGACACACATTTACGGAAGGTTCGGGATATAATTCCGCTGGATCCTTTTTACACCTTAAAACACACTCAAACGGTTTTCAAAAATTAAGGGAGGTTCGTGGTTTCAAGAGATTGTATAAAAGGGTTTGTGATTTAAAAAAATGATTTAAAAAAATAAAGCCAGACAAGATTTTCAAAGGAAATTAAGTCAGGCGACTTGGAAGGCAAGAGGATTAAAATTGTTTAGACTGACGACTTGGGCTTGAGTGTCTCCAAAACGATAGTTTCAGGAATGCCTTCAAAGAGAGTTAAGTTTGGGGGAACGTCAGGTTGATAACGTTCTTCCTAATTAAGAATATGTTTCCTTTAAGTATTTCCAAATAAAGAGTTAAGCCAGGAGACCTAGTAGGAGCGGCCTATCAAAATCCTTTAAATTAAAAAATTGCTTGGGTGCCAGTAACTCTAAGAGGAATTAGTTTTAGGGAATTTCAAAGGTGAAGTTAGAAAAAAACCTTAATTATGAACTTGATTCCTTCAAGTACCTATTCCCAAAACGGGTTTTGTCCAGGGGACCTAGGAGGACAAGAGAATTTGATACAAATTCGTTAAGACTTTGTTGCTTTCAAGAAAAATTAAGTTTTGGGAGAACAAGGTAACAAGGTTCTTCAAAGTTCGTCAGGAGACCTTATGGGACACGACCATCAAAATCACTTAAACGTTAAACGTTCTTGGAAAAGATATGGTGGCAGCGGTAAAATTTTTTTTCAAAACATTACCTATAGGCTATGGAAAAAAAAGCTTAGAATGAAAAGTAAAAGACGTAATTACAAATAAGATCGATGTAGGACCATTTCAATCTTGTATGGATTTGATTTTTGTTGTTGAGTAAAAGAATTCGCCTACGCTAGGGAAAATGTGAAGGTGTCAATGGAATTGATATTTGCTTCACATAATTGTCTTCTGCAGAAAGTATTTTTAGCGTGGAAAAATGTATCTAATTTTCCTCAACATCTTTCAGCGCCGCATAATTTACTTAAATTATAAAGTTATGGATTAATATCTCTGACGTCAAATTATTTCAAAGCCCAAAATAGATAAATAAACCCTTTTAACGTACAAAATTTTATCTGCAGGTCGTCAATCACGATGAAGGCAGCTATATTTTTATTGGGATTCGCTGTAGGGGCCTTCGCATACATGTCTCCGGGGAAGGTAAGTAATTAAAATGTTGATATTTAAAAATATAACCCTTTTCTGAAGTTTTTAAAATTACATTGCTTAGAGGAGATCAGAAACCCATTACCTTTCAAAGTTAGGGGTTGAAAGATCCCGGATTTGAGATAAACTTCTTAAATTTACAGTCAGGTGCACATGACTTGATTCACAATTTTCTAGGGGATGATCTCTTATTATCTGTGTGGTCATCTTTATCTCAAATTCCATCTGCGTCATTCGGGCGTGGCCTTAAAGGGCGATAAATGGACTGTAGTTGTTTTTTTAAACTACAATTTAATTAAACGTAACGAAAATAAGCTTTTCCAAATACCAAGGAAGGCAATCAAATCGTTTTTATCTTTATTTAGGGTAAAATATTCATGTAGTTTATTATTAAGAATTCCTATCGCGACTGATATCGTTTTTATGGGTAGTACTAGTCCATCACGTGCCCTACCATTGCAATTACGTACGTGTCTTGTTACGCCTTTCGATAAAAACTTTTCTTCTTTTTTTTAGGAATCAGTCCTCTCCGATATATTTCTCCGTGAAGTGATGAGGCTTATGGGTAAAGATTTTTCTGATGGGGCTTATATGGACTTCCCTGAAAGTCGCCTAGCAATGGGAGCAAGATCAATTGGAAAAGATATGGAGGAAGAGCAGCTCTTCCCCGTGGATTATGATGGTTTGGGCGAAGGAAATCTGCATCCTAGTTTGCGCGATCAGGAATTTCTCCAACAAAGTAGCCTCTGGGGAAGTCAGTTTATGTCCGGTGGAGCTGGAGAAGGGGTGCAGCGATTAAAACCAGAAGGAACCATGAAGAATAAACAGGAAATTAAAACTGACGCAACACTACCCGCATACTGTAATCCACCAAATCCATGTCCTTTGGGATACACAGGTTGGAATTTTTTTGTAATTTAAAATTGTTCAGGAATTCTTTTAATGTTGCTTGTTCCTGGAATTTTAAAAGTCTTTGTCCTTTGCCGGTTAAATGTTTTGTGATAGGTTAAAGGTCATCAGAAGGTAATTGCTACATCGGTTTAATTAAATATAGTCTCTGAATGGTCTCGTCTGATTTTGGGGGAGGTATTTCGATCACGAACTGCTAACAAGGCAGGCGTGTGGGATTTGCAAGATATCCCGGAATATAAAACAAACCGGGAAGACTGCAGTCGTCGTAAATATGCGCCTGGCATCTTATGAAAGCGGCGATTTACTTCTTTATGTTTTAGACCTTTGATTAAAAAGTGTAGATTTGAAAAGTTTGCATAATGGAAAGTTTAGTTTACTGAGTTGAATTATAAAATCAGTTTTGAGAAATTGAATCAGAGTTAAGATTAAATAGAAAAGAATTTATTTCAGTATAGTCGGAGGATTTCCTTGACTAACAAATTTTCCTGTTTACAGCTGATCAAGGATGTTTGGAAAATTTTGAAAATACGGCTTCGTTTAGCAGAAGGTACCAAGCATCGCAAGATTGTATGTGCGATAGCGAACATATGTTCGATTGCCCCAATCCTGCGGAATCTTCTCCAGAAGATGACACCATAGATGCATTGAGTGATCTAGAATTTAACAGATTCTTACAACACACCATGCAGGTAAATTATGAGTTTTTTTTATCGCACTTAAGACCTTTAACCGTACAATGTTGATAAAAATTATTGAAGTAAAACTTGGATAAGGTAGATTTATTTTTTGTTCAGTTATAATGTGATTAATTTATTTTAGGTTGATCCAAGTCTGCAACATAAGAACTTAGTTGCTAAAAAGTTCAACATAAAGAAGGTATGACATAAGTTTAGAAAATTTGTGTCAAAATTAAATTTGGAAAGTTTCAGGGAATATTGTAAAACGTGTCACAGAAACCGCGTTTTTCTTTTTTAAATAAATAAACCCTTGATTTGATTTACCCTTAATTTATAAAAGTAATAGAAACTAAAATTTGTTTAATTTTATTTCAGAGTTATAACGAGAACCCTTTCCTCGCCGGGGAGCGCCTTCCTGTGGCGGCGAAGAAGGGGATAAAAGTCTACTACTAATAAAAAAATTAAAAAAAAATCCTGTGTTTGGTAATGGTTTAATTTAATAAGTTAAGCTATTGCTGAGAACAGGGCCGAGGTGGCTTTTCCGGAAACGACACGGCAACGAAAACGGTAGAAGATTTGCATGACCCCGCATAGTCACCCCTTTTAGAGCTTTAAGTGGTGCATCCGAGTGCAATTTGCTTTTTAGGTTCATTTAGCTGCTTTGAGTGTTTGTGGATGTTCTTCAATTTCAAAAAGTAGACCCCATACTGTTAAAGAGGGAAGAATGGATGAGGACTCAACATTTCTCTTTAAAAACTTTCAAAGCGGAATATCAGCTTTTCAAGTCCTAAAAACTTCTTCAAAAAGGAGAAAGGAAAATTATTCTCTTTTGGAGACCAAAGAGTAACTATCACAGCACAATTTCTTTTCCTATTCTTTGGTCCCTTGAAGACGTGTAGGCTGGTTACCAAAACATATCAACAACCAGAATTAGACACACTTTGCTATGGAGCAAGAGATATGAAGGTGTTTTCAAGTCGCGTAGTTAGGCCCTATTGATTTTCAAAATGTGGTTAGTAGATAATCGAAAGTTTGACGAATGTTTTGACATTTATCAAGCGTTCTCACGTCTGCTAATTACACCAAGCAAAATCATACCGCGGTTTGGAAAGACCCAGTTGTCATTTTGACTCGTTAGTACCAGTAGTAGGTACTAGTAAAAACACGCGTAATCATTATTCTTTTTTTTTATTTTTTTTTTGGAACGATACGGCCAACAAAAATCTTCGGAATGATTACTGATGATGGCTATTGTAACAATGAATCGTTGTTATGTTTAATGTTATATTTCACTTCTTTGACGTTATTAATAAAGTAATGTTTATGGTGTTTTAATATTTATAATAATATTAATTGTGTGAGCGTGTGATATGGTTAACCATTTCAAATCGTCACTTGTAATCACATAATATGTCTTAAGATTAATTATATTGTAAGAACAGAACATTATAATGTTGTGTCAAGTCTTAAATGTTTCTGTTCTCTTTTCAAATGTCAGTTTTGCTGAAAATAAAATGTATTCTCTTAATGCACCGCAGTCTTTCATTTTATTTTTCTTTGTACTAAGTACTACAGTACTTAATATAAACTCCTGAAGATATGCCAAAAGATAAAGGCCGAGCGAGGCCAACTACCAGGGAATAGCAACCTGTAATCCCCAATTTCAGAAATAGAAGTTTTTTTAAAATTTGTATTTATGATCTTCAGGGTAGACTTTCTGCATATTTTTCTATCTAATATAAAAAACTAAGAGTTATAGTCTGTTACACATTCAAAGGCCTAGCACCAGTCTAACGATCTTTACGAATCACATTAAAGAAGCATAGTATGCACATACTGGTGAAAAGCTTTCCAAATCGTGGGTACGATCTTTTAAGGACGAGAAAGTTGAAAGATGTGCGTTGTCTGTTTTGATAAAACTAGATAATATATTTTATTGCGTTAGATGTAATAATAAGTAACCCCCAAAGTGTAATAAAAAAACGTTTTATAAATTTATTCAGCAAGGGGATAAAATGGTTCTTGTTCGAACTTTTCACAAATGTTGTTGTTGTGGTTTAATTTTATCTAGTAGTTTTTTAGAACAGCAGAAGATAGTACCATAGATTGAGATGTTCCTGGTAATGGAAGCAGACAATTGAATGTTATCTCCTCCTCCTTGTATTTTATACCAGATAGTAGGTTGGACCAGGATTCTCCAAAGACTGAAAAAGAAAAACAGAAAACAGACAAAAATTTAAACAAATGGAGAAGGTTTACCTTCAGCAGTGGAGCATATATTAGATGGACGAAGAAAAAGAAGAGCATAACTTGTGTGGTCTGCAAAAAAATCCATCAGAACATTCCTATGAGGTTTTCTTTTTCTTCCCTCTGGAAGTAAGTTTCTTCCAAGGATTCGTTCTTACACTCCTGGTTTTAAACAGTTTCACTGTTGAAATAATTAAACAGAAAAATTATGGCAGACGACACACCTTTCGTAGTATCCTTTCTAGTATTACCTTTCTTCCATTTTATATATTTTGCAACCCTGTTCCTTCTATTTATTTGACTTGGATCAACCCAGCGTTTGGAGGATTGCTGTCATCTATTTTTCCTTCGATTAATAGAGAATCAAACCCTTGGAGTCTTCTTAACCCATGGGGTCCATCTAAAAAAGTCTTTATTTCAAACTAGAGTTTATTTGTATCAAAACCTTACCTGGTGGGGATTCAATCGGCATTTCTAACACTATAAGAACTTTCCCGAAGACCACTCCTGCGACCGCACAGTTTTAAAACCTCGCGTGCCATTTTACGTTTGCGTATTTTTGAAATATTACGATAATGCGAATTTTTATTTGGATAACAGTCCAGTCGACCGTTTTATATGTAAAATAAATATAACATAATAAAAATAAATAATAGAAATATCTTTTTATTATATAAGAAAACTGTTTTTGTTTTCAGTGGACTAAATCCGTTACTTTATATCAAGAAAGTTATCTATTTGAAATGATTTCTTAGCTCCAAGTTGTTTTCTGTATAAATTTGAACGGTCGAAGTAAACATCCACCGTTAAAATATGAAAATGAAGCGAAATTCATTTAAAGTCAATCGGCGTGCACGATATCCTGAAAGTTAGGAAAGATTTTCCGCCAGTCATGCAGAAAATTGAGCCAAGGACCTCTAAGTAGCATGCATTAGACCAAGTTTAAATAGTTTTGGCAGTAGACAAACACATCAGACTTGGTGCCCGACAGACTGCCCGAACAGAACTATCTGAATCTGAATTATCGAGTGACAAAACAACAGACCTTCCGATATGGCAAAGTTCCACAGAATATCGCACTCACCTCTATCCCACGCCAATATCTTACACGGCTCATGAATATTGTATTTTTGTTAAAATGTGTTTTGTTATAAACTTTTCATTTTCCACACTCACAACTAGGTACATGCAACGCCTTGTTAAAATACAAAAAAATATTAACCTCATAAAGTATGAAGCAATCAAAGAAATTCGTAAAACTTTCAGAATTTTCAGTACTATTTTTAAAACATTTTCTGAAAAAAATTTAAACTTTATGAAACTCGTTGAATACGTTCCAATTTTGCAGAGAAAAAGTTTTAGAAAGTAAATCAGGGATGGTTTAGGTAATTCAGAAAATTCAAGTGAAAGATTCAAATTACTCGAACTTTTTATTTGTCTTTCGTTTTCAAAGATTTTCTAGAAGGTTTGGGTCGGATGATTGTATTGATTAGTTATTATTTATAATCAACATAAGACACTATGGCTTTGAGGGAAAACATTCTAAGAGCGCTTTTGGATCAAAAATGTCTTCGGGGGTGCAAACTTGCGGCTTTTGGTGAAAATCCAAGAGGTCTCAAAATGATTGTAGGATCAATACAATGGTCAACAATGGTCCTTCAGTTCTTTATCAATTTATACTACTATTCCATTCCATTCTTAAATAATTGATGGTAATTGGTGAAAATATGTCAAAAATGTGTCTAATTACAGTTTGAAAAATAATTTGGGGGTGGGTGATGTAACGAACCCATTGTAAGCATTTTCGTGAGAAAAAGAAAAAAATCAATTAAGAATTAGAAAGTTCTTACGTAATGCTAATAAAAATTTGTTAATCTTGACCTAAATTTTCCACGTCCAAATTGGATAACTAGGAATTTTGAAAAAACTACGTAGGATACATAAAAGTATTTGCGATTGCAACCTGTCGCTCTCGTTTTAGTCTCATTAATTAGATTTATTACTTTGTTTTGTTTGTTAAATGACAAGAGGTAGAGTGTTTCTATTACGCAATTTATTGAATATAACTTTTACAGTGCTTAATTAAGACTACAAAAACATTACAACATTTGCGTTAAATATTATAAATAATAAATACATAACGATGCCATATAAGCTGACGATAAAAGGTAAGGGGCAACTACATTTTATAATAATATTCGCTTCTAGACATTCCAGAATTCAAAAATTTCCATTCATAGCCATTTCAAGCATTATACGTGGGATTTTATAACAAAAACCCATATTATAATATTCTTATCTAATTAAGATAATCGCTTTTTATTGGGGGCGTATGTAGTACCTACTACCTATTATAGGTACTTGTGTAAAAATAAAACAGTTTACACTCGAAGTTAAAATCTATAAGAAATTGAAAAGCAAATAAAATTAATAGGAACTTTTTTGTATGAATACGTACCTAGAGTAATTAAGAAAAATTCGCTATAAACTATAAAAAACATAAGTTCGTTTATGAGAAAACTAACTAGTTTCAGGATGCAATCATTAAGAGCAATCGAAATACTTTTTAAAGAGAGTTAAGTAACTCGAACAAAGCTAACACGAATTTAAACAAATCCTACTTAGTTTTATATTATTTTATGTCAGTTTACAGTTTTACATAAACCTACGTGTCTGTACGTATGTGTATAAGCATTGGGTTACGTGAAATTTAAGCTCGCTGTATTACCACGCATAGCTTTGAGATTTGCGATTTTGTTTTCGGGTACACGTAGGTTGCTTAATAATAAAAGTATAAATAGAAATCAACACAACTTAATGATCCATACCCACTCAATATGTAGGTTTGTGGCGCCATTTAATATTTGTACACTTATTAATGTTCTTGCAAACGTTTATTAGCACTCCTCGCCTACTTCTTCAGGGGTCACGCATCTTCCATGCCCACGCTATTCCCTTTTTCATTCATACTTTTTCAAACTTTACTGTTTACTTCCTGTTATCAAAATCAACAAGAAGTTTCTCCTTTGCATTTCATCATTATTCTATCATCGTATAAAAAAATTAAAAAACCCTTCTCTGTCTCTCACAGTAGTTATATCATCATCATCATCATCATCATCAATATTGCACATACAGCTGACCGAAGTCTCTCCCAGGTATATTCTGCTATACCAGCCACTCAGATCGACTCCCCGCAAGGTAGCGGGGCGTCGATCCAATAGCGTCGCAAGCAGCTTACCCCAAGCTTACCATATGCCAATAGGAGGGGGTTTGGTGGGAAAAAGTGAGCGGCTGGGATGGGTTGGTGTCACAGAGCTTTAATGTACCGGCAGCAATTCCCCACACGATACGGCTGTTGTAACACAGACAGGTAGTTAGTAGGTTGTATCCCTAATGGGAGTTAGCGACACAGCCACACATGTTAGTTGTGTATAGATAGAATATAATATAATATAATAATAGAATAATAAATATAATATATAATAAAATATAAATATCAAATAAAATATCGACTTTAACATATTTAATAACAAATGCAAAAAGATCCATACAACAACTGCCTATCGCTATTATGTTAACACTGCGTGAGGCAGCTGTCCCCAGTCAACCCGCTCCCTTCTACAAACAATGGAATGACGGTGCTAAGCTTCTGGCAGTACTGTGACCTCTCCTAAGCCTCCTGGGCTGTTTCGTCTGCGATCCTCCGTAGTTCTGATGCTGTCGTAGTGGTTTCTCTTCCCGTTTCCTGCTGATCGGTACGCTATTTGCAATGCACGGCCATTTGCTTGTGGGAGGTTAGGTTCGTGACTCGAGGTAGGCCCGTCTTCGCAGTGTACTTCAATTGTTGCCTCTAGGATAACTGCGGTCGCGGCGATCGTCTCAAAGCCTCCCCAGAAACCTTCTTGTTCGAGGTCTTTCAAGTATCCTTCTATCTGCAGCACAGGTCCAAGGGGGTGATCAAGATGCTCATATCGGGGGTGTAACTCGGCGATATTGTCCATGATTTGAATTTGGTACTGCTGCACATTGCTTCTCAGATGTGTGACCACCCTTGCCCGAAGGATCCTCGCTTCGTTCCTTAGCTCTTCGTGCGTCAGCGCCCCTTCGGTAAATTGGTCTGCCAAAGCTGTGAAAAGGCAGTTACCGTCTCCTGCAATCTTTCTAACCGTCAACTTCTGAGATCGGGTGTACACTGTCTCCATTTTAACGTATAATGAAAGTCCCTGTACCTAACTGGGAAACGAAATAAGATAAACAAGAGAAGCAAGAAAAGAAAAACAAAAACAAGTACGCAGCTGTAACTAATCCTGAAATAAAATATTATTATTATTATTATTCTTATTATTATTATTATTATTATTTTTATTAATGAAAAGATAGAAGCGGTTAAAAAGCCGATGGCCAAAAGTAACCCTCGCTTTACTTAGACAAAACCCTTAAACTGTAACGAATCACTTAACACTTAAAATAGAATTTTTACCAAAAAAAAAACAACCCTCCAGTGAAGTCAAGAACGAAGCAGGTACCCGCCGTGAAACCTGATATATGCACCGCTATTTGAGTTGGCTCGGCTGCAGCTCCCCTCAGGGGTTGTTTATGACCGTAGCAAAACTGCAGACCGACGCTAAGCAAGCAATTTTGACCCTTACGCGACAAAAATTTTTAAAGGAAGCTATTTATTCCTTTACCTCTAACTAGAATAATTCGACATCTACCAATAAATATTCTAATTGGTTGATTAAACGGGTTAGGGAACATGCAATGTAAAACCCTAGACTTAGCTTTTGGAGCTGGTCCAGTGATCTACGGGCTGTTTCCCTCGCTTCGCTACCTGGAAGTACCTGTGGCACAGGTGTTTCAGGTATCACTCGCGTTGTTCGCGCACCTGCACGTCTTTGAACACACTTCCGACACACTTTTTGTTGTTTTTCGACGGTATGACTGACAGAAACCGTCAAAAACTCTTAAAAACACTCGGATCGTTTCACAAGATTTGCCAAAATACAGGGGGTAACAAAATCGACAGTCAAATTCTTGTCTTCATTTTGTCCTTAGTAGTTCTTTCGATCTAAAAAAATTTAACATTGTCGAAATTCAAATAATATAGAGGTTGAAACAACAGTTTTGGATATAATTAGGTAATAAATTAGGAAACTTTCCTTAAACAGTTTTTGAATATACAGGGTGTAACAAATTTGCGTCGACTCTAGAGATTTCTGAAAGAGACGATTAAATAAAGGCAAAGTTCAGTAAAGGGATGGTTTAGTAATGTCTTATCAAGATTCTGTAGATATCTAATACAGTTCCGAATACATCCCAAAAGAACCGACACATTCTGTTTCAGGTTTTGTTTTTTACAATTCACTGTAGAGTAGGAATTTCGGAAACCGTAACAGATAAAGAAACCGTTAAATTACGGAAACGTTGCGTAAAAGAATGTGTAGATCAGTGTCTCAAATATTGCGACTCTAGGGGTTTCAAAATTAAATAATAAAACTGAAACATTATTTCTGCTCCCTAATTAAAGCTTCTGGGCTTCCCGAAGGTTCCAGATTCTAGGGTGAGAAATACCAATGGAGAGTCCAAAAAGTGCGTGCTACAAAGAAAGTGTCTTTTGTGTAGATTTCGAGCATATTCAGAATGGCACATTACTAAACAAATTTTCGCGAATGTAACCGTTTACTTATGTCTCACATTATCGGAAATGCATACGAATTTGTAACATCCTGTAAACCAATTAAAAGTTCTAAGTTTATTCAAAAAACAATTGAAGAAATCAAAAACCCGTCAATTACAACCGTTTTATATTTTTATCAAATGCTTTTTAATAAGAATTGTTTCAAGTCCAAATCTATGTCATCAAACCCTTCTCTCTCAATTAAAATTCGTGGCTATACACTTGCACTGTTTAATTCTTTGTATGCGTTTCTTCCGAAATTGCGGTACCAAATTTGGGCATCTTAGAGTGACCGTAATCCACGTAAACTTCTTAGGTTTGCAAAAGGAACAAGACTTAAAAGCGGCACCGTTTTGGTCTTCGTCCTCATTTTCTTGCATCGGCTTCCGTCTGTTCCTTTTTTTCGGGTTTTTGGGAATGTAAAAGGAGTTACATTGGCCGTAACAGAATCTATTGATGACAGTTCTTGTTAAACATCCTTCTTCTTTAATTTTTTGTACGAGAGGTTCGGTTTTACACCAATCTTTTTGAAGATATTCCTTTTTAGTTACCAAAAGAGCGTTTTTGCTTGATTTAAGTACTTTTCTTCCTTGGTAACCCCTTAAATCTGATAACAATTCTGTGCTTTTGAAAGGATCCGAAACGTTGTTTCTTCTCATGAGAATGTCTACATCGATTCTTGGATTTTCTGTTCGGTCCAATACTTCAGCTTCACCATCCAGAAGTTTCAGGCGTTGATATTCTAGTTCTTGTTCCGGTGGTAGGTATGATTCATCTAATTCGTTTTGTAATAAATATCGTCGTTCTTCTCTGGAAGCATTTTCTTGGCGTTCTGCGATTAATCGTTCTACTTCCTTGGTGTTAATTATGTCAAGGATTGAGTCGCTTGCTGGGTTCTTCTGGGCCACTACAAGGATAAAAGATTGTAAAAGGAACGCAAAGATGCCGAAAACAAGGTGAAGGCTGCTAGACGACATCTGAAACAATAATTTATATTTTAATAATGCAGTTGTATGAAATAAAAAACAACAATAATGCTTGCAAGGATGAGTCTGAAACATTCTCGATATAGCAAGGTATTGTTGTCGTTTTGATCGAGGAGTTGTTGGGGCGGTTGGTAACAAAAGTGGCGAAATTACAAAAAGAAGAACGTGCTTGAATGTAGAATTTAAAAGACTTGACAGTCATCCGAAGAATCGATTGGTGATCACGCGTTGCCTTTTGCAGTATTTACGGTGTCCATTCATGAGCGCCCACGACTGCCTTTCACAATACCATCTCTCATTTAAGTGCACAGAACCGGATTTAGTTTAATTCTACTTTTAAATTAATCACGAGTGTGCATTTTTGAAAAGAATAAAGAGTTTCTCTTGGATAGCATTTTGGGAATATTTAATCCAACTTTTTTTAACCCTCTGCCTGCCCAATTAAAGAAAATCAGGGGTATACTTTGTTGAAGTCATCCCTCTAGCACTACCGTGACCCCTCTATGAATTTTTAAAGTTTCAACTAGATTTCCTTAAATTGAATCTCATTTTTTTTTTCTCTGAACCACAAAGCGAGACGTTTTACATATTATTCCGTTTAATACAAGAATTACTTAAGATCTATAATTTGGTATAATCCTCGAACATTTGGTACAACAGGGATGGGCTCCACGAAGTTTTAACGAAAATTTCTTTCTAGATCAGTGTTAGGAGTTTTCACTTTTCAGGGTAATTTTCTCCGGATTATTTCAGGAAATAGAAAAGTCTCTGGATAATGTAAATAAAATAAATAGAAACGGAATTTTTTACTAAGTTTTTTCGGGAAATCTTACTTTTTGTTCTATTACCTGAACAGCCTCAATAGATTGAAGAGATGTATTATATAGTAGGCGTATGCATCGTAAAGGTTGCTCTACATATTATTTTCTAATTAAAAACGCCTGAAGGATATCGAATATAATTAATGTTTGTGGCTTGGCACGTAAATAATTATAATTAGACCCAAAGCGGTGTCATCATTGCGAAGAGGTATGAGTTATCGATTTACAAAATTGTAATCGGTTCACAGTCTTTTAAATGTTGAAATTTGAAAGTAAAAGTTTAACATAAACAAGAACTTTCAAAAAAAATTTTTTAACGGCTGAAAAGTTGCAAGAAATAAAAAAAAAATTTTTTATCTGGGATCGCAGCCAATGAATAAATAAACTAATTTATAACAATAAATTGTTTATTCAAATTACGAAGACATAAAAAAAAAAAGGAAAAAATTTTACGTTTCGCCACATGACACGAGGCTTCTTCAGAAAAATTAATTATACAATATAGATATGGAACAAACAAAAAATGACAATCTGAAATAAAAAGCATACTAATAGATTAGGAAGAACGAATTCATTTACAGCGAGACAAATTAACCTAGAAAAATGAAAACTTACCTCATTTTTCAAAGAAACAAACTTAAAAACTTTTAGAAACTTTAATATATATCTAAAGATACCATAAGGTCACATGATTAATAAAAATAGTCCCATTTTGGAAAAATACTGATAGATTAATTAATAAAAATCAAATATATTCAAAATACATGTGACAAATGGAAAATTTTTATTATTTAACAAAAATGGGATCAGGTTAGGGAACGTAGGGGAAACCAGTTAGTTACCATAAAATTTTACTAGAAAATTTTTGATATATTTAAAAAGAAGCGGGAAATAAAAAAGGCTAAGAAATATGATAGTTTTAAAATTGTTCAAAAAGATTATTATAAGTAGAGTTCAGATTTTCAGTATCAGTACGGTAATTAATAGATTGTGGAGACTTTTTAATTTGTATCGCAATTAAAAAGTCTCCACAATCTATTAATTACCGTACTGATACTGAAAATCTGAACTCTACTTATAATAATCTTTTTGAACAATTTTAAAACTATCATATTTCTTAGCCTTTTTTATTTCCCGCTTCTTTTTAAATATATCAAAAATTTTCTAGTAAAATTTTATGGTAACTAACTGGTTTCCCCTACGTTCCCTAACCTGATCCCATTTTTGTCAAATAATAAAAATTTTCCATTTGTCACATGTATTTTGAATATATTTGATTTTTATTAATTAATCTATCAGTATTTTTCCAAAATGGGACTATTTTTATTAATCATGTGACCTTATGGTATCTTTAGATATATATTAAAGTTTCTAAAAGTTTTTAAGTTTGTTTCTTTGAAAAATGAGGTAAGTTTTCATTTTTCTAGGTTAATTTGTCTCGCTGTAAATGAATTCGTTCTTCCTAATCTATTAGTATGCTTTTTATTTCAGATTGTCATTTTTTGTTTGTTCCATATCTATATTGTATAATTAATTTTTCTGAAGAAGCCTCGTGTCATGTGGCGAAACGTAAAATTTTTTCCTTTTTTTTTTTATGTCTTCGTAATTTGAATAAACAATTTATTGTTATAAATTAGTTTATTTATTCATTGGCTGCGATCCCAGATAAAAAATTTTTTTTTTATTTCTTGCAGTCTTTTAAATGTTTTTTTTTTCAGGAAAAAAATATTTTCAGAGAACTTGAATGCATTATAGCAAAATGATAATTTTAAGTATGTACTAGAAAAAAGAAGAGTTTAAATTTCAATTCACAAAGTAAATAGTGTTTTTGGCGCCTGTAATAGCTTCTGACACTTAAGAATTATGCCGTTCGTAGGATATAACCGTTAAAAAAATATTTGTGGATGTAATTACTATAGGAATTTTGTAGCTAAATGTTGGTGCACTTGAACATTTATTTTTAAATCCTATAACTGTAAAAGTTCCAATTTTATTATACAGAACGTAAGAAAAATTAGAAAAAGCTCGAATCTGATATAAAAAAACTCTTTATGTCACTAATGTCGAGATCAATTCCTGATTAGTTGACATTAAAGTTCATTCCTGACTAGTTTGTTTGTTATTTTCTCGCCTATCATACATTCACGTAACAATAATTTGCATTTACTTGACATTAAAGATATCTACATAATAAATATATTATACCTCATTAATAAATATAAAAATAAGACGAAGCCTTTGAGCAAATTTCTTACTCCACCCACTTTTTTCTCAGACTTATCTTAAGACATTGAAGAATGTATCAATAAGATCAATACGAGAAGATAGTAAAAGTAATTAAGGTTCTAAAAAGAAGTGCAAAAAAAATATATAACCAGTGGTTCATTATCGTGAACTAACTTTCATCCCCCACACGTATTACAGCCAACAGAGAAAATGTGGCACCACTTACATCCTACTTTCAAATTGTATCTTATATACAATGAATATTAATGATACTTCAATAAATCAGTTTCTATTATTCCTCTCAACCAACGGCAAACACTTTGGAACTTAAGACTAGTTCACAGTTGTTTATGACCTGTCATATAATGTCACATAATAAATAATAATGATACCAGAGGCTTATAACTATTATAATAATAGTTGATGTAGAAAACAGTAACAGCGTGATTTTTAAAAGGGATCGAATCAAATCGAAAGATACAATCCTTGATTGTAGTTCCTCCATTCATGCCTTCGTTCGAATTGCATTTTCAAAAAAATAGTTAAGAAACTGTGTAAGTTTTCATGAATTTTTTTTGATAAATGATTAATAATGTTGACAATAAAATTAGTGCAGAAATAATGGTTTGATATTTTTTAAAATGGTGCTAATTATAATAAAAAGTGCGAAAGAGGAGATTAATGGGTCCTAATTATACGCCTGTTTGAAATTTTATTACAGCTAATTAAAAATTTCATAAACAATGAAAATAGTAATTAAACATAATTAATCAACTTCCATAATCTTTAATATCTTGTTAATAACATACAATTATATTTAATAATAGCTCATTTATTATTAAATTAAAAGATCTCAAATATTTTAAACGAAGACATTAATATAAGTCTTGTTGGAAAATTTAAAATATTCAGCAATTCTAATTTCTAGCCTTGCACATCGAAATGTGCATATTTATCAAAAGGTTAAAACATGCGATGTTCTTCTTGTACCACGTACTACTACGTCCTTACTCCTAAAGTAAGATTAAAAGTCAGGAAACGCCATTCATACTCGTGTATTCGACCACGAACCACACACACACTACGAGCTCGAAGTGAACACATTAATAACGAGTTTTGATGTAGAAAAGCGGAAGTTACTACACATAGCTTAAAAGAGACGGTCGACCGCAGTAAAGATGACGCCAAGAAATGGTGGAGGCGCTCCCCTGTGACAAGACGACGGAGCCGTATCCCAGAAAAACGAAATCGAAGAGGAAATAAAGCATCTCTGTGCTATAAATAATCGCGTATCAATTAACCCCCCGTGGTGGTAATGACACCCAATTATGAATTGGAATAGACGTGTCTGCCGAGTATCCGGTGTCGATGCCGATAGCGTCCGCGTGTGCCACATGAATGGACTGTAGGCGCCTACCTATAAGGAGAGGACGTGGGAGCTGCGTAGGGACCCGTGGATGCACTAACCTGTTGCTGGACCTGATAATTTATCAGGACCGGATTTACCCAATTGCACATTCGTTTCACGTGATCTTACGACTCCTACGTTTTGTACCACAACCACCAATTAACCATAATTATAATTACATGCAATTACACTCGCTATAATTGCTTAGGGTCATTAGAATTACTAATTTTTCAGGGACAAGAAACGTTCTTGGCGGTTCCTGATTCTCACTTTTATTTTCAGTTAACGTTTCTCGATTAAAAATAATTAATTCAACATCATTAACCTTTTTAACATCGGACTGCAATTTTTCCCAATATGGGAGGTATCAGGTAATCGGTCGATTTTCCCATAGGAACTTCGTGAGAGAGGGGGTAATTATTTACCCTCAACAAAAAGTGAAAGTGGATAAAACACTTCTTCTACACACCTTTAGATTCTTAGTGGAAATTCTTTTGTAAGGGGTACCAGGACCTTGACCCATTATAAACCAAACCGATGAAGGATAATGGAACTCAGGGTTTCGATTGACATAAAACGTGAAGGGGTTGGAAAGAATTTTAACAGTTTGCTGGATGTTATGGGATTTTTTAATTTTTGGAATATTTGCGTTGGGGACCATTTCCTTTCTTTGTCTACTATACTATTTTTGTTTACATATATTTAAACAAAATAAGTAAATCAAATTTCGTATTACCATAACAAAAATACCACAAGAGATGTTATTCCGAATATAATTTTGTGGGTAATTTTTCATTTCTGGCATAATGAATGTTGAAAATTTCGAAATTTATGTCCAACACGCGCCTTTAATATAATGTATGCGAAAAATAACAGAATTCGACATACTACAGAGCAATAACACGCTTATTATAATACAATGCCGAAATACAGCAAGGTATGAATGTGGCCCACGCCGCAGACGTTAAGACACCAACACGTCACTCGAAATTGATGGTCATAAACTACAAAGTATGACCTGCGTTACCCTTTTCATCGCCATTATTCTGCCAATGGTAACAAGGACAACGTGACGATTTAACTCGAAAATTTCTACGATTCTCTGGGGGACCACAAATCGCGTATTAGACATCAATCTTTCAGTGTTTGTTAAACTCCTATTGTTTAATGATAGCATAGGCTATGATGATAGTAATAACTCTATTTTACGGTTTACATGCTGATCTATGGACGTGTAGGTTGAAGAACTGGCACTTTGGACATTTCAAAAATATGAGCTTTATTTGTTATAAAATTAATGACGTCGACTTATTTTTATTAAAGAATAAATAGTTCATTATGGTTCGTTACATTTTTATTTGTGCAAAAAATTATTCTATCCCCAAAGCCTCTAATTGCTTCTTAAAAAAATTAATGCCACCACAAGATAAACCTGTGGCTTTGAAGTAGATATGATTATCTAAGCCTACATTATGTAAAAGTTATGAAAAGTTTTATGATTAATCACCCACGATGTCATTATTTTGGTTGGACAAAACGAACATAAATTAATGACAGGACGAAAAATTAATTAAATAATCGAGGACTTCCTAAAAAGCATCTACCTTTAATTTTCTTAACCTTTTTTTTAAATTAGTCTACCTTGAAAGCTTTTATCGTACTCCACCTACGTGTGTTTTTTTCCTACTTTTACTTTCTTTGAATTTTTATTCTCATTCAAAAATTCCTAGAAATTATTAATTAAGATTATTATACAGGGACTTCCAAACCAAAACTTCCTCCTAACCTGTTTGGGTCTTTTTTTTTTAATTAACACCCAAGGACGAGACAGATTTAATTTCTTTTCTAAAATTTATAATTAAGCTCACATTGTGTAGATG
This sequence comes from Hemicrepidius hirtus, assembly GCA_963082805.1. Taxonomy (NCBI): domain Eukaryota; kingdom Metazoa; phylum Arthropoda; class Insecta; order Coleoptera; family Elateridae; genus Hemicrepidius; species Hemicrepidius hirtus. Next base: position 26,483,456 of record OY720167.1, read on the forward strand.
CGTTAGCATGAACTTAACCTTTCTTTCAAGAGATCTAAAATGAGTCTGTTTAGAAAAATTAAAGTTAAATTTAGATATTTTGAAGTGTTTATTAAATGGATTCATCTTTAGTTTGTGATTTGTAAATGAACACGAAACGAGTTATAATAATCGAAATTCGTTCTGACAGGTTACTAGTTCAGATGCGTGGTTTCTTTCACGTGTTTTACATAAATTGGGTGAGTCACTTGGCATATCAAATATCTCATTGATAAAATTTCGAATAATTGTATATGTGTGGTCGCTTCTTTGATTATTTAACTTTACAAACTTAAGGGAGTGAATTATTACTGCGTTTTTTAATGTTCAGCAAATAAAGCCTTCTATTAGCCAGAAAATGAGCATAAAAATTGTATACAAATTTGGGGAGGTATTTGGGGCTTTGTGAAAAAATCACGAAGACTTTGATGTCTTCTCATGATTTAATTTTTTATTTTCACGAAGTAGTCTTAAAAATTAATTCAAAGTAAGCTAATTAAGAACGAGATTTACTGAAGGAAATAATCATGAAAATACCAAACAGAAGACACATAAAGATTGGTAGGAGGATAACCATTTGAATTATTCCCGAGACGCCTCTTCTTATACACTCCATATTTAGTAAGCAGTAATTTTTGTAATTTTATCTAATTTAGTACAGTGAACCCAAAACAACTTTGAATGTTTAATTCTAAGTTTTTTTTATTGTGCTGCGGTTTAACCCACAAAACGAACTGTGTTGTACTTGATTGAAGATACAAATTTTATATTTTCAAAGCATTTAAGTAAATAAATAAAAATGTTGCTGGATTAAAACAGGAAAACAGTTTGAAGTTAATAGAAATTTAAATGTTTGTTGAAGGTTGAAAAGCTTTTAATTTAATTTAGTTTTACAACACTTTTTGTCATTTTTATTACCAGAAACATTTAAAAGTTAATTAATTTGTTGGTAATTTGAATAAAAAAAAATCTATAAAAGGAATTACCACATAATCTAAAATAAAGCGGGATATCCCGCAAAATCGGGAAATATCGTTCAGAAAAGGTGAGGCGAGAGCATGACACACATTTTAATGAAATGGAAATAAAATGAAACGCGAAGTATAATACAGAAATAACATCCTACGATTTAACCAATTACGGTACTGGACCTAATTTAAACAGTATTAATTATTTTAATTTTACACCCCCGCTAGAATGGCCCAGAAAATTCTTAATTTGTAAACGATGATGGAATACGCGGGCTTGTTCTGGGGCATTTTTCAATAACACTCACACATCATCACAAATCTCGACATTTTCATTATAATTACAATTGAAATCATCACTTTCCATACCAGGATGCTGATGTCATGTAATCAGATTCAATCACAGAGAGACTCAACAAACAATTTTACCACTACCACGTAACAATTATTGTTAAACATGATTGCTATCAATTTATTGTATCTTTTATGCATGTAGGTTTGTTTCTAATTTCATAGAAAATTATACCCACAATAATTATGCCATAAATTTCAACTCAAATTGTATTTCGAGTACGTTTATTCCAGTCCTAACTATTTTACTGAAATTACATTTTCAGTCAATAAAATATTCGACGAAACAATTAAGGGATTTTCTCTTTAAACCCCCGCCCATTCCTTACGACATTTTCTATTTTTGTTTGTAATTAATAATTTTTTAATAATAATTTTTCAAAATTTATTTATTCCAAAAAGGGTCTAATTCAAGTAATCAAGCTTTAAACAAAAACTTGTAAAAAAAAATGTGGAAACAATAAAATTAACTTACATTTTTCAAAATCTTCCAAAAATATCCTCAAAAGTTTGAAGAATAGTTCATATTTTTCAATTTGAAACCGCGCACACGTTTGTTTTAAATGTTAACTTAAAAGTTCTTAAGTTCTTTAGTTTTCATATTTGATAAAAGAGTATAAAAGACCGAAACGTGTGATTCTTGCACGGCGGTAGGTTAGACTATGCCGGTAAATTTGTTAAACTTACAAGAGGCGCTCGCGCTTTGAATCTTAGCGCCTTGGCCACCCCCACAAACACCTACGGCGCAGCTACGGCACCAAGGCAAAAGATATGAAGAAGACGAGTTTTATAATAATTAAAAACAATAAAAAATTCATTTTGTTTTATTTTTTACAACAAAAATGGTTTCGATGGTTGCTGGAAAACATTTAGGTTTTCTTATGGATGCGTCGAGAATTTCAAAGGTTGAGTACTGTTCGAACTTGGTTATCCTTACCATTGCGTAACGAACTTCAGGAGATGCTGTTTCGCAAAAACAATCACCCACTGCTTGAATTTTCTTGGAAAATTCTATAAATGAAACATTATTATTAAAGGAATAAGCTGCAGTGTATTTTATTACCGTTTTTGTAAGGAAATTCCTTTTCTATCTGTTTCTCTTTAGATTTTTCACTACGTAAAGGACGCTGTTTTCTTCCTGGTGCATTTCCACATGAAAAATGAGATATTTTCAAACGATGATAAGTTCCTTCCGATTCGCACGTTGTAGGTAACTTAACTGAAGACGATTTTGCGCTACATATTTTACAAAATGATGATTTTGAATTTGATTCTTCTGGTACAGGTTCCAATGTACTAGATCTTCTTGTTTTAAGAACTTGTTTTGAAGAAGAAGATTTTTCAACATCTTCACTTTCATTGTTTGGATTTTCTTTATCAGATTTATCATCTAGAGCTTTTGGAATTTTATGACGACCTGAATAATTCGATTTTTCAGAATCAACAGATAATACTTCATCCCCTGTATTTTCTTCAGAAGAACTCCTTAATATTGATCCAGTACCTGGTAAACTTTTGATATTTATATTCGATTGTGTTTGACAATTGCAATCTTTATTGCCGGAGGATAGTTTTGATGATCCTGAAGTACTTTCAGATGATCTACAGGATGTTGACTTAGATTTTTCTGTTTGAGTTGATTTTGGAGATGTGTTCGATGGGGAAGATTTTTGTATTGTTTGGGTACAGACCATGGCTATTTGGTTTACATTTTGGGGAGGTTTACAAACACATGGTATATCAGTCAGATATTTAGTTAGCCCTTGTATGGATTGCCCAGATTCTTCAGGTGGACTTGGTGACAAGGACCTTTTTGGTGTGGTAAGGATTGAGGAAGGTGGAGTTCGTGGTTTACAATCAAAACCCAATTGCTTGCAAGTTTGTACCGATTTACAGGACATTGGTTTTGGTTTACAGGCTTGAACCGATTTATTTGAGCACTGAATCGACTCATGTGATTCTTCAGAAGATTCAGTGGTCTTGGTAGACGTAGTTTTCGTTGATTTGCTGCATTCTTCGGTTGTTCTTGTGGTTTGACTTGATTTATCATCATCAGATGAATCACCAGGTTTATCAGAAGAACTTTCAGTTGATGTAACTGAAGGTTGTTGAGTACCTTTGGATTTTTGTAAAGAAACAGTTTGTGTGCAACGACATTTTTGTACCAAAGAAGGGTTTAATGGATCACATAAACAAACGGATTCTTCAGTTCCACAAGAACAAGCCAATTTAGAACACGACGTTGAAATATCCTCCTCCTCATCTTCTTCTTCTCCTCGCGAAGTTGTTTCAACTTCGGAACTTTCGCTGGTTGATATTTTTGAACTTGAAGATTTCTCCTAAAGATAATAAACTATCATCTAATCGATAAGCAAAAACTTTCTACCTTCTTTATCGTAAGAGCTTCTTTATCCAATTCGCTTTTCTTTTTAACAAGTTTTTCAATTTCTTCAAGCGTTTCTTTGCGTTGTCGGATGTTATACAACGAAGCATGACTTTGATTCGTTTGCGAGTCTTGCTTTAAAGTAGAATACTGATTTTCAACCCATTCTATAATATCTTGATTACTGGAGGTTTGTCCTAAAGGTTTTGCGATGGATTTTGTCTCAACACTCGAACACATATCGATAACAGTTTGTAAACCTGCTAAAATTGATTCGTCCGGTGTTGGTCCTAAGACTTGTCTGTACATATCTGGAAATCCATCTCCAACCCTTTCAGGGTTTCCTATTAACATTTAAACGTTTTTTAAAAGAAGATAAGTTCTACAACTGTACCTGGGACTTGTTTTTCCCTGTAGGATTCACTTAAAGATGCTTTCTTTTGGGTAGGTTGAGAGCAAGAGCAAATTTTTCCCTGTCCCTGAGGATCCGATTCCCAATTTTCCATAATAAAAGGATAAATATGATATTTATTATTTTTAAATCCGTTAGTAATCAAAGGAATGATTAAATAACGTTGTTTTGATTCATCATCAATTAAAAAATTATGAGGATACCCATTTTTAAAGTCTTTTTGTTTGATTCTGTAAGGATAAGGACGTCTTCTCTTGGATAAGTTTACAACAAGACTGAAATTTGATCCTAAAATGTTTTGAATATCTTTTAAAGGTTTTTCTTGGTATGGTTTTACCTGATTGTCGTTTGCTTAAAGCAAATTTTGATTTGGATAAAAATTTAGGGCTGAGGGCACGATTTTTTGGAAAAGATTCTTGTAACTTGCGTCTGATTGATTCAATTGAAGATACCTGAAGACATTTGGAATTTGTTACAAAGAAGTGGAATAATTAAAATTTTACTTGTTTAGGTTTGCTAAATTTCTGAAAATTTATTTCGTTTGAAACCTAAAACGTGTAAAAATATTAATTAAAAAAAAATGGATACTTTTTGTAATAATCCCTATACTTTTCTTTGTTGCGATTTATGAATGACTACTTCTCGAGGATTTTTTAGAGGCTTTCGGGAACCTGAAAGAATTTGGAAAAGTTTGGGAAAATGACCAAGTTGATTACTTACGAAATCTATCACATTCGTTAATTTTTTTTGTGTTATGCCTTGAAAAAACAACTTTAGAATTTGTATTTAAGGGGATACTTTTGTTATATAAAATGTCTACATCACTTAAAGAGTTGACCATATTTTAACATTTTCCCTTAATATGATAAGTCAAAAATTCAAACATTAATTTTGACGTTTATTATTTAGTTTCCTAGAAACATATATAAGGGTCGCAGAGGTCCACACATAGGTCTCAGATGAACCTACTGTATTCGTTGTCAGTAATTTTCCTGAAACTTTGAGCTGGCAGCGTCAGGTTTGTGGAGCAAAAAGAATTGAACTTCCGGAAAACTTCCGAATAAACACCTTTGCGCATACGTCTCTCTAATTTTCCTCAAGTCTTTCTATTTGGGGCAACGTTCGTCCTGTTCTTCGCAACTTGGCTAAAAATTCTTAATAAAAACTGTAGGCTACTAAGAGTCTCTCAAACGATATTAGAATATATTTTTGGCCCCACATTGTTAAATATTACAAAAGATTATAATTGCTTAAATATTTTTGCTATTTCTCAAATATTTTCGATTTGTATGTTTTTCAGAAGCCTTTTCCTTTTTCAGAATGTCTGATCTTGAACAAGTATCTACGTGTAACTGTAAAGTTGCAAGAATAGATTCGTTTGGTGTTGAACCCAATATTCGCCTATAAATATCAGGAGAATTTTCCTCATCTCCTATGGTCTTTTTTTCTTAAAAATGAAAGAAAATTTTCAGTAGTAGGTATTAAGAAAACGTGGAATTCGAATTGTACTACCTTGAATATGGAAATTTTCCTGTTTTCCTCGATTATTACATGGAAGTTTTTCTTCAGGATGTAATTTAACCGAGAAGTCACTCCAACACCGAAACACAAGATCGTGTTTGTAATCCCTACACATGTTTGTTGCTGTGTTAATTTTTGGTAATTTGTCTTGAGTTGAACTGGTTTTTCGTTTTTTATTAGAAGATTGTTTATTAGAAGTACCATGCGATTTTGGTTTCGACATGTTTTTTTTATTTTTGATTTTTCTTTTTGGAGGTTTGTTTTCGCTTTCTAGGAGTTCAAGAAACATTCTTTTTTTGTTTAATTAACGGATTTTATGGATCTTGCTTCAGATTTTTGATCTAATAATGAGAAATTACTTGAGGGGTAAAATGGTTACATAATGGACCAGAAATTTAAATCCCTAAGTTCGAATCCTGATTGCAAGAATTTTTTTGTTATAAATTGAAAATTAATTACCGACGTATATTTTTCTGTAAGGAAAAGGAAAATTACCTTGTTTATATTTTGGGTCAAAATTATTTCTGATTGTGGGGAGAATTATTTTAAATAAAAACTGAGAAGTTCTCTTGACATTGACACTGAAATTTTATTGACATTGTTTTAAAACAATAAATAATAATTTTAAGTAAATAATCTGGATTGGAAACCTTCCACGCTTTCTTCACTTTTTCTTGGTGAGTTGTGTAACTGAACATCAACAAATAATTCTTCGTTTTTAAATTTATCTTCTTTACTTTCTGTGTTTTCTAAAACAACTAAGCCTTTTTCAGAGTATAAAGATTTTGCTTGTAAATCACTTTTGGAGTCGGGTTTCCAAAATGGATACAAATAAAATAATTTCTCTGTAAAACTTGTTGATGTCGAAATTTCTAAACTACTTTCATCGAAATTGTCTTTATCTGAATATATTTCAATAAATTTTTTCCCATGATTATTTTTGCGCGACCAAAAATTAAAACGTTTTGATTTAAACTCTTTGGTTGTAGATCCAGTCTGAGAGACGTCATCGAAAGATACTTTATTACCATTTTTCTTTTTCGTTTTATACATTACAGCAAGACAACCACAATATATATTTTTATTACTATTTGATTTACTAGATTCTTCCTTTTTCCTAAAAATTTTAGTTTTATTTTATATCCTTATGCACTTTATTTTGTCGAAAGTCATTGATAAAAGAAAAAAAACTACCGGCAAAACGATTTTTCTACAGCTTCGTCCTGATCAGATTTGTCTTTACGTCTTGATATAAAAACGCCCATATAAATTCAAAAGTATCTTGACAAATAAATGTCATAAACCAGGGAAAAACATTAGGAAAATAAATTTACTGTTCGTCGAGAGCATACGGCGCCGTTGAATTGGTATTGATATAAAAAGTTCCTCTTAAAGCTCCACTGAAACAAGGCATTTTACGACCCATTAGAAAATTTGTTATGGTTTACCTTGCCAACCAAGGTTCCCCCATGGGTGTAAAAGTATTATTGGAGCATTTATCGGTCTCAAAATTGTTAAGTGAGTCGCACATAGTTGCTTTGAAACCAACATTCGATGTAATTGATTCTAAATACAGCTCTAAACTTCTCCTATGACTGCAAGTTACTGAAAAGATTTATTATACCCTAAACTTTGAAATTTATATTTCACCGTTAGTTGTCGAACAAGAAGGTTGCACTTTTCCACCATTAACAATAAAATCTGCATGTCCCATAATCCCTCCAATTCCAGCACGAGAAGTATGCATTATGTCTACGTTTTTAGCATCCCCTTTATCCAAGCGTTTAGATTCAGGATTGTTGAAAAACATTGGGGCTGCAGGATCCAACCCTACAGAAACAACTCCTAAGGAACAACTTAAAACCATTTAAAAGTTTTACCAGTTATCCTTAAAATTTTCTTCTTTTGCATTTGACCTGCAAGTCCGCCAACGTGAGCGCCAAGACTAAATCCAATTATGTGCACTTTTTCAGGAAGCAATTTGGCAAGCAAATATCCTGTTAGTTGTCCTACAAATCCTGTATAATCAGCTGCGTTTGGATAACAAGGACCGTATGCTAAGTTTTCCCAATTTACCATTATGACGTTAAAAATTTCGGTTGCTACGTAAACTAAAAATATATTCTTCTTAAGTGGTTAACGAATTAATAATTGTATAAGGAGCTACAAAAATATGAGGATAAGTGGGGTCGAGGAAAAAAGAGACGAAGAGGATGGAGGAAGACAAAACGAGTTCTTAGGAAAAGTTATGCCATGGTTGTTTGTGTTTCGTCTTGTGTAACAAGAAACAAAAAATGACTTTGTTGTGTAGGAGGGAACGAATGTAATGCACGTTGTTTTAAACAAGAAATAAAAAAAACTGCATTAGTTGTATGAAATATACTTCCTGTTCCTAACTAATGGACGTTATATAAAATACAGTCGTCTGAAGAATAAATCAACATGGAAAGTATAAAATCAGCGGAATTGCGAAAGACACAAACAGACATCTTCTCCCTTTTGCCAAAAACCGATATAAACATTAAATTTACCATCTTTCATCTTGATAAATAGTTCGTTTTTATAAGACTGCGTGTAACCATGAATCAGAATTTTCGTGAAAAACTTATCGTTGAAATTCTTTGATTTGTTGACGTGCAAAGCTTTTATTTCCTCCGGAGATTCTTTATTCTTTCTACAAAAAGATCCAGACAAATCTCATTTTTAAATTTATACAAAAACACGTACGAAGTAAACAAGTAAAATTGAACGTCTTCAAGGGTTGGTTTACGTTTCAACGTGATACAATCGTACATCTCGTTTACATGATCCTTGAAAGAAAACCATAATCCGTTTACTTCATGTACAAATTTTGGAATTACAGAAAATTTAAGACCTTAAAAAAGGATTTTAGTTTTTTGTTTTAGGGAAATTAAAATTATTTTACCTTGGAAATTTAAACATAATAAAATTATTAGAAAATTAACAGTTAAAAGCATTTTTAAAAATGAATGACATATTATTGATTTTTTTGAAAAGTCATTTTGAATAATTCTACTAATATTAACAGAAAGCTTTAATTTAGTTTGGGTAATTCCAGCGAGATGGCGACCAGATCGTAGAATTTTCCAGAGAATTTTCCCTTAAAACAAATCTGGAAAAATCGCGTTTCCTTAGAAATTTAAAAGAAAATACCCTAAAGATTAAAAATTAAAAAAAATTAAGGGGAAACTTGTTTCATAGGGAAAAAATTGATTCATTTAGGTTGAAATTAAAACCATACCCTTCAAATATTGACATTACCGAGTTCAGTTAACCGTTGATGATGTGAGATTATGTTTACTTAACGCTTTCCCTCTATCTATTTTTGCTAGATATTGGAATTAATACCCCTGAAGCTTTTGGAGCATTTCCCAAACAGTTAAATATTTTTAACCTTCTGTTTAATTTTTTATAATCCAAATTGAGTTTCCTACAATTTTTTTTCTAAGGGTTGCTATTTAAATCTCCTGCTTTTAATCGTAGTTATTGTGAAGCGGAAGTACCTACGGGGAATGCAACGGATTTAATGATAGGATTAATGTAGATTAAATCAGACTCAGGGGATCTAATTATCTGATGACATTGAATACCACTCCTCTTGTTAAGACCTTGAATTCATTAGAAATATGACGCATTCATTATTTTAAATAAATTATAAACAAACTTTTTTGGGGTTGAATAAACTAGAGCTTTAAATAAAAAGCGAACATAAATCTGAATTTTGCTAAATATGTAAATTTAAAATAGGTTTATATTTAGTGCAAGAGAGCCCGGGTAAAGCAAAGGGACGTAAGGGAGGTGGCAATAAGCGAGGGAGGCGGCGTGGGCTGTAGCCGCCCCCGGTCGCTGAAACACTTACGCCCTTCACTCTCTGTCGGAGAAACAAAAATTTACGCTGTTTTGACTTTGAATTTTAAGCGGCTGAAATTGAATGTGATTTTCCTTAGACTCCCATTAAACCTGTTTTCCAGGAAATTTTATTAATATAGAAGATATTTTTAGAAAATTGGGAGTTTTTATAATTAACCCTTTTTTAGGTGTTATTACAACAAAATCAGAATATTTCTGTGCAATTCATTTCGATTTTTAAAACCCCAATTATTACTGGTTTCAACTACATTATGAGGCCTGTTTGCGGACAGGAAGCGAATCTGGGCTATAGGAGTGTCGGTCTAACACCCTTATACCCTTCTTAAGTGGAAAACGTCATTCAAAACCACTGTCTGTCACGTTATACATTTCTTTAATTGTAAAAATATAGTGGTACCTAATCCTGAAAAAATCGTCTCTGTTGCCCTCCAGGAATTGCACAATGACACGCTGGATCGGCGTTATTAGAGTCTAAGGTTTCATTCCCGATAACCTTAAGGAGGCATTTTTCAACAGCTTCCGCTCAAAATACTGCAGAGTGCCCCAAGATGAATTTTTCATTCGTCAACACGTATTGGCTTGATTAATATAGAAAAGCATTAGGATCGAAGTTCGCAGACATTGATTGTAGAAAATTAATTAGAAAAGAAAGATAAAGTGGAAGGAACATCAGGAAGAAAGAAAGAGGAATGTGTTCGTAACCGAAGAATATCTTAACGTGGACAAGAATGGAAGTATGTATCAGAAGTAGAACGGCAATAATTTTGCTGAAATTAATACCAATCTTCATAAGAGAATGATGTCTTCAGAAGAATGAAAAATGTCCAAGCACTATTGAACTTCTTCAATCCTTAGAATGGGAAAAACGAGGCAGAGATTTCACCAAAAGAAGAATGATAGAAGAAAAACGACTGGGATAGAATGAAACGATGGCTAAATATGTTTGTGTGGTATAATCAGAACATTGCTGGAATATTTGAGGAGGTTACCTAATCGATTTTCATGATATCATTTTAAATTGTTTGCCTTCATACGATTCCTATTATTGTAATAATGCATTTTTTAAGTTTAAAGTAAATAGACAAATAATAACAGAATTATAACCCTGGAACCACAAAAAGTTTAGTACTAAACGCGTTTCGGGAACTAGGTTCCCATCTTCAGTAGATTGAAGAGATTAATAATAAGAGAAACATTATCTGGACTATTTATGTTGCCTTAAAATTAGAAAACTCCCCCTCCCCTAAAATCAAAGCAATATTTAAATTTCTTTGCGTTCTACACATGCACATTTAAACTCCAGATTATTATTTTTTTTATAAATACATTCCTCTTCTTACGTCTAAAATAATCCTAATTTAATAAACCTGTAAAAATATTTTTAACTGTAATCGATGCAGGTATATTTTTCCTGTAACGAGCAAGAAAAATGATTACAAAGAAAATAAAATCGCATCATAAAAACCTTACAATAAAATCTAACTCTTAAACTTTTCTTATTAAACTTAATGCTGTAAATTTCATGAAAAGAATTCTGCAAAACAAGAATTAAACGCGGAAAGGTAAAGCCAGGAAGCTTAAGAATTCAAGCCCTTTAGACAGATTAGTAGCAAAGACATGCTGACATTCGTATCTTAAGTCAATGATCCAGGGAGGATTTCAATCCTCCACCATTTATCCAAGAGAATAAATTTCATTGAGACTTGAATAATTTTAATTCCACGGTTTAAGCATTTTAAATTTTTATTATTAACATTGAAATAAATGTATTTGGTTGTCAGGAACGGTTTATCATGAGTACATTTATTATGTCCCCATCTACAGTAGCTTAAATAGGTCGAGGTTGCCCGGAACGATGGTATTGATCCCTGGGGAGTTTGCCTAAACGCGTCCCTTTTGGCCGAATTACATTCGAAATTGTTGATTCAAACTTTACGTTTCTCTAACACGTTTGTCACTGAAGGAATGTTTTTTTAATTCTTGTTTTCAAAATCCATTTTTAGATTTATGATTTTGTATGTCAGGGTTTAATTTCAGGAATGGGTTCGCCCCGTCAAATCAAGTTTTTAACTAAGATTGAAGATTTTAAATTGCTCCGTAGGTTGAAGTTGATAAAAAAATTAATGTCTAGAGTGAAGGGCATATTACATCACACGCGCCAGCGATTTCATTAAATCAATCTAAATTTCAATATAACTGCATCAATCGAACCGTTTAGTTTGCAGACTTTTGAGTGGGTGTATCGCGAATACAAAACGAAACCCTGGTTACCCTTACAGGTGATCAGAATAGGGGTGGCTCGTCTTTCATTTCATCAAATACTTTACAAACGTTACGCAATAAACTAAAAGTAATTTTTTAAGGGTTTAAATTTTATATGTTCAACCACCACGTCTACTCATTAGAAGAAAAACCGATTCCTAAAAAAATAGGAAACACGTACGTCTTGGAAACTTAAAATTACGCACCCCCTTATAATAGACTCATTTATCTGAAAATCACTGAAAACTGATGAGTCTGCTTAGCGGCCCCTATCGCCGTTCGGGGTACTTTAGCTTTGAGATTAACTTCTGAAAAATGCACCCCTTCAACCCCCTCTTCTCTCCTTCTATTTCGATCTCTCAAGTCCAATTCGCTATTTCAGTCAGTCGACAAACAAAAATATGTTTGAAAAATTCGTATACGTGTTCGTTTTTCCCTGGCGTCATCGTCGGGTTTGTAATAATTTCAGACTAAATCGAACCCTTCGACGTTTATTAGCTAGCGGGATATGAAGTCGTCTCATGACTTATCGGTAGCGATGATTTCCGCACCGTTACACGTCAACCTAACCGGCGTTTAGTGAGGGTGTCGCCCCAAACAACCAAGCGTTCACACCGATGTCCTGCGGGGATCGTGTTGTGGAAACAGCTATAATCGGAAAATTCCTTTTTGGGATTTTACGACAATAAAATAAAAAAAGGACATACACTTTCATGTAAATTCAAAAAATATTGTATCGATATAGGTATACTGTACTAGGGAGGGTCTTTAGATACATCTGCATTAATTTGAAGAATAAATGCCCTTCGATACTCAGAAAGGAAAAGAAGACCGGAATTACTAAAAATTCTAAAGTTTCCATGAACAAAGGGCATTCAGTAGGAGTTCTCTAAAGCTTTCATCAAGGAAGACCATGAAATTTACCATAAGTTCTCAAGCATCCATGAACAAACACCATAAATTCACTAGAAATCCTCAAGCTTCCATAGATCAAGTCGATAATATTCACTAGAAAGCTAAAGAGTTCATCGACGAAGGACAAGGAATTCATGAGAAATTTAACATGGACAACAGAAAAGGCTCCTATTGACGAAGAGTTGATTATTTTGAAATGGAATGCAAAAATATAGTAATTCGGTGGATCTAAGTCCAGGAATCTTGTTGGTTAGGCGTGTCGCCTCTTCTACAATACACCAATGCTTTGATAATCAAATCGTATCGGGTTGCGGTATGGAAAACGAAACGAAAAGACATCCTTCCGTCTGCCTTTGCAATAAAAGAAATTTAGAAAAATCTTCATGAAGTATAAATTAGGACGAAGAAGAAATCGACGAAAATAAGCATTAAATAGTTTTAAAGGATTGCCCATGACTACGGATCGGTTGATGTTCGAACTGCAAGTACTTTACAAGATTCTGAACAAAACTAGAGTAGATGTAACAAGGAACTGATAAAATAAGAAAGTAATCGAAGAGTAGAGCATAAGAAATTTGGGTTTTCCACCAAATTGCCCTTAATTTGTTTTAGTAGACAGAAAATTGCAAAGATAGTCTAAGGTGAGGGATGGCAATTACAAATATTTGAAAAATTAAATTCTATTTTGATATTTTGGATTTTGATCCTAGAATGAAATAAAATCTACTATTTTAATTTAAATTCGGCTTCGACATTGTGGTTAGACAAAACTTGCGGTTTAGACGAACGTGATGTTGAGTTATTGGACAAATAATCCTCCCTCTAACTTATGCTTAAGTATTATTTTTTTTTTAATTCTTAAAACCAATATTTGAAATCTGTTCTTTCGATTAAGTAACGATTTTATATTCGAATAAGAGAATTAATAGTATGGGTCTACATAACACATTTTTTTAAATAAAATCTGCATTAAGAACTCTTTTAAATTACGTACCTAGTAAATCTATACAAAATAAATAGCAACCCCCATGTGGCTGGATCAAATTTATATTTCACGATTTCCCCGTTTTCGAAAAAAATTAAAAACCTGTTCCTAACTTCCAACTTTGGAACGCCTTAATTCCGAAAGGAGGGGGTTTCGGAAAAAAACTTTATAGTAAAGGCTAATTTTCGATGTATAATCACCTCCTGAATTTTTTCGTATTTATTAGTCAACACTCTATATAACAGGCGATATTCCAGTATTTAGGGTTGATTTGTTGCTACAAATGCTCCCAATTTTCAGAAAAAAAACTAATAAAAAGTTGAACCTACTCTGTTCAAATTCCTTTCATTAATAGTTTGGATAGTTTTATCAAGATATAATATCTGAGACAGTAGGTATTTACGTAGGCGTTTCGAATTTTGGACATAAAAATATTCCATGTGTATTGATTTTAATATTTTTGTTTGTTTTTGTGACCTTTGGCGTCATTATTTTGTACTTTGTATCGACTATTCATACCTGATTGCAATATAAACTGTTCAATTTTGAAATCAATACTTAAATAGAGACAAACTAATTTAACTTTTTATTTCAGATCATTTATTCTTATAGACCGATCATCGAAGTATAAAATTTGCATTATAAAATCCAAGAGGCAAAGGATAATTCTAAAAACGACGGCACTTTTCGCTCGCGAGAGGAAGAAGAAGAAGAAGAAGAAGCCCTTGTGTCTAGCATAACTAAATGGCAAAATTCACTAACTGAGTCGTAAGCATAGTCGTCAGCGAAATCAGTTAATAAGATCTGGAAAACAATCGCCGGTGATTTCCAAAATGGCCGACGTGTTCCCAAACTCCGGCGTTTTTTGGCCCGGATTGAAACAATGTGTAATCGAGTGGAAAGCGCCGCCCCCGAGCTCCGGTTGGCAGCGAGGACGCCACGAACACAGTTGCCAACGGACGTCAGAGCTGTAACAGTGGCAGGGCGCCAATGACGGGGGCGGCCCGGAGCCGGCGCCCCGGACCCGACCTTCGGAATACTCCGGGGGCCACAAGTGCACCGGAATCGCTACTGCTCACCCGTTGCTGCTGCTTCTTACGGTAAGCTTGAATATAATTTTTCGAATTTTCTTTGTTTGAATTAAATTTTTTAAATTTTATTCTGATAATATATTTTTTTATAGGTGGCAGAATGGGGATTTTTGGTCTCTGTGTTTAGTGTTAAAATATAGTTAATTTAATACAATAATGCCGGGCTTCGGAGTAATCGGTGCCCTAAGGGGGGCAATGAAGAATACTGCCGGTGAAGGAGGTGGCGGCGGCGGCGGCGGTGGTGGTGGTGCCCCACCTTCTGTCGGGTGGTAAGTAGAAATATTAACTTTATTATTAATCATTTAATTTTTGAAAAGCTTTGAAAAATATTTTATAAGTAACTGAAAAATATACTTTCGTACATTATGCAAGAATGTAATTTTTCCGGAAAAGCTGTTTTTTAAAATGAGAAGAGTTACTTGTACCTTTAGAGTTAAATAAGTAATGGGTCTTTAATTTTTTAAAATTTACTAATTACACACAAAAATGTCCTTTTATTCTTTTATAAAATCGTTTTCTTTGTACTTTCTTTGAAGCTTTTAGTTTATTTGCATAGAAGCGAAATAAACAAACCCAATACATTTTTCTGTACGCATTTATAATAATTGTGAGAACGAATTTTTAGCGTCGGCGTAGTTTGATTTTAGTATTAAAACTTTAATACAATTTTTTTTCAAAACACAAATTTAAATATTTCCTGAAAGATCAAAAATGTATATGCTCCCATTTAATATAAATTATTTCTTCACTTGCGTAATGAAGAAAAATCCGTCTCTATGACAAGTAATACCCAACCAGGAATCGAATTTGGGCTTCGAGATTGCTAGTCCAGCGTACTTAACAGTAATTTACTCAAGAGAATGTCTCTTGGAAAAAAATTCAGACCCCAGGTTCGATTCCTGCTGCCCAACTCCCATAGAGATGGCATTTTCAAGATTTTTGATCTGTTGTGCAATTAGGAAGTCAAATCTGGACCTATGGATTACCGGTCCAAAATACTTATTTGTAGTACATCAAAGACAGGGTGTGTAACTGATTTATTTCACCTATCAAATATTAAAACGCAACAAAGCAAATGCGAAACAATCCAGGTTCGATTCCTAATGAGAGACGGGGGTCGAGATGCATTTTTTCACGATTTCTACCCTTAAGACTACCTTTATTTAATTGAAGCAGTTTTTAATTTGTCAGACAGTGTCTGTTAATTTTTTCGTTTAATACATCTATTAATTGGTACTATTTCCAGAAATGTACTTGAAAGAACGTCGGACTGGCAATTCGAAACCCAGGTTCGATTCGTAATTCGGTACCTATAAATGTTTCGACATTTATGCTGTTAATACTATCTTCAGACAATTGCAGAATTGAATTTGGGCATGTGGGTTGGTGGTCTAGCGTAATCACTCAAAAGAGCGCCTGCTGAATCGTTAGTTCAGTTTATTTATTCAGTTTTCTATTTTGATACGTAAAAGACATTCAATATAATATTTTACTACGTAACTCCAAAGGAAATGAATCAATACAAGCTTGGACATAAAAAAATACTTATAGTATGTTTTTATTGTCTCACCTCCTATAGTACCTACATCGAGTTGTAATTGTTAAGCGTGAATTATGTTTTGATGATATTTTATATGCAATGTGGTTCATAATTAACACCTTTCCTCTGGAGAACAGAGTATACCTAAAATTTAAAAGTGGAAATCTACCTGGTGTAAAGATTTCAAGATCCAATACTATTATTTCAATCATATCATGTAGTATAGGGGTAATTTCTGAAATCTGAACCCTTTAGTACTACTGGGGCGACCTACACGAAGTTTTGAGGAAAAGTCGTAAGATTTATTAAATTATTTTTGAAAATCTAATTCTAAACCTTCACGTTAAAAGTTTTTGAATATTTGTTTTCCAAAAGAGGACAATAAGGGATATACTTTGCGAAACTCTCAACCCTACTACTGGGGCGACCTCCATGAATTTTTAAAGTTTTAACAAGAAGTTTTTCGAAATTTGTAAGTTTTATTTAAAAAAAAATTCAAGTTTGATTTTTTTTAATGTTTGTCTGTTATCTAAGCTACAAATCGTTTAAATGACGAATCCAAAAAAAAGGAGATGAAGATACATTTTTTTATTAAGATATTGAATTCGCGTTTCGATTTCGTAACGATTTAACTGGCATTTTACATTAGATAGGTATTTTTACGTGAAGGTGAAATATTTTCCCTGATTTTTCCCCGAACAAATGTTCTCTGTTACCGTAGGATGCAAGATACGTTTTCTAAAGAAATCCTTTGTATACAAACACAAAGGATTAGGTTTTTATAACAAATCTCTTTCCACTTCATTACACGAAAAACTTTCGATTTATAAAATAAACTCGCAGTTTGCTTCGGCAACATATTTTGTGGTAGCTCGGCAAGGCACAAATTGCCCCGCTGGGAATGAAATTAAATCAGAAAGCTCTCCTAAGGAAAACAAACAAGTCAGCAAGCGTTTGTCAAACCGGGCCCCCAGGGGTGGACAAGGTGCTTCATCTAAAAAATCCGGTAAAAATCGCACATGCAATTTTTTCCCATCACAATCAATTTGCGAAACAAAGTTGTCCAGAAACATAAAATATTACTACCATAAAAATACCTAGTGTCGTTATTTTCAGTTTGGTCGCGACCAAGTTAGCTCTGCGAAGGGAAGATTGGGGGAACTCGCAGCAGTTAACTGTAAACGAGGACATATAAGAAAGATAAAGCACCAGGAAATAAAATCGGAGTATGACAAAATGATGCTTAAGATATATGGCTCTTTTTTTACACCCCTCTTTATTATTGTTACTGGGTTCTTATTCAATCTACAAATTTTTAATTGTAAAAAATGATGATATAAAAATGGTTGCTAAATTCGACAAAGTGAAATCTCTTTCAGCACAATCAAGATGAGGGTTGGGGGGTAGGATATCGAGAAATAACATAAATCCGGGATTAAAGCCGCTATCGGGCAAAGCCAGTGAGCAGTAAAGAGGATGAGCTTCGAGAAAAACGACTACAACGGCAATAACGAACATACAACTCGCCGCTGTTGAATCAAATATGATTTCGTTATATTTTTCAGGATTCAATTTCATTTGTTATTTTGTGGATGGGATTATTTGTTAAAGGTTAAATTTATTGTTATTTTATGTTTAAATTTGAATTACAAATTTTACAAAAATGTTTCAATGCGTTTCGAGAACAAAGTTGTCATACTTTGCAAGATTGAAACTGAAAGACGTTAGCTTAAATTAACTTTAATAATTGTCAGTTTACGCTAAACAGTACTGGACCAATTTAAACACCAAAAAAGGGAAAGGGGTTGGTTCCTAATATGTGAGCAGCAAGAGAAATTTCAAACACGATTCAAAAGAGATTGGATGTGACGAGCACCAAAGAAGGTTTCAAATATCAGGGGAGGATGATCTAAGCACCAAGAAGTATAAAGTACCAAAAGAGGTTCCTAATATGCAAGCGCAAAATGGAAGTTTTAAGATCATCGATGTGCCCTAGAAGAAGATATAAGCTCAAAAAGAGCTTAGATGTGGTCCAAAGTCCAAACAGGTGACTCCAGGGCGGTTTCAGTATCAGAGTTGGTCTAAACCAGAAATTTTAACCAGACCCAACCACCAAGAAGGTCCAAGGGACCAAAACAATCAAATCAAAGGACAGCATAGGAGTTTGTATTCATAGAATGCCCAACGATCAAGAGAGATTCCATGGAGTTCGTTGTTACCTCTTCCATCCTCATCCAATTTTTTTCTTTCCTACTCTTTCATTTACTATTTACTCCAAATATTTCTTCCCCTTCTGTATCTACCCTGGATTTTTTCTTCTTTGGAAATCACGCCTGGTTTTTGGTTTTAATATTTTATTTCTCTTTCTGTTATTTTTATTCCATCCTCCTTGCTCTAGATATTTGCTTCTATCTGTTGCTATCATTATTTCTCCCAATCCATTCATTGTTATTGTTCCTGGTATGGTAATGTGATAGTTCCCCATTTTATTTCCAAATTCGGGAAAATAACCCTTAAGACTGTTTTATCCTCTGGAATTTACTGAATTGCTGCTGGAAGAGTTTTTGGATAGTCACAAAGGAAATTGCTGCTTTCCTTCGGATTCATCGTTGAGGTTGTTTTGTCTATTTCGTCAAGGGGAGGGTTTTTTGATTTGCTTTCCCCAATTTTCCCTACTACCTAAATGCTTTAGCCTTCCCGAAGAAGTGTTAGTCAGAAAAAAATTTATAATAAGAGTTGTAATTTGATTTAATTTGAAATAAATTAATAAATTCAAGGAGAATATTTTCAGTTAAAACCAAATTTTGTAGAAAAATAAGCTTAAATTTTTCTGAATCTTATAATTAGATTTCTTCCATCATAAAATGTTAACGCATCAGATTTTAAAGTTCTACAAGGCATAATATATCCATCATCTTCAAGTGGTTATGTATAATAATGATAACAGGGGATGCTAATACCATAATGGGCTTTGCTAGCGTTCGCTTGCAACGGCGAATCTTCGCTAATGGCCTGATTAAGAGATTGAGCGACGAACTAATGGACGTTTCCCCTTTGTCTTTTATACACAGCTTTATTTCCGCCACTTCTCTCAAGTTAAAAACCAAAAAAAATTACGCGAACGATTTTTGATTCAGACAAACAAAATTTCCATTTAGATTAAAACCCACGATGGTTGAAAGACAAATTGCCACATATATATATAAGGTAAATCGCGGAACATTTAGTTAATTGAAACGTCTGGGGTTGTGAAACGCACAGCGGAACAATTACAGTGAGTGTTAACAGATGATAATGTATTCATTTCTCCCTTTATTTGCCTGGACGCTTTATTACAATATCGAATGCGATTTTGGTTGCTGAACGCACAAGTGACCCATGATTTAAAAGTAAGAAGAGTAAAAGTTACGAAACCAAACAAAAACTAATAGTTACAAATCATATTTTTGCTTCCTATATAAATTTCCAACAATTTATTGCTGGTAACATCCCCCATAACAATCTGAATAAGTGGTCAGTGAATTTATAATCTGTTTCGGTCCCAGCAATGCATCAGGGAATTTTCCAATCCGTTCAGGGGTGGGGGTGTAAGTGTCCTGACCGTTGCTTTCAGTATTTTGGTTGCAAAGCCACTTTTAACCGAACAAGTTCCGTGTTTTTCACAATATTGAAGCTGCGTTGTTCAATTCACGCCACGTTCGCTCTCTCAGATACTAATACGAGTTCATTGCGTAATTTAGTCACGTGATGCATTCTTTTTCCCCTCTGGCAACACCACTTACACCCTAACAATGTTATTATTATGTCCCAAAGTGGGTATAAAGTTGTCCTTAAGAAGTTTTATCATTTTGAAGGCTCCTTAGTGACAAATTGTCCAAAAATATTGCTTACTTGTTAACAAAACTTATGTGGTTGTCCACATTTTTTTAAATAAAATTCCTCCTGTTTACCGCGAACATTTACATGTTAAAAATGCACCGTCGTCTCTTGTATAATCGTTAAAAGTTTTAAAATTATGAATTAGTTTGCAGGACACGTGCATTGCAGCGTATTAGTGTTTTGAAAAGTTTTTGCTGGGTGACTTGTTAAGAGGATTTAGAAAATGAGCGACTACGAACACGACATCCGGTTTCGTTGATGGAAACCTTCTTATATTTTTATTCAAAGAAGCTCTAATTAGAATATTTTCATTAAAAAGTTCCTTTATTTCTGTCTAACATTCATTAAATTTGTATTTAGAAAAGCCTTTTCATAAAAAACTTAATAATGAAGTACCAGAGAGACACAAAGCACTTGATGTAAATATTCCACACTTTAAAACTGCTTAGATTTCACATTTTTTTAAGTTTGTGTATTAGTTTATATTCCATTACCCAAAACCACCAAGGCTACGGAAAACTAAAAACTGAAATTTTTTTTGCGATTCTAATAATTTGGGCAGCAATAAGGAAAAACACCCTCTGGCATGGAATGGTGCAAAAAGTGCTCTCCTAGTCTCGAAATTTTCATTCCTATTCCACCCTCCCCCCAATAACGCAGAAAAACAGTTCGATACGTGCTTGCGTAATATTACATTATATTCTCGTGGTTGAAGAATATAAAAAGACAAAGTTCATAGGTATTTATTTCGTAATTATTTATTACTGTGTCTCATATTCCTGCATAAACCGTTATTGATATTCATCTGTAACAAGAGTTACAAGGAAAAGGACTTTGAAACGAGATATCAGGAATGTTTCTGCCAATTAATTAAGCAGACAAGAGCTTCAATAGAGGGCTCTAATATTACGTTCTCTTTAACCTAACTATTCAGTCAGGTAATGAAGTCTCTAAGGTTTGTTAATTATGACAAAAATGCTACCTACGTAATAACCATAACTAAGTGTAATGAATCAAAGGACTAAAATTGTAGCTACACGATCGATATAATCAGAGGGGGATGATATTATCAACCCCGTTTTGTTCCCTAAAATATAGTTTCTGTTTACGTTTTTAAAACTTCTGACTTTTCCTCACCCTTAAATGAAGACTAATGACAGGTTTCCCTGAATCATCCCCAAAACAGTTCCATTAACCACTTATACTCTTCGTATTGTCTCTCAGAAACTTAGAGATGAGTGATTAATGGTTCTAACAATTATTATTTTAACTTTGAACAAGTCTGAGATGCGGGGGTGGTAATTTAATTCAGTATTAATATCCGGCGTCGAATTACATACCGGAAGCAGCTGGTGGTTGGGAGCTTGTTAAACATAATTGGGTTTTTGTAACGTACACTAATTATGATTTCGAAAAACGTCATATTTGGATTTGTCAGAGCTCTGTCAACGGGGAAAAGTCCACAAATGACGTGAAAATTCTTCTGTAATCCGCACTCGCAGTGACAGACAATCTCGCGAGGGAGAACAAGGGGTAAATGATGGGAAACAATGAATGTAATGAGTGTGAAAGCTTTTTTATTTGTTTCTCGAAAATGTATCGTGGAAGGCTTGCGAGGAGGTATTTGCAAATTGATTAAAGCAGGATAAAGGTGTTTTATCCGCTTAAAAGTGTAATAAAGGCTCAGTTTAGTGCATTGCATTCAGTCGACAACTCATCGCTAAGCAACCCCGCGTGTATCGCAACTGAGCTTTACGGGATTTGCTTGGATCCGCAGCGCAATAAAGAAGATTTTCTTGTTGAGAGCGGTTTCGAGTACCCTTGTGACTCATATCGTCGTTGTTCGCGGATTTATAACTGACTCAGTTCGTCCTATACTAAGCTGCGTTCTATAATATACTGCATACGTGCTTTGATCTTGAATCAAATGGCCTCTTTTCAAGTTCATTATAAACTTGATATGGATCAGCTTAAAAATTCTTCATTCATGGTCAAAATTTCATTGAACAGTGTAAAAATACAAACATTTATTTGAATTGTTATTTAAAATAACAGTAACCCTTTAAAGGTGGTTTTCTGTATTGAAATAAAATATGGGAATTGCCCTGGACTTGGTAGACGAGGAAAGTTTGGTTTAAAGGTCTGGATATAGTAATTTTTAAAAATTGCATTCACATCCATGTACACGTGGAACCAAAATAATTAACTTCATTGCTTGAGAAAGACATTGGACAGAAAAATAGACAACCCCTGTGTATATTTTGAAATGAAACTTTAAACGAAAAGGGAAAATTTCTAGCACGTTTGTTATGAAATGACCAAAACTTAGAAAGAGCTCAGATATCACATGTAGCAAGTGGTAACTGTAGCAGCGACTTTTGTCCGGAGGCTGTGATATTGGCGCTCTACAGCAGACAAATATTTGAGTAGTCAACACGCGTATAGACGAATCCATCTCCAAAGTCAACAGCGCTCTTCATATCGGTGTTTAATATCTTCTCCGGCCCTCCCGAAGAGTTTTCCTACCCTTCCCCTGACTCGACCGCCGGGTATTAAACGTCACGGGGTCTTCCATGTGTATACATTTTTCCGTTATTAAAATTAAAGTCTTCTCGTTATGAAAGTTTCTCTAATGCAAAATGAAGCCCCACAAAGATTCAAATTAATGTCGAGAGTTGGTTGCAAATTGAGTTACATTCGCACAATGCAGTGTTTACATCAAGGGTTTTTAGACGAGGGATGTATAAATTCAGTCGGCAGCAAACCGAGTAATTGATTTTACAGCCACATGAAACCCTAGAATTATTCACTTTGATTATTATCCTTCTAATATTAAATTAATTACATTTTATTTTTGTAAATATTAAAATGAGGGACCAGCAATAATTTATTGGAAAAATCAACCCCTGACAAGAAAGGAAAAAAAATCAGTGACGCTTCGAATAACTTCTGACTCATCTTTAATATTGAAACAATAAGGAATATAGAAAAAAAATAGGGATCAAGCAAGCTTTAAGAAGGAAATTTCCTAAAAATAACCGTCAGAGCGAGATCTCATAAAATCCAAATTAATTTAGCACTTATTTCCATCAGTACTTAATGCATGTGATGGTTTAATAAAGTACACATAACATCCCTAAACATAAAACGGTATCTCTATAGAGCGTCGGGACGCAGCAGACTGTGGGCGCCTCTCCACGGCGCCGTCGATCGTTCTCGGTAATAATAAATGGTCCATCTCGGTGGTGGCGCCTAAAACTTTCGGCAAAAAACTACTTTAGTGTCTGCCTAAAGTCTGCGACTTCTGTGCCTGAGGAGATCTGCTACAAAAGCAACGAATTATTGATTCTTTATAGACCTCAAGAGAGAGGGATTACTGGATCGGCAATAAAAGATAACAGGATGTATTTCTTGACTCTTGAGTTCGAAACTATGTTTTTAGAACATGAAATGACGCAAAATAAAAGTTTTGTCTTGAAGTTTGGTTGAAGTGCATTCTCTAATACAATTTTGAAATTGTGCTAGGCAATCATTAAAAGGGGCTCGAAATTTTGTTGCAAATTCCATTTTTACAAATCCTGAGTTCAAGATCTAAAATTATTTGGCTGGGGAGGATCGTAACAAGTTAAATTCTGTAGACAACATAATAAAGTAATTGCATGTAATTTCCTATTAAAAATTGATTAAGCAAACATCGTAACTCGTCTATTATGCGAAACCCCATCGGTTAAATCTGAGAAAAATGCGAAATGTATCTAAAGAGCTATCAGCGGCACTGAGGTTTAGTCTGATTTCCCTTGGGCTTGCCTTCAATGCCCTATCGCGGTCACACTTGAATGGTTACGGAAAGACCTGTTCACATCATTTCCTGATGGATTACACTTTTACTACGGATCCGTTTCGCCCAGATTGACGGACATGATTACGATTTTAATCCCGTTTTCTTCCCATATCAATTTTTTCATAATTTAAACACACCGCAGTCGTTAACTTACGCTATTTGAATTCTTGAAAGGCACAGGAAAAATATTCAGGGCAATTTTAATTTAACGCTAAGTGATATGGATTCCCAGAAAATGAGGTTCAAACAAAAGAAAACGTGTATTGTTGTGGCGTCCTGTGGAGCTGAAAGCACAAAAGGATCGTCTCGTACCAGTTTAATCATGTTAATGGTGGAAACAACCTCATAAGAACAGGAAAACACATTTGGAAAACTTTCTTCTATGGAAAACTTGGAAAAATTGGAATATTCTGAATACATTAGAAAAACTATTATGTAAATTTAATTTAGAAACGTTTGTTTCCTAGCCTAGCCTATTCTTTGGTACTTAATATATAACACAAAACTATACCCAATTTTTATATAACTTCTAAATAGCGAATTCCTTATTAAAGTAAGTGTATGCAATTAAATCATCAAATGGAAATTCTTAGAAAATTAATTATTTAAGATGTTTATGTTGCTAAGGCTGAACACTAATGCCAGAAATTAATTCTACTACACCTTTTAATCTAAAGTAGAAACATTTAACGCGCAAATAATTACAAACCGTATAATTCATCTTAAAATTACTGATTTTTTTAGTCTCTCTATATTATTCATTCTAAAGTCTTTTCAAAATTCTCTTTCATATCTAAAAGCATGAAACCAAACTCATTTTCTCACACAATCTCCGTCAAAATCTTATCCCATCTGATCTCAGTTCTTTAAAAGATCGTTCTTTTCATTTTCAGGATGAAGGGTCAGTTTGATGCTACATCTTCGAGCTTTTTCTAATTCACAATTTTTCTCTAACGTTCTATCTTTCTCTGTTGATCAGCTGATGCGCCCTCTGAAAGCTTTCCTGTATTTTCTGACTCTTGCAATGCATTATTTGATTCCTCTCATTTCCTCAGTACGGACACAATAGCCTGGATTCACCCTGGATAACGCTCTCGTTGCAATTCATAGCAAGGTATATTTTTTTGAAGTTTTGAATTTTACATGAGTTGGGGCATTTTATGTGTGTGATTCCCTAGATTGTGGTTTTGGTTTTGATTTAAAGAAAAATGTTTTGTTCGAGTTGATAACGCGAATAATTTTGTGTATGAATGACAAGGCAAGAAATGAGCTTTCAGGAAACGGATACATTATATTCTGCTATTGTAAAGGATGTCATTAGCACCGTTTTCAGTCTGTGTATTGTAGAGACTACATTTGAATGAAGACGAAAATCATGATTTTCTAAACGCGATTGACAAAATTTCAAGCTTAATTAAGCTCGAGTTTGAGTAAGAATCTAATATTAAAAAAGTACCTTTTAATACTAACAAGAGCAGATTGATGACTAAATCACAGGGTAGTGACCAAGGGAAGGGCATTTGTTTTCTTTCTAAATCACCCTGCGTGGACATACAGAGGGGTGAAAGTCTTGGTGACATAAAAAGTGCATTTCTTGGTTCATTTTTCTTAGGCAAGTCTAACAATTTTTTATTCTGATTTACGACCTTTAAACTATTCGTCTTGCTGGTCTAAAACGCGGCTTTGCGGCTTTAAGGGTGGCTTGAATAAGAGCGCCCGTGGCCGTTTATAATTATCCTGTGTGTAACCCAATACGATGCATTGATGGAAATCATGCAACGTCAGCTCGTTTGCTCTGAATGCACCCGGTTTTAATTTCGATTTAATCCAACTTCAAAGAGATGCTTTTGCTTGGATATGTATGTGGTCAATTTTTTTGGTACCATGGAACTGTAATGAAGAGAACTTTTACCATCCCTACCATTATTGTAACTTAATTTTTGTAAACCGTTATTTTCAGGTAATCTTCTTTTTTTAATTCTTACGAAATGATCCAATATCTTTGAGAGCTAAACTTGAGATTTTCTTTTACTGGAATGACAAGACCCTTCTTAAAAAAGAAGTGTATTTTTATTCAGACCCTAATGCATTAGAAGTTAAAAGGCTATTGTCTTCTCTTGTCGTTCTTAAATGAAACGGATTGTTATTTAAATATTAAGGAGTAAGTTAATATATAGCGATACAATTACATCCATTTCCATTTTTAATTATCCCTAAGAGTTGAAGGGGGTGATAATTGAAACCGTAGATGTTAAAGGCGATGAGCGGAAATGGATTTAGAGAGCAGGGCGTTCTTATCTAAAGGATTTCAGCTTCCTGACGTAACTAAACCGTAACTGTGAGATTTTGTTAGATTTAATTACAGAAATGTAATTTTTTGTTCTGTTAGGAAAAGGAAGGGACGGTGTTTTCTTCTTATTGTTGTCACACTTTTTAGTTTTTGAGGAAAATTCGGAATATCTTTGAAAACAAGAATATATTTAAAAAAATTGTATTTCTCAACTATCAACTCAGACTTCTTGGAATTTTGGTTACCCCATAGAACAAAGTAAGGGCTATAATTTGGTGGAATCTCCAACCCTATAATGCGTCTGTGGCAACTTTTACGAATTTTTATAATTCGAAGAAAGATTTCAAGAATTTCAAGAAGAAGATTCCATTTTCAAGAATTTTTTTCCAACCCCTATCAGTAACTGATTGACGGAAATTTTTGTTTTGACGTGATGAAAAACAACTTTTATTTTCCCTGTGAAGCTTTTCGACTATGAAACGAAACGTCAGAAATGTTTTGGGTAAATTTTCTCGGATGGAAATCTCGGGCTTCCCTTTACAACGAAATTGTATCACATTTATTTGATACGCTGAAGGGGTGGCAACAGTAAAAGAAACGTTTGGTAAAGCAGAGTGCTTTAAAATGATTGTAGCCTGAAAGCCACGCTCTTTCCTTGTTCGCCAACAATACTCGGCGTTCAATTTCAATTCAATGCAAATTGTGGGCGTACAGTCAGACAAAAATTTTATCATCCCTTCGAACTACTAGAAGCGTGAATGATGTGGAAATATCAAGAACTTAAACCGAGAGATATTCGATAGGGGATTAGGAAAAGAGTAAAAAAATCCGTTCCAGCGTTAAAACTTGCGTAAACAGAGATTCAGCGTTTGCTTGATGGGAACGATATGGCCAGATATTAGATTGAGCTGCATAACAAGGTTTGTGGGGGTTGGAAGGAGGTTATATTCGATTTCTGCATTAAATGCAATCAACTGCTCTGTGTCCGTTCGAGGAGGGTTGACTGATCTAATTCAATCACTCATTTTTGATGGATCTCTACTAACTTCTTCTACATTTTAAAACAAAAATATTCATTTCCACTCGTGCTGATGCAGTAATAACTGTAATAAAACATTTGTTACAAACGCTGCGAATAGGGAGAAAAGAACCCACCCCAGTTAATATTAGATATCAAATACGATACGCAGGGGATGTTCGGTTTTAAACCGAATTGCGACATGGAAAATCAGCGAGTTTGAGTGGTTTTATGAAGGGTAGTTCGCCCTTTAGCGAAAATTTGACTCTGTATTTTAGAAGCATTTATTTCTAAATATTAGAAGGTTTTCAAGTAAATATTTCTGGGTTAAAAAGGTTTTATTAAAACGAAGAGCGTAATATATCGACTCTTATTTTATTATTTTGTGTTGATGTTAGAAACTCTAATTGAGCAGAACTTCTTGGTGTGGGTGCTAAGCTTTAGCATCTAAACAGATAAACGTTAAATAAATATACCAAATAGAAATAGAACAGTTTTTTTCGCAACGGTTTCCATTTATTTAAGGTTCCAAAGCACACTTACTTTTATTATTTTGGGTATTTTAAGTGTAAGTGTCTGGGAAAGGTGGCTGATTACATTGTCGAGAAGGTTTATATTTTAGCTGTTAGAAAAATACCTTGGAATGAAATAAAAATGGAAATATTTCTAGAAGGAGAAAGTCTAAACAGTTTATACAAATGACTTTTCTGATATGTTCGATGTCTTAATTTCAACCCTTAAAAATAGAACAGTTATAGGGGATCAAAAAGCAGTAAAAATAGTAACACGTAATTGCGCGGTATTAAGGACCTTTGTAGAAAATGGTGCAAAAATGCGGAAGCAGCACGTGACTGCGTGTCATACGCGCGGACCCGGAGTTTCCGGAGCCAGTCTGTCGCTCCGGGTTGCTGAGTTACCTCATCAGGACATCGGAGTTTTCAGATTCTTTCGATTCTTGTGATCGCGTTATACCCTCTGCGTGTGTTGTATAGATTTCCAATCAGATTCTTACAATCAAACAAAAAAAGATGGGTATCCCCACGTAAGTACCAGCAATTATCTTTATTTAACGATTGTTGAAATTGGGTCGTTGAAAATGTTTACAAAACAAACACGGTAATGACAGAGTGTGGAGAGTAACAGGTGAATTTTCGATTAAGCAGGGAACTAAATAATAAATACAGCCGGCTTCAACCTGTTGAATTGAAGGGGATTTGTAGACGGGAGAAACGGCAGGTGGTAGAAAAAGAAGTTAAAAATCTAATTACAGAGAATTGAGATAAACACCCTTAAAACGGAATCTCAAATTGTTTAATTTGTTTATTCGTGAGCTCAGGTTGGAAATTGAATCCCTTTCTTGAACCAGCCTTATTTAATCCGTAAATTGGCAGTGGATGCACGTACGAAATGGATTTCTCCATATTCTTTCTAAAAGGGAATATTCCAATACGCATTTATGTAATTTCTTGTGTTGTGTACACAGAAAAGTACATAATAACTATACCGTAGAAATTACAAACACCCTATCATATGAAATACTAAATAATAGTTTAAAGATTATTTGTTTTACCCAATAGGGATGTAAAACAAGGGAGTAAAAAAATTAGATCAGTATTAAATATTATAAGTAACTTAAAAATTAGTTGAAATGTCTTAAAAAAAAAATCTAATTTTTTATTAATTTATCAACAAAAAAGTCTTAGAAACAAAAACTCTTGAACAGACGTATCAATAAAAATTCCAAATACTTAATATTCAAAATCGATCCCCTCGATGAAATGCACTCCAGCATTACAAGAACGGGGTCGTAAGATACACTCGTCTGCGGTGCGTTTTGAATTTCAGATGAGGCCTTAAAACTGAGACACAATTAGACTCGTTTTTTAACACAATTTTCACTTTTACACTGTAATTGATTTATCTTTTATTGAAAAATTCAATTGTAATGCAAGAAGATCGAAATGTACTTATGTAAAGCTTATTATTCGATCGCGACACGAATAATATGAGCGAATTTGAAACGATATGGTTATTTGAGAGGAATTTATTTGAAAATATAGAATTCTAACAAGCTCATTATTTGGGTAATGATTGAATGGTGTGAAAAAGTTCCATTATTCAAGCTAACGGAGAAATATCTAATCGGAAAGTGACGAAGAATTTTCACTTGTCCGACATGACTAATTCAAAGAAACGTTGGAATATTGCAAGATAACGTTTTACCTAACAAAAACAATGTTTGCTGAACAAGAAGCCAGCACAATCCTAGCACTTGAACCCCGTTACATCAGGAATGCCGTTTTAAAATAATTTCGAAACAAAGATGCGCAAAACATAGCTGATTTCGATTCCCTCGCTCGAGAACTAAAAGAGATATACGAAACACCCTACACAGGGGATGATAAATTTAAAATTTCATAGTTTATAACATTTGAAAGTTGTAGTTGTCTTCCATGGTAGTCAGTCAGTACACCAACTGTGTAAATTTACATTAATTTATTCAATGTGTTGGATCGATTACTAAATTCCCGCGATAAGGAGGGAGATATCTCGTCCTGATTGTGCAGCACTTAGCTCATGAATAAGGAGCAGCCGGGAAGTGACGTTGAGTGGCCTCTGATATTGCTTCGACTTGAGATGCTTGCTTGCTCTCCTAGGATACCGCCCTGACTTACCAAAGGCGACTCGTCACCAATCCATATTCCATTTCCGTATTATATTTGCATTTGAGTTTTCAAAGCATTTTTTAAATCCGTCAAATTTTATAGAAAGGAAGCAAAAGAGTTTTCAAACTTATTCTATAGCAAGTAAGGTAGAATAATTAAAAATCGACGAGTCGTTTAGGGTTTTCATGGCCCTTTTCGAAGAGGCTCTTTTGTTCTATGAAGTTTGAAGAAGACGTGATAATTTCTGCTGATGACATCAATTTTCAGGAGTGATCTTGTCGCGTCAAATATTTAACCTATTCTTGGAAGAATGTCAAAAGTCCTACCCCGAGAGAACAAGGAAAATTTCTAGTAATGGGTATAACGTGGGGTTTCGATCCATTGTAGAATTGAGCAAGGATTAAACGTAAGAAGCTTTGTCGTTGGTTGGTCACGTATTCGGTATTTGCCACTTATATTTCTATTTCTCGCCATCACATCGTTTTGTTGATTTTTTTCTTTCCAGGAAAATATAAACGCATCCGGTTAATGGAAAAGCTTGGATTTATGTATAATCAGATTATATTTATTAGACAGTAGCATTACGTGGGGGTTGTTATGAGGGGGTGTTACGCGCGACATTCGTCAAATTGTCACGACACGGTTATTAATGGGTGGCCGTTCTGATCTTTGTCTGTCTCCCTCTTTGCCCTTTTTGCTGATGATGGAGAAATACATTAACATGCAGCCCTACACAATGTCGACCCAGTCATTACATGCCATGAAAGCCGGCGTTAAAATACATTATACAAGTCTTTTAGGGTACATTTATCATAAAACGTTTTAGACGAACACAATATAATCTATTTTGTTCATAAGGGACGTTTTGTACTCTTGTACATTAGTCTTAATGCATTTATGTAATTCGGATCTACACGATAACACAAATTGCAGCCCTGGTTCCTACAACACGATATCAGAAACTTGATACTTTTATAATATTGGGTATAATTGCTGAAAAACATGAACAAATTTAAAACTTAATTTTTCGCGTTTTCTCAAAAAGTCCTTTTTATGAATATAAATATTCATCAGTTGTTTATTTCCAGGAACACCCGATATGAAGAGTTCGGATTGCAAAAGCAGAAGAGCAGCATGGACGATGGGGGCGATTATCCGAGTTCACCGGACAGTCTACCGGAGCCCGAGCGTCCACCGCTCCGGTACATCGACAAATACATACGCCCGGAATGCCCATGTCTAAGTAAACGCGTGACGGTAGCTGTCCTTACTTGTTTAGGTTTTATCATAATGTTCGGAATGCGTTGTAACATGGGAATGGCAAAAATACAGATAGGCAAAGGGGTCAGTAAAAAAGAAAAACGTTTGCGAGCTCGTTTGAAATTCGACTAAATTTAGAGCATATTGACTGGCGACGATTGGCGCTAGTTTGACGGATTGCCGTCTGGGGCGCTATTGTCCATTTTCCCTCACCGGAACCGGATGTACTCTGCTCTCTGAAAGGGTGTCTGAATGCAAGCGAGCTCACAACAATATTCATGTCATTACTGGGGAAAATATTTTTGCTGATGACTGACGGGTTTTCCTTCTGTTTCAGAACATTAGAATGCGATGGTCGGTTGCCACCAGTTCAGTCGTTGATTCGTCTATTTTTTGGGGATACTTTATAACACAGATTCCTGGAGGCTTTTTGGCAGCTAAATATCCTCCTAACCGATTATTTGGTGCTGCCATCGGATGCTCCTCGTTGCTTCATTTTTTTGTTCCTAGTGCCATGGAACTCCAAAGTGCCGCCTTAGCTATTATACTTAGAGTTATGCAAGGCCTTGTAGAGGTAAGAATACGAGTCTAATAACGAGTTGATCTGGGATTAAAAACATTCTGGGTATACAATGAGAATACGAATCCGCGCCGCTTGGTTGCGGATGTTTAATCCATTTCCACAATTCTATTTTTTTTTTAATTTTAGGGGGTGACGTATCCAGCTTGTCATGGTATCTGGCGATATTGGGCACCTCCGTTAGAACGTTCCCGTTTGGCAACCCTTGCATTTTGTGGTTGTTACGCAGGTGTGATGTTTTCGATGCCAATTACAGGAGAACTGATAAAGCGTATAAATTGGCACGCACCGTTTTATTTCTACGGCACCGTTGGTATTATTTGGTTCTTCTCATGGCTGTGGTTAGTGTTTGAAAAGCCTTGCAAACACCCCACTATATCTGCTAGAGAACTTATGTACATAGAGTCATCATTGGGAAAAAGCGGACAAACCCATGTTGTTCCAAGCCTCACCAACACCCCTTGGAAAGCCTTTTTCACATCCATGCCTGTATATGCAATTTTTGTAGCTAATTTTTGCAGGAGTTTTAATTTCTATTTACTGGTACTCTTTCAAGCCCTTTATTTTACATCCAGATGGGGAATGGATATCGAAAAGGTAATTAATTTAATATAAAAAATACTTTTGGAGATGTTAAAAGCTTCTTGGATTCTAGAACGCTTTCTTGGGGGCGCTTCCTCATTTATTGATGACCATAATTGTACCCAGTGGTGGTGTCTTAGCTGATTATTTAAGAAAAAAGGAAATTCTCACCACGACACAAGTTAGAAAATTATTCAATTGCGGAGGTTTCGGTATGGAAGCAACTTTTTTCCTTGTGGTTGCTTGTGCTGGGTCAGCAACCGTCGCTGTGGTGGCTTTGAGTTTTGGAGTCGCTTTTAGTGGATTTGCCATTTCAGGATTTAACGTAAATCATTTGGACATCGCTCCGAAATACGCTAGCATCCTCATGGGGTTGTCTAATGGAATCGGAAGCATAGCTGGATGTATTTGTCCCTACGCCGTGGATATAATTCTAACGAAAAAAGTAAGTAGTAACAATGCAGTAGTAAACGCACGAACGCGCACGGGGACGCGGCAATGAACAATGATATCACATTCAAAATATGACAGCGGAATGCATACAGAAAGTTTATTTCGCCGGACGCGATCAAACCCAGTCATGTGAAACTAGGGAAGAACCCCTCTAGGGACGAATCTAAATGTAGTGTTGTTAGGGAAAAGTTTTGTTTTGCAATTTTTATAATTTTTTTAGAACGCAGAAGAATGGAAAATTGTATTCATAATGGCGGCTATTGTTCATTATATTGGAGTTGTTTTCTATGGATTTTTTGCTTCTGGAGAATTACAACCATGGGCCGAATCCAGATCAATGGAGGATAAACCATGGAATCCGTATGACGCAGCTTTTCCGGGTGAAATAAAACATTCATCAAGCGTAAGTTAAAGAAAATTCAATTTGTTTGTGATTTAATCCCTCTAAATAATTAGGTACAAAGTAATGGGCTTCTTCAGCGTCAGCTGAGTGGTAAAAACGCGAATTATGGCTCCGTGGAAGCTCCACTTTCGCCTCCACCAGTAGTATCAACCGGGAATCCTTTTGTAAGCAGTACGAACCCTTTTCGACAAGAGCCTGTACAACCGCAAGCTCACGATAGCTACATGCATGGAACCCTTGAGGATAGGGCGTATTAATTAAAGTTTTTTTTTCTCGTAATTTTAAGAAGTTAAGAACATGTGCATTATTATAAGTAATCTTTAGAGCAGTATGTACTTGATGAGTAGTCGCCTTTTTGGATCCCAACGTGGGGCCATAGAAATTAATTAAATAATCCGTTAACTATAATAATTTTGTATTATTATAGGAATATCTTGAGGATAAATGCAATTGTTAGACAAGGCACTATCAAATGTATATTTATATAGAAAATTGGTCAATTTCATTGTAAGTTTTTGTAAATAGTACGCGCTAGATAAGTCGTTCGTCGATGTTTAAATTTGTACATACTTAGAGTTCACTTTAACTACTACAGCCAGTATTACGAGTAGTTAGGAATATTTAAATGTTTGATTATTGGCTAAAAAAACGGGAGTAAAATTATTATTCAAGATTTTTTTATCAGCAATATTATAAATTTAAAAACATATCAGTTATTTAAAAATTAATCATTGACAAGATGTCTTATAAAACCCAAGAAGAGTGAAAAAGGGTGTTTCTAATAATAATTCATTTCCGTTAAACACATTTGATGGACACTTCTGCATTTACCGGAACGTGTCGTAGGACATGTCTGCAAACGCAGACATTTCCATAAAGGTCTGTCTGTAAATGCAGACATTTCCGCCAATATCTTAAAATCAATGTAATATTTTAAATAGGTAATCCCTTAATTAGTTAAAAAAAATTGTCAAGGTTAACGAATTTTGAACAGATAAAATTATATGCAAAATGTTTCTCTCTATATACGATATTGTAATATTCTAATACAGGGTGATCAAAAATGATTGAACGTGCCGCTTCATACTGATTTTTTGTTGTCCGCTTACTGCTGCTGTCGGTACTTAAATCACCTTGGTAATTTCAGTGGTGTAGACATTGTAATTTAAATGACAGATGGAAATGACAGATGGAAAATAATGCGCAAGACACTGAACAGATTTAAGTATTGATAAACAACAGACTGTTTGACAAAATGGAAAGCACTTTTGATAGTAATTGGACCGACTAGCGGTCATGTGACCTTCAATCATTTTTGATCACCCTGTATTATTGGTTAATAATATATAAATATTTTAACTTGCCTGGCAGTTTTGTGAACAATTAGGTTTAATAATTATGTAATATTGAGGTGATTGTCACTCTCAAGGCTGTGCTGACAATAAATAGCGGCTGGTACGAAAAAGTGCCAAGCCTGAAATCGTTGATAATAATCAAGATAATAATTAGGATAGCTTCGAGTGACTGTGGGATTGTTAATGAGCATGAGAAGATATAAACAGTACAAAAGTAAATGTAGGGCGCGCATTTTTGGGAAAACGTTTTTGTGAAATATTCGTCTTTTACTTATAATCGTGGTCATGTTGTAAATACTAACACGGTATCAAGGGAATTTTGGACAAAAAAAACATTCGTAGTAATTTGCGAGTTTTGAATGCGTTTGATACGAATGTCCCTCCCCATCATCTCTCCCGATGTACAGTTACGTTATTAAAAAAAATGGTCAATTGTACATTTCTAAGATCTTCAAGCCTATATAATTGTAAGAAAAATAATATATTCACGTTGTGTACTTGTTGTGTAATATGCATCATATCGTTCAAATTTTCGTTGATCTTATTGTCTCATCTTCTATGTCTGATTCTATTTCTCTCCTTCTCTCTCTATCTTGGTCAATAAATCTTAATGTAGTTTGTTGTTTATTAAAATAAGCAATATTTGGCTTTTAAGCTACGTTCGGTTTTGACTGTAGACTAACATATCTGATGCATTTATTGTTAAAACATGTTTTTGCAAATATTTCGTTAGTATTTGTTTCAAAAGCAAAAATTATGTTTTGACTTGAAATGCCCAGAATTAGAGCAGTAGTGTAGAGGCAATAAAGATGCAAATATATTTCGTGAATGTTTTTGAAGCTTTTATCAAAGATATAATGTGTGTAAGAAACACAAATTATAAACACTTGTTTTATCTTAAAAAAGAAAAATATACATAATGTGGCTCCGAGCGCAATATTATATGTGTTTGACTGGACTACTTATAAAATAATGTTGATATTAATAATCCAATATTTTTATTGCTGTGAGAATTTTGTTGTTGTATCTCTGTAAGTTTACGTAAAGTATATTAAATAAAAATAACATACCAGCACTTACGTAGCGTAATTTTTTTTATCAAACAAAAATTAACTTCAAATACTTTATTCTTAAAAATATTAAAAAGGAAGCTGCAAAAAACGAATAAACACTAAATATCACTGGGAACACTTTTGGTAACTGCTAAAAAACTGGAGTCTAGATTACAATCTGTTACTAATTGGCCTCCTTGTTACAGGCTCTTTCTTTCTTCTTGTATTTCTTGGATCTCCTTGGGCAAACGGTTGTTTTGGATTTGTTTTTACGTAATATGTTCCTCTGGCCCTAAAACAAAATACTTTAGGGATTTGTAAACAAACCTTTATTATTACCAACCCATAAATATTTTTCACCTAACATTCTCTTAACTGAAAATTGCTTTTTCAAAGTTAATTTAAGTGATTTAAATTTATAAATAATGAACAACAGTTTAAATATTGTTAAGAAAAAGTATTGATCCATGAACACCGGCATCTATGGGGAAACTCCCTTTACTATTCTGTACAGCGTGTTCCAAGAGTATTGAGACAACCTTGTACACTTTAGTAATCATATCGGAACTTTTCCTTACCTTCTTGAAACGTGTTCTCCCATCAATACATATTCATGGTTTTCAGGACTACACCAACCAATCAAATAACTCACCAAATTTGGACATGGATAAGCATAAAATCCCTTTCTGCTTATAATTGATTCAATAAAATATGGTGTAACTCTTGTATGGTCACAAGCAATCGTTTCTAAAATTATTAATTAATATTTTTAAACATTTAATTTTCTTGGACTCACTGAAAAGTGTGTCGCTGGTACATCCAGGTTGACTAGAACCCCCATTTACATAAAAATCTGCATGACCATTTGGCCCCCATTGCCCTAAAACTCCAGCCCCTGTGTGTATAATGTCTACGAAATGGGCATCAGTTTGGTCTATGTCTCTGGAACGGTTACCTCGCATGTAAAATACTATGGATGGGTCCAAACCTGAATAAAAAAATTAGTTCAAAGGAATAATTCGTAAGACACATTGAATAACGATTGCGGTTTTGGAAGAAAGTTAGCCTCTGACCTTTAAATAAACACTTTCTGCTATCTAAGACTAACATCATTAAATTCACTTTTCTAAATCGGACAATGCCCTTTCAGTACGTGTATAAAACTTTCGCTATCCTAATTCGGAGAATAAATCATTACATATTTTGTTTCTTTAATGTCATGGTTTTAACTTCTTATTTGCATACAGAAAATTCATTTCCTGATACCTACATTATTTTTATTTTTGGGGCTACCAATTGCTAATCTGCTCATCTGCTCAAACCGACCCTTTATATCTATTACCTGTAATTCTTCCAAGTTTTCCATCAATTTTCGGGTTTAAATAATTCGCAATAACCCCAGCAATATGAGCTCCAACACTGTATCCGATTATATGCACATCATCTGCTTTAATGCCTCTAGGATGTGTACTTAAATATCTAATCAGTTGGGAAATACATTTTGCGCAAAACCTGGGTCCCCAATCCATTTGTTTCAAACAAGGTTCTTTAGCTAAAGTTCCATAATCAACAATTATTATGTTGTAAGCACCGTTGATAAAATATGCTTCACGCATATCAGTACTTGGTGATAAATTGCGACCACCTCCAAACCCGTGGATTACAATTTTTGTTGGATTTGCTCGATTAAAATGTGAATTGTATAGAGAATCCTGGCGAGTTGTGTCTATTAAGTCGGGGCTGAATTGGGTATGCCTAAAAATAAAGTTATATCAGAAAGTGTAAATTAGTTCAAAAAAAATTAAACAAACTTTCCCCAAAGGACAATAATTATTTCAAAAAACGGAAATTATTATCACGTAAAAAGAAATTGCGTTTGATTCAGTACTATCTATTTAATTTATTTCCGGTTATGAATTTCCCTTAATTTTCTAGATAATTTAAAAAAACGAATCCGGAAATTATTTACCAGCACTTAATTTTGAGTTAGCCAACACCATAACGTAATTGAATAATTATAATGTGTCAACTTCTCTCTGCAAACCTCTAATTTATAAAAAAAATTACGTGTTTGGAAATTAAGAAGTTTAATGCCTTCCAGTATAATGTCTTCACGCTTCCGTTTCAAAAAAAAATTTCAACGAAGAACGAATATCAATTGCAATTGTAAAAATAATTAGACATTAAAATGCAATGTTTTCAGTACTTTTAAGTATCTATTTTTGATGTTGCACATACTAGGAGGTTATTATTAGTAACTTTCCCTCATTCGAATTCTAACGTTTGATTATTTGTAATGCGACTATAATTTCCACGTTTAAATATAGGGAATAGAATTTACGGTTGTGTCACACAATACTACTTTTATTTTATTTTATTTATTTGAAAAATTTGTGAAAATATGATTTCTAATTTTTTGTGTTCAAATAATTTTTTTTTGATATTTCCGAAAAGAAAGTTGCGGGAAGAATACACGTCATGGTAAGAGAAAGAAAACATCTTATCTCCTAAAGACTTTAACTTGTATAGGAAGAGATTAATAGGATGTGCTTTTTCTTGAATAGAATGTAGATTTCAAAAGTAATATCAGTGTTGTATAATACATGGAAGATATAGAACACATTACATGTTTATGTACAAGCGACAGTAATTTACGTCAGTTTGATATATTACTACACATCCTAGTTCACTGACTAACATGGGATATGCATTGGATTTAGCAGAAAATAAGATAGGTATATGAGAAAGAAAGGGAAAGTCAGAAAAGTTATAAAACAACTACTATAGGTATACAAAACAAATGGGACCCAGAAAAGTTGGGAGAGAATTTTGAAAACGCAGCAAGAGATTAAGAAAGCCATGGAAATGACATAAGGAAGAACCAAAAGTCCTAACAAGAATTATAAATTAAAAATACAGGAGGTATCCGAAAAGTACAGGAGAAACCAACATAAAAGAAGGAGGTCAATGGATGAATAATGAGAAAACATGAAAAGGAAACTTAATTAAAGTCACAACAATTGACTTACCGTGTATATAAATAAAATTGTATTCTGGGATGAGGGCATCTGTATGGTCTCGGTATACAAGAACTCGTGTTAAACAAATCGTTAACATTTTCAGCTTCCTGTGGTTCACGTGTTTTTTGGGCATAAGCAACTGCAATTTAAAAAATTATTTTCTTCCCCACCACTAAATACTTTTTATGCAATCATTAATTAAAATTTAATTCAAGCCTGTTAGTTTAATTACTAAATTTGCTATCAATCAGTGATTAAAAAATGACACCAAATTTGCAGAAAAATTAAAAAAATCTAGACTATTAAATTTCTAAAATTAAAATTTTACTTTAGACCAAAAATTAATGATAATAACATAAAAAACGTTTAAGAGACTTCAATTCTGGGTTACCAAAGAAACCCCTACTCTAACCATTTCTAATAATATTATACATTAAAAAAATACTTATCATAATAAATTTTTTAAACTGTTTCATGCTTAGATATCCATTAAATTGTTTCCATAAATCATGAAGTTAATATTGTACAAATTTATACAAGAAAGATTGAGATCATTTTTTTAGCAACCTAAATAAAACAAGTTTCTTTAATGTTATGACAAATTAAAATTCTATCCTAGAGCTTCATGTTTTTTTATATTACCACATCCTTACATGTTTTGAGTTCGTAACTGCAATTGCACTTTGAAATTTTTAACAATATAGTAGTTTTAATTAAACAAAACTAAGAGGCTTGTGTGAGACAGTACAATAAAACCGTTCATGATTTTTTTATAATTATTAGCCTTGAATAAATCAATAATAAGAGTTTTAGTTAAGTAAGAATTAATTTAAAAAATTTGCCCTTGATTAATTTCATAATTAAAACAAAAATTTCTCTTAATAATCTTCTAAAACTTTCTTCAATTAATTGATTTTTATTTTTAGACGTACCTCCCGCAGCAAACACAAGTAATGTGCTATAAAAAAACAGAACCAAAACTCCACTTTTAACTATAAAATCGAATAAACTTCGCGTACGCGTCTTCATTTTCGAATCTTCATTGATTTTTTTTAATTCACTAACCGGCTCGAAATTGTCTTGTAGTGAAAGTTGGTCGTTTATTCTTGACGGTCACTCACGATATGTTACTCTACCTTCACTCTCCTATTTGTTTTCTTACCTACCACTCTCACTTTGGAAGTCCCACAGAGTCACTTTTTCTTTGGAATTTCGTATAGTCTTCCTTTTTAGCTACCGGAATTGGGAAAATATATGAGAGATTCTGATGAGAAGTTGATTGTAATTAATGTTAATTATGAGAACTAGATTAATTAGGGAAATTATTGTTTACACTAGAATTAGAAAGATGTAATATGAGATAAATATAAGATTATAAAAAAATTATTTAAAACAGAAGTTTTGTAATAAATTTTTTTTTTAGATTGACCTTCAATAAAACAAAGAACTAGTTGTTATATAAATTTCTTAGGTGTATAAGGAAAGGTTTATAAAACCAGTTTCTAGGATTTGTTCCTTTTTATTCTATTAATTGTACTGTTATAATTAAACTTACTATAGAAATGTTCAAAAGTTCTGTATCACCCACGCCCGTAATTGATTTTGAACAATCAACAAGAATTTGTGCTTCCAAAACATTTTTTAATTATTCATAAGCAATCATGACACATTTTGATTAATTAAACTAAACTGAGGATTATTTTTGCTGTTAAGAGAATTACCCCATTTTTATGCACGAATGTGTAAAAGTGTAGAAACTCAACAAATTGTTGAGTTTTTTTTCCAACTAAAAACTAACGCACTACAAGAATGTTTCAGGTGCAATAAGACTGGTTAAGAAAACGTGTTGATACAATATCAGTATAATAAGTATTTCAATTTACGTGCAAGTGAAAGTATTTAATTTTTTTTATTTTAATTCAATTGCGAATTCGAATTGTAAACCTTTTCCATCTTCATCATTAGCTGTTGTTGAATTTCCTTTAGCAAAAGGTGGAGCTGGGTTAGTGTTCAAGTAATACACCCCATGTGCCCTATAAATTGATTATTTTAAGTAAACTTGTCTATTCTTTTATAAATAACCAGAATTTTTAGTAATAAAATATTTCCTGAAACATTTTTTAGGGAAATACTTTGAAGGCTTACGTTTTAGGAGTAGGGTACCCCATAATTTCCAATTTACAATCTTCAGGATTTGATGGTAACCATTTAAGACAAGAAGTTGCCCAAAATCCTATTTTAGAGTTGATTGATTCCGCATAATAAGCAGGGGCTCTTGCATGGTTGCAACTATCAACATCTAAAAGATTTAAAATTCATGACATTTCTTGATTTTTGCAAATTAGGTCATATTTCAAAAGAACCCACTTTGTTCTGTGTTAAAAATTAAACTAAATTACTTCACCTTATCAAGTTTAAGGAGAAAACCTGTTCAAAGAAATAATTCTTTTTCTCTAAAGGTTATTAACATTAATTTTTTAAACTGATTGTAAAGTTTGAAAGTTTTTTAAACATGAAAGTAAAAACAGAACAATCTTCGACGAAGATGTTTGGAGAAATGTATTTGGTAAATCAAAGTCAATAAAGATCAACTTTCACCCATGTAACAGTTGATGTTTTGATTGCAAATTTTCAAAGATAATCAAATTTTTTTAATATTCCAAATTGTAAAAATTCGTCGAAGTGGTCACTGTAGACCTAGATATTAAATTGCCCTTACTAATTTATTCTGTTCGAAGATCGATTTAGGAAAAAAGTCTGATTGGTACGTAGTTAGAAATTTTCGAACTGATAATACTCACATGATCAAAAATTACACAAAAACCGACTCACTTTCAACTTCTGAAGCATCACAACCAGGCTGGTTCATTCCACCATTACAATAAAAATCAACATCCCCACACGTTTCTAATTTTCCTTTAGCAAGCATATTTGTATGTATGACGTCAACGAATTTAGCGTCTCCTTTATCCAATTTCCCATGAATATCATTACCCCAAAACAACGGCATTGCCGGATCTAAACCTAAATCATAATAATTTATTAATAGTAAGATTTAATTTAGAAATACCACCCTGACCTGTAATATGGTCCAATTGCCCGCTTTTCAAAAATTCAAATATGAGTCCCGTAACGTGGGCTCCTAAACTAAATCCAATTACATGAAATCGATTCAAAGGAATATTCGAGTTTTTGACTAAATAATCGATTAATTGCGCTGTGCAATTACCAACAACTTTTACATTTTGAACTGCATTTACGTAGCAGGGTTCTTTGACGATCGGTTCGTAGTCAACTGAAATTACGTTAAACTCGCCGTGTTGGAAAAGGGCTAAAATAATTTAAAAAAAATAACTTTTCATAGTTATTAAGGATTATTTTTTTACCAGGACGGATTTCAGTATTTGGGCTGTAATCCTTCCAGCCTGTATAACCATGAATTAAAATTTTAAAAGGAACTTCCGGAATAAAAGGTGCGTTTTCAATCGTTTCCGGACGAGAAACATCCAATTGATGCGGTTTCGTCTGAGTTTCCCTAAAAATAAATTCTCTGTAATACTGAATCCTATTCAAACATTTTTACCTTGTGTATAGCCAGTAAGTAATATTTTTATTAGGACAAAATTCTGGAACCGTTATACAATCCAATAAATCCAAAACTGGATTAGCTTGGGCATGTTCTAAAAAAATATAAATTTAAAAGGAACTTGGAGGAATATTATTTAATTTACTTAAAGTCAACAGTAAAATAATTGTGCTTAGAAGCATTTTATTTGATATACAATTTTCGTGTGACATGACCAAGAACTTCAACGTAAATGAATTAGAATCAATAATGATGTTTGTATTATTAATGGATTAATGATAATCATTCTGGGTTGACCTTCTGAAATATTAATGCTTGATAAAAATCTTGATGATTTGATAGGGAATATAAATTGATTTCTTTTGTGTGCTGCTTCGATATATTTACGATTAGATAGAAAAAATCAGGTAAATAATAATGTACTGTATTTAGCTTGTGTGTATCCCTAAAGGCATAAGAAGAATAAAAAAAGAAGCCGAAGCAAATATTGTTAAGAAAAAAATTAGGTCAAGCCCAAGGTTGCGTTAAAAATTCTATCACTTTCCTCATGAAGTAATCATTGAAGGTTTGAATATTTAAATTTAAAATCCGAAAAGATCCGATTAGAAGTTCGTACGGTTTGTTTTTTTAAGTGTTGATTAGTAGGAGGATATAACTTATCATTCTTGTTTATTAATAAGTTTGAATTTACCCAATTATTTAATCAAGCAGAATAGTTTAAATTAGGTACGTTAAAGTTTTGTTTGGTTTTAATTTTTTATTAAATACTAAAACGTAGTGTTTGAGTGAGGTTAGAGAATAAAAAAAGTTATGGTACGTCACGTGTTTACTTAAAGATTAGAATGTAATTCGGTTTTATTTTTGGTATGTACTTACTAACCTAATAGCAGGGCAATGTACTAAAACTAAAGCGAAGGCAATTTAAAGTAATATTTTTTGAGATAATTTTCTTTGACTTAATAATAAATTTTCATTGAAAAGTTTATTTGTTTTTAATCTACGTCTACGCATTTTTATAAACACTTAACAGCTGCGGTTAGATTAGATAATTCTGGTATCAGTATAGAGGGTAGGTATGGCCCGCTTCCAAACATTGTTATAAATAATTACTAATGTTTGCGAATTATTTGCAAGAAAATAGGGCTAGTCGACAAAACATTTTTAAAGATATATTAAAAAAGTTATTCAGCAGAGAAAAATTAAAGAAGTAAGGAA
This sequence comes from Hemicrepidius hirtus, assembly GCA_963082805.1. Taxonomy (NCBI): domain Eukaryota; kingdom Metazoa; phylum Arthropoda; class Insecta; order Coleoptera; family Elateridae; genus Hemicrepidius; species Hemicrepidius hirtus. The sequence continues at coordinate 26,526,993 of OY720167.1, forward strand.
TTTATTTCTCTTTTTCTTGCCTCTTCTCGCTTATTACATTTAATATCTTAAAGAATAAAAAATAAGTAAAGCAAACTATTATGATGTTTCGAGTACCTATCTTATCATAGTATTGATAATAAGTATATGATTTTTTTTACAGCGTTGAAGTTCGTTGCAAACAAACTTAATTTTTAAATAGTTAGAGAAAATATCTGAACATCATGAATAATCAAGAAGGAAACGCGGAACGTGTAAGTAAAAACATTGTTTTAAAACTAGATTATTAAGTATTTAGATAATTCTTCTATTATATATTTTATTGCAGGAGGAGTTGCTTCAAAAATTAATGGAAGCAATTAAATCACCAGGCAGTACAGTTGTAAGTAATTTAGTAAAGAAAAATATTCGTAATTTGAATTGTTTCTTTTTATTAAATTACAGAGTAATGAAGAAATACGTAAAATACTTTCATTGACACAAACCAATGTTTCCAAAGTAAGTATTTTTTATAGATTCGTTTATCTAATACTTTATTTTATGAGAATCTGTTTAAATTTTCAGGAAAATATAGAACCTCAGTCGAGCATTGCTGAAGTTTTAAGCGATTCTTCTAATGTAAGTTATTTTTTTTCCTAGTATCATATAATACTATTCTATGCTGGGAAATGGGTATGTATTCCTGGTGAAACGATTTTGCATTTAAATAAACCTTGCGTATGCATTTACTACCATGATTGTCTCATACAATTTTTTTACTTTCCCATGCCACCGCTGGTATATGGGAAGCGAATGGGAAGTATTGATATCATGAAAATTTTCGAAATCGAGATTTTTGCGGAAATACGTCTTTTGGACCTCTAGGAACGCAAAAAAGTGGTCTAGGAAAAATGTCTGTCTGTGAGTGGATGGGTGGGTGGGCGGATGGGTATGTACCAGTTCCGTTCATTATTGTAGAATATGCGAAGCTTTAAATTATAACAGGAAAACGAACAATGTTTATAATAATCTTAAGCAATTTTGGAGCATGGATGATTTTCATGAAAGTTGACGTGCTTATACGTCCTAATGATTTTTCAGTTTTCAATGGAGGTTTGCTATGCTGCGATTTCATTGACAAAAAATTTCAAGAACAGGATGAACCAAAAATAATTATTAAAATATACAACGTCGTTTTATATAGTTTTTATAAATAAAAATATACAGATAATATTTATTCCTGCTTTTCCAAGGGTGCGGTCCATGGTCCACTTCCAATTCTACTTCTTTTGGTAGCATTCCATCTTCTAAACGTGTTTATAGTGTGGAGGGTTAAAGCCTCCATTCATCTTGGCGGGTATTTTTTGCATATAAGAACCCTAAAAAAAATATTTATATTTTGGAAAAGTTAAAATAAAACAAGACATTTTTCTTGTTTTTTAATTGTAACATACCATTAAATAATCATCAACCTCTTTGTTCCATTTCCAGCTGATCCAATGGGTGTTCGACTTCGTCGCAATCCTCTCCTATTTATACTAATCTCAATTATTAGCCCCCCAAAATAATAGTTAATGGATTTATAAGTGAATAATATAAGTAGTAGTATCAGTGAAAATAACAAGAAAACGAACTACTTCGCCCCAACCCCTTATTATCCCCTACCTAATTGTTTTGAAAGTCCCCAAAAAGAATCGCTGATGTATGGATTTGTAAGCAACTGAAGAAACTAAAAAAATTCTTATGAGTTTATGAATAATCTAAGTCGCCTTAACACCTATCAAAGTAATTATGAAATCTTACCAGAAATGAGAAAATTTTTCCTTTGGTTAAAATTATTAAAACTTTCATCGTACAAACAAAACATATTTACTAAAGGAATGTAAATAATCAATTTGCAGTTTTGAATATTCACTTTCCGTTAGTGTAGGCATTTGCACGTTGAAAATAATTTAGACATTAGAAATTTAATCTCGAAATCTCAGTTCTAATAAAATTATTTAAAAAAAATCAAAAATACGTATAATAAGTATCCATTAGTGTAGACATGGTAGTGAGTGTACTGTGAGGTAACGATCTACCAACACAAATTCAAGCATAATACCTAACAAAATGTACCTAAATCCCTCTCCAAATTTTCCTTCCACTTCCTTCGGGAAAAAAATTTCAATCTAAAAATCCTTCAATTTAGTTAAGCAAACATTACATTATACAAAAAAAATTACATTCCAGTAATTGTAGTTTTAACCCCTGTGTTGATCCCTCCAATCCTGATGAATCCTACAATCTTCAAAGCTTCTCCCTCGTAGGCTCTCCTAAGGGATCCTGTTCATCCAATCCTCCTCTTGAATTTTTCTTGAACGTGTCCCAAATGTTTTGGCCTCTTCTTGACTCTTCCACTTCATTTTTAGAGCTGCACGATTGTCCCAGACGTTTTGGCCTTTCTCTTCTTGACTCTTCCATTTAATCTTTGGAGCCGCAGGATTGTCCCAAATGTTTTGGCCTCCCTCTTCTTAACTCTTCCTTTTCATCTTTGGAGTTGCAGAATTTTTTTCTATCGTACCTATAAGGTTGTGTGTGAGCTACAATAAATATAAGAATTTATTATAAACAGCTTTATATGATTTTGAATTTAAATACCTCCTACAAATATTTCAAGTTCCTATGTAAAAAGGTATTAAGAAATAAAAAAAATGTAGTTAGTAGTACTGAATAAAGTAACAATACTTGCATTACGTTTGTTAAATAAGACACCTTAGTTAGGCACGTACACTTGGTCTTCGGTCAAGAAAAAAGTTTGCTGTCAAAAAAAGTGACAAGGCAATCGCGAACAAAATGCCGATTACCGAAAGAAAGACGTTGTATACCAAAAATAAGGATATACGATTATATAATACCTTACTTTTGCAATGAGAACTAGGTACTACCTAAAATCTGAAACTAATTAAATTTATGAATGGTGTAAACTGTAATTACTTAATACTGCACAAATACTTATCTACTATTTTTTAAACACTATCAGGTTCCTTCAACGGGCACTTCAGTCACTCATAGTCACGCCGCGCCGTAACCGATAAAAACGTTAGGCAAAGAAGCCTTACGCAAAGAAAATATTTGGTAGGTACTTAAAAGTACTAATAAGCTTTTTAAGAAAGTACCTGAAAAAAGACGTATACCAAAAATATGGGCATACGATTATACTAATTTTAACCTTTACCCTTTCAGGGTATGTACAATTTACACATATTTACTTTCCAACCGAAAAAAAAAACAATAGGCAAAGAAGCCTTGCGCAAAGAAAATATTTGGTAGGTACTTAAAAGTACCAATAAGCTTTTTAAGAAAGTACCTGAAAAAAAAAACGTTAGGCAAAGAAGCCTTGCGCTAAGAAAATATTTGGTAGGTACTTAAAAGTACTAATAAGCTTTTTAAGAAAGTACCTGAAAAAAACGTTAGGCAAAGAAACCTTGCGCAGAGAAAATATTTGATAGGTACTTAAAAGTACCGATAAGCTTTTTAAGAAAGTACCTGAAAAAAAACGTTAGGCAAAGAAGCCTTGCGCAGAGAAAATATTTGATAGGTACTTAAAAGTACCAATAAGATTTTTAAGGAAGTACCTGAAAAAAAACGTTAGGCAAAGAAGCCTTGCGCAAAGAAAATATTTGGTAGGTACTTAAAAGTACCAATAAGATTTTTAAGAAAGTACCTGAAAAAAAAAACGTTAGGCAAAGCAGCCTTGCGCAGAGAAAATATTTGGTAGGTACTTAAAAGTACCAATAAGATTTTTAAGAAAGTACCTGAAAAAAAAACGTTAGGCAAAGAAGCCTTGCGCAGAGAAAATATTTGGTACCTAGGTACTTAAAAGTACCAATAAGCTGTAACTCATACATATTCTGTAACTCCATTAATCATAGCACTCCTGAAAATTTTCTGAAAACACAAAACAATGCAAATGAGGGACCATTTTACTTCGTAATTAATGTAATGATGATGCTGAAGTAATCTTATGTTTATTTTTATAAACAATTAATTTTTTTTTTAACTGAATCGGAACTTTTTCAGAAAAAATTAAGTACCTAGATATCTACTTTACACTATGACGTAACTCGTTAAAATCTTTTTGAAAGCTAATCTTTAATGCCCTGTAATTAATTTAATATTCATCTCTTCAAAAAAAAAAACAAATACACTGTAGATATACAAAAAAAATGCAACGTTGAAAGATTATAATATCACAAGCACACTTGTATTGAGTATTCAAGACGAAACTAATGTACAGTAACGAAGCTCAACCAACCCCTGTCGAATAGAAAAATTCCACAAACCCTCCCGTGCCAGTTTTTACCCTTCTGTACATTTTACATTTATACCATTATCTGTTCTGATGGTCAGAACAGAAGATAAAAAAACTAAAGAAATCGGTAGGTACAGTCTTACAGATATTGAAAAGTGTAGGTATATTGCAAAAAACCTACAGGAACTGGGAATAATAGATAGAAGATTTACAAAGGGGTGGAGTATTATCTCTAACAAAACTTTGGGTCTCAAATGCAGTGGCGGCGCTAGCGGGAGGACCGGGGGGGCCGAGACCCACCTAGATATTAACACGGCCCCCTGTTGGCCCCCCTAGTTTTTTCTTCAACAAAAATTGTCGGTCAACTGCTTATTGCTCAGTGTACCTTTATTGTCCTTTTACCTAGATAATAAAATCCTGCCCTTGCATACTGATAGCTACAGGCACCTTGTTCTCGAAATTTCCGTTATAAACATACATTTTTACCATATTATACCTAGTACTTTCTATACTGCTGACATGCGATCTTCACAATATGAGGCCTGCACTGATTGAGTTATGGTTGCCCCCTCACAATAAATGTGTGCCCCTCAGTGAACCCCCCAATTTAAAACTACTACTAATAATAATACAGTACTAACTCCCTAAAGGGTTCTCTATAATTCTGTCAAAAAGAACAGATAAAAAATTCAGCCACACATAATTATAAATGAAAAATCCATCTCAAAAAGTGGTGACTTTGCGTTTTTTCTATTTACACATAATTATGATGTCACACGTAGTCTACCTACTATCATAAGTTATTAGCCTATGCTACAATGTAAAACTTAATTGAAAATTTGGAGTTAACTAATCCTGAAAGCTAAAGAAAAAGTTCCTTTTCCAAAAAAATGTTAAAATGGTCCCGTATAATAAATAGAAATAAAAAAACACAGCAGAAAGTCAGTGTTTGAATAGTTCCAAGGATGGTAAAGTACAAAATAGAACAAGAAACTCCGAAACGTATTCTGAATTTTCATCCTGCTTTGTATTTTTTTAATTTTGACAACAAAACCAAACGGTTCCTTGAAAACTATTCGATTAAAACTCGTTTCCAGTTTGTACTTAGATTTTTATATGAAATTTAATTCATGTCATAAATAAATGACTAGTACTCGTAGGTATAAGTATCTGCAATGTGCTCGTTCATGCTTGTAATAATAACATACAAAATGTTTCATAAACATCTCAAAAATAAAACCGCAGGAGGAAACCGCATTATATACTACCCTAATTTTTTTTTTTTTTTATTAAGGATTTGACGTGCTTCGACTGCTTAGGTCATTAGCACTTGGTACAATAATACTTTTACAGTATGTCATATATTTGTATGTGTTTAAGGAACTGTAGTACATTGTCTATTTTTGCTTCGTTATTTGCTGAAGCCTCTTGCATGGAACCTGGAATGTTGTATTGCAATCTTTCTGCTGTGAATTTTGTACATTCTATGATGATATGTTTTGCTGTTACTTGTTGATTACAGATGTCACACATTAGAGAGTTGGATCTTTTGAGTAGGAAGCTGTGGGTTAATTGTGTATGTCCAATTCTTATTCGCGTAAGAGTGGCGCTGTCTTTTCTGTTTAACTGGTAGTGGTCGGTCCATGGGTTCAATGTTGTTTTTATGCTTTTTAGTTTATTGTTCTGCTCTTGGTCCCACTGGTATTGCCACTTTTTATTACAATGTCTTTTGAACATTCTTCTAAGGTCATATGACATAATCATTTCAATTTGTGTTGCTTCTGCGGATTGGACTGCTTCACGGGCTATTCGATCTGCTAGTTCGTTGCCTACAATTCCAGTGTGGGATGGTATCCATGCGATTACCACACACTTATTCTGACTTATTATTAAAGTGTGAAGTTGAATTATCTGGTCTATTAGAAAATTCGAAGATGATGTATCTTGCAGGGAATTTACGACAGTAAGTGAATCGGTGGGGATGAGGAATTTTGAGTGGTTGTCATTGTCCTTTACAAATTTCATTGCTTGAAGAATTGCTATTGCTTCGCCCCTAAATTTGTACTCAAAAATATGAGACAATTTCGAACTGTTCCGTTTACCTACGCGAAATATAAACCGCTTGTTTGTAAAACGCAAAACCGTCACCAAAAAATCCCTCCTGTATTTTTATATTTTAATCGAACAGCGTTGGACAGACACTCCCGTTGCATGATATTACGAGCAGGAACGAATATGGCAACTGATCAAATAAAAAATGTGTAGCAGTTTTTATTTGGTAAATTGCCTTCGAGTTTTAACCACTAACTACAATGCTGTGGAAAACGAAAAAATGCATAAGACCTTCTCCAGCAGTCGGCTTCGTGGTTGGTCAGTGACAATTTGTCACTAAAATCCTACCTTTGCCAACGCTTTTTTTGTAGATCCTCCCGGTTGTTTATGAGGTGTTGGCCCAAACCTTGGTGTTGACCAACGATGGTTTTCACTTTCACTTCACAAACACTTTTTATGGAAACTGCAAAAAATAAAAACACAAAATTACTTATAAAATATACAGTGAAGTCCATTTATTATGCAATATAGGCATGTTGCAAGTTAATTGGTGTACGCACTTTACCATTGGAATATAGGCAACCCATTATACAGTTAGCTAGTTTTTTTTTATCTAACCATCTATGATCTAACCGAAATCAGCAACACATGAAAGTTTAACCTCAAAATAAAACATGTTCTTAGTTAAAAAAAATTTAATAGGTAACAAAACAATAATAATAATACATTCCTGACAATTGAAAATTTAAATTCATCAGTAGGCAGGGGCAAGAGTGGTTAGCAGTGTATAATGGGTTGCCTATATTCCAATGGTAAAGTGCGTACACCAATTAACTTGCAACATGCCTATATTGCATAATAAATGGACTTCACTGTATAACATTTTCGTCGGCTTAATTCTAGAAAAGGGTCAAACTACAAAAAACTTATTTTTTTTAATATACCTGTCGATAAAAAGGAAGAGTTTACAACAATTTTCAATTACAATACCTTTATACAAGGAAACTCATTAAAAAAGCGACTCATAATAATTACCAATTGATAAAAGGGGCCATCGTAATTGCAGTTTAATAATTTAATTCAAAATTAAATACACTTGGGAGGTGCGCAACTGCATGTTTTTATTATATTATTATTATTATAGGATGGTAATAATGATGCAGCTGAAGAACAACCAACAACATCTACTGCCGTTTCAGGAATCACAGTAAGTGAAATTATTTAGGGTTTTAAAATTTTCACTTGCGACTTATTAATAAGTTATACTGAATCTTGCAAAAGGCGACTAATTAAAAAATAATTACACTTTCAAAAACTCAATAACTTTCTCCATTTTGCAGAATTATCCAAGACGTCCTGGATCAGATGATATGGGGAGAGAATATGAGATCAAAATAACAGCCCTTCTTTCAATACGTTGTGCAATCATGAAAGATACAAAAGAAATGTGGCTTGGAAGCAACGTGGATAAAATTGGTGACTTTGATGATATAGTATTATTCAAACAAACCCTTACAGATGAACATTTCGCCTACATGTTGCAATTAAAACATCAAGAAAAACCAAAAAATATTACCCAACATGATTTAACATACTCAACAAAAACTGGTAAAAGGGAAAAATCAAAAAACGATTTTTCCCTTGCTAAGTATTCCAAAAGTTTTCTTAATTTAATGTCCTTAATTGAAGGTTCGGAAGAAAATGAAATTTTTCGTTATTTACGTCGAGTTAAACGAATTATTTTTATTTTGTACACGAATAAGGGTGTAAACGATTGCGAATTTTTGGAAAACATGATTGAGGATGAAGTCCTAAATTTTTTACAAACAAATAATAATCCGAAAAACGTTTATAAATTTATTTCTAACAAGTTAAATTACGATCCAGATTTTTTACAACAATTAATTTTGTTTACTAATCAAACTCATTTAAATGGAACAGATAAATTAATTAAAAACGAAATTAAGGGTTTTTTAATAAAATCAGGGGTAAAAGAAGTTGATTTTAAAAGTATAACCAAAAAGTTTGTAGGGTTCATAAAAATTTGGGCTAAAGGTTTTAAACAAAAAGACTCAAAAATATTTTCAACCCTAACAAAAGGAGATATTCTAAATAAACTAATTGAAATTATTTTAGAACCTTACAAGATTGACTTTTCTAAAGATAATTTTTCATTTTTTAATAGTTTTTGGAATGGATTCGTTAAGGATAAAACTATTACCGTTGTCGATTACGATGAAGTGACTTTAGAATTTCTAAAATCATTTCTTGGCAATGAAATTAAAAACTATTGCACTGAAAATAAAACAAGTTGGTTTGATCACTTATCTAAACAAGCACAGAATTTATTTTGGCTAAATTTTCTAAATTACAATCCTGATCAGGAAGAAATAACCCTTTTTGATGTCTACCAAACGCTTTGGTTTAATCAAAAAATTCCATTGCTTTTAAAAATAGATAAAGTTCAAGATTATCAAAAAATTGTTAACGTTTTGAAGTTATCTAATAACAAATTCCGTGTGGTAATTACAAAAGATAAAAGTAACTTGATAAAAACTAAAAATTCAAGACATTTTTTTACGTTAAACGATTTAAATCATGAAGAAAAAGGGTGGATTATACAACAACCTGTTAAACTTCAAGGAAGATATTCAGAAATATTAGCTAACTTCCTAAATGAATCAATGTATCAACATTTAAAATCCAGGGATATTATTTATATTTTATCGAAAAAATTTAGTGTTGGGAATGGATATGGAAACGAAAATAATTATTTTATTCAAAGAAGCTTGTCAAAAGTGTTTCTCGAACGTGACGTTTTAAATCAAGTTCCAGACGAGTTGTTTTTAATCGAAAATTTTAACGAGGATTTTAAAAATGTTATTAATTCCAAAGAACAATTAAAAAAATCTGATAAAAGACCGATTCATCATTTGGTTGTGTACAACGAACATTATTTTGAATGGATTGAATCTAAAGGAAGCTTAAATAATATAAAAAAATTCCAACAACAACATTTATATAAAATGCATCATTTAAGGAATGATAAAACAAATTATTCGTTTAATATTGAAAATTTATGGGTTCCTTTGGAAGATATCCTTAAAATAAATTTCTGGAATAAAACTACAATTTTAAGCGCTGATCCAGGGACCGGAAAATCTATTTTAATGGACCTCCTTGCTTGTCAAGCCTCCCTTGATCAATGGGTCCTTAAAATTAATCTTAACGAACATGAGGAGTATTATAAAAAAATTACAAACTCTAAAGCAAGTGAACATCTTATAAATTTCTTTGAGGAAACTCTTAAAATGCAAAAATGTGAAAATGAAGAGTTAACGCGTGCTGTTTTTAAAACATTTCTGGATAAGAAGAAAATTCTTGTGTTACTTGATGGGTTCGATGAAATTTCGATCACTTACAGAGATGAAGTTACAAAAATTGCTAAGACTTTTCATGAAGAAGGTTATAGAATGTGGATAACAACACGTCCTGTTATGAAAATGCATTTAGAACAAGCTTTTAACACGTTTTCTATCAGTTTGAAACCTTTTACGCCATCAGATCAAGAAAAGTGCTTAAAAAGTTATTTTAATTCAATTAACAAGGGGAAAAATTCAATTTTAAATGATTTTGTTAAGGAATTACTTGAAGCAGCCAAAATTAATTTATTTGATCACGATTGTAAATTCACGGGAGTTCCTTTACAAACTCAAATGCTTGCAGAGGTTTTCACCAAAGATTATAAAAATTCCCTCGAGAAAAATGCAGTTATTTTTAATAAAAAATTCGATTTGTTATATTTATACGAAGAATTTACTAAAAGAAAAATTGATATACTGTGTGATAAATTTGGAAAAGACGCTGAACGTACAAGGATTTTATTTGAAGAAAATCAAGTCATGTTTTCTTTAAAAACGGTTTTTAAAAATGAATATTTAAAAGAATTAAATATTGATAACAAATTAGATGAATATTGTCAAGATAAAAAGCATGAAAAGGAAATGCAATTTTTACAAAGAGAAGGCGTTATGGTTTTAGATCAAACCAAATTTAAATTTAACGTTAATTTCATACATCAAACATTTGCTGAATTTTCAGCAGGAAAATGGCTTGCAGAAAATTTTGATAACGAAAACGAGACAATAAAAAAAACTGTTAAAGTTCTAGTTGGGTGTAGATTTAAACTTTTCGATTGTAGTCGATTTATTTTTATGATTCTTGATCGAATCCTTATCAAGGATTGTAATAAATCATACTTAGATGTTATTAATGGAAAATTAGATCAAATCGATTTGACTGAAGTTAATTCTAAAGATAAAAGTGGAAGAACTCTTTTACAATTGATGGCACTTCATGGATTTTATCATCCAGGCGCATACTATAAACCTATGACCAAAATTGAAGATAAAATATCAAATTTAATCGAAAACATCCCTTCTAATCAAATAACAGACATTAAAGATAATATTTTAGGGTATAACGTTTTAGATTATGCACTTGCTAGCGATTCCTTGGCTGTAGCAAATAAAATTTGCGAAAAAACAGATTTATTATTAAACATCGATTTATCTATAGTTAAAAAAAGCAGATATTTTACTTATTGCGTTGTTTTGGAATATCAAGCCCTATTTAAAGTCCTCGTTTCTTATTTCGCGTCCAGGGATATCTTAGTCTGGAATAAATCTAAACGGATAATAATAGAATCTTATTGCGAATTAGTACGAGAACAACCGAAAACTAAAAATTTCTACGATTATATTGATGGGTTTGGTGTGGAAACAATCTCTGAATTATTTAAATTTAAATACAAAAATTCTGAATTACCTTTTGGGGAATATTATTTTGATTTAAGATTTGCCACGGTTTTTGGTTCAATCAACAACGTGGATTTCCTTTTATCGCAAGGTTTAGACTTAAATCAACAAGATATCGACTCAAATACAATACTTCATTACGCAACAACACGTGGACGTTTAGAAGCAATACAAATTTTTTTATCCCAAGGGATAGAAATTAATAAACCTGGTAAAGATGGAAACACAGCTCTTCACATCGCTGCTAAAATAGGAAACAATGAAATTGTAGAAGAATTATTAATCCACGGGGCTGAAATAAATAAATTTAATAACTCTAACGACACCCCACTACATTTTGCTGTAAGAAATGGAAATTTAGACACAGTTCATTTATTACTTTTAAATGGTGCGAGCAGTAATGTTGTAACCAAATATGGCGAAACTTTACTACATTTTGCTGCATGGGAAGGTTCTGACGACCTTGTTACAGAAATGTTATTACGAAATCCTGAAGGACTAAATAAGAAAAATAATATTGGGAGTACCCCTTTACATGTGGCTGTAAATAATGAGCACTTTAATGCTGTAAGGTTACTTCTTGCTAACGGTGCGGATTGTAATATTCAGGATAACGCAGGAAATTCCGTGTTACATCAAGCAATTACAACAGGGGATGATTACATTATTACAGAAGTCCTAAACAATTCCCTAATCGATCTTCAAAATAATAAAGGAGAAACGGCTTTGCATTTATCAAAAAATTTAGATACCACAAAATTATTACTTGCCAAAGGAGCATGCTGTAATATTAAGAATCTAGAGGGTTTTCCACCATTACATCATGCTATAGATCGGGGAGATATTGATATTGTGACAGAACTTTTAAATTCTGGTACTGAAGTTAATTGCTTAAACATTTTCCATAGCACTTTGTTACATTCTTCGACCATGTTACAACACACTGAGATATCAAACTTGCTTTTAGCTAAAGGGGCAGATGTTAATATCAAAGATAAAAATAATGTTATGCCTCTTCATTACGCTTGTTTATCAGGAGCTGTTTCAACAGTCTCCGAAATTTTATCTAAAGGTGCTGATATAAACGCACTAACACTTTATAAATACACCCCTTTACATCATGCTTTAACTCGTGGGCATGTCGAAGTAGCTGAATTGTTATTATCTAAAGGGGCTAATTGTAAAACTGTAACAACTCAAGGTTACACCCCCTTACATGCCGCAGCTGGAATTGGTTGTAATGATTTGATTACGGAATTTTTAACTCGTAACATGGATATTAATTTTCAATCCCAAGAAGGTGTAACTGCATTACATTGTGCTGTTACAAGAGGCCACCCTGATACTGTTAAACTTTTGCTTGATAATTCAGCAAATATTAACGCCAAAGATATTTTTCATAAGACACCTTTGCATGTTTCTGTGCAAAAAATTGCATATCACGATATTAAACTTTATGAACCTCAGAAAACAACTGTTTGGATACTTTTGGATAGAGGAGCAAATGTAAATGCTAAAGATGAAGATGGAAACACTGCATTACATTATGTATGTAAAGACAAATGTGATTTTTCTTATACAGATGAACATACTGAAAAAATTTTGAATTATTTTTATAATGATGTTGCTGGCGTGCTTCTTGATAAAGGGGCAGATGTTAATTTGAAGAATGATAAAGGGGAAACATCTTTGGATATGGCCCATAAAGCTAAGTATGAAAGTTTAATCAAGATTTTGGAGAATAATGTTAAAGGAGGGGGGTTGATTATGTCAAATACATGTGGTAGTAGTACATCGTCTTAAGAACCTAAAGGGAAAAAGAACGGTAAAAGCTGGGGTAAAAGAAGAATTACTGGGTTTCGATTCATTTGTAAACAGGAATCTATTAACCCCCAAAGAATTACTAATGCATAGAAGGGCCATTATCAGTTCAGAAGTACAAATTTTTGAAAATAAAATTCACATTAAGAAACTTTCGAAAAATCTCATTATAACTTTAAAAACTGCTAGAACTTGCAATCATGGCACTAAAGAATTGGAGCTTGTGGTAAATTATAGCCCTTTCTTTCTTTTGCAAGATAGCCAAAGGGTCTGAAGGTCTGGATTAAAGGTTTAGAAATACAATTTTTTGAAAACATAAATGCTCATTAAAGTTCAAAAATCACTACAACTCAAAATTGCAAATAAATGTTTGAATTAGGGGCAGTTTTTGAGTTCTGGTCTTAAACTCCGTACACTAACTTTAGCTAAACCAAGAATAATAATTGCTATGATACAATTGTTAGACGAATTGTATCCATGGCAATTAATCTTGGTTTAACTGAACTGTAGGTACCTATATTATAACTCAGAATACCTATAATATTACCTAATTCTAATAATGAATTCCTTTTTTATTGATGTATTTTGTAAGTCAAATAATAAAACTGTTGTTTATTTGAATTATTCCTTTATCCTTATTATTATCTATGTTCTAAAATATATTAAGACATTCTTAATTCTACTTTACCCTTTTTGCCATTTCTTAGTTGAGTTGTTCAGTATTTGTCCTAGTTGATGAGTAACTGAGTAGTTGCTTATCACGTTAGTAGTTCAAATAATCTAAGGACTCGTTTTTAAGGACCAAAAAAAAATATTTACTTTAACCTCCAATAAAAGAAATGTAAATAAAGAGAAGTTACACGTGTTTTCACATTAAAATGAATACACTCTTTGTTAAGTAAATCCGAAACCCTAGGATTTATTTACTTTCAATGTTATTAATTTTTTTAGGTATGACCTTGCCTTCGATTGTGCAAGGGAAAGAATAAGCATAAATAAAGCAAAATTATGTTTGATGAAATGTAAATACAAGGAAATCAGGTTTTATTAGAAAGGTACCTATCTACTACAAAACAGTAAATTATTAATTGGTTTCTTATCATCAAAATACCTATTGTAGGGATTCTGATGATGCTGCTTGCATACTTGCCGATCAAGGCAAAAGATGATAAGAGCACAGAGATTCCAACCAAGTTTATTTATATTTTAGGTGCAAGTTTTTGAAAACATAATTGTTGAAATCAAACACATAGGTAGTACCTAAGTACCTTAGCATTTTTTAGTTTGGAAAAGTACCTAGGTATTACAAAAAGTTACATAATTCCTTGACCTACCTTCAAAACCAGTTGTAAAGGGATAGAAGCCAAAAAGTTCCTCATTGTATTATGAAAGTTGCCCAACTGAAACTTGGCAAAATTCCTTGATGTGCTGGAATCGTGAGATTCTTCTTTTACGTATCTCTTGGAAGTGTATCTGCTATAAACAGAAACACGAAAGGTCAGTTTTATGGTTTTACTATTACGTTTATAAACTATTACAGTACTAAACTTACTTTATAGTATTGTATGAACGAATAAATACATGCAGATTTTTATACTTTACGAATAGAGATGAGAAAAAGTTTTGTTTGCATGCTTCCGATTAACATTGCAAGTATATGTAATTTTTATTCGTAATTACTACAATAAAGAAATTAAGTTTGAATAGAGCTTTATTATAATTTAAGAAATAAAAAGGAATTATTTGATTAGGATTGATTCACCCTAGCCTTTGAAACACCCAGCAAAAAAACATTTATAAAGTTAAATAACAACCTTTTGAACTTAAACCCTACTCTTCATGCGTATAAAATAAAGATAATACAGTATGTATTACAACTTACCTATTAATTCAGAAATAACACTTAACAATTAGGTACACTTAATCACTGTTTTTAATTAAAGCTAGAGATTTAGATAGCATTACTGGTAGCACTAATATGACACAAAATGGCGTCCAATTCATCATTTATGTCAATTTGTTGTTTAAAGTTGAACCTCCTCGCCGTTTTGAAAATGTGTCGCGGACTGCACGCAATTTTGGCGACCGTGACGTCACATGGTCAGATTCAAGGAATCTGATTGGCTGTTGGTGGTTGTTGCCCATGGCAACGGAAAACAACCGGCTTTTTCGTTTGCGCTCCGTCAGAATATTTTGAGCCGAGCCAGCAGGAATCAGTAATTTCAAAAACATGGAGGGGGATGTTGTGTGTTTTTCCTTAAGTGAAGCGTCCTTTTGAGCGTCCCTTGGTGCTGTTATTGTGTTCAGTAAAACTTCAAAATAAAGTGTAAAATCAGTGTTTAAAGCTAACAGGTACGAATAAATCATTAGTATTAAGCCCCGGGAGTAGTTTGAGATACTTTAGATTCGACTCGAGCCGGTAGCGCGTCGCCTTCGAACCTGCGCATTGACCTACAGGTCGAGATTTTACGAGACTTTGGAAATTTATGTACGCTTTCTAAACTAAAGAAGGAAGTTAATAGTGAAACTTTTAATGTGGAAAATTATAATTTTTCACTTAATTTTATTCTAAGATACCATTGTTGATTTTTACTGTAGTAAACAAATCCCACCCTGTAGGTATGCAACCACCTGTTACACGTTCTCCATCTGAAGATTTGTTTACTACATGAATTTCAAAGTTAACTATTATTATTCTATTCTTAACTTATATATAAAAAGATTTGTTATAATAATGTTGGTATTTAGCTAGGTAGGTACTACCTCATGTTGGTTTCGATGTTGGTGTTCGTAAAATGTCCTATATATTTTTTCCCAACCAACCAACTGTGAATTTCTTTCTGTTAGAGTTGCTTGGGTAGGATCCCCATAATTTCAGGTCCTTACTATGCATTTAGCACAACATGGATCACCGAGCAATAAATTGCAACATGAGTGTTACTGGTCGGACTGTCGGAGGCTGGGGGTTTTAGGAATCGTCAAGATATGCATTCATGCATTTCGAGTTACTCCGGATAGGTAGATTTTTAAAACACCTGGTGGAAATTTGTCGAGGACTATTACCTACTAGTATTTCTCACTTTGTAAATGTTTAAATATTTATTTCAGATATTCTTTTCCCATAAAAGACATTTTCTTTTATAACATATTATAATGCACCTATAATTTTTCTAATAAAAGACATTATTATTACTTTTATTTAAATTTAAATATTTAATAACGGTTATAAAACTTCAGAATGTTGTTTTTCAGATACACTCGAGGACCAGCAGGCAGTTCGGTGTCGAGCAGTAGTGAACAATCGACAGCGAAAGAGGACGAGGAATAATATTGGCCGAGTTTGAGGGATTCAATAGAAACTGCTGTACTAGGTACTAACTATAATATTTGAGAATAAATCCTGTAACAAGATTCACTGCCTCCCCCTACCAAACACAATTTCTCATTATCAAATTATAATTGAATAAACATAATGTTAAAATTGAAATTGTGTAGGTTACAGAGCAAAAGATTAATAAATTATTTTGCTTTTTCTACTTGTACCTTGCCCTTTAAATATGATAATTTTTTATACCCAGATCCTTATATTTTCATAGGTGTACTGCATGTTCTCAAATTCCCACCCCACATTCTGTAATTGTTAATTGTTTTTTCTAATATTCTTACATGTTTTGAATTTATTCAACATTAAATTTCACAGATTAGGTACTAATATTATTATGCAACCAAAACTGGAAGTGTAAGGCAAAGTTATTACTTTTAGATTTTAAAAATGTGAATTATCTGGAACTATGTCATCATAAACATGTTATAATAATAACAATGTTTATTGAACATGCAAAAGCAACAAATTATTATTACAAAATTCTGAATTTAAGAAAAGGGGAGATTAAAAAAACATTAAACTAAAAAAAATGGTTTAGGTACACAAAGGCATTTATTTGGAATTGCGTTTTTTATCAAACGATTAATCTAGCCTACAGGTTGTTTCTTTAACATAAGTAAAAAAATTAAGAGTAGATTTTATGGATCATTAAAATGTTATAGGTACAATAAATGGAATATTTCTGTTACTTAACTATTAGTTTTTACAGTAACGAGCGAGAAGTATATAAACGATATTTTTCTGTCTCTGAAATTATAATTGACTTACAGTTTGTACCTACATGTGTTATCAGTTATGGTACATCAACGCAACCCACGCAACATACATGTTATATGTATGACTGTTTTATGAACCAACATTCAGCCTCAACTTCCTTCTGTTTAGGGCATTTTGGTATACAGGGTGTCTCCTAAGTACGTGTAGAAAATGCAGGAGGTTATTCCTGGGTGAAAATTAAGGCTACTTTTTCGCATAAATTTGTATCCTAATATGCTTCCCTGAAGAGTTACTCCTCTTAAATATTGGAGTAAAAATTTGGTTTATAATTTTATCTCAAATTTGGACAAAGATAGAAAAATACAAATAAGTGGACGTGTTCTACTAACAGGAAGGCTCTTTATGGATATTTTCTTTATCCACCTGTATTGTGAGATGGGCATGAAACTTACAACCTTTGTTAATTTTTTTTTAGAACTTTTTAATACAGCGGAATTTTTAATTTAAAAAATACTCATGAGAAAGCCCAATTCATTAAGAAAATTATTTATCTCTTTTATTTTTACCGCGAGACTTAATTTTCGCCCAGGAATCACCTCCTGCATTTTCTAGACGTACTTAGGAACCACCCTGTAGAGTACTACCGGAAACACCAACTATTTGTATTTAAAAGATTTACTATAAATCGTAAACACGTAGGTTGAAATGATTGAAGACTGTGGTTTAAGTATAAATACTAGGAACACAAACCCCTACCACCAAAATGTTTAAGTAAAAATTATTTTGATGGTAGGGGTTTGTGTTCCTAGTATTTTTACGTACTTAAGCCTTCCTTCAGTGTAAGGATAAGGAATACTTAAGCATCGACTAAATATACAGGCTAATTTATGTCTCTGAATTCGGCCCTTAATTACATGGGTTGGCATGAAATGCTAAATGCTAACATGTCACATATGCACTTAACCCCTTCTACCACTTACCCCCTTCAATTATTAATAGCTATAAGCATTATAAAAGTATAAAAAATGGCATCTACCAGGCGCGACCCCCAGGTGGCGGATAGGGGAAGAAAACCCCTATACTGGGTGGTGATTATTTGAATGCTCACCATTGGGAACGGTTCAATTTTTGTATTTATTTAAGGATACCTTATTTTATCTTTTAAAAAGGTAGATTCGTTTTTGCTTTGCTTTAAATTTTACAGAGTTGTGCCTTACCCTCAAATAAGGTACAACTAGATGGCGACTCGGTGTCAATTTCAACGTTTAATTCAAATACTCGTCTAATCAAGTTACATAACATATTTACTTGCGATTAAAAATATGATTTTACTTTCTCAATTCGCCAGTAGAACAGCAAAATCTATTATAATGTGTGAACAAAAAATTTGTGATCATTTAAAATCAATATTTCTGAAATCAGTGTTGGCCGTTGACCCTGAAAATTTAATCAGAACGTCTGTAAAATTCCACAACAACAACCTAGTGGTAAATAGCAATGTTTACAAGTTATCAAAACCGTGTTACATAGTAGGTTTCGGTAAAGCAGTTCTGGGTATGGCCCTGGCTTTGGAAAACGTTTTGGAGTGCAACCTTGCTGAAGGGATAGTGACGGTTCCAACCGGAATTTTTCAGCACACGTCGCGACGCCCTGAAAATTCCAAAATCCGCTTCATAGAGGGTGCTACAAATAACTTACCAGACGAGGCTGCTGAAAGGGGCGCGAAACAGATAAAAGGCCTCGTCGAAAGGCTCCAGGAAGATGATTTACTCATAGTTCTAATTTCCGGCGGAGGTTCGGCGTTGCTTCCTTTACCAAAACATCCGGTGACATTATCAGAAAAGTTGGGCGTTATAAAGGATCTCGGAGCTCGAGGTGCCGACATACAGGAGTTGAATTGCGTCAGGAAACGCCTGTCAGTCCTTAAAGGGGGCGGTTTGGCCACGTTCGCTTATCCTGCTAATGTGATTTCGTTGATTTTATCGGACATCATCCACGATCCTCTCGACTATATCGCAAGCGGTCCGACGACGCCAAATTCCGATAGTTCGGATGCCGCCGTAAAGATAATAGAGAAGTATTCCCTGTACGACAAAGTTCCGCAATCAATAAAGACTCTTTTGGAATTGAAAAATCAATCCGAGGACGCTGCGATTTGCAACGGTCAATACGTTCACGTTCACAATTATATTATTGGAAATAATAAAATCGCTGCTGAAGCCGCCCTAGAACAAGCAACAGCGTTTGGTTATCAAAGTTTCGTGTTATCAACGAGGGTGAGTGGGGAAGTCGACAGAATTAGTAAAATTTATGCTGAACTTGCACGCCAAGTCGCGTCTCTGATTAATTCTGACAAAATCAACCGGGAAAACCTGAAAGTTTCTCTGAAAAGTTTTCAGGCAGATCTGAATATATCAGAATCCGCCATTAACGAGATTATCAATCTCAATTTTAATACTGGTGTGTGTTTGATTTTTGCTGGTGAACCTACGGTGGTTGTGAGGGGAAATGGTAAAGGGGGAAGGAACCAACAGTTAGCGCTCGGTTTTTCCATTGAAATTAAAAAGTTCGATATAGAATCGACAAATATTACATTTCTTAGTTGCGGAACAGATGGAATAGACGGCCCGACTGATGCAGCTGGAGCAATTGGAAGCTCTAATTTAGTTAATAATGCTCTTGAGGAGAACATGAACCCAACTCAATTTCTGTCTAATAATGACTCGTATAGCTTTTATTCTCGGTTCAACTCTGGAAATAATTTAATTCGTACTGGACACACTGGAACTAATGTGATGGACATACATGTTTTAATTATATCGCCTAAAGGACCTTAAGTGGTATTAAACTAGGGTCATTTTAAGAAATGCATTCTTTTTTAAGATAAGATTATTTTTTTCTATAAGATAAAATTAGTTGTAGTTAGGAATATAAAGTATTATAGAAACTAAATGTTACAATACCTAAGAAAATAAATTATGTAACTACGAACAAACATAAGAACGTTTTAAATACTTCTTTATAGCCGGATATTGTTGTAAGTTATAACCGACAAAACACAAATATTAGAAAACAAGAAATAAATTTTCATTCTTCACTAGCCTTCAGTCCCGTTAACTCTGACTTTAAACGGTCAAAAACTACAAATTTTTACTTTCCCATACCACCACTGGGAAGTATTGATATGAAAATTTTCGAAATTGAGTATTTGCGGAAATACGTGTTTTGGACCCCCAGGAACCTAAAAAAGTGGTCTAGAAAAAATGTGTCTGAGGGTGGGTGGGTGGATGTGTATGTATGTATCTGACGCCTCTAACGCAAAAACTAGTGAACCAAGCGTTATATCAAAAATTTATCGACAAAAATAAGCTTTTCAAAAAAAATCTGAAACTGAAAGCGGAAGTTAGACATGTTTTACTGTGAATACTGAAAACATAATGGTTATTTTTAGTATGGGAAAGTCCAAAGGAGGTCTGCACCTCCACTTTTTATCGATAGATATATTAAAAAAAATTAAGTTTTTTGTAGTTTGATCCTTATATAGAATTAAGCCGAAGAAAATTTTATATTTTAAGTAATTTTGTGTTTTTATTTTTTGCAGTTTCCATAAAAAGTGTTTGTGAAGTGATAGTGAAAACCATCGTTCGTCAACACCAAGGTTTGGGTCAACACATCGCAAACAACCGGGAGGATTTACAAAAAAAGCGTTGGCAAAGGTAGGATTTTAGTGACAAATTGTCACTGACCAACCACGAAGACGACTGCTGGATTGAAGGTCTTATGTATTTTTTCGTTTTCCACAGCATTGTAGTCGGAGGTTAAAACTCGATGGCAATTTACCAGATAAAAACTGCTACATACATTTTGAGAATACATTCACTAAGACGCACCCCCCCCCCCCATAATTTCTCAGTATTAAAGATAGGGATTTCAGGTACAGGTGTCAGTATAAGCTGGCAGGCTCAGTATAAGTGGGCTTGTGATATTATAATCTTTCAACGTTACAATTTTTTTGTATATCTATTTGTTTTTTGTTTTGAAAATATCAATTAAATTAATTAATCACAGGGCATTAAAGATTAGCTTTCAAATAGATTTTAACGAGTTACGTCAGAGTATAATCCCTAACAGTGTCTAGATACCTAGGTACTTAAATTTTTCAGAAAAAGTTCCGATTTTCTTCTAAAACAAAATAATTGTTTATAAAAATAAACATACGATTACTTCAGCATCATCATTACATTAATTATTACAATGTAAAATGGTCCTTCATTTGCATTATTTTGTGTGTTTTAGTTGAAGTTGATGATCGGAATTTGTGTAGTATATTGTGTTATTTTTTTTCAGGAAATGTTTATCTCACCCGCCTCGTCACAAATTATCGACAAAAAAATGACGCTCCAGTAACAGAAAATACCAAATAGGTATAAACATTTATCAGGAATACCTTGTCAATCCTGTACTAAAGTTGTTGCTTGTGATTAATGGAGTTACACAATATGAAAATGTCTTAAACTTTTTGTTTCCTCCATGGTGGCAAAGAGGGGGTTCTTTGAAATATATTTTTTTATGTACATTCTTGAAAAATTTTTCAGGTACTTTCTTAAAAATCTTAATGGTACTCTTAAGTACCTACCAAATATTTTCTTTGCGCAAGGCTTCTTTGCCTAACGTTTTTATCGGTTACGGCGCGGCGCGACTGTGAATTACTTAAGTGCCTATTGAAGGCACCTGGTGGTGTTTAAAAAAATAGTAGAGAAGTATTTGTGCAGTATTAAGTAATTAGTACAGTTTACAATATTATTCATGAATTTAATTATTTTTAAATTTTAGGTAGTACCTAGAACTCATTGGAAAGTAAAATGTGTAAGCTATACCTTCCCTAAAAGGGTAAAGGTTGGTATACGGGTTGGTATATAATCGTAGTCCTTATTTTTGGTTTACAACGTCTTTCTTTCGGTAATGGTGAAATGGAAGACTCAAGAAGAGGCCAAAACATCTGGAACAATTCAGTGGAGAGAGAGAGAGAGAAGCTTGATGAAGAGTGTAGAATTCGTCAGGATTGGAGGGATCAACACAGACTTGGGTTAAAATTACAATTACTGTAATGTAATATTTTTTTGTATAATGTAATGTTTACTTAACTAAATACAAGGATTTTTAGATTCAAGTTTTTCCTCCCGAAGGAAGTTGAAGAAGATTTTGGGAAGGGATTTAAATACATTCTGTTAGGTACTATGTTTGAATTTGTGTTGGTGATTACCATTACAGTACACTGACTACCATGTCTATACTAATGGATACTTATTATACAAGCTTTTTTGATTTTTTTTAAATGATTTTATTAGAAATGAGATTTTGAGATTAAATTTCTAATGTCTAAATTATTTTCAACGTGCAACTGCATACACTAACGGAAAGTGAATATTCAAACCTGCAAATTGAGTATTTGCATTCCTTTAGTAAATATGTTTTGTTTGTACGATGAAAGTTTTAATATTTTTAATAATTAACCCAAGGAACTAATGTCTAAATTATTTTCAACGTGCAAATGCATACACTAACAGAAAGTGAATATTCAAAACTGCAAATTGATTATTTACATTCCTTTAGTAAATATGTTTTGTTTGTACGATGAAAGTTTTAATAATTTTAATTATTAACCGAAGGAAAAATTTTCTCATTTCTGGTAAGATTTCATAATCACTTTGATAGGTGTTAAGGCGACTTAGATTATTCATAAACTCATAAGAATTTTCTTAGTTTTACATTTGCTTACAAATCCATACATCACCGATTTTTTTTTGGGGACTTTCAAAACAATTAGGTAGGGGATAATAAAGGGTTGGGGCGGAGCAGTTCGTATTCTTGTTATTTTCACTGATACTGGGACGAAGTCGAACACCCATTGGATCACCTGGAGATGGAATAAAGAGATTGAAGATTATTTAATGGTAGGTATGTTAAGTTAAAAAAAGTGGAGGTGCAAACCTCCCCTGGACTTTCCCAATACTAAAAATAAACATTTCGTTTCCCTTGAATTATGGTCTTCTTTCATATCCCCATCTCAGATTTTCAAAATTCCGTTTCTGAAAAAACTGCTACCAAAAATACATGGCTAACTTCCGCATCCGGTTTCTGATTTTTTTGAAAAGCTTAATTTGTCGATAAATTTTCGAGTCTGGTTTGTCGCACTCCGCATTCAAGTGATTTCCAGAGACAGCCTCGAGGTCGAGAACTATACCTACTGTTGAATACCAAAAACGAAATGTTTACTTATAGTATGGGAAAGTCCAGGGGAGGTGCGCACCTCCCCTATTTTAAATATATAATTCCTTAAAATTTTTGAAAATTAAATTTCCTTCGAGAACACAGAACGAATACTTTGTACTTGTTTCTACTTATTAGGGTGACTTCTAGCATAATTTACGTACTGTCGAATTCGGTTAAAACAAAAAAGCTTGAGTTTATGTAAAACACTTTGTTATAGTGTCCATCTTTTTTTAATTTTCCGTACAATAGGAAAGGTTGCTAGTAAATGAAACTCAATTTTCACTATAAACTAAACAGTGTAATTCATATTTTATATTCCATAAAGAACCAACCAATTTTTCGCACAAAGTTCACTATAAAACGAATTTGAAATAATATATCTTCTTGCATAAATCATCTGTTTTTATAAATTGTCCAACAATGCAGAAAACTCTGGAAGTTAATTTGAAGGAAGACAAATATTTATTACTGTAATTAAGTGATGTTGGGAGTAACGCACTACGCAAAGGTTTAATTTATTTTGGATACCAAGAAGTTTTTACTTCTAGTCCGTATTTTATAATCGATTCGTCATCGAAACATAACAGGGTTCAATAAAAGATTGATTTTGATTATTTTTTCAAGCAAAAATTAATTTTCAAATAAAACTTTGTTAAAAGTACTAAGGAAGTCCGAGTAGTTTGGAAATATCATCCCTGTTCGTTGTAATCGAATTCCACTCCTGAAAGAAAAATTGTTTAATATATTATAATATTTATTCTCTCTCAAAGTTTTGTTTGAAAATTAATTTGACAATTTAATTTCCCGCATATTGCGAGTTATGTAACGATCGCTACCGGGAAATCGCGAATGGTTGCGATCCTGAAACACGCGTGTTGCTTCGAATCCCATCTGCATTGTGTGGCAGCGCTAGTCATAGCAAGTCAGCTGATACGATGGAGGGTGTTTGTCATTGATCTCGTATAACCTTGTAAACAAATCAAAAAATCATGATTAAACTTGGACTTTCAGTGTATACCCGGGTTGTGCTTCTTCCTTTACTGACTTTTGTTAGTTTTAGTGACTCTCAGCTTGTAATAAACGTAAAAAATCAGGTAAATAAGGTTAGGTAGTGGCATGTGCTTACTTTTCTACTTCAAATTAAATTGTTTTTATTTTAACAACAAAATAAAGCCCAGGATTATTATTAATAATTACGATAATACATAATATTTATAAATGTTTGGGTTGAATTGTGTTCAATTGGGATTCCCCTATTTTTAAATATTTCAAAATTTTGTGCAGGTAACTTACCTGAAGAGTTTCCTTATATTCTCGTATTAACGTCAAAAAAAAGTTTTTCAAACACCCCTAGTTTAGACACAATTCAATAAATCTGTTGTATACAGGGAGTGAATAAAATTGAGCCCTGAAACGAGGGTAGTAATCGCAAATAAGCATTAAATGAGGAAATAGCCAAGGTTCATTTTTTGCCAAATAGAAAAAATGATATCCAAGGGTTTATAGCCCAGACGTCTATGTCGGTTTTTCTTGCTTAGTAATCCGTGGTAATCAAATCTACGTACAATTTAAAAAATAAAGAGCGGCCTCATTTATTTGAGATGTCGTATTTATGTCTGCGTTATATTACCATCTACCTAAATACGTTCCTGGATTAATGTCAAGTCATTTTATATCCATGCTACATGAAAAGATCTAAATGTCTAAAGGAGGTGAATAATAATAAGACGGGTACGAATGGCACTTGGGGGTTTTTTCGTCTTTTCGAATAGTTTCAGGCGTTTCAGCAACACAATTCCAATTTAGATGCTCTTAAACCTGAAACTGCTCCACTTTTAAAACTATTTAAACTAGAAATTGCCTTGGTTTTACTTCCGAAGGCGCATCTATTGGATTTAAAGTGTCGGGGGAGTGAAAGAGAGGGAGAGAGAAAAGGGGAGTTACGTCTCCCCGGTTTTATTAGAAGTTTTAATTACATATTGTAATCGCCAGATTGTCTCGGAGTCATTTATAAATGATAAATTCCTTTTATCATTATAATTAACAGACTACGTCAAAATCTAAGCTTTTAATTAAGAAATGATGAGTTTGCAAGTCTTAGATGTTATTAACTTGAGCTGAAACGCAAATCGATTGTTTTGCGTGCGCGCTGAATGACAAATTGTATAATTTGACCAATTTTGTTAAATCGTACATAATTTAACGTGGGAATTTTAACATTCCCTCTGCCTATCATTGCTATCATGCACTGGTGCTCATGGAAATTGCGTTATTATGTAGGTATTATTTTTGTCACTAAATATACCTACTGGGGTTTTGCGGATTCAACTAAACCCTCGACTAAACCTAAAGTAAAATAACGGAAACGGTTTAATTTTCCTTTCTGACGTAAATCGCCAATTATTTTACATGTATTAGGTTTTTTTTCTTGCCTTCCTTCCCATTGTAAACTTTCTCGAAGAATTATTAGCTTTATTCAAGTTTATTATTAGAAAACCTATGTAATTAGTGTTTTTCACCTTCTCTTGAGGTTTACAAGCTTCGATCCTTTTGTATAGGTACAATATTCTTGTAAATTTTGAAAAGTAATCACAAATCAACAGGTTCTTGGATCTGAGGATAAAAAACATGCTATAGGTACTGATCATATGTTGCTAAAGGGGTGTGCAAACTCTTGCAAGAAAATTTCAGTTTAAACACAGTTTTTTCTGAAAATTTTCAGCTACAGGTTAAACTATTCAGGATCCCAATGTTAAGCACTTTTATATCTCCACATTCTTTGATATATATTTCCTTTAACTGATATAAAATAGAGAAAATTGTATAACAAAATTTCAAGTACCAAATATCGATCTTTAAACCAACAAAAGTTTTCCGTACTAATTGAATACTTTGGCTTTTATTTTGCGAATTGCTTCTAGTGTAGTTAGTGACATCTGTCGCTTTCATCTCCCTGCTATTTTAGTAAAATTAGTTTAGTAATTTAGGGTGCAGGTCTATATACAGAGGGTGAGTTTTAAAATACAAAATTCACGGAGGCAAACAATTCTTCTAGGGCGGTTGAAAGGCTTCAGATATCGAAGTAATCGAGAAAATCTTGGGAAAAGGTCTTAGGTAGCCAAAAACGTGCCATAAACTTTCCGTGACGTGGGAGGCGCTTGTCATAACCCTCCTGCGATTAAATAAAGAGCGCTAGGGAAGACGGGGTTTGGGTCCAGTCGTAATGAAACAAGGCGAGGGGTAAACCACGTCGGAAGTCATAGGTACTTCGTTTGGATAGTTCCAGGAAGGTCTGATAAAGTCCTGGGTAAGTCTGGGTAGTCTCGATAAAGTTTGGACATTTTGGGGGAAGCGTGGGTAGTTCCGGGGAACTGTGGGAAAGTTCCGGAGAAGTGTGGATAGTATCATTGAAGCGTGAGGGATGTCTCCGGAGAAGTATGAGTAAGCTAAGAAAACTTGGGAGGTCTGAAAAAGTCTAAAGAGACGTCTGGGAAGTTATGCATGCCTGGGGAAGCCTAGGGATGTCCCACGGAATTGATAGTGTGGGGGAAGGCACCCTAGTCCCAGTAAGTTCGGGGAAACTTGGGTAGTCTCAGGGAAGTCTGAAAAAATCCGGGGAAGTTCCAGAGAAGCTTGTGGGCAGCCCCAGAAACGTTTGAAGTTGGCAAGTGTGGGTTCCTAGAAAGTCTTGTGTAGGCTCGGGAAGTATTAGGATGTCGCAGAAAATTGCAGGGGGTATTAGGGAAGCGTGAGGATATACAGGGTATCCCGGGGAAGCCTGAAGGAATCGAGGGGAAATCTGGCCAGGTGCTGAGAAGTTTAGGTAGCCCCGGGGATGTCCTGGAGAAGTCTGATTAGCGGGTGGGAATTCTGAGTAATTCCCAGACAATTGTCTGCCAATAATATTATGTGTAGGACGATGGGGGTTGAAATACCTTGTACTTAATTATTGAATTTTTTATAGCTATTTATGGACTACTTAAAATTCATTGTCTACTCGGCATTGATAGTATTTAATCGTTATTACAATGTCCTTCATCTTGATCTGTGTAGTAATTGACCCATTATTTTTTCTATAATGTTACATTGTATGCTAATATGTATAAATGTAACGTGTAATTTGTATGCGATACCTTAAGAGTTTATTGGGGGGGGGGGGGTAAAAATTAAGATTTACAGACCTCTAAAATCGAAACAGAATTCAAAATTAATCTTTTGTGT
Source organism: Hemicrepidius hirtus (assembly GCA_963082805.1). NCBI lineage: Eukaryota > Metazoa > Arthropoda > Insecta > Coleoptera > Elateridae > Hemicrepidius > Hemicrepidius hirtus. The sequence goes on from OY720167.1 coordinate 26,554,531, forward strand.
CGAGACATAAAATAATGATTTTCCTTCAGATATTAATAAAGTACCGAGTCGTATACTGAAATAGTTGAGCGTTTTTGTTTTTAATCAGAATTTCTTGAGAGTTTATATCTCTGAAATTTTCGTCTAAATCCATCCTTGAGGATGGATCTTGAAATTTATCCTCGACATGAAAAATGCCCACTCAAGACTAATTTAATTAAATGACCCTTGACCTTCGCTATCCCTGCGTTTCCTCGCACACCTTTTGTATTTCTACATCTTTTCTCATATTTCTCTTTTGTACCTTTAGTATTACTACCTCCTTTCAGAGAGAAAGAGAGAATTTCCTTGAAGAACGCGTCCTCTTGAGAACGACCTCGCAACACCCTTGGACCGAATTCAGTTAGGGTATTCTGGTATAACGCAAGTCAGCTCCCTTGTTTGTTTTCTTATTCGTTCCCTTTGGATTCATTAATACGGGCTACTGTTGCTTACCAAAGTAATTCTTGTTATCTTGCGGAATTAGCAACTTTTGTAAATTTATAAAAAAATTAAAACCCTGCTTTAATTTTTTAATAAAATTTATTGCATAAAGTTTTGGTAATTAAAATATCCCACTGCGTTTTATATTGGATCTTGGTTAATTAAATTGAAATGTATGCTTGATTTAGTTACGCGAAATTTAATTTGGAAATATTGCTTTATTAAAACTGGGAAATTAAAAGTTACTCGCCGCCTTTTATACATTATCATTGTTGGTGGCTTTTTTTATTAAATGTTGAAATTATTTTAAGATATTTTTCACCGATATTATTAAAGCATAAAATTTTCCTTGCCTTGAAATGCTATAGAAATTGTGTTTACCGAACCCGAACGCAATCTACGTGGTATAGGTGATACGTTAACAATTTTCTATGAAACTCGTCGTCGTCGGTTTGACACAATTTCCTTAAATTGAACTTCGTGTATTGATTAGCTTGTCAAACTTGGTATGTGTAACTCAAATATCAATTTTCGTTGACAGAGAACGAGTAATATCTACAAATATGTAATAGTTCGTAGAAATTTCCAATAAGATGTACAGTGTAGCTTGTTATCAAGAGAGTTACAAAACTTATAAGCTATAATTTAACAGAAATTACAAGTTTCAAGGAACAGATAATAAGTTAGGAAATGGGGAGGAACCTTTGGAACAAGAATAGTTTTTAAGAAAAAAATTTACATACTACTTGCTTTTATGTAAGTACTTCCATGTTCACATTCGACGATCGATTGCTTTTTTGTTTTTGAAAGTATTCCCAGTATTACTGCAAGAACATTGGAGAAACAACCCTTAAAAACCATGTTCAAACCTTATAGCATGATGTGAAAATGAAATTCGTAAATAAGGGGCTTCTGTAAGCGTGTAAGGATTTTCTGTTACAAGACCTGAGCAGAGGAAAACCTTCAGGAAGCAGATTTTAGTCTTCAATGTTGCAAGAAGCTGCTAAATTCAAATACGTTAGAGGCTGAGGAATCGCAGAACTGAAGTGTCGGGGGGGGGGGGGGGGTTGATAACGATCAAGAGTGAAATTATTATGGGGAGGAAGAAGATTGAGTATTTGGAATTATTATGTTACAAAAGGCTTGGGGAGGAGAAGAGAATACTTTCGTTTGGAAAAGAACGAAGAGGGGTTGGTTGTGACATTCGCCTGCAAACTCCAAATTCGTGTAAAAAAGCCAGGTTCACGCACTCGTTTCAAAATGTACCTATATTATTACTGTGTTTACTAAAACCCTTGATAGCTGATTTTCCCTAGCATTTCTTCACTGTATGCTGTTTGTTTTATCCTTACGAAGTACTTTCCGTTTACTTTGCGTTAAATATTTTACACGAGGGACCTACAAATCTCTGAATCCAACCCTTAATTCCTTTGATCTTCCAACAGAAAGGTAGAAAAGGATTTTCCTTTGAGCCTAGCATTGAACCAATTAAGTTTAAAGTTTATACAGGGTGATTTCTAATGTACGGAGGAAACTTAACGGACAATTATAGAGGAGACCAAAATCTAGTTTTTTTTTATCAAAAGTTATTCGATTTTGATCAAAAGTTTGAACTATGTTTTGGTCCCCTCTAGTTGACCTTTCAGTTTTCTCCGTACGTTAGAAATCACCCTGTATATTGCTAAATTAGATCGTACCTCATTTGTTATGCTTTCTGTACCATCTATAGTAAAGGGATGTTTGTGATTTGTGTTTGGGAAAACTTGCTCCTTGTATAGAAATTTACAAAAGTATAGCTTTGCAGATGATGCTTCATCCAATTATTGACCGAAGGTTGTAATTCTAATAAAAAATAGGACAAAAGTTAGTGAGTGCAATGCAACTCTTTTGGAATTATTTTAAAGAAGTTTTGATTAGATATAATCCGGGTTCGTTAAAGACGGAAATATACAGTAGAGTGAGAAACAAACATTTTAATTTGATCAGAGGTTTGAAAAGGTTTGGGAAGAGTAGAATGCGATTGTAAATTTTGTCCACGTGTAACGAAATGGAAGGATTTAAGAATATATCATCTTTTGTGTTTAAATTCGTTGGTTTTATTCAATGATTACGCTTCATGAATAGAAAATATCCATTCGAGAATGTACGGAATGGGTGCATTATTTAGCTGGTGTGGTAATATAAAGCAGGGAAGAGAATATAGTCCGAGTACATTTCGAAAATTTTGTTTGTTTCCTGTATCGTTTCAGGGATTGTACTATAGCGACGTGGTCGTTTTCCAGAAAGGATAACGTTAAGTTAAGGGAGCGTAAGGCAAAGTGAGATTAAATGGTAAAGTATTCGAGGAAGAACAGTCGTAAAAAGACCAACTAAACGTACCGAAGTAAATATGAAAACGTAATGTCAAGAGACATAGACGGTAGTTACAAAAAGATGTCTCAACGGGGGCGCGCCGGTTCGAGGGTTTGACGAGTTCAGCTGGCGCCGCGACGGGCGCCGCGATGCAGACCGACGTTCACCGCAGCCCTGTCAATTCTATAAACCATGATTTATACAGCTTCAGTCTGGTTAAAAGCGTGATTGATTTATTCGTCCGAATGCGCTTTACTGTAAAGGTGCTTCATCCAACGTTTCCAGAGAAAATTAGTTCCAATTAATTTCAAAGGCTTTCGGTTTGTTTAATCAATAATGTCCGCTCTGTACTACAATCGGTACGACTACTACTGCGCCATCAGATAAACCAAATAAGATATTATATGTAGCCCACGCTTTATTATTTCAAGAAACTCGTAATTTTATTTGACAACGTCGCGTGGCCCTATCAAAAAGATACGAGATCGGCCGAAAATGGTTTTGTCATGTCACATTTGTTTACTCAACCCCATTTACATCAACTTGTTTTCGTTATACTTTGGTTATAAAGTAAACCCTCTGGAAAAAGCTTTAGTTTTGAAGATTCGAAATCATTCCCGGTTTTGTTACTCGTCGAATATCCATTCCCCAACCTGATTGGGAACATCAAAGGGAAAGAGGGGGTAAATTTTCGGGATCAAAGTAAGTCAACTAAGGAAAGTAAATCTCTTATCGTCTAAATCCGACTAGCGGCGTCTTGGCGCCAGTGAATGCACGAAGGCGTCGCTGCGCGCCATGAAAATAAAACTACCCGCGTGGGAGCGTCTTATTTACTCTCTCAAAACTCGAAGTTCGACGCTATCGGGATAGACAAGTTTGCACGATTCACTTCTAACGGTTATCCCATCCATGTAGTCGTACGTGTTTGCTTGCTAGTTAAGTCAATATCTCTCTTTCGTTCCCTCCGTCCGCCCTCGCATTCTTGAAATATATATTAATCTGAGTAAACGGGAGGCAGGACACGTATATCCATCTCTGATCTTGTATCCTTCCCATCCCCCGTACCACGCTGACCAGTCCTTTCAACATCACGAAATGAACAAAGCAACCACCTGAAATCGAGCTAAACTAAGATTAGCAACGAAAGCGTAACCGTTTGAAATTACGTTACCCCTAGAGATTATTTTATCGGAGATTCGGATTACATAAAGATTAGTGCGACTACATCACGCCTCGTGCTATTATATTATTTAGACGTAGATTGAAGGATAGTTTTTATTGGAAAAAACACGGTTAGCAACTATTTTCAATCAGGGCCGTATTTAGAAGTCGAGTTACAAAATGAAGTTCTTACATGTAAGTTGGGAATGCCTGAGAGCTAGCAATGTCGTGGTTATGAGGTTTCAATCCCCACAAGGCAGCGGCATGGATTTACGTGGGAATATTGGTGTCTTAGATGGGGGCAATTTGAGTTTTTTAGGAGCAATAACTGACAGTTATCGGAAAATTTACTCTGGAGAAACAACAATTGACTCGTAGTTAAGAAAGTTAGAAATATTAAGTTTACATTACGGGAAGTGTGTTTATATACGTGGGAAAATCTCCTCATCCCGCAAACCATCACTTTCCTGACTTATTACATGAATAATTTCAAAGGTAATTTACGTAACGTTGTTAAAATTCAAATTTGGTTTGTCCATCCACTCGAACAACTTCAGAAGTTTCTGAAATCAAAATTACTACAGCATACAAAAGAAAAGCGGACGATAACTCCGGACAAGCAAACTAAGCCCCAAAACTATCAAACAAACTTTGCTCTCATCTAAGCATGAACTTCACTAGAGGGTTTAAATGATTAGTTTGAGTTACGAAATATTCCTCTCTAATTCATAAATCATCACCAGTATACAATCATTAAAGAAAAAGATGTAGGTTACACTGTTAATTTCTATTTTAGTTTCATTATATGGCGATTACGATATAATTTAGTATAAACCGATAACAATCAGTTGAACAAATCATTACAAGTATTTATTATTATTTCTTCTTTTTTCTATTTATATCAGTGTATAATAATAGTGCGTAAAAGTATATTTGGTATATTTGGATTGGATATATTTTTTACAGTGTAAAGTTTATTTTAAAACAGACTAGGAAATTTCACCTGCGCCCAAAATTCTTCAAGCTGTATGCATTCTCATTTGCTTTTACAATATGCTAAGTGCATGAGTGCAGAGGAAATGCAACAAAAGGTCTATTATGCATTGTGGAATGTGCAAATACGTCTTCGCAGTTACAAAAGCTCATAAATGTGTTTTTACAAGCACTTCCTTTTGGTACAGTTGTTCGAATTAGGTACTTTGTATTCAGTAATTCAAGACCAATTACCTAAAGTAGGAACACTTAAAGGTGATTAATTTCAGAGCATGCAAACTCGTAGAAATTCTACATGTGCTGGCCACGACGGCCATTTGCTGCTGCACGGCCACCTAGGGATTCTGTTTTATGACCAGGGATCGTAAAAACGCGAGAGATAAGATACCCAGAGTCCGGGACATGTGTAGCATTAAATCAGTGACCCCCTCATTATCCAAAAGGTCAACTTAAACCGTTATTTCGATCTTGGTCACTCATTGCATTTCTTACACCTAAAAATTCTCTAGAGTAGGCACCCAATTATCCCATGTTTCAGTAATCAGGAACGAGTGTTTCGTTGATGAGAAGTAAAACATTGAGTTTCAAATCAGACAATAAAGGGAATTTCTGCAATTATCGAAAAGCTCCATCCGGATGTAAACTGCAATAGAAAGTAATTGTTGGTGCAGTGAGTAGTTGGTCTCTCAGAAAGGTTGTCGGTGATATATTTGTCGGCGGTCTGATCGAGATTGGCGGCCATTGTGTAGATCAATGCACACTGCGAGCTACAAAGCACCCACTAGGTGACTTATTGCCCTAACAAGGCCAGCTAGTTCTTGGTGACATCGTGCTAATGTTGCTGCCTTTTTGTTGGTTTTGTAACACGCGAAACGATGAAAAGCTCGGGAATTTCGCTGTTGAAACTTTTTATCGCTCGGATATCAATGAAACGATCCTTTTAGTGTAATAAATGTTCTATCAAAAGAAGTAGGTGCCCATAGAAAATTTATGTAAACGTTGGAATACGTTATTCTTTGACAGGAACTTGCTGTTCACCGGCCCTTTACTCGTGTAATTCCTTTTTCCCTGTGGAATTCTCTTTAAAAATTATTCACGTGATTTCATTAAGAGTTTCTATAACATTATTTATTGATCATCGTAGGAGTTGATAAAAACGAAGTTTCCCTACGGGAAGTTAGAAATTTCCCACCGGGCCACGACCGTTATGAACACGAACTTATAGGTACAGTGTGTCCACAAGAAGATTCGTCACAGAAAAACTTTTTAGTTTTAGACAAAAAAAACCATCTTGTTACTAGGAACTAGATGGGACATTCCGAAGGGCATTGTTATTTTTGTACGTTTGGATAATTTTTGGTCAATTTTGGTACCCAACTGATTGTTGTTAGTTTGCTTGCACCCTTCCAGACGTATTCTGCTTCTTTTCCTATTGGACAATGTCTAGAAAATATCAGAGGGCTTTGAAAATTATGCCGATTTTGGTCTTTCAGTAAGTGAAAGTCCTTATATAAAGTTTTCAATATTTATTCAACCCTTCTCTAATCCTCTAAACGGTTACTTGCACAATTATCATCTTCATTTCGCACCTAATAGTGTCTTCAACGCAATTACTGTTACCACACAATCCAAGTTTCGTAAACTTAGCCGAGTTAAAAAAAAAAGGTGTTAACAACATCCACTGCTCAAGTTTAGGGATTCGGCCTTGGTTTAATTTTGCAGAGTTGTACACAAATTTCTGTAGTGGCTTGTTTAGGTAGGTCGTCCGATTACAGTTAGTTCTAAGGGTTGTTTCGCACCTTGGAGCTCGAAGTGTTTACTCTGACGACGCTGCTAATCGTCTCTCTTATTCCCCAGCGCTTCTACCTTCATCCGAACTTATCCGGCCCTAGAGCTACTGATTTGTAAGTTATATCCCGGGATTAGTTGCCGATTTGCGAAGTATACACTGAATTTGAATTTTATTTTTTGCTTTAAAAACCCATTTGTTTTTTTCTTCTTTATGCCCCTATTTTAATTAATTTATTGTTCAATAAATGTAAATTAATTATTATTTAGGGAAGTTTATTAAAAATAACATCCCTGATGTTTGTTGTGTAAGGTTGATTTAATCCCGAAGAGCTGTGATTATTAAACTGCGAAATTCGGAACCACATTAATCCTAGTTTCTAGTTTGTGTGATTGCCTTTTGAACTACTGACGTAATCAATACAATACCAGTCGAAAAGTTATTTCTGTAATTACAGAAACGTAATTCTAAACGTTTAAGATTAAATTTGCTTACAGTACACCAGCAAACAAAGTTAATTCAGTTCATATCATTAAAATCATTCTCTCAAATTAGTTTGGGAATACAGTTAACTTCTGCTCTATTCAATTAATTCAGTTAATGATCTTTAATTACGCAAGTAATGTTTATTATGTACCTAATATAAAATTCGGATGGTGAAGTACCAAACGAATTGGATGGGAATAGAAATTTTTAGTCGCGAATTTGTCGCCTTAGCAAAATAAACAGTTTTGGACGTGGAAGATTTTTAGCTCGAATTTTTAGCACCTTAAAGTTTTGGCAGATTATTTTGGCGTCATGGTCCTTTATTTCCATGGCTCGAGGACGCGTTAGAGGGTTTTGACCATTTCTATTAAAATTACCTAAACCATTTTCGTAGAGCCGATTGGCCCCTGTGTCTTTCATGGTTGTTTTAAGAGATTGTTGTGTTTTGATATTGGTTTTGCTGCTTCTACGAGGTTTCTCCTTTTTTTTCGCACCAATTTCCTCCTGCACTGTATTCTTGCATCTTGATATTATTTAAACATTTTATGACTAGATTTAACATTGTTACAGTAAGCTTCGAATTTGGATAATAAAAGTAATATTGTAGTGATTTAACAAAAGATTATTTTACATCGTTGTGTTACCGAAATATTCTGTTTTAACGTGATCATTGACCTTATGAACTTTTCCAACCATAATAAAATAAATTCATTATTATTACAGAGGATTCCTAATATCAGTAATGTTTAAAGAGCGAATCGTTTGTATAATGGTAACATTACCGTGTATAATTTTCCGTGTATGTAAATGCGAATGTTCCCAGATATGGTCCATTTTCACACAGTTACCCCAAGGGCATTTTCGGGCATACATATGGAATTATTGTGAAGGTTGTCCGAACTAATTTTAAACTTGTGTATTCGGGGACAAAAAGTTAATTGAATACTTACTTCGAGAAGATAATTTAATTCTTAAGAGTTTACATTTTTCATTAAATTAATTGAAATTTACAGAGTTAAACTTCCCAGTATGCGTCTCTGTAAATACTTTTAACTTCGTGGCAAAATTCGTTTACCCTTAAACGCTTTTGTGCCCAAATTGAAGGAAAACAGTGAAGTTTCTTGAATTTAATCTATCCCGAGGAAAGAGGACAATGCATTTGTGTATTGCAGGAAAAGACATCGTTTTGCTTTTGGGGTAAAAGCACATCTTTTTAATTTAGTTGACGATATTTTTTATTACATTAAGAAAGAAAAAAGAGTTGAATGCAAACTAAAGTTGGGAAAAAAAGTGCGGAAATATAATTAATTCGAGTTACACTTTTATGGTGGTGTTATTAATTTTCCTTTATCTTTCAACTAAAGTACTTGAAGGGGAAGTTTGAGGTTAAGGGTAACGCGTTGCAGTACTTAAACCTACTTGGACGTTTATAACTTTTGCAAACAAAAACCGGTAAGATAGGCGATACGACACGTATGGCATTTCCAGGGTTTGCATTTCTTATTAATACAAACTTCCTGAACAAACGTTGCATGTAGACTTCTAATACACGAACGCACATTTTACGATATCTTGATCCGAGGAGGCGTCGGTACTTACTTTTTGCTTTCCCACTCTTTCTCCTGCGAGCAAAGGCGCCGTTTCATTGTGCTATTCTTCTGTTCGTCTCGTTTTTTAACTGGAACGTGGGATTAAAATGGAAAGCAAAGACTGCGAGGAATATTTAGATAGACCGGAAATATTGAGATTAAAAACCATTGTGGCGAAGCAAGAGTCATATTGAAGCTCCCAGCCGCCTATATTAAAGAATTAATATCGCACTAAAATTTCTGGAATTTTTATATCCAGCCACTTGCAGTATCGCGAGCTGCTTTTTCCTAATTTAATATTATCTTCACTCGAAAACTAAATGTAATATTTACTCTCTTGAGAAACAAAATTTTCTTCCCTACCTAAAATTAACGAAATTGTTACATCCCTAAAACTTTTAATATTAACAGCGTCAACGTCAAACCAAAAAGTTTAAGTTAGGTCATAAATAATGAATTTACGATACTGAGATTTAAGACCACCCTCCAGTCCGATCAATATAGGCGTTAGGCAAAGGAACCTGTTAGTTTGTTTAGGAACGGGAATGTCTGTAAATGAGTTTGAAATATAATTGTGTCTTATCTATCTTGATGATGGTTTGGGTAGGTAGCAAACGCAATGTTCAAGGAGTGTACTACCGAAGAACATCTACTATGAGTTTGTTTGGTGGCAAAAGAATTTCTTGAAAACTATCGTTTCTCGCTTATTCTGGAAAGTGATCACATAAGGGATCAATTAATTATCTCTATGACTTTACTCCTAAAGTTAGGTCTCTTGGGGTAGTTTTGTCTCTGGAAAGTTCTGAGCAAACTGGGAGTTTTCCAGGAAGTAGAAGTTAAGATCTCTTAAAGGAACTTTTTAGGTGTTCTGGGGAATCATAACTTAAGGCCCTTTGGGAAACGGTATGGCTTTTGCAACTCTGGGAAAATCTACGAATTCGGAAAGACTTTTACCGACTCCTAAGGTAGGCGTCCACGTGCGGTATGGGCCAGTGGACGCCTACCATTAAGGCTCAGGAAGAGTTCGCGATTTGAGATTTGAGAAGTCCTTTTAACGGTTACCGGGAGACTGGGGGATCCGGAGAGTCATAACGTGAAGTCTCTTGGTAAACTTTAGAGTCTCTGAATTTTGAGAGATTCGGAGAAAGTAAGGGAGATTTTACAAGGATTCCGATGAATGTTCTGTTGATGTACAAACGCGTACGACAGGGTCAACTGCTGTGATTATTGTCCTCTATCTAGTATTTTAATTTAATAGTAACATTTAGGGTAAAGGCTACGAAGAAACGAACTTCCTTTAGCAGGTAGAGCTAATGCCTTTAGTATCTGCTTTACCGCCGCGCCGCCGCCCGGAATAATAAATGCGATCGTAAAAATGATATTTAATATGAATATTTCACCCCATACAACAAAATTTCGGATATATACAGGGTTATTCACTAGACCGCGATTTTTTTACAACCGTTTGTATTAAAAAAAATATTTCTGTTAAGATATTGATTTTTACGTTTAAAATTAATTTAATTCCCCTAAACGCTCTTTTTTCACGTTACTGATATTAAAAGGAAACCTTTGACCTTTAAGAGAGATGTTGCGGGTTAAATAATAATAATAATAAAATGAAAGAAGTAAAGTAAAAAGGTATTTTTCCTGTATTCTCAAACACATTATTCTGTCGCTTGTAAGTACTAAGTTGTGTTTGTTTTTTCCCGTATAAATATTCACGAGTTCGCCAATTATAAGTTAGTTGAATTTAGTATTCTTTAAATTAATTTAAAGTATTTTTATGGCAGGCTTGTTTTTTTTCTCCGCTGGAATTTTTATTTTGTCTAAAGTTTAATTAATAATGTGATTCCTGGCTAAACATAATTCTAAAAATCTTCTTGAGAATTCTTAAACTTTACTATAATACCTTCATTTTTTCACTTGTCTTAATAATATACAGCTGTAGGTACTGACGAAATTCTAAAAAGCTCACAAAGTTTTTGTAAGTAGGTTAATAATCTTTGTGACACAATTTCACACTTAATTACATTTACCTCATTATCGTAAAAAGTGCTATTATTAAATTAAACTGACAAAAGCGTTTTCATCATGGCATTAAATACTTAACTTGGATGCAGGAATTATTAATTTGAATTTCCTAATGTGGATATAAAATGGGTTATATGGGGGAAAGTCATGCAAAAAAATGATATAATGTAAATAAAAACCGAACACTTGCTTGACTTTCTAACGTTTATTTTTTTTAATCGGTTCGTTCATTATTTAAAATTAGGATAAAGAACAAATAATTTCGATAAAGCTGAAAGAGCCAAGGAGTGTCTACCCTCAACGCCTACTTAGAGATTAAAATCTACGTTAAAAGCCCTGTAGAACATAAATCACTTTTTTAAGGTTGAAATTGAGAAAACCTCGCGTCCCCAATGACTCGAGATCTTGTAAGGTGGTAACCGTAACTAAACTGCAAGTATCGTAATTTAGTTGAAAGCTTCCCAAATATCCTCGAGAACTATACAATACTTGACTCAAATGGTGGGTGCGATTATTTTTACCCCTTCATTTTGGCGGAGGCGCTAATTACGTTTCCTTGTGTTCTGTTGCTAACGCAGTCCCGCGCAGTCCACATATTCAGTTCGTTTATTATTTAAAATTAAGATTAAAAAAGCAAATAATTTTGATAAAGTTAAAACAGCCAAGGAGTGTTTATCGTCAACTCCCACTTCGAGATTAAAATCTACAGCCTTGTATAAAACATAAATAACTTTTTTAAGGTTGAAATTGAGAATAGCTCTGCGTCCCCAATGACTCTAGATCATACTTGTAAGGTGGTAACCGTAATTAAACCGTAAATTGGAAAGGCAATTCTTGTAATTTAAGAAACAGTCGGAGAGCTTCGCAAATATCCTTGAAAATTATTCTTGGCTCAGAAGGTGGTTGCGATGAGACGTCGTAATATTATAGCAAACATCAGTGACTTGCAAAGTTTGAAACGCCATTTTGGGTGGTTCTCGCGTGCTTAAAACAAGTAAAAATTTAAATTTAAGTCTTCCCCTGAGAAGGAAAATTTTCTCTATCAACATTCATCAAGGTAAATTAAATGTTAAGTAGAGAAATTTAAATATTCCTTATTAAACATCGTGTTCCGCAACAAAATAGCAGCACTAATGGCATTTACATAACAAATTCGCGACGGGGTGTGAGGGTGTCGAGCTTGAAAAAAAGCGTAAACGTATAATTAAACTGCGAAAAAGTTAATTACCGGGTAGAAAAAATAATTTGCATAACAAATTACATAAAAATTGCTGAGAGAATCTGATAATTTTATAACCACACTCGAGTCGTTTCCGTATTTCATTTCTCACCACGAACGGCGCCATTCCGGTGCAGGTGCTGCAACATACATAAATCGCACGTATTTAATAAAAGGTTAACACCGTTACAGTGATAAAATTTCCTAAAACAATATACGGATATTCAATAATCATTTGGAATAATTTCATGCCGCTTTAACCGTGTTTGTTTTCGAGGAGACGCAGCCATTATCGTAATTCGTTGCCGCACATTAATAGCGTTTCATTACGCAGATATCTGACCCATCTGTAAAGCAATTTTCTGCTCTGTTGTCCCCGACCGGGACCGAGAGAACTGTTAAATATCCTCCCCTATTGAATTCAGATGCGCGCCCTAACTAAGTAATTGATTTTTTTATAGTCTACAGGTGCGTTTTCTCACTTCGTTCTTCCAAATACAACATCAAAATCTAATTTCAAATACAACTTTCAACCATTCACAGTTTGTCCAACCTAATTTAACTTGGAATTACTCCATTTCCTTTAACGAACATTTTAAGATACTCCAGCCGCTATAAGATATCTCCACCATTACCTTAATAAAAGCAGCATTCAAATGAAAACGTGAACGTAACACAACGAAAATTTTCGTAACATTAAATATTTCAGGGAATTAGAAAATATTCTTCAAAAAGACAATTTTTCCATTTCCCACACCCTGAAATTTCTTTACGTGCAACGACATCGTACTCATAAATTCCTGCGTCCTTTTTTTTACCTTATTTCCCATTGAACAAGTAAAGAAGTTTCACTGAACGGTTTATGATTGTCGTAGAAGCATCCACGATTAACAGATTAGCGTGCCATCCGAAGCACGGCCGGCTTCATATATGGCTCTTAGGTTGATCAATTACGATAATTTATTAATTTATTTTTAACGGTAAAATCTAATTGAATAATATTTTTGTAACACAGATAATAGAGGTTACACGTATACGCCTGTCAGTGTTTCTGGGTAATTTTCGTTACAAAACTTTCGTAGTGTCAATAAATACGAAGAGCTAAGCTGGCGTAAATTTGTTATCTTGTCTCCTTGTTCCGAGTGATGCGTCCTATTACATATTTACGACTGTAACATCGCAAGAGAATCACAGTACCTACAGGTTGAAATAATCTTCGGGTAGAACATAATTCATGGTAAGGGATTAGGGTGGAGCAGACAGAGGACGAAGGAATTGCTTTGTTGGATTTAAATTTACGTTCTCGTCGAATTTTCCTCTGCCAAACAAATTCTATCATTGGGGGTTGTTTGCCATCACGAACACTGTACGCGTTGACGCTAATTGCTTTAAATTCAGCCGTTATTGATTTCTTGTACCACCGATTCGGTCCACCATCGTTACATTGGTTTGCGTCATTCCGTACCTACCGTTAAATTGTTAATTGCATACCAGATTTTACGTTTTGCTCTCTGCAATTCTACGTTTCATTAAACCGGTCGGTAAACGCGGCCTCGCGCTTTGTATTTGCCGCTTTTCAGTTTCAATCTTCAAAAGAGATGAAACCTATCGTCACCCTTTTTTCGTTGCACTCATCTCTGATGAAAACTCTTTTGGAAACAAAAGATTCTCTTTTTACACTTTTCTGCAGATTAAAACTTTTTTATGTCGTTATGTTGAATTTTTTGGCTTCCCTATTTGTAATTAATTTCGCCAATCAATTGCTTACTAGTTTAGCTTCTTTTTGTTTATATTTAAGCCCTTAAACTAGTCGAAGTTTAATCATTTTAACGCTTCAGCGGGACGTTGCCCTCTTGAAATCCTCACGGGTTCATGGAAGTCCTTAGGGGTGCGTGTGCTACAGAGACTAAAACTTTTCTTAAGGCACCAAAGTTTTTTATTTACACAATTATTTTGAATAGAGGGTTAAAACTTATTTACTTTTATAGACAGGATAGTTCTTCCACTTTTGGGTCCTTATGGATGCATGAATTATAGTTTACGGCACGGTAGTTTTTTCTGGATAATATTTTGCTGCAAGGATGGAAACATTGTAAGAAGGTTTATAATAGTGGGGTAGTATTCTAGGATAATTGAGGAAGATCCCTGAAGTTTTTTTAAGAATCTTTTCTGAGTGTTACCATATGTATTTTTGGAATAAGAAAAAGGGTGAAATAATTTTAAGGAAAGGGTTTCTTTAATATTTTCGATATACAGGGTGATTCAAAAATGGCGCATAAGCTCTTCAGTACGTTGTAGGGAATAATAATTGAAGTGTAGGAAAAATAGTAAAAAAATTCTTAGCCGCTAATTTGCTGAGAAATGAAGAAGTTAAGTTGAGAACTCAACTTTGAATTCATGTGGATTTTGAAACTTCTCATCATTTCATATAAATAATTTAAGTATTTTTTCATAGTGGGTAATAAATAAAATGCTCATAACACCTCATTATCCTGAAATATTAGCTTTCAAAATTAATATTTTTGTATCAAGTTGTTTGAAAAAAATATGTGGCAACGATGTTTGAAACTTTGAATAAGCTCACTATGTAAATGAAAGGAAATAAAAGCCACTCATATACTACATAGCTGCACCCGTGTTGCCAAATCTACAACTTACTTCTTCGTTATTAACTACAAAAATGTAGCAGCTAAAATTTTTTTATGATTTTTCCACAGTTCAAATAACCGTCCCCTACAACGTACTGAAGAGCTTATGCGCCATTTTTGAATCACCCTGTATAAATAGATTAATTTTCCCACTCCTAGAATCCTGAAGGGTGCAAGAACCACATTTAAAATTCTGTTAGTTCGTATATCGTCAATGAAGTTTCTTTTCCAGACAATATTTGTGTTTATGTTTCAATTCCTACACTTTGAACTTTTTTTTACACAAAATCAAATATTTAAACAGCTTGCAATATTTTCAATAAAACATAAAAAGCAGATGCTTCCGCTTAAATAATCGCCGCATTCTTTTAAATTCATAACAGTTTGTAACGCAGATGCTTTGAATTCTGAAAATAAATTTACGGCGAATGAAATGGTCGTTTTTCTTTCGATCGGAAAAATAAACAGTTTGAGAAGAGTTTATAATTCTAGGTTATATACAGGAGGGTGCATAAAAAATTATTTTTAACGAGACTAGTAGGTACATTGATGATGGTGGCTCGCGGTTTGTTTGTAAGCGGAAGGTAAGAAGTTTCTACCTTGCTTTGAGATATTGGTGGTAACTTTCTTAGAGGAAAATGTTTTGAGATGTTTCGATTGCGTCAAGGCATCCTTTGATTATGATATAAAATACTGTTACACCCCAACCGGTGACGACGGTTCCTGGAAACACTCCTGTTAAGTCCATTGGGTTCTTTTTGTGTCTTGGAATGGAGTAGAATTTGAGTAAAAATATTTTCGTGTTAAACTGTGTAATATTTTTGTTGAGGACGCGTTCGTATTAAAAACTGGTGATATTTGGCTCAATTTTACATGTGGAATTTAAAGTAGCAATTGGTTTGAAGAAGAGTCGGATGTGGTTCGAAACGTAATCAGAGCTGGTTTTCAGGACTCATGAATATTTCAACGAATCGGTGGGCAAGCCAAAAGTAAATGAAATTCGCCTGCTTTAGTGGCTTTTGTACAGATGAAATATGATCTCGCAAGTTTTGTACGTACAACCTTTTTGCTATACGTCTATGTGAAAGGTTTCAGCATATGGAGGAACATTTGAATATTGTATTTCTGAGTATTTTGCAATATTGCTTGCAAAAGCGGATGAACTGTGTTGCCCTTAGGCTGTGGTTTGGTAAAGGCCGACATGGAGATCGTTACTCTTCTCTTTTCATCAACGATATCAAAGCCGTGTATAGTATACTTTTTTCTATCTTTTTATCGTGCTCTGTTTTGTAATTTTAGTCTCGTATTTCTTCGTTTCATCGGTAAGCTGCGGAAATTAAACCCATTCTTTAAACATTTTTTTACGCATCCCTCTCGCTAAAATATTTCTTTTTTATTAAAATGCGACGCCATTACAGAAAAGTCGCGCCAAATTAAGTTTCCCGTTTTCTTAATTTAGAAATTTTTCTGCTCCGCCAACTAATGAACAGCTTAACACCCTTTTATGTCAGTCCGATCTACCACCGCCACTTTCCTTAGTATATTTATCTTGCCACCAATTTTTCAACGTCCGAAGGAAAATGAAGTAAACGTTTTAGTTTTTTCATGCATAACGTATTATATTTATGAAGTAGTTGACGTCTTTCAGACAAGACGTGAAATCCGCGAAAAGGAAAACTATGAAACGCCCGGAGAAAACTACATTTTGAGAATTAAGGTCGCGACACTCGCGAGGGGTAAAGTGGTTTGCAAGCTTCGTCGGCGGAAAAAGACAGATAAAATATTTAAATCTGATCTCCAAGTCTAATCCGTTATCAAACTATTTGACTTTTGCTTTAAATGCCTCGTATCTTGTAACTTGTAACTAATGCAAGAGAACTGTCGCTATTTATCACAAACACAGTGGAGGGTGAAATCGGTGGCGAAAAGTTTAATTCTCAAGGATGCTCTTATAGAGAAAGTTTAACGTAAATTATTAAAATTTCTGAATTATTTACTCGTATTGAATGAACTAACTCAAATGGGTTAAATTTACAACCAAATATTATGGGGCAATTAATTTTAAGGAACAACTTAGTACTACATTGCCTTAAAGTTAGGATAATTTACAGCATAAATATTAAATTACACAAGGGCACAACTTTTGTTTTACAGTCTTGAAAAGTTTAGTTCTAAAGATAAACTTAATTGTCTGGTATCAATTTCGAACTTTTCACCCTCCTTCTCAAACATGAATGTATAAAAAAATTGTTTGTAAAATATTATAATAAGAATATGGATTGTTCTTTTCTCGAAGTTTTTGAACTTGGCGGTCACATTATTGAAAGTGCTTCGTAGTTAGCAAAAATAGGGTTCCTGACCAGGAAAGGCAATAGAATATCTCCTCCAGGTTTCAGCATTTTCAGAATATTCTTTCAAGCTTTCCTAAAAATTAAATTAGATCAACTCAAAAATAAAACAAGCATTTAAAATATTGTTTTGCCTGGATTAGAAATGTCAGTCTGTAGTAACATTTTATGTAATAATTAGAGACACCATATGGTGCAATGCAAGGTAATATATATTAAAGCTACATTTGTCTTCATTATATAAATTTGCGTTTCATGTTGTACATTTGAAAATGTCAATTAAAAGCAGGGGCTAGTAAATAAATTTATTACGGTTTGAGAATATACATCTATATTCCGCTCGAATAGTGCACAGGGATCTAAACCTCAATATAAGACCGTCAATTAGTGGTAAATTACATTCCAGTTACCGAAATTGAATAATGAGGGGTTTTATCAACCAGCGCAATAATTTTCGGTTTAAAAATGTAAACAGAATGGGAATAAAACGCGTGCTGTCATTTTTATCTTGTCCGAATTATTAAATAATATATAAACTACTTAATTCTTTATAGTGCAAAGTACTTCGATTTTTTAAACCAACGCTCTCAAGAAAATTTCCATCGAACAGATTATGCTAATACCTACAAGCATTTTTACATTTCTCAAGCTTTAAAAAAGGAAATTCTTTACTCGTAGAATTATTTTTCTTCTTGACTCTAACAACGAGTGGTTTCTCCTTAAATGGATATAAGTGTTTACTTTCGTTAAGTGTATCTTTAGTTGAGATGACCAAGTGATGACTAAGCCGTGTTATTTCTCCATTTACAGGGAGGAGATGTCGTCCAAGAGACCATTTCAGCGAATGTGACTGATGATACTGTCAGCCTCGAGTTTCAAAGACCAGATGGAACCCTCGTTACACAACTTATTGACTTTCGAAATGTAAGTACACTTAAACAATATTTGATAAATTTGCTTTCATGGTTAATTAATCGAACTAATTTAACCGATTTGTAATTATGTAACCGCTCTTGTAATTTAGAAAATATTTAGATTAGAATCGCTTTGAATTAAAACCTTGAGGTGGCAAACTCGTATTATAATCACTTGATTACACTGTTGGCCTTTAATGGTTGTTTTGTTTTTGTTTAAAAAGGTTTTAAAGGTTTTTCCCTTGCGTTAATATAAACTCAAACTTAGTTTATAGAACTAAACAAACCGAGAAAGAAAAATAAAAAAAGGTACTACTACAACGCGGTTTATTGAAATGGAATTTTTGAGGGCGAGTCTGGAATTTGTTTAATATCGAATTCAGCAAATAAGTAGTCAGTAGAATTCCATCACCAAAAGAAATAAGTTGAATCAAATCCCAAGGAACGCGGAAGGTTTCCCGAGGGAATCATGCGGAACTTTGAACTCTGCTTCAAAAAGACTTTTGCTTCGATTTTCAAAGCAAAAACCCCTACGATGGAGTCTATTTTCTGTTTGTATTAGAATTTTGAGTAACGCCTAATTTCACGAGACACGAGATAGCATTTATTTGAACTTATCTGTAGGGGGTTGGTTTGCAAGTAAAATTCTTAGTTTAATAAGAATTAGAAGGTTTTAGTTTGTGGAAATGTATTCAGTTGAAAATATAAAGTAGAGGGGTGGTAGGTGGGTGTATTTACTAACCAATTAGGCGTTAAATATACAAGTATGCAATGAAAAGTTTAAATCGGGTGTTCTGCACGTAAAGTATTCGAGTAAGATTAACATTGTTTTCCACTTAGTAATTCCGATCCCGCAGATCAATTCTAAAAAACTTTTTCCAGGACATTACTTTAGGTTTTATTTGGGGTGCAATTTTTCAGATCGCCTTTGAGACGGCGATTAACTTTTGCTCTCGCAAATTGTTTCACTCCCAAGTTTTTCTGGTCCTGAATTAAATATTTAGGATTCCTTTCATGAATCTACCACCACCTTCGCTTTCAGTCGCCTTTTTGTCAGTCGAGGATCCGCGACGAGCAGGAAGAGGATGAAGGAAGCCGCGTGTAAAATGATACGCTAATTTTGCCGAGCAACGCGTTCTATCGATTCTAAACGGCTCAAGGCTTTTTGCACCTGCGTTTCTTTTATGTAATTACAGGATGTCATAAAAGCATGAAAGGGTTTTTATGTTCGCAGTCTCCGCATACGTCTAGGCATTTGCATATTATCGGTGTTATGTCAGGTTAGTTTACTGGAAAATGATTTTCCAAATCGCACCCCTTTTCCAAAAACCCGAGCCAGATATATGTAATTGTTTTGTTTTTCGCTTATCGGTCCTGTATTATCAAAACCTGTGGCGCTCTGTAATTTTAAGGCTAAACCCGAAGTGGATATTCATCATGCAAAGAGGGTTGGTGCTAGTGTTTCGTGTTGTTTGTGCAACAAGCTCTGTCTTCCTAATAAAGAACTACGAGGTGCAGCTTTTATACAATGATGTATGCGTTACGATGTGTAGAATTTATGTTTTCCTTTATAACACCCAAGGAGAATTTCTAAAACTTTATGAAAAATTATTGGCAGTAAAAGTTCCTTCATAACAATGCTAAATTTTTGGGTACATCAAAAATATGATTACCTTCTTTCGGTGCCTTCTAAATTTTGGAGCAGTAAGAAGTAGGGTCGCCACGGAGGTAATAATTTATGGAATGTTAA